>KN714655.1:134637-734637 GCA_000812005.1 Coccomyxa sp. LA000219
AGGCATTCATGTGGCAAGAGGACTTAATTGGTGTTGCCAAATTTGTCACTGCTTGCTTGCGTAAGATGAACCCGTCATATGAGGGTCAAACATCTGATCAGCCTGGTGTGGCTGGAAGAGATGTAATCTGAATCGGATAGGATTGCCCGGTGTGCAGGTGCATTTGTGTGTGCCTGGGAACGATGTATGCCAATCCTCTCCGGTGTGTCTGTAACATTCCAAAGGGGGTACAATTTACTGAGTTGAGGCCTAGGTGTTCCCAGTCAGCCGGTTTGCATCAGCAGATGTATATACAGGAATACATACTCCTTGGCTTTTTGCCCAATTGCACCAGTCCCTATGCACGCCAGCATAGAACCATTGGCTTGCTATTGAGCTCTCTGAAATGTCCTGCTGCATCGTCACACAGGATTATCCGCATACCATGATCACTGCTATGCCATGGACGTCATGCCTGACTCTGGCTGCCCCTCATGTCATCTGTCAGAGATCCTCTGCTGACGGCCCGGGCTGGCCTGCTGAGCTGGCTGCGCATTGGAGGTCAAGCTCTTGGCTGAGTCCACCAGCTCCTTGTACTCCTCCGGATCCACCTTCATCTTTGGCAGCACAAAGACCGCAAAGACCCCGAACACTGCAACAACACATCAACCGTCACATCCCCTCATTGGTCAACACGCACAAATACCGCAAAATCCCAAACACTGCAACTTGCACCAACACTGAAAGGCTCTCTGAAACAGGCGCCACGGCATAGTCCATCCTCGCACATGCAGAATGTAGTGGCGCAGATGCAAAGAGGATGTAGAAGGCATGAAATGCCATGCATTGGCATGGATCCAATACTCCCTATGCTGAATTTTTGATATGTTGCAGGCTCAAGAGCTTGTGCCACATCTGTGGAAAGGACACAGGTTTCTCACTTATCATGAGCCCGTAAGGAGTCTTCAGGAAGCTGATGACGTTGAAAGGTGTCCGCTTCTGCACATCAGACACATCCCACTTGGGTCAGCGTGCTTTTGTACCTGTACTGCTTTAGTTCCCCAGTCCACAAGATCAAGAAAGTTGTCTTGACACAGCCGCAGCACCAAGGCCAGTCTGCCAAGTTAACATCTGCAAGAGGTGAGGTGCACAAGCTAGAAAGCTGAAGCAAGCGACTTTCGCTATACCAGAACAATGCCTTCCAATGGGAGTAGGGCTGTGGTGAGCACACCTCAAAGTACTCAGCCCGTCCAGCAGGCCTGATAATGAGTGGCTCTGGCAGCCTCTGCAGACACACTATTTCTCAGTGACACATCCTGCTGCTTTTCGTGACCCATAACAACGCTCTGTAACCCTAGCATGATGAACGCGCACCCAATGCAAAATGCTTCATCACGCTGCTCACTGGTGCGGTTTACACCGCACAGAGCAAGCTCAAAGAGTCATTGGCGGGGCTGTTTAAGGGTCACCACATTGGAATCTGATGAGCGCATCACCTGGAGCTCATTGTCTGCCAGAGTAGCAAGCACCTTCCCATCCGCACTGACATCCACCCTCAGCTGCATGGCATGCAGAGTCTCATGAAGGTCTCTGGGTATGCAGCCGTACGCTGTCTTCGTGTCACATCATCAAGAGTGGAGACATCCTGTTCCCAAAATGCATCCTACATGAAAGGAAAGTACAAGGGCATTCGCAGTTTGTCTTACCTCGGGATACAGCAACCCAAGGGCTGACACTTCCAACAGATGTGACCCTACTGGGACGTTTGGGATCTTGAATCTCCCGTCTCCCCGGGTCCAGCCATAGCGCACGATCTCTCCATTTGTGCTGAGGATCAGCTTTATCTTTGATGCTGCAACTTCGTCTCCTGCACACGAACATAGCATATCATCTCATTGTAAATGATACACATGTGTACTCTGCGTACAAGCTTCCGGAATGTGCGCATACCCGGCCAGAGCACCTTTCCCCCTATGTCATACGACTTTGCCTGTGCTCTAATGCTGCTGCCTATAGCTAACAGCAAGCAGACTATCCGAAACAAAGGCGGGTTCATCGACATGCTTCCACCTCAGCTTTGTTAGACAAATACTGCGACAAGCCAGTGCCTTCTGGCAAGCCTTGCAGTGTCACTGGCGCGAGGCTGGCCTGGTACTCTTGGCAGCTTTCATCAAGACAAAACAGAAAGCTTCTTATGTTCACTTCTTGCGCTGAGAGGCTTCACTTAGGCAGTGAGCAGGCTCTACATGCCCGAGTGCTGCCCATACTGCCCAGTCGTTCTTCAGAAACGCCGAGCAACTTGCACGATGATTGATGCCTTTCTCCTCAGTCTGCTCCAATATAGAGGGTCTGATTTACGCACTGCAGCGCTATCGGGCGCCACAATTCCCAAGCACACGGCAGGTCAAGCAAGAAGACGTCACACCGTAGAGATTAAAGCGCTGCTGTATACCTTCAAAGGACTCCAGGCAGCGATACTACAGAACTGTTGTAAGACATACTATGCGCTTGAGTGCCCTTGCAAAAGGCCAGCAGCTCCGGCTCCTGGCTTCTAGAGCAGGGGCACAGAGACTTGCAAGCTCTGCTGCCAGAGTAGCCAGGGCCAGGCGTGCGTCTGACCTCAGGACACAAGCACGCGGAGGCGCCCTCTTCAGGGAGCTAGAAGCACAGCAGGAAGAACGATCAGCTGCTGCAGTGGAGTCGAAGACACCAGTAGGTGCTGTTCTATGTGATCCTCTCTCCTAGCTGCACGCTTCATTGGTCCTCTGCGCAGCTTGGGATATCAGTCGTGCTTCTGATGCTGCAGTGAAGGACCTGCAGTGGAGTAGCCCCCTGCAGATCATCAAGTACCCGGATCCCAGGCTCAGGGCTGTGAATGCAAAGATAGGCAGCTTTGACAGCAAGCTGGAGCAGCTGGGCAAGGAGCTCCTAGAGGTCATGTACAATGGGTAAGCCTCTGTTGCACCTGCTGCTGGTGTCCCGTCAGCACCTGCTCTATGTGCCCTGTTGCATTGCCAATTGAACTCTCTGAGATTTTTACCCTTACCTAGCAACCCATACATGTTGAGCTTCAGAGCTTCAGAGATGCCTCTTCCACTCCTGATCTCTGGAGAACCACGGAGAGGAGGGTGACGGTGTGCAGCATGCGCTCTGTCACGCCAGCATGTGCCATGCTAGCGCATTTCTATGCCCGGTGTCTGAGGGCTTATCTGTGAGGGAGCTTGTCTTAGCCTATCACACTGACGTGATGCAACAACCGCCCCTCATGACAGAAGTGACACAGCACATGCCAAGCTGTGTCCGTCCACTAGATGAGTGTTCAATAATCACAATGCTGCACTGCAGGGATGATGGCGTGGGCTTAGCAGCGCCTCAGGTGGGGGTCAACGTGCGGCTCATGGTATATAACCCCAGCGGCCGCCGGGGAGACGAGGAGTTTATTTTGGTCAATCCTAAAATCTTGAACGCCAGCAGCAAAAAGGAGACGTCTGAGGAGGGCTGCCTCTCCTTTCCCAGGATCTTTGCTGATGTTGAGGTGAGACAGCTTTTGCTTACAGTTCTGCCATATGTCATGGCTCTCGAGCTTTGCTAGAGACATTCTGAGAAGGGGACCGCAAGTCATCTCTCAGTGCCAGTGTTCAGGCTCTGTACAAACCGTGAGTCTGTGCGCTGCTGTTCCTGCTTCAGGTTGCCTGGGTTGCCCATGTGTAACACAGGCAGCATCCAGCAGGATTGCGCTGGAGGTTGCATGGTTTTGCAGCGTGCATATGATGGTGCTGAATTTGAGTGCTGGTGCTGCATTTTGCAGAGACCGCAGAAGGTCAAAGTGAGGGCGCAGAATGTGAAGGGGGAGACCATGATGCTGACCCTCAACGGCTGGCAGGCGCGGATATTCCAGCACGAGTATGACCACCTGCAGGTACACCAGCAAGGGCTTCGCCCAATCTACCGTGACTTGTGCACATGTAGCTGCTTGCCAAGCTGGCAACTGCAATGCCATGCCTGCTGAGTTTGCGGCTCCTATGCAACTTCATAGAAGTGCTTGGCTATGCTATCCAGGATGTGCAAGTGCACAGACAGTGCGTCATTCCTCAGACTGTGTCATGTTCATGTCAGTTCACTGTATCATGAGGGATCTCCAAGCTATGGGATGGATGCTCAGGATGTTGCCTTGAGGGCTATGACCAGTCCAACACTGATGAAGATTTTGGTGCTGCAGGGAACCCTCTTCCATGACAGGATGAAGCCCGAGGTGGTGAACCAAATCAAGAGGGACCTAGTGAACCTGGAGGAGGCATATCTGATTGAGCATGCTGGGGCAGAGATACAGCGAGTGTGACAGTTGAGTGTGCGCTAGAGATGCTGCCTTACAACCCCTGACAGCTGCACTACACTATGTGTATCACACCCTGGACAGCAAGGTCAGGCCAGATGTGGGCAATAAGTGTCCGGTTGTACAGCACTGGATTGAGTGTCCTAGTACCCAAACCTGATCTAAAGCATGATCATTTGTGTCACTTCATTCTGAGCCTTTAGCAGACTGGCACACTGCAAAGAAAAACTGCGCGAAATCCAATGCCTCAGAAACTTGACTCACTTGTAAAGTGGCCACAGACATGGAAGCAGTGCGTGCTAACTGCTGACATTCAGCGGAACCATGCATCTCTGCATGCATCTGCACTGTACACAAGTCCTGCATCTTTGTGCAAGATATTCAAATACGCAGCATGGCAAGCTGCTGCAAGTGCTAAATGTTCTCTGTACTGGATTAGGTCTACCCCTGTCCAGTCATGAAGAGCGGCAAAGGACTATGTAAATTCTGTCCTTGACTTTTTCTCAGCCACTCAATCTTAGGCATTCTGTCACTGCCGGTCCTGGGGGTGGGAGAATTCTGTGGTGTCGCTAATATGTGTGAACATATGCGCAAGCACGCTGGCATTGAGAGCAATCCAGGGAAGGAGAGCTCAGGCGGTGCCTCTGAAACGGTGATGCTGCAGGCTTTTGTGCTTACACATAAGTGAATGAAGGCGTCGAGAAGACTGGCTCAGGTTGGGTCTGTAAGCAGATAAATCTCCAGGCCTTAGGCTTGAGGGGGATGGCTTGTGCATGTGGGATTCCCTTTCAACGTCACTGCTGCGGCCTCTGACTGCTGAGTTGCTCCTGCAGGCGTTGCTTGGGCTGCCGGGCATGCCTGATCTGGCGCTGCCTTTGTGGCAGAAGCTGGCAGAGCAGGTGCTGCCTGTGCCTCATACTTCGGCTCCAGCTTCTCGAGGAGGACGTAGCTGTTGAAGGGCAGGATTGGCGGGCGCTTCTCGCGCCACTTCAGGTGCTTGAAGCGCTTCTCCACCATGTCTCTGCACATCATAAGCTTGCAGCATTGAGTGGCCTCGGTCAAACAGCCAGCCATAGTCAACCGTTGTGGTCTCTTGCGCGCACAGTGAGAAGGAGAGTGCCCATCATTCACAGCATAGAAGGCATTCAGAACGTGAGCGCTCCAAAAGGTAGACCAGGCCTAGGGTGTGTTGCTAATCAGAGCAGCAGTTCAATGAGCGGCAAAGAACCGAAGAAACTTACTTGGGGCTCAACAGCTCTGTCAGCTGCCATTGCAGGGGCGCAAACTGGGCGTTGATGCCTTCTTGGGTAGTCTCAAAACCTGACAGCAGCGGCTCTCCCCTGGCCTTCAGCGCCTGCACGCGTGAACCTGTTTCAGGTCTTGCCCATAGGTCAATGTGCACATAATTCTGGGTGTCATCCCTGTCTGTGCAGGCACCGTATATGGTAGGAACTACCCTCCAATCAGGCTGGTTATTCCTAAGCTTGGGATGAATGCATTCATCCTCCTCATGCACAGGCATGTGAAGGTTGGGGAAGCCCTATGGATGCGAGGCAGTGTTTGAGCATACCACGCTGCCGCAGGAGTAGCCACGGTAGCGCACGCGGCCGTCCATGTACGTCCTGTGCAGTGCATCAAAGCACAGGCGGCTGCCGGGCGCTGCCAGGGCGCTGATCTGCTTCAGAAGCCCGTCCACCGCAGCCTGTAAGCAGCCTTTATCATCACGACAGGGTGAGGCATTGCCTCATACCCTCTTCAGGCCCCACAGCTTCACCTAGCAAAGGTCACCAACATTTTCAGCAGGGGTCATTACATGCAATGATGGAGGCTCACGTTGAAGGTCAGCACCACATTGAGCGCAGCTGTGACTGTCTTGATCTGAGACGGTGCGCGAACACTGAATGAGATGAGCATGGGCAGTGTTGGCAGCACCTGGGGCAAGTAGCAGAAGATGCCCTCGCAGGTGAAGAGGGTGCGCTGGCTGGGGTCAAAACCCTTGCTGGTCAGAGCGTCGGCCAGCGGGGTAGACGCCAGGTCAGCGCCCACATAGACGGGCCTTGGATACTGCAGAGAGCAACCTCAATCTCAGAGGAGATGGTCAAGTGCGGCTGCTTGTTACTCTGTCAGCTTGGGCCATCTCTCAAAGGAATGAGAATAACTCTACCAGAAAATGACCCAGCACATGTGTGGTGTGGATCTGTGGAGACTCTGCAGCGCACCTTCTCTTTGTCTGGTATGACAGCGTTGACAAGGTCAATCTTCTTCTGTGACACCTTGGGCAGATCCGCCTCATAGAACTGCATACACCAGCAGGTACTTCATCAAGGAACTGCATTGCCCGCCAATCCAGGCTTGGCTCCGGTCAAAGGTCTCCATCATGCATTAATGCTCAATTCAGCCTTACAGTACGCGTAGCAAGCTGCATGGACAGCAACACGAAGTGCTTGTCGTACAGTGGCATGATCTGGCAAGAGTTACTTACAACATACCTGGGTGTTGCCTTGTTTGAGGCGATAGGCCCGAGTGCAGTATCCGGCTGCAATGACCACCACCTGTGCAGCACATGAGGATGTCAGCCAGAGACCTCTCGAGGTCCCTAAAGTGTCGCAGTATCTGACGGGCACAGTGGTCTGACGCATAGACTGTAGGTTCTGTATCCTTGATCCTGCCCTGGTGCAAGTGCTGAAGCGGAGAAGTGCAGCTGATAAATAAGGTGCAGTGGAGGGGGCACCTGCGTGATGCCCTGCCACTGTGCCTGCTTCACGATGTCGTCCATCCAGGAAGTCCGGGCGTCCACGTAGTTGATCATGCCCTGCAGGCCTATCACCTGCTCCAGGACGTACTGCACGCCCACACCACAGCACCTGTCAGGAATACTGTGTGACAGATTGCACGCAGGGTCATCGTTGTCAACAAGCTGCTCAGGGGCAACTGCCTCAGAAGGTGAAAGCCTCCTTGAGGCATCTTCACATTTACGCCATACAGGTCCACTGTACTCCTGGCAGTGGTCACATGGCACAGGCCTTTGTGATAGATTATGCAACAGTTATACAGCTGCCCACAGGCATAGCATCCTTTGCTGCATACAACAGGAGGGCCCGACACAGTCCATGCAGAGCGTAAAGTACTTCAGGGGTTGAGAGTGGGAGTTGCAGGTCACCTTGTAGAGGGTGTTTGAGAATGGCAGAGTGTAGAAGAGCTTCCTGCAGAGCAATCAGCAGACCTCTGTGATGCAGACTAAATAACACATTAGTTTCGGGCCATTATGACGCTAAAAGCTGCTGCTCCTTAAAGGTCTGTGCATTGGGACGCTGCCATAGCAGGCTCACATCAAGGTCATGAGAGATGGCCAAGGGATCAGCATGCCTGGCTGGCATCAGGTGATCGCGGAACTTTGGCGCAATGTAGTCGTTGTTGTAGTTGGGCTTGCTGAGGACCCCATTCAATGGCCTCTGGCAGAGCTGCACACCAGCAAAGCGGTCAGTACTGTGGCAGCACATTGAGATTTCGGAATTCGGGAAGGAATGCTTGATCCGTGGCGAGTGCACTCACGATCATATGGTTAGTCGGTCTGTACTTGCCCACTGCCCAAAATAAGCCACAGCTGACGCGTTCGTGATCTTTTTGGGCTTCGGCCTTCGCGCTGTCGTGAACAGGCTGCCCCTTCATGCTGCTTCCACTTCGCCCCCTCACTGCAAAATTAATCCCAGATCTTGAAAGACAGTCAGTGGCACTCCTGCGCTGTGCTCGAACAAACCCAGTACTTGAGCTCAACCCCTCATGCGAAACTGCTCAGTTAGCTTCTAATGCTGCCGGCTGCACTCTCGACTTCTCACGAAAGCGCAAACATGCTCTATATGAACCTCTAGCATCGATAAGAACTCTAGGAAGGCGATGCCAGGATGGAAGGCAGGTCCAAGGAAGCGTGCAGTGGACTGAGGTTAGGTGACAGCAGGGACCAACTAAAGTCACACATGGCCCCTTTCTGCTGTATATGGGGCTGCAGGTAGATACTAAATATAATGAAAGGCCATACCGCTTTGTAAGGGTGGCCAGGAAGACTTAAGGTCTTTCACAGCTGCGGTCTGGCCCTGTCTGGCCGATCGAATCGGACGCAAGCCAAGTGGCCCTGAACCCTTCAACCTTCACTTGTCTTGATATCTCTTCAGCTTCCGCCGTTTTGGTGCCTGAGCTCAACCCTCGCCAGGTGTGGGCAAATTTCCCGAAAGATGACTGGATGCCACGTGCAATGCTACCTTTGTTTGCCTGGTCAGATGATCCAACGAGGAAACATTCTACGTCTCAGGCCACTGAATAAGTCAAGAAGGTGGCGAGACAACAGTTGCAGCTTGACAGAGAGCAACAAGATGGCAAGCACCCAGGTGATGAATAAGACGCGCCATCGCCCAAGCTGAGAGTTCAATGCAGAGCCGCACGTTGAGCAACCAGCATTATGAGCAATAGAAACTATACAAATGTGAAGATCAATGTCGACTGGCAATCTAGGCAATTGAATCTCTTACGTCACAGGGAGGTCACAGCGATGCTGAACAGAAGGTTCTCTTTCTTGGCTTGCTCTTTCGCATTTGCCGTTAACTTGACATTGCTTTGTTCTTGCAGCAAGTAACAGACCCGGAAGTCCTAGCTGCGGCCAGCAAGTGCCCGTACATTCAGCAAGTTGTGGTGAGTCAGACATGTCATACCCGCCATGTTCCCCTTGACGACCATAGTTGGCCCGCTGCAAGCCTCACTGGCGCCCCTTCAGAGTCTTATGCACATCTATTGCGCTTGGTGTCACTTCCGCCCTGTGAATACTCGCTAGGGCCATTCACAGTACAGTCTGTGGGTTGCAGGCAGAGGTTGGCGACGCACAGATGGTGTCCAACTCTCTTGGGCCCTTCCTGACCCTCGCATCAGCAGCCAGGGCTGCAGCAGGAGGGACAGGCATTGGAGACACAGCTCCCATGGGCGGCTCAGCTACCGCTCCCTCTGGCACAGCCGGCAGCGACTCCAGACCAACAGGTGCCTTCCGCAGAAGCCTGAATGTATCTCAGTCCCCAAAGATAGTTTGCCTGTCTAGCATTTGGCTGCGGAGGACGCAAGATCACTGAAAACATTTTAAGATTTGAGCCGGTTAACATCCCACCCATGCTGTAGCCAGCACACGTGGCGCACTCTCCATCGCCAGCCTGCGCTGACTATGGCCTGGTTGCTCATGCTCTCCGGCTCGATATTAATGTGGCCAACCATGCACAACCGAATGTAGTTCCTGCCTCAAATACCAAGAAGCCAATTGTCTCAGCTTCACTGGACCCATCCTGTCAAGCCGACAATCATAGGTGCAGAAGGTGACGTGAGGCGGCACTGTGCTTGTGCAGGGGCGGGCCACACAGAGTTTGGCAGCAAGGACGCTCCCCCAACCGATGAGCAGGCAGAGGCCGCAACAGAAGCAGCCACAGCGCTGTGAGTGTGTCCCAAGGACATGTGGCGCATTTAGCTCGTGTATCTGAAGATGGCGCAGCGCCCTGTGATGATGAGCACTGCAGAAGTCGCCATTGTGGCTTGCAATTGTGCAAGAGTGTGATTTCTGAAAGGCATGTGAGCCTGATCCCAGGGAAGAGCATGATGCAATCAAGTGGTATCTCAAAGAGGATCAGGCAGTCACTGCAGGAGTGCTGTGCAAGGGATCCTGCCTTTCATCAAGCAATGAAACATGCATATGCACGTATGGCTATAGGTAGTATAGGGCCTGAGTGATGAGCAAACTTCAGGTAGCCTGTCTCAACATCTGTCTACTGTTGTCAAGGTGGGCTGTAAAGCACCCCTCATGAGCAAAGTCTATAGGACGCCGTGATTAGCTAACCACGATGGTACTGATAGTATCTGCTGGCTCATGATCATACGCATAAAGCCTGAGGTGCTATGGCAAGCTAAGTCTGTCTGGGGTATAGCTAACATGAACAAACCAGCTGGATTGCCAATAGCACTGTCTGGTTAAAAGCACTAATGCTGCAAGACAGCCTAAACTCAAGGCTGGAACAACGAGTATACACGCTGCATGCGTTGGCAAATCTTCTGCTTGGTGTCTGGCTGCCCTGGGGCTATGAGCTCTATCAGGTCCTGGCGTAGATTGTGCCACTCTGACTGGGCTGACATGCCCGGTAGCCCCACGCCAGAGTGCCTCCTGAACAGGCCTGCTGTCTCCCAGT
Source organism: Coccomyxa sp. LA000219 (assembly GCA_000812005.1). Taxonomy (NCBI): domain Eukaryota; kingdom Viridiplantae; phylum Chlorophyta; class Trebouxiophyceae; family Coccomyxaceae; genus Coccomyxa; species Coccomyxa sp. LA000219. Next base: position 145,159 of record KN714655.1, read on the forward strand.
ACACCTGCAGCACATAAGACTTGTCATGCATTCATGCCAGAAGTGGTCCTCACTTCACCTAAAGGGACGCGATACTGCACGAATGCAGACACAGCTGCCATCGCTGTGCTGCACAGCAGGTGAAGGAACCACTGCTCTTGCACCGTCCAACATAACCCTCAGGGTCTCGCATGCCGGACCCTTCTTCCTAGCTATGAATCACAAGGAGTGCTTCATACCTGGGCTGTGCGCCAGATGACAGCGCCCTGGTCTTCCAGAGAGTCCTCATCTGTGGCCCAGTGCTCCAGCGCCCTCTCAGCTTCCACCAGGGCCATTCTGCAAGTCCATTCCCGGCTGAAGTACGCATAGGTGATTCAGGAAAGCGGTTGGCTGTTCTTGATGCAGATAGTGGGAAGGGCATATCCCAGGCATGGACGCCTGAGATAATGCCAACCCTCAGGCTCCCGCAGCTTGTTCAAGTTGTCTGGCGGGACATTGCAACCCTTTCACGTGAAGCAGCAAAGCAGTGGGAATTCAGGGTCACGGGTCTTTCATTGACCTGGCCGGCAGAGACAGTGCAACCCTTCCATGGGATTCGGCAAAGAAGGTGGGATTCAGGGTCAAGGGTCTTTATTGACCTGGCCGGCAGGGCCTCGCTCTTCCGGTCTGGCGGCGAGGGGGTGATCCAGCGAATCAGCAGGTACCCCGTCCCGCCCGCAATTGCCAGGGAGGGTATCGCGGCCACCACCGCAACTGTCAGCTCGTTTGCGCGCAGAATTTGGTCCAGCTCTAGCATAGCCGCCTCTGTGTCCAGCTTCAGCTTCTGCACCTGCACGATGCAGGCTGCACGGTGGAGCATCATGGCACTCCTGAGCAGCAAGTGAATGATGCTGCGCACAAGATCAGGAGCAAAGACTGCAGTCCCTACGCTGATACACTGTGCACTGGGCGTGGGCGTGACTCATGCTGCAAACAATGCTTCCAGTGAGCAGCTTGAGCCTCTAGACACAAGGCATGGGGTGGCACCAGCGTTCACCAACTGCATAGCTTGCCAGCCTTTCCCGATAGAGACAGCCTGTGGTAGACGCATGCGAGCCTTTGCACACCCTGCTTGATAACATCACTTCTGCAGTAGCAAAAATTGAAGCGTCATGAGGGGTCCCACCTGAATGAGGATGGTCCTGAGGAGACGGCCGTTGACAAGGTTACGTATGGGCCGCTTCAGCTCCCCCTCATAGCACTCCATCATGAATGCCATCCCCGGCAGCGAGGTGTCCTGGACTTCCGCACCCTCCTTGCCTGCTTCTGGCTTGGCACCCACTGCCTCCACTTTCTGCGCACAAGCAAGAGGATCTGAGAGGACAGGGTCGTCTTTGGATGCCTGAACAGGTGCATAAGTTTGGGGCACATGTCATGGCGGCTTCATTGGCACATGTCATGCCAGAGCCTTGAACGTGATAGAAAGCGCATGTATCATGAGTGCATGGGCTGCGTATCCCTAAGGCCAACCCTTGCTCAAAGAGATTTGAGACATTGGTCGCGCATCACGATGGCATGGCCTGCGTGAGTCTTGGTGCCGCACCTGCCCGGACTTGGCAAAGTCGTTCTCGAAGTCCTTGAGCATGCGCTCCAGGGAGGCCTTGTCGGTCTCATATTCCTGCACGCTCACGATGCTGCGGCGCTGGCGGAAGGTCTGGAACAGCTCGTCCTTCAGCTGCAGGATGGGCCCCACCACTCGGTCCCTGCACAGTGCAGCATAGTCAACAGACTCTAGCTCATCAGAGCCCACCAGCTGGCACTGATGAAATGCCCGGTAATGTGGATTGAGCATCAGGCCTTATATCACACACCAATGTAGCAAGATGCATGAAAGTTTCGTGTGATCAGGAGGCTTGCCAAATATGGAGGTTCTGTGTGAATAGCCATGCAGGACAGAGGCAGGGCACACCTGTATGCGCTAACGATGCTCTCCGTGGCTGCTCCAGCCCACCTCTCCAGGTCATCGCTCCCAGACAGGGGGCTGTGTCTGCAGGTCCAAGAGGGAGAGCCATTCAATACAGAGCGGTGTGCAACACCAAAGCACCAATCATGTATGGAAAATTCCTTGCAGGCACGCACTGATGGTGAGTATGAGAACACAGAAAGCACAACCCGGCACATGAACATTGACATTTGATTGATCAGGCACGCATGCAACACATGCAGCACAAGTACATGAATGTGATCATGTGGGGAAAGGGGCACCGCACATGTAGAGGAAGCGCAGCGTCCAGAGGCCTGCCACGCTCGCCACAGTGTAGCGCACCCAGTACCGCTGATACTTCGAGGGTGTTGCCAGCCACTCTGGAATTGTTATGAGCCTGCGCAGGATGACCCAAATTCAAAAGCTCCTGAGGGTCTCAATGTTTAGATGTTGTAGGAGCTCTCCACTTACCATGTGCAAGAGTGGCTTCTGCTGAGAGGGTGCAATGCAACTCATCATGTGGCGTTCAGCAGCCTCACTCATGTGATAAGGCCCCCACACCTTGATTAGCAGACAGAGAGCCTTGCCTTTTATGTCTGGCAGACGCCATTGCAGCTGCAGTGAGCGCGGCGTTGGCGGAGGTGGTGGCCCCGGCCTGAGGCATGAAGTCCAGCTCATCCTCTGTCATTGCCAGAGCCTCGCTAATGTCATCCCTGCTCGCTTCTCGCTGCTTCCTACATCACAGCAGCCCGGGCCATCTCATCAGCAGCCAAAGGTAAGACAGGAGTGCTGCCAATTGCCACAGTTGTTGGTGCTTTTCAATGTCATAAAAGCCCTCTGGCAGGCTGTCAAATGCAGCATGAACACCAGAATGCGCATGTGAGAGGACTGGCACTGCAGCTAATACAAGCGGAAGGCTGCACCTGGTGGTGCTGGAGCTGTCAGAGTCTGCGTCCAGGATGCCGGTCTGGCTGGCAATGTAGTGTAGCCGGTGCGCCACCCGCGAGCGCAGCGCCTGCGCCACCGCAATCGCCTGGACCACTGTCTTGGTCGCTGGCTCGGACCTCCCGGCAGAGGGGGGCACCGTGATCTCCTCCACCGCCTTCCTGGCATCGTGCACTGCCTGCACCCCAGACCTTTTCCTGGTGCACATGCCTTACCTCACAACTTTGAGGCCAGAACAAGACACTCGCCAAGCACAGCAGGCCTAGGACAGGATGCAGATCCCCGCAGGCGCCTGATATTGACATTTCTATAATGTGCCCGGGCGCATCAGCTAAGGTGGTAGAGATCCTCAGGGTGTGCATGATTCGAGCAGTGGATAGAGACAAAATGCATGTGGACAGTTCAAGGGTCTGTGAACGGGAATAGGGATTTTGACAGCTTGCAGAAGGCGCCTACCGAGAGGATGCTCTCTATGCACTTCCTGGTCGCCCTTCGGGCACCGTTCAGCAGGCGTTCCCTCTCGCCCTCACCAGCCGGCTCGCTCCCAACAGCGACAGCCAGTTCAGGCACCTCCTTCTCTGGCCGCTTCAGCACTGCAAGCTGCGCAGCGCCGTTGTGCACCTTCGACAGGGCCTCCAGCAGCCTGCTCTGCAGTGCGCGCAGCACAATGACCTGCATGACAGCCACGTGCTCAGGATCTGGTGTCTATGAAGTCATCCGAGTTGCCAAGCCACATCTAGGGCTTGTCAGGAGACATCTATTGAGGTTTTTGCAGAGCTGCAAGGCCCATTCTGCAGCTTACTGCACGAAGGTCATGCTCAGGCAAGTACAGCATTTGCTGCGAATCATGAGGTCTGCCCTTCAATGTCTGACTGTTCTTTATGCCAATATAAGGCAGCCCCACGACGAGTACAAGCTGGTGCAGGGTGGCAGATTTGAGAAGCATACCCTGCGCTCTATCTGATCGGTGGCGCTCAGATGGTTGCGCCTGTCCGCTTTCCTGGTGACAACGGCAAGGATGTCGAGCAGGAAGGAGGTGGGACCCTGGCCAAGCAGCAGGAAGCTCCTGTGCTGGCCGGCCTTCAGCCGGGCTGCCCAAAAGCCCAGGGCCCGGTCCACCTTGCTGATGTCATGCAGCAACCTGCATGGAGGTACATGAGTGGTCGACTCTGCAGCCAGCCTCTGCGTGTTCTCAGTGAAGCGATCATGTGTCGATGCACAGCAACTGCACCATTGTATCACATGCATGTCATGGTCTCACGGCCCTCCTGAAGTGCTGATGTTATGAGGATAATCAGGGGTGGAAATGACATGGCCTAGATGAGAGGGCTACGGACGTGTCACCTGTCCGAGGCAACCTGAGATAGCTCTAGCGCGCTCAGCCACTGACTGACCATACGCTCATCCTGCATGGACAGTGTCATCACGCTTTCCCTCTCATTTGTTAGGTCTGGTAGAGCCCGGCATTCAGCCATGCTTGTTGCTATCGTTCAAGACTTCATCAAATGCGTTGGGTACCTCTGCGGTTGTCGCTGCCTGCCTGAGGGCAAAGAGCAGCTCTGACGAGGCCTCTGGCGTTAGTCCCCCGACTGGAAGAATCTCTGGCTGAGAAGGCGTCCAGAGCTGCAGCGCTCTGCGAACGAATTTAAAAGGCAGCCCAAATATCTTCCTCACCAGGCGAGGCACCATTGTCCACACCGCTCAGTGGTACTCTGCATGTCCATCCTGACCATCGCAGGTGTTCATCATAATTTCTACGTCTGGTAACATCGCAAAGCTGTGGAGCAGAGTATAGGATGTTGACGGAAGTTAAGGGGCTCTGCAAATTTTACACATGCCTCGTATCAAAGTGGTACTTTGAGAGTGAGATGGACGGTGTATTGGCGGAAGCTGGAGGCCACATTCGGGAAGCTGGAAATGCCGTGAAGCCACAACTCATCCGGTACTAGTCCCGTAAGGATCGATAGTGTGTCCCGCCTGGTGGAAACATCATGACTTATGTGGCTGTAAGAACTCCCAAGTAGTGGGTGCTAAGATCTGCCCGCCATGCACTTCAAAGTGAGCACGGTCCTGCCCATGCCGGCAGCTGACTTCTTCTTAGAGCGGGATAGCGCCGCATTCAGGAGTTTGGTAGCTCGAAGGTTGGCTCTCAAGACTTTTGCTTCAGTCCCTAATCATTACAGCCGGAAAATGAGCAGTCTTGTAGATTATCAATGATTTAGTGTAGCTCAGTTACACGTGTTTCATCAGAAAGTGCTGCGAGAGCCCATGTTGCAGCAGCCAGTGGCCAGAGTGTTCAAGCCGGAACCCCCGGTCTGGCTTGTCACGTTTGCTGCAAGGACCAATAACCACAAAGCGGGAAGGCAAACCTTGGAATGCTCACGGAGATTCAGACTTGCATACGTGCAGGGATGAGCATGCGCTGGAAAAGCGGAGCTCCATATGGCACTGTACGATGCAGTCCTACGCCATCGGCGCTACCCTCAAAAGGTGCATAGTGTCGATGTTATGCCTAACAGGGTCTTGCTTGCAGTGCAAATCTGGGTGGGCTGGACATTGTGGAGGGCTGGCTGGAGGGCGAAACAGAGGTGTACAGATTCGTGACCAAGCAGACCTGGACAAGTTTGTGCCGAAGAGGCTACAAAAGCACTTTAAAGAGGGCGGCCTGCAATACACAGACATCATCAAATATGATCCGGCAAAGATCTCCCAGTCCCCCTTCATCCTGGACGTCACCAGTATCCCTCCCATTCTTGCAGAGCGGGTACTGCCTCACCGTCCCTTGCAATCTGCCAATACTCGGTCCGGCCAGGATGTAGGCACGCCTCTGAGGGGAAGCAGCACAGTGGGCCTTGTGACCTTCCCAGTGTTGCTCAGTGAGTGCAATGCTATTTCCAGATCAGCGTCATAGGATTAGTATATATAGACAGTGCAGACTGCTGCCATAAGCATGAAATGGAGCATTGACCGCCGCTGGGTACTGGAGACTGGCTTGCAAGTATTGCCTTAGCATAAAGTGCACTCTGACCTTCATGAAACAGAAAAACGCTGTATGTGACTTTTACCTTGAACAGGATCTGGTGCTGTGCAGTCAAGGATAACCTGCACGCTGACCATTGAGGATGAGGAGCATGGGAAGACGTGCCGGCAGACGCTGGAGGGGGAGGTGGCCTTCCGCCTCATGGGCCTGGGCTCCCTGGCCGAGCGCATCGTGGTGGACAGCCTGCGCAAAGTCTATCTGGGCATCCCTGCCATTGTGCAGAGGTAGAGCATTGCTGGCAATACCTCTCAATGCGACCAGAGTGTGTGTCCCTGCCCAGATTTCGAAGTAGAGCGTCGAGTATATCAGCATTCAGGACATCTGTTCAGTCAGTGCTGCCATTACTCGAGGCATGGGAACTTTTTTTTTTGCTGGGGAGTACAAGCAGGCTGCAGCCCTTTTTGTTGAACTTCAGCCTACTTGAATGCTGGAATAGTGCTTGCTGGTGTCACGCAGTGTCCTTGCTTAAGACCTGCCTACGCAGGCCTATGATCCATACCTTCTGGCTTGCAAGCTTGCAGAGGTGGTGCACACAGTGGCTCATGGTCCCTGAGATAAGCACAGGGTCTGCCCAGACCTCTCGCACAGTTTCAGAAGGTTGTGTCCTTGTATGAAGGTGGGTGGACTTCCGAGAAGAGGTGCTGAAGCTGGAGAACGGACGGGAGGTGCTCTTCTCCGGGCGGGTCGACAATGCCAGCGTGCCCTGGATCACCGACAACATCAAGAATGTGATTGAGGTGGGCTGCAAGCCATACAATCATTTGAATCAGTGCTACGGCAACCTTGAGCTGGGATGAGCAGCTGCCTTATCACGACAGTCCTGTTACTCCCAGCTCGATGTTGCTACCTGCCAGTAATTGCCTTAACACCCTGGCTCTGCACCTTGCATCAGCATGAGGTATGACAATCTGGTATGCTGCCATCATTGCGTGCTGCGCAGCTGCCAGAAGAGGGCACTGGGTAACAGACGGTGTAACTGTCCAGGATACCCGCGTTTTTACGCTCTGCCTGACGCCTCATTGAAACCCCTGCTATGCATGCCATCAGCATGCATTTAGAGCAGGTCACATTGTCTGTGTCAGGCACATTGACCAGAGCAGATACTCATAGCGTGACACTCTGCCTGCAGGCTCCTCTGACCCTGGTTCCTGACGACTCAGCAAGGGAAGAGACCACATTTGCCAAGTGCATGGCAAATGGCGAGGCAGGGAAAGCAGTGGTAAGCCTGACATCTGCTGCCTGTTCATGCATTCGTAACTGCATGTCTTGGATGCCAATGGCGCTGTCTGCATCTCAAGGACAGACTGCTTTAGGCATGCAGGGTTCTCTAAATAGGGTGGGTTTGGTAAGACGTTGAACGTGCAAGCTTGACAGCGCATCATGCTCTCACATGTTCCAGGCATACACCAGGCCCTGAGGCATGTCAGTAGCCTATGCATGGGCCTAACAAGGATTATAGTAAGACTGGAAAGCACGGGAAAGGCATAGGCGAGAGAGGCGCCAGACAACTGATAATATGTGCAGGAGGCCATGCAGGCAGAGAACGGAAACAAACCCGAGATGATTGTCGTAGTCCCAGGAGAGAGACTGCATGAGACGTCGCAGTCAGCAGCGCAGCAGGCTGAGCGCGAGGTGAAGGATGGAAGCATGAGCCAGACGCAGCATAAAGAGCCATCACCAGCAGCACAGCAGGCTCAGCATGCCACAGCAGGCAGCATGGAGCAGGGCCAGCAGCCCACAAGAGACATTAGTGTTAGCGAGCATGGCGTCAATGACGGTGGTGGAGAGTCAAAGTCTCTGGAGGAGGTGGCACATCCTCAGGACATTGATGGACAGACCTTCTTTGACGCTCAAGAAGGTGTGATACTCTGACTCTGACTTTGGCTCTTACCAATGTCTGCAACAAAGAGCACATGGAAAGGGCTTCAAGCAGTCGAGGCAAAATAGATGAGATGTCTGGACAGCATTTGTGTCACCTTGGATGGCTGGAGATATTGCCTCATTAGTAGACAGAATGCACAAGGGCGAGCTTTTGAAGTGCGGCGCAGAGTGGGACTGGAGTGAGGAGGAGGCAGCCTGGCAGGACTCCCCTGCGATGGGGGATGCAGTGCGGGCGGACCATGCTGCTGCCATGGAGTGGTTCCGCCAGGCCAAGGAGAGGGGCGAGAATGTGTCAGGCATCACCCTGCAGGATACTCCATCGCCACCGTCAAGTATGTGCTGACAACCTCTTCGGCTCTCTCAGTGCCATATTCTTCATCTAAAAGCTTTTGGTCTCGTCTGCTAGCTGCACAAGCATTGCTGGCTGGTACAAGGCATGAGACGTTGTGGATAAGCTTACAGGCTTAATGTGCCCCCATGCAGTCTTTGTACACTGTCCCAGCTGTCTACATGCCCTGCTCCCTACATCGCCTGCTTGTGAGTATGATGTCTTTACCGGTGTGTCATCACATGGACTACTTTGGCTGACGCCGTCACAGATGTCAGATTGTCCAGTAGCCTTGTCATGAAGGCAGCAGTGTTTCTGTACAGGCAATGGGCGGCAGCACCGCACAGCGCTAGGGCGGCGGTTCTCTGAGGGGTACAATAAAAGCCATGCATCCTGGGACAAGTTCTGGGCTGAGCAGAAGGTGGAGTATATCATACCTTGCTTACCCATGCATATCATACTTGCTCTTAGAGGGCATCCCACCACAGTTGTATCTGCTTTGTGTTCCTTATATTGACAATGCCAAGTGTACGCTTACGAGCTAAATGCCTGTGAGGGCTTTATGCTGCAGGAACAAGGGGCCCTTGCAGTTGGAAGCACACAACTCTTTCGGCCAGCTGTTTGCAGGATAGCAAAGTTGGGCTACTGACTGACAGATATGTGCTTACTCTGACCAGGTGCCTGAAGGGGCTGGAGTGGACACGCTTGATGCCACTGAGGGCCATCTCTTCCGTATGGCACCCAAGTTAGGGCACAACATCGCTTACGAGTGGGGCACTGCTGACTTGCAGGGGTCCCAGACATCTCGGCCAGAAGGCACCGGAGTGGTTTGCGCATTGAGTGCCTTGGAGGGATATCTCATGTCGCTTGACTGAGGTAAAGCTTTTGGCGCTGCAGGTGCCTAAGGTGGCTGGGGTGGACAGCCTCACAGCCAGATTAGGACACCTCCTTCGCGTGGCCTCCAAGATGGGCGCCATCAGGTCACGCCGCTTCAGAACTTCATCTGATGGGGGGTCAGGTAGTGCGCCCTCTGACGCCAGCTCAGCGGGGCTTCAGCATGATGAGGTCGCGCCCCCTTCAGAGAGCCCGGAAGCCAGTCCTCATAAGGGGAGCATGCCCGCAAAGGGTCAGGAGGAAGACACAGGGTCGCGGAAGCACAGAACACCCATTGGCAAGGCCATCAGCAAGCTGCAGGTTTCATCTGAGCGCCACACCAGCAGCAACAAGGCGGCCTGAGAGTTCACTGATGCCCCTGTCCTCGTTTCGGGAACATCAGGGCTAGTTGTGCTAAGTTCAGCACACTAGGTTTACCTTGGGCCAACTCCTCCTGGTTTGCCCAGACAGCAGGATGTTGCGCTTTATCTGGGTCCGCAGGTCAGAGATGATCAGGGCCCGCAAGCTACAACATTCTTCCCCGCCCGCACATCTGCGGGTCTTGGTTTCTCATGACTACCTGTGAGCCCCTATTGAAGGAGAGGTCTCTTGGGGCCATACACAATCTGTTCTTTCAGATACACAATCCTTTCTGTGGATCTTCATACCATACGGCGCTTATCGTACTGGGTTTCTGAAAGAATGAAGCGATCTGCAATGAGGCAGGATTTGCTGCAGGTGTGGTGCTGTCAAAGTAACCAAACTGACTGAGCGCTGCTTCGCATGTTGCAATGCTGTTTGCTCTCCAACACGTACTGCCATTTCTGCCTGCTCTTTGTGCCAGGCCACCTGATTTGGTGAGGCAGTGCTACCTTCCTCAGTACGGAAGTGTGCAACGCGGAGTAGCAGACAGGCGGGCAGCCTGCTGAGCGGATATACTCTACCTCAGCTGACGTACAGATGTAGAGCTTGTACATAGCCAAGGCCTGCTTCTCCCAGATGAGTAGGAGCACTGCTTAGGAGTCCTAAGGAGCATCCACTGCTCCACACTACACGGCAGGCAGAAAGGGGGCAGATTGACACGGGGGTACAACCTCCTTGCTACTGTACGCCCAGTGTACCTGAATATTTGCATTGAGACACATTGAAAGACCTCTGAACAGCCTGTACCCCACCATAGCCTCTAAGAGACGGTACAGATCCTCTGCGAGGCTTAGCAATGGATTGACTTTTATGTGTACAACGAGCATGCACAGCATGCAGCATACTTCTTCAGTCCTTGGCTGTACATTGCCAGGCATCGGATGGCTGAGGTATGCATGCATATACTAGAGTGACAGCGACCTGCAGTTGCAGATTCATGGACATGCGCCGATCAGAAAGACAATGTGTCGTCTCTATGGCCAAAGACAGAGGTGCATGATCTCAAGACGGCAGTATAGCATCCCATAACACTGTAGGCTATGTGCCCGAAGACTTCAAGAAACTCTCATTCTCAGCAGGAGGAGCCTGTGCGTGAGAAGAGACCCTGACACCATCTATACTGGTAATACGCAATGTGGACTCCTGCTGTTGATCACCGCCATGAGAGCCGTCCTATCAAAGATGAAACGAGACTGATGGACCATAGCGCGCTATATATCTGGTTTAGTGGCATGACAAATTGACATTGTCAAGATGATCTGTGCCCTTATAAGAAGATCAAAAGCAGCTGAGATTGACATGTGATGTTCCCGATATGCGAGATACTTCATAGTGGTACTTTATGCTCATCGACAAGGTCGCTGAACCTTGAAAAAGACTGCAGTTATGAATATGTGGAACAACAGCCACCCATTGCTTGACCCGGGCCCCCCAGATGATCCATGTCACCTGGTGCTTGAACCCTTCTGAAGGGTTACAGTGTGCAGACAAACACACTTCACGGCGTCCTGCGTTCAGTCAAAACACAGCCAGGAAGTTTTCTGAGGTTGGTGTGAAAGGGCAGATGTGGAGGGATGGATTGGTAAGTCCAAAGCCCAATTTGGCTACAGCATTGCTTGATGCTAGTTGTTATAATGGTGCTTCAAGGGCCATAGCAAGCGGCTGAGCATCTCTTTCAGATGATTTGGGGAGGGACGAGACCATGTGGTGGGTCTGTCTGACGAAAATGAGCCGGAGTGCGGTCTGCGATCCAAGATGGGCAAGGGGCCTTTAAGTGCAGCCTGGGCCGCTGCAGCTGTTTTTGTCTGGCTCTTGGGCTGCACATATGGCCAAACGACACCAGGTGAGGATTTTATGGGCTATCAAGGCGGCTTCTCATTCATGCCTTCTGTCAAAGCGCGTGGTGCGATGTTTCTTTGCTACTGTTGCAAATTGTACTGTTGAGGCATGTGTCTTCATGTATGTCGTGTCGCTTGAATTAAATACGAGCAGCAGTTGCTGACCCATGATTGCAGCATCTTGTGCTTTGTGCCGTGCACTTGTCACGAGTCAGCAGACCAGCCACTTGTGTCCAGTGCTGCGATGCTGTGTGCCGGCACTCCATCTGTCTGGACTTCTGTGCCGTATAGTAGCTATATGCAGCGCAGCGGTGTTTGGCCGGTGTGCCTGTGGAGTTCTAGGCAGCAGTTGCTTGCACCCGTGAAAGACGGCTGCAAATGGGAGCAGTAAGAGCGTGACGCGCACTGACAATGGCCAAATGTACTCGCAGCTGTCAATGGCCCCCGAGTCATTGCTGCAAGCGGGACAACTGTGGTGGACGGAGTGGTCCCATCGGTGTTTGCTAATGCCACTCAGCAGCTTGCCCCAGCTTATGGAAGCTTGAGTCTGACCTATGAGTCAGTGGATAGGTATGCTTGTCCTCTTTCATCTACTTGGCAGCCATTGAAAGTTGTGCTCCGCTTGCTGGAGGTGGGAAAGAAAAAACACTTCCATACCTTGACCTTGGCTGTGCTCTGCAGTCCTACGGATGTCCGGAACTGGATTACGCATGCAGATGATTTTGCTATCGCCTACATCGCCTTAACTCCCCAGCTTTACCAGCTAGCAAACAGGTCTGTCCCCACCCAGCATTGGCGCTTGAAGTGCTGGTTGATGGCGGGTGTCTGCCTGCCTATTCCTGGTGTCATTGCTGCTAGCGCAACTGCACCTTCTGGAGATCTTGTGATGCCCGCTGCCATGGTGTATGCATAGAACATTGCAAGGCAAATGCGCGGCATCTGCCCAGCTCATACATGGCCAGCGCGGAAGTGAAGCCGTGCTTGACATGCGGTGTATACCATAGAGACAATACCGAACAAAGGTACTCTGCTGTGCAGGGCAGTGTTACAGATACCATGGGCAGTTGCAAACACAGCGGTGGTCTACAATCTTCCAGGTGATCAGCAGCTTCCTTTGTGCCATGAGACCTGCAGCATCAGCTCCCTCAGCCTGAATAACATACAGAAGAAATCGAGCATGGTGGTGACTTGTAAACAGCCTCCATAGAGCCAGGGCAGGAAGGACATACCTGCAGACCGAGCACCCGCCAAGCGCAGCACAGCAAGGGTGTGGGGGGAGTGTGATTCCTGTCAGAGCCGCAGCGTCTCAGCTTCAGCCTTGACTGCAGCTTATCATACTTGACACAGCATTCATGAGGGAAAAGCTGCACACTGTGAGGTAACCGTAGAGCAGTCTGAAAGAGAAAGGATGCAGGTGCTGAGAACCTGACTGCAATGCAGGTACACCGGAGGATTCACTGCGACTGAACCCACAGGTGCTTGCTGGCATCTACACCTGCAGGATCACATCATGGCAGGATCCGGCCATAGTCGCGCTGAACCCCAGTCTCGCGTGAGTCCCTTTTGCCTTCAGCTTCCTGCTGCACATCCAGTGAACGCCCTCTGGCAGGCTCACAATCGCGCCTTATCATGTGCTGTATATTTGGCATCATAGCAGCAAACACATGTCTGTGAAGGATGCCCCTGGAAGATGAGGCCAGAGCACTGGCCTGAGGCATGAGGGCTCAGAATTGGTGTTGCCTATGCAGGCTGCCAAACGTGAAGATCATTCCCGCATCCTACTCGGAGTCAAAGGGCACCACCTATGTGCTCACGCGGTACCTCTCCCTGGACCCTAGCTGGACCCTAGGCGTGGGGGTGCAGGTCCCCTGGCCGCGCTGTGTGCAGCATGTGCGCACACCTGACGGCATCCTCAGCGCTGTTGCCAAGTCGCCGGGAGCCATATCGTAAGCCTCTTGTTCTTTGAGCAACATGACACGATATGTATCTTTGGAATGGTGTTCACAGCCAGCTGTGGAGCGTGCACAACACAAGCAGGACCTCTCAGATGACAGCGTTACTCCATGCAGCATGGCAGAAGCCCTCTGACGTGTGCCTGCCTGCTGTGCAGTTGGGTGATCGACTGGCGAGTCAATGCCACGTCGCCAGTGCAGGTCTACACTGCAAATCTGCAGAACGCAGCTGGGAATTTCATAAACTCCAATGCCACATACAGCTTAGACAGCTTCCCGGTCCCGCAAATCACGTCAGCAAGTTGGATAAATGCCACCTTTGCCAGCTCCAGTAAGTCCAATTGCCCATGATCTGGGAACAGCCGTGCATGTGCATTATGTTACAGTCAAAGGCTATGAGATGCCAGAATGTGTTGCCACTTAGAACTGACCCAAGCCTTGCTGAAGCAGCAAGGGCGAGCTAGACAGGGGGCTGTTGCCATAGAAGGGATTACAAGAGTTTTGCTGAGGCATGCCTGACCGACTATTGCGATGCGCAGAGCAAGCTGACATCTATCCCTTGGGAAATTTCATCTTCAATATTGTTGGTCAAGACCTCTCCACTTCAGGTGCGCCATGCTGCAAGCAGCTGCCCTTGCCTGGGGGAAGCTTTAAAGGGATTCACATGCCTGCTTCAGCCATCAGACACAGACTGTCACCTTTTCAATGCCTCAGCCTGGAGTGTCTCCTGTCCTGATGCCAGCCTCACGGCAGCTGCATGCCTGGGCAAGTGCTATGTGAGCCAGCGGTACTGGAGGACCTAATGCTGATGCTTATTTACTTCAGCTTACACATGCTATTGGGGCCATGCTGGCATGTGGCAGAGGAGATGCAGTGCCACATCGTACTTTTGAGACTGTGCACAAAGTGAGCTCACTTGGCTGAATGCATTTTGCTTGCATGCAGGTCCTGACCAGGCTTCAGCGGTCAAGGCTCTCCTGGCCTACTTTGTCTCCAGTGCAGTGCAAACCAACCTGTCTCGCTGGGATCTGATCCCCCTGCCCAAGGCCCTAGCAAGCGCAGCTCAGGCAGCCATTGCTACAATCGTCGCAAAGCCCACCAACCAGACGCGCGGCGGTTACGCTAACAATTCGACAGTGACACCAGGTGACTTACACTCACATGGCGCTCCTCTGCGTTTGTGGATTCCTGCGGGTCAGACACATCTCCTTGAAGTTTGAGCAACCTCAATCCAGGATGGACGTCTGCAGAGGGGATCAGACTTGCTTCCGTATCATCCAGATGGGGCTCTGAAATGTCGGTGTGATGTCTGCAGCGGGAGGAGGAGACACTCTGGTGTCGGGAGCGACAGTTGTGGAGGGGAGCGGCGGCGCGTCCATACAGAACCTGGTCAAGGCGGTGCTGGCCAACGCATCTGCGACCGGGCGCTTTGGCAATGCCGGGCTCACCTTTGCGCCCACCGACAGTGATCAGGTGGGCCTCTTGAGCTTCGTGAAATACATTCCTGCTGGTGAATCATAAGGCTTCAAAAGGGCGCCAAGTTGCTGCCAGCATTTCAGAAATACACACAGGCTAGACTGGGTCAGGATTTAAATTTGCACGGTTTTACTGAAGCAAATTTGAGGGCATCCAGCATGCATGGATCAGCTTTGGAAGCTTGGCATGGTGCAAGTCTTGACGAGGGCATTCTGCAATTCAGGGGAAGCAGGGCGTCATCACTCAGAGCTTCTCATATGCCATGTCAACCCTTCCACTCTCCTCAGATGAACTCAGTGCAGCAGCCAGGTGAGCATCTGGCTGTCATCCAATGCATGTCTCTTTTCTGGGCCATCTCTTTAAAACCCAACGCTCTCACAAGAGCTCATACAGCAAACACTAGATGCGGTAGGGCACAGTATGCGTAGGAGTTCGTTGAATGTGCCACGCAAGCCATATCCTGCTGAGTGCTGATGTGTGCTCTTTGGTGGAGCCTTTTCACTGGTGGCCAGCCAGACTCCCTCTTGACGGTTGATGTGCGGCAGTATACATGATGGAAGGTGTTGTCAGATCCTGACAAATTTCTGGCATCTGTGAGTCCTACTAATTTTCTGGTGCCCCCTGCAGGCCCATGGTCCAGGTGCCCCTTGGGTACAGCCCAATAGCAGTCATCCACTCACTCCCCAACGTTACCAACAACGCCCTACAGGTCAACCAGCAAGTGCTGGCAGCCATCTTCCAGTGCCAGATCACAACCTGGAATGACGTGGCCATCACTGCGCTCAACCCTAACATCACGTGAGCTCCCGGCCAGATGCATTCAGACAGATGGTTTTTATCGTGCAAACACGTGCTGGACTATAAGAGACCCTTACCACCTGCACAGGATACCTACTCAGCCAATCTGCCAGCCAAGATTTGGTGGCCCCATCACAAATACTCTTAGAGCTGTAGAAAGCTGGAGGATACAGGCACTGTGGGGGGATCGAGCAGAGCAGAAATTACCCGCTCATGTCAGCATGCTGACTGTGCAGGTTGCCCAACCAGCCAATCCTACCCCTGGGCCTCTCTGACGTCAGCGGCACCACGTCCCTCTTTGCTACCTACATGGCAAGGTCGCCTGGGTGGAAGCTGGGCATCGCAACCTCTACGGCGTGGCCCCGCTGTGTGCGCAGAACGATTGGAGGGTCCAATGGCATGGTGATTG
The DNA here is from genome assembly GCA_000812005.1 of Coccomyxa sp. LA000219. Lineage (NCBI taxonomy): Eukaryota > Viridiplantae > Chlorophyta > Trebouxiophyceae > Coccomyxaceae > Coccomyxa > Coccomyxa sp. LA000219. Next base: position 161,064 of record KN714655.1, read on the forward strand.
GCGTTAATGCGACCGCCTATTCCATCGGGTGAGGCCGACCTCAGATCTCTTGTTACCAGCGCTGGAGTCCAGACCAGCCGGTGGAAGGGCAGGCATCTGCTCTGTCCTGCTAAATCTGTTGTATAATTGGCCTTTATACTGCAAAGGGCAAAGGCGTGAATGCAAGAGCCTAGTCAGGGACACTGCATGGCCTGCGAGCCTCACTGTTGTGCATGCCACCATGCCGAGGTGTCTTGTCATTGCAGCCAAGTGCTACGATGTGTTTGGCCGCGCAACAGCATCTCTGAGCAGTGTATACTGTGCAGGTATACTGCCCTGGGTTCCATTATCAACTTGGGCATCCAGGGGGTTGCAGTGGCCACAGTGCTGAACAAGGCTGGGTCATACATCTCTCCATACAACTGCCCATTCCCCTTTCACCAGGACGAGCTGCCTCCCAGCATCAGCTCAACACTCTGGAACACCCTCAACTTCAATGCAACAGGTGCTCAATGCAACCTCCACCACCTTCAAAATATGCTCACAGGCTGGCGCCGGTGTGAGATCCTCCTGGTCTCGCATTGTTCAGGCAATGTGTCTGTGCGTTTCACAAGCACATCAGTGAGAGCCTGTGTCACCACATATTTGACAACGGTCATTGAAATTTCTTAGATCCTGCTCGGAATGCAGCTCTGCTAAAGTTTTGCCATGCTCCATGCAGTGATACACCCCGACAGGTATCCGATTGGAGGGCTGATCTATCTGATCACCAGCCAGGACCTCAGCCTTCTGGGATACCCCCAGAGCGTGTTGATGCAGCAGCTGGCGCTCTACTGGCTCTCGGGCAACGTGCAGAGCAACATGAGCAGCATGGGCGCATCCCCGCTGCTCCCGTCATATGTGAGCGCTGCCTGCCCATTGCCCGTCCTGCCCATGCCCAAAGTGCCCTACATAAACTTGCCTTAAGTGTGCTCGGCCCGGACTCCTTTGTGTGTCCTCATCACTGATGCCTCAGCTGCAGTATCTGCATCGCAAAGGGACATTGCATCTGCATGCGTAGACACGCAGGGAGGGCTGAGCTGGCTTCATGTGCTCTGCAGTTGCAAGTGGTACAGCAGCAGCTGAATGCGCTTAATACGGAAGCAGCTAGTCCGGCACCCGCTCCAGGCGTCTCTGCAGCAGGGAGTGCCTCTTCAGGTGAGCTGTCACCACCCTTTTGTACTCCTCGTCTCATGCCAAGCTGGCAAAGGGTATATCTTACCTCAGGAAGGCTGCCATCGTCCACAGCAATGCCCATGCTCATGCCTCTAGTGTAGAACAGGTGCCATGCCAAAGACTGCTGTCTTCCATGAAGCGCCCCATGCTCAGCGTGATAGAAGCTTGCGGGCAAGGGCTGTGAGGCCGTGATACTGCAACTCAGGGCACGGTGAGATGCCATGGCCAAAAGCCTCTGCTTTAAGGTTGTTTCAACAAGGCTTTGACTTCTGAATATGATATGTTCAGGTAAAAGCCAGGGGTCCTCCAAGGCTGGCTTCCCCTGGTGGGCGGGCCTCATCATAGCACTAGTGGCGCTTGCGCTAATCCTGGCGATAGCAGGGCTGGCCTGCCTGGGCCACAGGCGCCGCAGGCGCAGAAGGAACGCTTCCCTGGAGGAGGCCATCCATAAGCAGGTAGGTACCGTGCCCTGCCAGGATTTGGTGAAGTTGGCCGGTGCCCTTGTGTCGAGCGTAATTGTCATGTGCACGTTGCTGTCCTCAATGGCCTAGCCGATGCATTACAGAATCATCCCAAAATCTGGGGTTTCGTCTTCACAGAAGGAAGGTGATGGATAGCATAGCAGAGAAGGTGGGCCAGAGTGGTCATCCACATGGCCATCACCTCTCTGCTATGCTGTCCTGCGCCGGTCTCTGGGACTTGCGCGCGCATGGAACCTTTGTGTGTAAGGGCTGAGCTTTAGCGTGCTGACACAGGACCCTGCTATGGCGTCACTGGGCGATGGCCACATGGATGGCCATGGCGGACCTGATGGGCGCCTTGGATCACAATATCAGAAGTCCCAGGGGAGTGAGCTTGGAACCCCGAGGTCCCAAGAGCAGGATGGCCTCCGCAAGGCCAACAGCCACGACAGCGACGCTCTCATACACATGGTGAGCCTGTGGCACCCGCCCCTGACGCTATGCAGGATCATGCTAAGCTTCACATCACACTGAAAGCAGGCACTGCCTGCTCCACCAGCCACAGACTGAAGCATTCTTTGCTGTAGCATGTCAGGAATGTCTTTGGTGTTCAATATAGAATGCTTATGGAAATGTACAGGATCTTGCAAAGCTTCTGTCCTTAAGAACTCGGAACTGTACTCGGAGGTGTCAAGACACAGCGCAAGCATGCTTGCGAGTTCTGCTGGTTTGAAGGGGCGCTCTCTTGCCTTATACAGGCTTCAGCTGTCAATAGCCTCTCCTCAGGAGGATACTCAAAAGCACGCCACATGTTTACAGGAGGAACGGCACGATGCGCATGATGACAGGATGCCCCTGGACACGCGGGCCGCCAGCACGCGCAGCTTCCACTCCAGCGGAGGCAGCACCCGCCATGGCGGCGGCTCTCTACAGGGCTCGCTCAACGGAATGCCCCGCAGCGACCGCCGGAGGTCCTCCTCCTACGGACGGGTGAGGCTTGCTGAATGATGTGTGACTTGCCGCTCACCTTGTGACTTGCCCGGCTGGCCGAATGAGATGTGTGAGCTTGATGTCCATGTCTGATGCATGGGTGTCACGATCACCCATCTGATCAGGCCAGCGCGGCACCTGCATACATTCACATAATCAGCTGATCCTGTGCACTACTGCACTGGCACGGGACCGACTAATGCACCTCGACAATTGGCACTTTGGTGCTCATGAGAGTACACTAGTAAAGCGGATCCTGTACTATCAATGCTGCTGCGCAGGATAACTGGACAGGGGACCAGAGCAAGAGCTCCTGGGGGGCCCAGTCGCGCGGCCAGAGCCTGAACCTGAACAACGAGGCGGCCTTCTCCAGCCTGCCGGACATCCTGAAGAGCCGCGCGGAGAACGTGGACATTGAAGACATAGAGCGGGGATCTCTGCTGGGCAGAGGGTGAGCATGCGTTGCCACATTCTGGGAGTGTTCTTAAATGAATGACTTTGCAGACATTAGTGCAAGTAAGGCGGGCTCTTGCGGACTGGTGACGTTGTAGGAGGAGCATGATGTGCTATAAGCTGAGGGGCTAAATCCAGGGTATTCATCTTGAACATGCAGAACCACTGGCAAGGTGTCATGTGAGAAGCATGCTGGCATGGATGGGCCCTAGGAAGGAGCACTTCACGGGAGTATCTGAAGGATGTGCTAGCATGCCTTTTTTTAAAAAGTAGTCAGAAGTTGAGTGAGGGGCAATTGCTGTTGTGCAGGTCATTTGGGAAGGTGTACCAGGGGTGGTGGCGGGGGGGCACCGTGGCCATCAAGGTGGTCCCCCACGAGGGCGACCTGGGCGAGAAGGTGGAGATTGTGCGCGAGTCCCTGCTCAGCTCCTCCATCCAGCACCCCCAGATTGTGAGCATCTCATGAACCACTCTTGCAGCCCTCAGTACAGCAGGGAGCACTGATAGCATAATTGAAGTAAGATGAGGCCTGCTTGCTGGGTGGCCATCTGCTGAGAATTAACAGCCAAATCTGCAGCACAAGGCTCAGTGCGACATGTGAGCTCTGCTGCTTGTCGTGCGAGGAAGACCCTGCAAGACAAGCTCTGGAGCTCACATGCTGCGTGCTTCTTGTGCTGCGGATGTGCTGTCACATGAACCGCCATGCTGCAACACACAGGGCATTGTTGATGTACTGGCAGTGCACTTTGATCACATACGCTGGCTTCGGGTCTGCTGGTGAACAAGCTGCTAAATCAAGGAGGTATAACATGCTTCATTTGGGGCTGCAGGTGACGACCTACAAGGCCATCACGGTCAACCATGGGGCGCACCACAACATGAAGCGGGAGGAGTCCATTCCCGAAGGCGCCACAATCCCTTCCTCCAGGGGCTCGGGCAGGGGGTCAGCAGGCTCTGGCAACACCAACAAGAGCTCTGGGCCGAGGGAAGACCTGATGGAGACCTGGTGCGCAACAGGCTTTCACTCTTAGCTGCGCTGTGAAAGCGCTCTTGCATGTCGGTCTTGCATGTCACATCGATGCTACCATCCTGCAACACCACCAGAGCTTAAAGTTCAGATAACCTGATGGAGACCTGATGCATGACTGGCCTGGTCACAGTTGCGCCTTCAGGTTGTGCATGACGGGCAAGACCCACAGGTGAAGAGCTGGAGCATACCAACCTTCCGTCGTGGGTCTTACCTGTCATATGTGTGAGAGTATTGAGGAGACTTTTGGAGGTCCAGAACTGAGAAATTTTAGGCCTAATTATGGGGCCCACTTCCTCGTTCAGCGGAAATGCAGCAGTGTGACTAGCAGTTGCCGCAAGGGTCTCCTAATCTGCCATAAGCATGCACAGAAGAAGCGCCACCATTCACCAATCTGGTCGCAGAGTTAAGCTGCCCATCTCTGAGTGTGTTCCTGTCATGCAGGATCATCATGGAGTACTGTGACCTGGGCAGCTTGGACAGCGCCATCGCAGATGGGCGCTTTAAGGACATGGTGAGCCTCCCACACCGTTAAATCATCATGATCCTGCATGCCAGACTCTCTGACATTGTGTTTGACTATGATGGGCATGCTCCTATGGGGACATGAAGTTCAGGAGCTTTTGCAGCCCCAGTGACACGGTTTACAATTGTGTGCTACACTAGTCTGCTTGGGCGCACAATGGTCAGTGTGGAGTCTTGACGTGCAGGAGCATCTACTGCTGCGGCTGCTAGATGTTGCGATGGGCATGGACTACCTGCACAAGCTGGGCATCCTGCACACGGATCTGAAGCCCTCCAATGTGCTCCTGAAGACCGCGCCCAAGCAGGCCAATGACCCCACTGGGTGCACTTGCAAGGTACCCCTGCCCTCCTCATTGCTGAATCTTGGATGTAACACCCAACCTCAACTGTTTTCTTTGTCCTCTAATCGTCCAGATAGTGCCATTTAGCGCATGGGAGCTCCCGAGCCTTGCTAGACCTGACTAGCAAGGACATGAGGGTCTCTGAGCTGAGCAGCACTACATGGGCAGCAACCTTGATGGTATAAAGCAGGCCATGTGAGCTGAGCTGTGCTGATGTCATTGCGCAGCTGGCAGACTTTGGGCTGTCACGCGTCATGGAGACCAATGCAACCCACATCTCCACCAACACCATTGGCACCATTGCCTACCAGCCCGAGGAGGTGAGCAGACATCTTACAAATCCTGGATTCAAAGCTCTCTGTGCAGTCCAGACTGCAGAGCCATGCCACGACGGGAGGCTCTTGTATATTATGACACACAGGGAGAGTGTGTCTGAGCTTTGACGGATAACAGCAGTTGGGGAATGCAGTGTGGTCCAATAAGGTGGCATTGATGCGTGCAGGTTCTGAAGGAAGGGAAGGTGACGCCGGCCTCGGACGTGTACAGCTTTGCCATCCTCATGTACGAGCTGTACACCTGCAAGCACCTCTTCAAGGGCATGATGCACTCTCAGGTGAGGGCTGCACCACTAATTCCCTCTAGTTTGTTGCCTGTGCTATGCAATTTCTCCTGCTCAGCATTGTGCACCTTCTGTGCCTCAGTTTGAGTGGCCAGATCCACTTGCAGCTGCAGCAGAGGCTGTGCATACTGGAATGAAGCTGATTCACTGCACGCAATCTTTCCAAGCGAGACAGAAAAGTCAGGGTGTGGCAGTGCCGCTACTCAGTGTTCTAGCGGGCATGCACAGTACCTCGAGAGGCGCCCTGCAATGTCAGGCGCATTGCCTGATCTGGCCTCTGCGTGCACAGATGTTCTTCAAGGTGTTCAACGGCTACCGGCCGCCCATACCGGAGGGGACGCCCAGGGGCCTGAAGGACCTCATGGAGATGAGCTGGGCGCACAACCCTGCGGAGCGCCCCTCCTTCCGCTTCATCGTCCGCGCCCTGCAGAAGCTCATCATTGAGGTGAGACAGCTATACTCTTCCCCAACAGACGTAGCTGCTGCCTGCCTACCTCACTTGCCAAGGCCCTTTCAGCCTGGTCTCTCGGGATGCTCTCTATTGTCTCCTGGCTGCCTGTCTCTGCAGCAAAAGAGAGCTGCCAGTATGGCTGGGCAGAGGGACATCCAGTCAGCAGAGTTGATTGCAGTGGCAGTCTGTTCCGCCAGGCACACAGTTTGCTGCGACTGCTGCGCTGGGGCTGTACAGGGCGCATCTGTTAAAGGTTGCCTGGCCTGCTGTGCAGCAACGGAGAGCCAGGTGCTCAGGCCGAATGACGTCCATGAACCTGGACGATGTGCTGGCGGGCGCTGAGATGGTGAAGCAGTACCCCGTGGCGCCCTCCATGCCCATACATGCGCCCAGCGACCCCCTGCGGGCCTCGCCTTCTGAATCCCCGCTACCTTCAAACGGCAGCAAACCCCAGTCGAGTGGGCAGGTGGGGGCACTTCCTTACGCAATGCTTGGGTTCTTGATAACGCCCGCATGTCAGTGGTCCTGGTCGAGCACTCAGGGTGCTGATCAACCACATTGATCCTGCGGCGAGCGTTGGCGGGAGTCTGCATGGTTCTGGCATCTCAACAGAGAAAGTTCCGTCTTTATTCTGCAAGCAAAAATGACAGCAGCAACTGACATGGCTGTGTTCTGCAGAAAGCGATATCGTCCAATGAGTTCGAGATGGCGCTTCTGGACTTCAGGAAAAAGTCTTTGGCCAGCCAGCCCGCTGCTCGGCCGCCGCTGCAGCAGGCCCAGCAGCAGCCTGAGCCATTGCAGGGCTCCAGCAACGGCAATGCTCCACGGCCGCCAGGCGAGCGCGTGTCGAGCGAGGACGGCCCAGACACGCCTCCGAAGCAGCACTCTGCAGCCGGCCCGCCCCTGGAGGGAGCGCTTCCGCAGCATTCATCTAGCGCTCCAGGCGGCTCTGCCGTGTCTTCTGAAGGCACGGCGGCCTCGTCACAAGCAGCGCCCGACACAGGGCATGGCGCTGACGCTGGCGCGGGCACGGGCGCGGGCGCGGTCGGGCAGGCGGCCTCCCTGGCCGGGCAGGCGGGCACGATGCCGCACTCCACGGCCGCTGCAGTGCCTGGCGGGCCTGCAGCGAGCAGCGGGCAGGACGCGCTGGCGCGCCCTTCTGCTTTTGCCGCGGCTGCACAGAGTGGGTACGCAGACAGCCCGCAGCATATTCCGCCACCGCGGCCGCGTATCAGCAAAGCCAATCGCTATGACATGCTGCTTGGTGACTGAGGACGCGGAGCCTTGCGGCTTTTCCGGCTGAGCAGGACGCATTCTGGCCGGACCTGCCTTCACTCAAGAGGTTGGGTGCTTTGAACAAGCACCAGCTCTTGGAGGTGGCCCGTTCTGTTATGAGAGCCTAGGTCACGACATCTGCAACACCCGAGCCATAAGATTGCACAGGTCAACAGCAAGAGAGCTGAAGGGTGCAATGATGAGGGTAGTGCTCGTTTGGCCTGGAGACACCAGAAGCAAGTGCATGCAATATGCGCCCAGGCTGCAGGTCTGTGTACACAGTCCTGTGGGCTTGGCAGGTACAGACAGCTGTTTGCATTTCCTTCAGAGGAGGCATTTTATGCAGCTTGAACAAATGAATTAGACAGGGCTGGGTCAGGCTGTACTGCATTGTGCCATCCCTGGAGGGGATGAGCTCTACAGCGTGCATCCTCAATAATGGTTCAGCAACCCACTGATGCTGTGCATTGCCCCGGTGCGGCACTGTTAGCGGTTCCTTTGCTGGCGCTTTCTCTTGCCAAGGTGCATGCAGTTCGTTAAGGCATCGAAATTCTTTTGCCGACTTTCCCGCCTTGCAGAGTGGTTTTGGCCGTCAGCGGCCCGTTGTTGCAGCTTTGGCTCCGATAGATTGACAGCTCAGTTCAACTGGTGATCTGCAAGGGCGGCGCCCGGCTGCAAATACCACATATGTCCGGATGTTGGGGCATCGTGAGAAGCATGGTCCTGGGGATGCATATGCGAGGTCCCATATCCCTCTATTCATGCGCAGCAGAGGACTCCTTTTGCGCTGTGGCTCTATGGAGAGGGTTCTCAAGCAGTGAAGTAGCGGTGACGGTTCAGGAGCCGAAACTAGAACTATGCACGCACTACATGCGTAACCACAACACGCACTGGGAGAATTGCTGGCCCTGCGGCATAGCAGCACCTTTCGCAGACTTCCCTCATGCGAGATCCATCACTCTTGACATCTCAGGCATAGTGTGATGAGTGACCTGCCAGGCTGAGAGCGCTGTGTGCTTCCTGACGTCTGTGGTCAAGCAGAGGCAAATCTCTACCCAGGCAGAGATAAGATCTGATCAACACGCTGCAATTCTTATCACATTTAGAGTCATCAAGGGTTTTGGCATGGGTCCAGCTCCGCCTGGCAGACTGCGTACGGTATGCCAACCCTTAACAGTTGAACGGAATGAAGGTGTATTAGCTTGTTGTAGCAGACTCTGATCATATGCATACATGTTGTAAAAGGCTATCACTCAAAACCCTTAGCTCTCTTACGGAGTGACATTTCCCTCAGCCTCAAGACTGTTGTGGGGTCATGGTGTTGGTTGTGCATACTCCCACCTACCTTGCACTGCTCATGCAGGCTTGGCGCAGGGCTGTACGTCATACTGAAGCGACTACAAGCGCTCTTGGCCCTCAGGCCTGGGTCATGATCCAGCACCTTCTGGCAGGTGGTGCTTACTCCATCTCTAGACAAAGGAGGCTTCACTCAGGAGTCATCGAGATAGGAAGCTGCAAGCGATGAGCGTAATGGGGTTTCACTGAACTCTGAAACCCTCATGGCATGCCTTAGCTAACCCCTGCCGTGCTGCCATGACGTAAAATTCCGGACAAGAGCGAGCCATCCTGAGAGCTCTGCAGTCACTCTGAGAGCAACAACGAAGCGGTCTTCAGGCTCACACGTCCCCGCTACCTATTCAACTACCACTCAACCACGCGATGGCTTCCAAGACCACCACTTCCGCGGTGAGCTCGCTGCTATCTCCTTGCTGTCTTCGCTGCAAACGCAGGGACAGGGACCTTGCTGTTTATGATGCACGTTATCTGAAGAGGCGTTCACGACAAGTGCTGCTCCGTCTACATGAGCAAGGCTTCGCTCCGTTCATCGGCATCTCGTCAATGACGGACATGTTCTGGCTGCAGGTTGCGAAGGCGCCCAAGATACTGGTGACAGGTGCTGCTGGAGGTAAACAAGGGGCCACTGGCCGGGTGCTTACCCATCTTCTTCTGGACCGTGGAGTTCATGTGCGCGCGCTGGTCCGTTCTGACGATGATCGCGCAGATCAGCTGAGGGCCGCTGGTGCTGAGGTAAGACGCCATTACACATAACAAGTATTCATATTACCGTTGGCTCCACCTTCAAAAGTGTCAAGAACAAGCCCTAGTGATGCCTCGGTCCACAGCTCACTGCTGCAGATCTCGTGATCCCTGCTCTCAGCTCTGGTCATGTCTCGCCTCTCTGCGACTGTCGAGCAACAAAATTTGGGAAGGCATTTGACCAATGATGGCATCCTATGAACTAGGTGGCCAAGCAAGGTCTGTGTCACACAGGTGCTTGTGGGCGATCTGCTCAGCTATGACGACATGAGGCAGGCGGTGCAAGGCATGGACTACATGTACTACGCATTTGCAGTCCAAGACGGCCTTCTGGAGGGGTCCTCCATTGCAGCAGTAGTGGCTGCTGAAGCAGGTACACCCTCGCAATGCCGCACCCTCCCTGTATCCCAGTCAGATCAGTGCAGTCAAACTTCCTGCTGGCGTGTACGGAACCCGATATTTGCCCACAGCGCTGGCGGGGCGCGTTGTTGGTCATTCCCAATATCTCCAAAGCGAGCAAGCCTTCGAAGAATATGTTGACTCTGTACAGTGCAGCACGTTGATATCCCTTCTGTGAAGGAAAAGACCCGGTCTTGTAAATCCACATGAAGAGGGTTAGCTTGTACTCCTGTTGGGGAACTCGCAAGCACGGATTTGGAAAGCAGCAGGGTGACACTGCTGCATGACCTGCAGGTCTCAAGGGCATCGTGAACAACAGCCAGTGGTGCTCGGACCTGCAGAGCAAGAGCCCGCAGTCCCGCAGACATGCCCTCGCAGAAGCCATCCTCGACGCTTTCCCCACTCCAGCCGTGCACCTGCAAGGCGCCACGTACAACATCAACATGATCGCGCAGCTGCTGCCCGGGGCCATGAAGGCTGGCGTTCTCAGGGCGCCCAGCATGGCTGCCAGCGACCAGCTGCCTCTCATTGCTGGAGTCGATGTGGCGACGGCCGCCTACACCGTGCTGAAGGACTTCAGTGCCTACGCCGGCCAGGTGTGCATCTCCCAAATAGCTGCGCAACTCCTTGTCTCAGGTGCAGCGCTGCAATGTATAGATGCTGCACAGTGGTGACATGCTGACACCCGACTTTGTAGCAGTGAGCGGCCAGCCATTCTCAGCACCAGGTCAAGGTTCCTGGGTGCTTCTGATGTGTGTGAAGGGTCTTACGGCTGAAGGTTGAAGATATCTGCATGCGTAAGTGGACATCTGCTGACGTGTGGCATGCCCTGCTCAGGCAATACTGATGGCGTCGCAGCTGCGCAGCTTGGAGACCCTTGCCGCTGACTTCTCAGCAGCCCTGGGCAAGAAGGTGGGATGCTCAAGCCGCCTTCTTGATACTGCATGTGACTGTTCAGCATATTGCAGGTTGCTGCATGCGCGTCTGTCACCATAGTAATGCGCCCAGCCTGCAGCTTATGCATTGTACGTTCTGAGAGGTCGCTGGTTGGAGCATCCTATGCACGTCTTATACTATGCAGGTTGGCTTAGTGACTATCCATGGCAGCATGCATCAAGCCCTGATGAGCGTTGCTGTCATCCACATGCTGCCACACTGACTTAGACTGGCACATGCAGGTGACCTTCCAGCCCATCAGCGCAGAGACATGGGAGGAGGACGTCGCCAGGGCTCTGCCAACCTTCAATTCGACAGGGATGGAGCATCTGAAGGCTCTGTGGGAGATCATGAGGGAGGGCAGCCACGACCAGGAGCTCATGGCCCGGCTGCGTGCGTCTCAGCCCCGTCTGCAGCAGCTCATCGGCAGGAAGCCTCAGACCTTTGAGGAGGAGCTGCCAGCAGTCCTTGCAGCGAGAGGAATCAAGTAGGTGGCAAGCAAGCAGGACCCAGGCCGGATCATGCAGAGGCATCATTGAGAGATGATATTGCAGAGGTGTCCAACAACTCTTGTCTCCAGTAACTTCCAACCTGACCTCAAGTAAGGCCCAAACCTGGAAAGGAAGACATCAGCTACATCAACGCAATTGGGATCTAGTGTGTAAGAAGTTTGGGCAAAGACCTTTCCATTCTGCTTACATTACCCATTACCACTTCACTCCACACACCTCAGGGGTGTGAGGCTATGATGTTATGACACAGTGCTTCACTTCCATATGACAAGCCCACCCTGGATCCATGCTGCCCGGACATTGCGGTCATCACCAAGGTTCACAAACTTCTCGAATCTGTCCAGCAGGCTGTCAGTGGGGAAGACATCAAAGGGCCCTCGAAGCTCTGTGTCCACCATGATGGCGTCAAACTCCTTCCCCACTCTGAAGCTGCCCACAACATCCTGCAGCAGTAGAGACGTCACATATGTGGAGCTCAAAGGATCTCCCTGATGATTGCCACAGCTATCATTCTTGCCTGGCTCACGCCCGGCATGCATGTCCTGTAAGCCTTCACCAACACCTCTAGAAGATGGTGTTGATGTTGGTGTAGTGTCAGATTAGACTACATCTCTTCCCCACACACCAGGCTGATCAAAATGTGTGACCCTCAAAGGGCAGGTTCATCTAGTAGTACTGTGTAGTACACACTGCAGTCAGCAAAGGCAAACCTGCAGGCCTAGCGCATGCGCGCCACCCATTGTGGCGAGCCAGAAGGCTTCCTTAAAGCCCAGGGTCTTCCTTGCAGCTGCCTCTTCTACTGCGCTCCTCTGCTGCGGTGCGTCTGCATGCTCCCTCTGCTGCGCTGATGCAGGGCTGCTTGCGCTGCCCTTACTGCTTTCAGTCCCTGGTAAACAGCACACGTAAGATATTGGGAAAGGTGCTAGACTGCAGACCAAGAGGTCTGCTCTTCCCTCTTTCAAGAGTAATACATGATATTAGCTCTCGAAAGACACAGCAGCAAAGGGGGACTCTTTGCCCTGTATCATTGCCAGGCTGGCACCAGGAGTCCCACAGCTGTCAGATGACCACTTTGCACAAACCCAAAGGAGCGCGGGGTAGTCACCTGCTGCAGGGACTGGCTCAGAAGACGCGCAGCCATCATGTTCGGCTGCCGATGCGCTGAGGGTGTTGGCGGACGCACTCCTGGCTGCATCAATGTGCATCATGCGCACGGCCTTGGAGGTGATGACAGCGCTACGCATGGCGCTGAGCATGCTGGGGCTGTAGCCGCCCGCCACATCCGTCCCCAGACCCACCTGCTTCATCAGGCACTCCTCTAACACCATGTACCAGTATAGTGCGTGCTCAGATGGAAGCATGGGAGACAGCGCGGAGTCCATGAGCATGTCTAGTTCTGTGGATCCTGGCATGAGGTGCCTGCAGTGAGCACACATGTGTAGTAGGAGGTCCCTCGGGCACTTGCGTAGAGGCCACCCACGCCATCCATAAACATTACGCATTCTGGCATCACCCCAGATCCTGTATGTCTCAATTGCATGCCTGACAGCTTGAGATTTGACATTCAGGGCCCGAAGCCCATCTGATAGCAGCGCAGAGACATACTCCTTGCCAAAGGATGCACCTACATATTGCATTGAGGGATGCAAGCAAGACTGGAATGCACTTATCCACTACGACTAGCAGCCGAGACTATAGGAGGATGCTGCACCTTCACACCGGCCTTCAGGCAGCGCTGCACATCCAGGGGGACGTCAGCAAAGTAGAAGTTGGAGAGCGGGCAGTGAGCAATTGCAGTGCCTCTGTCCGCCAGCAGCTGCAGCTCAGCATCTGTGAGGGTCACCCCGTGCGCCATGACTGTCCGCTGAGTCAGCAGGCCCGCCTGGTCGTAGAGCTGGGAGTCCCTTCCATTCACCTGCAGGCCTGCCAGATGTGTAAGTACATGCACTATCCCTAGTATGCTGAGACATTCAGAGCAGCCTGTAGGAAGGCGCATTCTGGCCATATCAAGACTGCTCAGAGCGTGACTGAGTTGCACACACATGGGGGGAGTATTGGCAGTGTGAGTTACAATGTCCCCTCAGCAGTATCAAATGTCAGCGTGCGCCTGACCTCAGGGTGCAGGGCATGCACGAAGGCGTCGTTGTCGAGGCTCTCGCTGATGTGGCTCTGCACATGGCAGTCATGCTCCCGGGCAAGTCTCCCCAGACCCTGGAGCAAGGGCAGTGAGCAGGAGGGCACAAATCGGGGTGTAACCACCGGGTGGACCAGCGTGCTCTTGAGGCTCCTGCACCACACCCCGGACTGACTCACGGACATGCGAGTTGGCAGTCCTATGGGCCGGCAAGGGCAGGTGTCATGTAAAGATGAAACAGAATGTGTATTAGCAACACTGACGCAGGATGCAGAAGGTCATGTACGACAGGGCTCTTGCTTTGAGCCGTTGCTGCCATGAAGCTCTATCAGGCCTCACGATATGTCAACAGGTGTGCGAGAAGCTGCTATCAGATGCTGTACGTGAAAGCTTTCTAGAGAAGTCATTCACGCTTGGTGGATGATGTGCAACAGTCCGAATGATGGGCATGATGGAGGATCTGACCTGACATGCCTGACAAGCGCCTCTGTATCTGCCAAGTTCTGCTCCAGGGAGTGCTGGTAGTAGTCCTTGGAGTTGCGGTCCATGCACACCTTGCCCACATACGCGCGGAGCCCTGCCTGCATCACGAGGCTCATCAAATCCTGTTCAACATTGTGCCGGCAGCCCTCGAGAATCTACACATCAGCCTCAGGGCGCATTGGCAACCCTTCACTTAGCGAAGCTCCCTTACCTGGTGCAAGGTGTCTGCCAGCAGCATGGTGGGCTGCAGATGTAGAGAGCCAAAGACCATGGCTGTCGTGGTCCCGTTGAATATCAGGCGCTGCACAAGCTGTGAGTACTGCACTTTGGCTTCCTTGAGATCCTGCACTGGCGTCCGCAGCCTTCTAGATTTGCAGAGAGGGTGTTATAATCAGGAGATCTTAAGCTTCCCTGAGATGCTTTAACTGCGCAATAAATGCCTGGCAGTCACAGCAGAGAGCACATCTCTGCTGGAAAGATGTGATGCTTGCAAGCATGGAGAAGAAGTGTGCAGAATCGGATCCCCTACCTGCATCTGGGCTTCCCTGGGGAATGTGTAGTGGTCAAGCCAGTCCATCAGCGGCCTGTCCGTGGCTGTGCCTGTGTAGGAATACTGCGCACAGCAAACACAACAGCATTCAGTGCTGCAAGGGCAAAGGATCCCATGTGACGCCGGCAGCCTCACACAGCAGTGAGGTACTGAGAAGAGCTGCGTGCGTGAACCAGTGAAGTTCTTGTCAGGTGTGGACACTTCACTTTCGTGGCATCAGGCATGGCTCAGGAGATCAGAGCTTGCCTGTGGAGCGTGTGTGTGAAGATCGATGAAACCAGGGCACATGAACCTTCCTTCCTACAGACATCTCACGAGTTGATGAGAGTGTCTGCAAGGGGTCCAACACAATTCGCGATTACTCGCAATAGTTTGCGCAAGCACATAAGCCTTACAAAATTCCTGAGATCATATACCGGGATGTTGTGAACGGTGATCTGAAGCCCTAGCTTTTTCATCGTGCTGTCTGCTTCTGCAGCGGGACAGATCGCAAGTATATTGCCCCCATGACGGCGACCAGACACGAAGCAGACAGTGTCTTGGAGGACCTCCACCGTCTCAATGTCAGGAGCGTGCACGAAGGTCCCCCTCAAGGCAAATGACATGCTCGAAGTCATACTGCCATCCCACTATACACTGCTGCTATCTCTCATTCTTCCTGTAATCAATGATTGTCATTGCGTAACGAGCTCAGCCTCTATAGCACCACACCTGTCTCCCGCTTAAAACGCAAATTCTGCTTTGCACGAGCTGTGATCCGCGAGCAGTTCGTGCAACAGTCTCAGGGCCATCATCCTTGCATGCTAGATACACTACACCTATCCAACGAGTTCCATTCGCCTTGGCTTTGTCCAAGGATCCTTCCAGCTGTATGGGACAGGCATCACGCTCGCACGTGGACAGGTGTGCCTGCACGCACGAGCTTTCACACCATTACCGGCTTGCATCTGCATCGGAGCTCTTTTCTGGCCTGTAGGAGGCCTTGGAAACTAGTTTTGGAGTCTAGCATGGCCTATGTGGGCGCGTGTGCGCCTGCCGGGCCACTCAATGGCCATCAACGGGCAGCACTGATCTTGCCCGCGCAGAGGAGGCCATCGATGGCTGGTTCTTGCCTTCCGCAGAGAGACGGAACCAGGGCAAGACCCAGTAGAGGTTCATCTGAGGTGAGAGGTGGTGGCATTCTCATCTGCGGAAAAGATGCTTCACGCCTGGCGCCCGTGCTCAGTAGCCTTCGTTCCGTGTTGTGTCTAACTGCTGCGCCTAGGGACGCTTTCTGAATTGTTCTTCAAACAAGGCAGACGTGCATGCAATTAGCGTCGCGTATTGTCCTGCCTAGAAGCCGAGGCATGCCTTCGCAACAACTCGTATGAGCTTCCTGGAAGGTGCATGGCGCTCCTTCGATGCTGAAGATAGCCCTCAGTGCTTTAAATGTAGATGCTTCAATCAAAGGGCAACCTGTTCTGCCCTTTGCCCCTCAGCATACTGTGCTCACCAAGATTGCAGAGACAGAACTACTCCTCAAGGTGATTTTGCTTGGCAGGGGAGGGCCGTCTGTACAGCCTTCAGGGGCGATGCACATGTGGAAGGAGAGCTTAGCGAGTCCCTATACTGGCGTGCACCCTCATACAAAAGAAGCTTAATTGAGGTGAGCCTGAGCAACTATGTCGGAAATACTGCTGTCAGCCTGTGTGCCAACACCTTTTCAAGGATACCCTATGTCCCTTATTGCAGGTGCAGATGTGTGCCTCAAGCTACTGCGCCATTCTAGACATGTGCCCTAAACATCTGCCCTGGAGCATGCTCTGGTGTAGCTTGGAGATGCTTCACATTGTGTAGGAACACATCGCTGCTGCTGTGCTGCGCGTGGGGCTTTTCTTGGTCGACAATGAGCGTCTGCTCGTCGTGGCTGCCTCCACCATGATCATGTCCCTCTCCCATACTGCCCTGCGCCCAGTCTTGCCTGTTTTTGCAAAGGTGCGGCTCCTTGCCTCCCCCCATCCCTTGTGCCAGCTCACCCTGAGCTGTGCCGCAGGCTTCTGCCATCCATCCATCAATGCTCACTTAGTTTTCACAGCCAGCTGCTGCCTCAACTTAGTGGCAGACAGTGCTTGCAAGGCTTTCTGTCCCTGTTTCTCATGGCTTGGCATGACCCCATCGGCCATCTCTGTGATGCGGTTTGCTGTTTAAAAAGTTTTGGGGTCAGTGTTGTCGCTCCTGTCTTGGCATGACCCCATTGGCCATGTGAGTGACGCGCTTTTCTGTGCGCAGAGTTTTGGCGTGGGAGCAGCTGCTGTGGGAACCACCATCTCAGTGTACGCCATTGCGCGCCTGATGATGAACCTGCCGGCAGGCATCCTTGCGGACCGCTATGGGCGCAAGCCCCTGCTTGTGTGGGGACCCCTGATCACAGCCTTTGGTGAGCGCCATTCCCCTCTCTGCACCTGCTTGTTGCGCAGGATGTACATGCTCCTCATCACTGCTGGTGCTGTAAATTAAAGAGATCGAGACCCTCAGTCATCTTTGATGCATACTCATGCGTGCGCATGCCTTGACAGTCTCAATGCTGAAGTGCAGGCATTCCCTCAGGCAGCTTGGGTCCTCACACAGCTGCTGACCTGGTGCTGAGAGGGCCTTCACATGGCCGCTGATCAGGTTGCATGTGAGCATCTCGAGGCTGTGCATGCAGGCATGATAGGGTGCGGCATGTCACGGAACTTCACGCAGCTGCTGGCCTGGCGCTGGGTCACAGGCGTGGGCTCCGCGCTGCAGATGTCTGGGTCGCAGCTGTACCTGGCAGACATCTCCCTCTCCAGCAACCGGGCCAGAACCTTGGGCACCAACCAGGTGTGCATGCCAGCTGAAGCTTT
This sequence comes from Coccomyxa sp. LA000219, assembly GCA_000812005.1. NCBI lineage: Eukaryota > Viridiplantae > Chlorophyta > Trebouxiophyceae > Coccomyxaceae > Coccomyxa > Coccomyxa sp. LA000219. The sequence goes on from KN714655.1 coordinate 178,378, forward strand.
TCAGAGTCCCTTACATCCTCCTCATGCATCCTAAGTTGCTGGACTTTGTCTCATATTAGCAAACCGGCATGTGGGCTCGTGACGGGTGCTACCACACTCCTTGGCTGCTCAAAGAGGTGCTATATGAACACTGCAGCTAAATCCGAGCAGTCATGTGCCTCCTGTGCTGGGATCCTGTGGCGAGGGCCACACTTATGATAGGTCCAGGCCTGGACATGCGGTCCAGTAGACATGGCTGCCTGCTCTCAGATACCTACTCTGCTGCATAGGCAGGCATCACGAGGTACATGGGCATGCCCACTGACAGGGCTTCTACTGTTTGATGCAGGCAGCATCGCTTCTTGGCGGCCTAGTCGGGCCGGCCTTGGGCGGGTTGTTGGCGGATATGTCGGGTCTGCGTGCGCCATTCATGCTGACGGGATGCGCCGCACTCATGGCGGCCATCTACGGGGCCATCCGCTTGCCCGAGACCATGGGCACCCGGAAGGCTGAGCCAGCAGTCGCCTCTACAGGCTCCTCCAAGGAGGACATTATCGTGAGTCTCTATGCAGTGGCATTGTCTGCTCACTTCCCACGGTCTTGAACTCAGGCAACATGCTCAGGCAGGTGCGCTGTTGTGGTGACAGCTGAGCACCTGCCTGAGCATGCCGTCTGAAACTTCCATTCATCAGACATCGACCACTGTTGTACAGTTGCGCAGCTTGCTGGCAAGATGTACCTTTACTTTGCAGGCGAACAGCAGCAGTGCAGCAGAAAGCACAGCAGACGAGGAGGAGGCAACGCCCCTCTTGGAGGCCAAAGCTCTGCAGCCAGGCGAAGCGCTAAGCATGGAGGCGATGCAGAAGCCAGAGCGCAAGCTGAAGGAGACACGCACCTTCAACCCCCGCAAGATGCGCCCCAAGAGGTAGGCTGCTCACAGCACTTGCTACCTGACCATCCTGGTACAGTGCTGGTATTCCCACAAGATGGGATGCATGTATGGATCATGGCCTGCTCGCTCGCATGCAGACAGTCTATCTTGATATACATGTTGCCTACTCGGGGCGTCCGGTCCTGGCGCAAGATGCCATCGAGCTTGGCAGAAGTACAGGCAGACAGTGCATCAGCAAAACTATGTGCTGAAGCTCGAGCGCCACTGCAGGAGGAAAGAGAGGCCCGCCTGGCAGCTGCTGCTGGGCAGCCGCGACTTTGGAGCCATCATGCTGCTGAACGCCATGATGTTCATGACCCAGAATGGCAGCCGCGCCGTGCTCGTGCCCCTTCTGGCAACTCAGGCTTTTGGCGTCACCACCACCACTCTAGGTAGGAGGCGCTCCTTTTCCTGCGATGAAGTCATCCCACACTGTCAGCCTTTCTCCTGCCGGTACTGTGCATACCCTTCTTCAAGACTTGGAAGCTCATCTGCGGCAGCGGCAGCACTTCCAGGGCATCTCGTGTGCATCTGCTGGCCTTTTTGCATTTGGGGTCAGCATGCGGGTTGCTGTGTGCAGGCCTCCTTTTTGCAGCCATGGCGGTGGTCAGCTTTGTGGGCGTGATGCCCGCGTCATTTGTGGCAGACAAACTCGGCCGCAAGTGGACGATCGTGCCCTCCTGCCTCGGCCTGGCCGGCGCACTGCTGCTCATGGCTTTCACCGGTACCTACCCCAATGCTCCTCTGACCAGATATTGATGCTTATCTTGAAGCACAGGCCCGCAGGCCGGGCCCAATGCCTTTAACGCTGACCCAGATAGCCCTCTTGAGCTCAAGGTTGCAGGCCTGGCCTGCCTTGCATAGGTGTTGGCCTCAGAGCGCAAAGGTCTCAGGTTAGCTGTGAGCAGATGAGTCCGCATTGTCCTGACCAGCAGATAGTATGCCTGGGATCTGGCTTTCCTGAAGGCAGAGATCTGCTTGCAGGGCGGCAGGAGATGTTCACGGTAGCAATGATGATGTATGCAGCAGCCAGCGCATGCATCGGCGCAACACCAGCTGCGTATGCAGCTGATGTCATGCCGCACTCTGTCTCTGGCTTTGGCCTTGGCATCTACCGCTGCGCAGGCGACATAGGTGGGTCACAACCTAGCTTGCTGCTCTCACCTGTATTTTGGGTACCGCTTTCTATTGGCATGATGCGAATTGACCAGGATACAGCCTGTCATTTTTCTGGGCATGCATCTGATGCTGTAGCAGCGGAAGCTGCTGCTTGATGGCCAGCAGGCAATATGGAGAGGATCTTTCACAAGCCCATTGGCTGAGAGACTGCCTTGTACAATTTGGTCATTCTCTGAGCTGCCGTGCAGGTCTCATGGTGGGCCCTGCGCTGCTGGGGTGGATTGCGGACATGACGTCCGTCCACACAGCGCTGCAGGTCAATGCTGTGGCCATGATTGCCGTGGTGGCCTACTTTGGCCTGGCCGCCCGGGAGACAAAGCACATCAGAGTGCGCGCTGAGCAGGAACGCCGCGCAGCTGTTGCGGCTGCTTGAGGGTGCATTGCGGATAGGCATGGCAGCAGCGTGCAAAGGCCCTGCCCTACCATAAGGTCTGATGACAGCAGAGTTGTGAAGCTGATGAGGAGCAACGCACCTGTGTAACAGCATGCAGACGCGGGCTCAAAAGCCAAGTTCGACGTTGTGAAAGCACCGCATTTGTTGGGAACAGCTTTGGCTTTGATGTATGCTTTTGGTTGTATTGATGGGTTCAATAGGTGAGCCCATTTGCGGAGAGGATGATTGGGCCAAGCCAAATGCCCAGGTGGTGCATTTCCGGGTAATGGTAATGCATACAACTGACTTGTTGTGAGGGCTCCCAATTGCAAGCTTCATGATGCCTCAAGCTGAGCGATACGTGGAATGGTGTATTGTGGATGAGATACCAGTCACGATTCACATTGCAAGCTTTAAAATGTAGCTATAGCTCAATGAAGGAGCACACCAGATAGCTCTGACAATTTCTTCCTGAATCTTGTTGGCAGGTAGCAAGTGCATTGCTTGAGCAGTGAGACAGTCTGCAGATTGTGCGCATTCCAGCAATGATGCAATTCTCTTGCCACTTCCAACTTAAGTAAAGCTTTGCTCGCGAGCACAATATGCCATCTCTTGCTTCAACCGCGTTTGTATGGCAGGGGCCAAGTGTTTGCAGTTCAGAAGGGCATTTGTCCTGGAGGAAGTTTGTCTTGAGGCTCAGGGAGCCTAACTTACTGGCGCCCTGAGTTGCACCTGTAGCCGTTAGGGCCCCAAGCACACACGTTGCCATAGAAGTAGATCATGGCAATGCTCACGCCAACGCAGAGCGCGGTCATGATGGTGTTGGCGTACCACCCAACCCTGCAGCACAAGACAGAGTCAGTCCTGCGATGGTATTCAATTGCTGAAGACTCTTCTTGACCACATAGACGGTAGCCTCAATACTTGGGGCTACACAGCCAGTGACAAGGGATGCGTTCAATTTCCTAGGGACAGTACACAACAAGTGGGCACCCTGTGAGTGGCCACCACTCACGGACAGGGTATGTCCTAAAGGGTGTGCATGTGGCCTTGCATGGCTGCTCTCGTGTCTCCTTAATGCTTATGAGGTCTTGTAGGTGTGGCAAAAGGCTTGAACGTAAGTAGATAGGGCATAAGACCGTGGCGGTGGGGATGTTCACCTGTAGCTGGGGATCTTCAGCCTCTGGTATGAGCACATGGGCAGCAGGAAGCCCAGAATCCAGGTGAGCCCACACACCCAGCCGAAGCCGAACAGGACCCACTGCGCGTTGCAGCAGCCCTCGCGCCTGTTGTGCTGCGTCAGGCCGGCCTCGCCTGCACAAGAAGCACGTACGTCAGAGGTCACCCAACATGCAGCAGCCTTGTGGCCTGTCCAGCATTGATTGCAGCCTGCCCTGTCACAGATTTACATGATCCCTACCGGCACCTCAGGGTAATCTGCTGCCAGGCTGAATGCATGATGATTGCATTATCGGCTTGATTATATGGGTCAGAGCCACGTCATGTGCAGCGCAACCTGCACATGGATGCCTTCTGACAAGCATGTCATGCAGGTCTCATGCCCTACCCTGCAACTTACCTCGATGACAGAAAGCACGCACATGTGTATTGGGGCAATTGTACACAGGGCAGGTCACATAACAGTAGCAAATTGTCACCTGCAGGGTAGCCAGGAACGGGCTGGGCAGGGTATCCATTGTTAGGGTAGGGGGCAGGGGCGTATGCGCCATGGGGCGCGCCCTGGGCGGGGGCGGGGTTACCCTTGAAGTAGTTCTGGCCTCCTGCAGCAGTGAGAGCATGTGAGCAAGTAGAGAGGACTTGTAGAATTATCGTGCTGAAGCGTTGCTGGCAGCACAACAATCAATAAGGAAATGTGCAGCAGAGGCGGTATGATAGTTGCGTGATCAGTGCCTGCAGGCCTCCGCTCATGACAACTGAGAAGTCTGCCAGTTTATTTTGATATGTTAGCTAATCATCCTTATTTAAAGGCGTTAGGGAATGCTTCGTGCATGCAAACGAGGGCTGAAAGCTTGCCTGCCTGCTGAAACCCAGGCTGCTGCTCTTGGTAACCCATCCTGATCAGAAAGTCACGCCCTTGGTCCTGCATCAAGCATGCTATTGTTCAATGCGCAACATGAGTATAAAACCTAAGAGGCTTTCTGTGGAATACCACAAAAGCAGAGGATCTTAGCTAAGATAATAGTCACATCAGCGCGCAAGCGCATCAATTGCAGAGCATGTATGACGTCGCGACTTGGAGGAGAGCTATAAAGGTTTAAAAGGATGCCCAAGGGCCGTGTTAACAGCACAGCGATGGCCGGTATCCATGACCTTCCTACAACTCCTTGCCAGGTTGTACCAGCAAGACCGACGCATCGACACTTCTGCAGGCCGTGGTCCTCTGTATAGTCTTATAGTACAGTATAATCCTTGTTTAGTCGCTCACCGGTCTGTAAAGATGCGCTGCGAAAGAGTCGACGCCGAAGGTGTCGACCAATGACAATACGTCAGGAGCTTGAAGGGATGGGGTCGATGCTGGAGGAGAGTGTCAAGAAGTTTATTTGAATGAATGCGATGGGAACGGGCCTCTTCCTAGAGACATGGAAGTCTCCTTGCTGTGACCTTACCTCGGAAACAATCTGGTGACGTCATTCAACCACGTGCAGTCAGTCATCAGAATTGCGATGCATCAAGTATTGTCTGAAGCGGTCCTACTTCCAGGCTAAGCACATGATCGTGGCACTTCATGGTACGCTGCAATATTCCCGCCACAAGGTGCACCCTCTCTGCCGGGCAGGGTGTAGCTAGCTCACAATGCAGTGCCACCTCACACTTGTGAGGTAAACCCTACTTAGCAGAGCTCTGGGATGTACAACTGCCCGGCTAGATATCAAGCGGTGCTATCCTGGAGGCCTCTCACAGCTCGCTAGTGGTCTCTACTAGAGACTCTCCAGCCTGGGACAATTTTGCAAAGCTCTCTGGCGAGCTCAGAAGAATTTGACGCCCAGGTCGCCTTCTCCAGAGAACAGCCTGCAGTATCAACATCAAGGTCAAGCTCTCCAAGAGTCCTCAGAGGCCCCTCAAGTGCTCACACACGACTTTTTGGGAGTGGCTGCTTGCGCAAATGCGTATCAGCAACAGGCACTGCACCTTCTGTGATGCACTGTCAAAGGCTCTCAGCTGCCAGGCAGACCTGGGGGACTATCTGTAACACCAATGTAGGCTCATCGCTGCAAGGTGCTGCAGAGGGACTTACTGTGCTTTGCCCTGCGCCTCTAGGAGCTTCAAAGCCTCTACCAGCAGCTCGTGTGGTGCTCCCTCCAGCTCTGCACGCAGCAGGATCACATATCCCAAGGAGACCCAACTTGCCTGAGAGCAGTAAGACACGATCACGGCTCTGTGCAGCCGCAGCTGGCATCACTATATCCTAGCAGCCATGGCAGCCATGGCATCCGTCTCGCAGTCAATCAACAGCTTGTGCATGAGAGCCATCGTCTCTGCCAAACAGAGTGTGCTCAGCTGCGTAGGGCACCTGTTGTAGCGCTCAGCCCACTACAAACCCTCTCACCTCTCTGGGCCTCACCAATTCCGGGTTATGCGTCAAGGAGTAGCAAGGCACTTGAGGTGTGTACCTGTGCCTGCGACCTCATCACCCGAGGACAGCTCGTCCACAGTCATGACAGACTCCTGCATGCCCAGCTCCCTCACAATGCTGTACACAGTGGCCGCCCACTCCTCCATCTTCTTCCACAGCACCAGGCACTGCGTCCTGTCCTTGTCCAGCCACCTGGCATTCCCTGCATTGCCAGCATGTGATGGCTCTCTTTGAGACTCTGGCATAACTGGGTGCTCTGTCTCATGTTTGCTTCTACGCCCTGATAGATACAGACGGCCACTGGTTCAGGGTCAATGATGCGCATCACTGGCTGATGACAGCCAGGCATTGCACATGACAATTGCGCCACCTTAACAGCCATGATAGCTCGCAGCTCAACCCTGGACAATCGCGAGAGCCCAGAGCAATATCTTCAAGGGAAAGGGGGATGCTGCTTATATATGCATTCACTGCAGTCCCTGATGCACTCAATGCCAGCTCAGCTTCTCACCTCTGCTCACAAGCTCTCCCAAGAAGAGCAGACGGGCATCCTGATTGAGCCGCCCTGTACAGTTGCGCTACAACTCCTCAGTTGTTGAAAGGGTTTCGCCGCGCATCTACTACCAGAATTCTATGCTGGCGCACAGACATGAGGCGCACAGACATACTCGAGGCTGCAGCATATGTTGGGGCTGGAGAGACTCACGCTCGATCTTCCTGTTGTAGAAGAGAGGGTTGTCGTCTGCTGTGCTTGTGTTGAGGATGTACGCCTGCAGCCATCCGGCTTGTTGTGCATCAGAAATGTTAAGGAGGAATCAGGCATTGAGGATGATGCATGGCGCGCCTGAACATCTGTAGCATATTGACTGGCCTCAGGAAGGGGGAGGCTTACCTTCCTTTGCCTGCAGTATCTCAGGATGAGCTCTGTCCACAATTCTACCTGCTTCTCTCGAGTCTCCTTGACAGGTTGGAGCCTGCAGGGAGTCACCCATCATTGAGCTTGCCTGAGGCAACTGGGGGCACTGAGCTTCATCGTCAGGAAAAGGATGTGTGGTATCCTTACGTGAAGTATGGAGGGTAATTGAAGAAGAAGGGGAAGTCAAAGTCGGTCATGTCTTGCTCGGGTGTGCTTCATGCGGAAGTCTCCCACGATGACGATGCAAGGGCTCCAGCCGTGCAATCACAAGCTCACAACGTCACAACCCTCTGTAAAGACTATCAGACTATGAGGGGTCTGGTGAAGAGCGACATTGGCCTGGGGAAGTCTAGCTCTCGCTGAAGAGGAAGCTGCCCAACTTCGGGCTTACCGTGCTTTCGAAGCCCTCTGAGCACGCCGGCGCTCATATAAGTCGATCAACGATGACGATGACAGTGCTGTGAAGAAGAGCTGCATTTATTCCACTTGCCAATGGACTCGCTACTTCCTAGACTTAAGGATTGAGTATTTGACAATATTGTAGCAAGCATGTAGCGGGCCTCTCACTCATCCAATCAATTGAGTACACCGATCAAACAATATGTTCGGCTTCGTGGACCAGACGGCAGCAGACGCTGCAAGTCAGTGAACCTCGCGTGATTCCCTGCAACCAGTGTGAGAGAAGCATCATGTGCCAGGCATCCATTAAACAACCACGGCAATTACTATGTGAAACTTGCAGTGCGCGGGGACGCAGAGAGAGTAGCTGAGTACTTGGATGCCAACCCCAACCAGCTGGACAACAGGACTATATTTCAGAGCACCCTCTTGCACATTGCTGCACGCAACGGGCGTCTGCAGGTGGCTTTGGAGCTCTTGAATCGTGGCATCGACGTCAACGCTCTGGACTACGTGAGTCTCACCTGCCTCAGCCCTTCCTCTTCATTCCCGCCTGTCTGAGCAAGCGCTGTCCTCACGCAGATCCCTGCTTCACCATGCTTACACAGGGCAATCCCCGCATTGAGGCCTGCACTGCAGACTGTCAACCTCCGGGGCATGTTGTGTGGTGTACAACCAGGCTGGTCACAGGGCACAATGGTAAGGGGGAATGCGCATGCAACCGTAGGGGGGAATGAGGAGGACTGCGCTGCATTGGGCCTGCCAGGGAGGCCATGTGTCTATGGTAGAGCTGCTGATGGACTTTGGCGCAGACACCAAGGTAGGCCCTTGACATCTCTTGCGACAATTTTGGCAGGGGCTCAATGTAGCCCTGTCCAGTCGCTGTACAGAAGAGGAGGTAGAGATCCTTGGTCAGATGGTGGGTTTGAGTGTTGCTGGGCCTCTGCAGGTATGGTGCTCCCATGACATTCTCCTGGAACAGCTGCAGGTGACCTGCTCAGTGATCTGCAACTCTTTGCTAGATTTGCAGCCCTCTCTTCCCTGCATTCCCACAGCTGTAAATTGAGACCAGGCTAGGCTGAGCCATGAAGCAGGTGCTACGTGGTGAAGGTACAACCCGTGAGCATTGCATGCTTGGTGGCTGCAGGTGCAAGGCAAGAGCTGGAGCAAGCTGGTGCAGGGCAGGAAATGCGGGCGCCTGATCTCGTCCGATGACGCCATCGACAAGTCGCCGGCCCAGGTCTGCAGCAATAACAGTGTCCGGCTTGCGCTGGAGAGGCCCCTGTGGACGCCTGAGATCAATCACATGTTCCCACCACGCTTCAAGGTGATGCCCTTGCCAGTCTACCTGGGTCACAACTTGGGAAAGGGCCATCGTGCCCACAATTACCCATGGAACTTGCGCCTCAGCCTGCGATTACATGGTTGAAGCCAGCAGAAACATCTCTGGGAGGTACAAAGTTGTCAAGCAGAGGGTGCCCTGACAGGAGTCTGCATGGAATGTTAAGCCATGTGATGCGCACATCATGATAGTCCTTCTGCTGACTGCTGGTGTGTCATGCAGGAAATGGTGCGCATCGTGCTGCACAGCTTGGAGTGTCGCACAGACCCAGAGGCAGCAGGAGCTGCATTGACATCAGAAGAAGACTTTCTGCATGACAAAGGCCTCACGGCAACTGTGGGCTGTCCATTGCACTACGCTACTCATGCTGCAGTCGCAGCATCAGCCAAAGAGGAAGCACAGCCGGCTACTGATCCCTACGGCAGCTCGGGAGGCGCTCAGCGTTCAGGAGAAGGTGAGAGGTTGAAAATGCCCGTGCCCTGTGCTGCAGCACTGAGTTATCAAGCAGCGTATGGAGAGACCTTTAGACAGATACCCTTAGACAGGAGATGCAGCAGAGGGAGCGCGGCCGCTCAGCTGGGACTCCTGCCAGCAGATCATTGCTCTGGCTGCATACCCCATCAGCGCATGGCTCTGAGCAGCTTGTACAACGCAGGCCGGCCTATCCGCAGAGCTGCGGATCTGTGTGTACTTGTTTGTACAATACTGTGCGCTGTACTGCTTGGCTTCCACCACCATAGTACTGTAGACTTGCAGGAGAACTTGACAGAAGTCTCACGATGAACTTGTAAACTATAAGCCAGCCATCATTGATCAGGTGAACGGCCACAGCAAGGTGCTGGCATTGCGCTGCTATTGCAACTGAGTAGGAACTGTAAGGATTCTAACACGCACTGGATAGTACGTATGATTTAGCACCGTTGAAGATTGCTCTACTCTCAGAGAAAGCCCACTTATCGTTTCGGGAAGGGTTTTGCGTTTTCCCTCTAAAGTGACGCCCCGGCGGCCTGACCGATCCACCCCGAGACTTCCTTGGGAATCTCCCCAAATGGCATATTCGTTTCGCAGCTCCATCAACGCAGCGCCAGCTGCCAGCATGTGGCGCCTGAGCAAGAATACTTGTCCGAGGAATTGCTGAACACCATCGCCCCGCGTGCCAGCGCAAAAAGAGAGTGCAGTGCTAGCTTGGCTTGGTAGCGGAAGGCTGGTGCGCGCAATTTGGAGGCCCCCAAAAGCGCAGTACATAGCTCTTTGGCTGTGGAATGTGTGAAGCCATGCTGCTGCCAAGCACCGTCACGCAGCAGCCCATGGCAAATTCTGTGAGCAGTCCGTGCAAAGCGGGCAGTAACCAACTCAATACAGTGAACCTGAGAGCCAGCCCATACCGCCCACCATCTGTGCTGAAGAGCTCTCGGCGGAGGAGTCCCCGAGGAATCAACAAGACCATAGCGCAGGCAGCCGAGGTTGTATCAGAACCAGAGCCCATTGCAGCCCAGGAGCCCAAAAAGAAGATTGCTATCTTCGTAGAGCCTAGTCCCTTCAGCCATGTATCAGGTAACGCTCTTACTTGCTGTCTTTACACATCAAAGCATTTTACAGGCCATGAGGATGCGACAAGACACAGAGCTGACATTGTATTCTCGCTGCTTTCGAGGCACGTGCATCAGCAGTCTTGTGCGGACAGGGCTCTCCTCTGGCAAACAATCATCTTACAAGCAACAGGATTGGTTGTGACTGCTTCTGAAGATGCTCGCTTGTGCTTCCATGCGACTCTGGTGGAGACTGCCATTCAAAGGCCGTGCACCTTATCACCCAACTGATGCCTGCAGGCATGAAGATCAGATTTGCCAACCTCATCAAGGGGCTCAGGCAGCTCGGAGACGATGTCATGGTCGTGACGCCCTGCATCAACCCACCAAAGACCTTCCATGGGGCCAAGGTACTGCAGCGCCCTCCTCATGTACTAAGCACTCGCTCATTGACCAGCCACAATTGCCAAATCCCTTCCCCAATGTCAGACACTGTATGCTGCAGGGCAAATGCCTGGCAGCAGTCAAGATGCGCTGCATTGCATTCCATGCCTCCTGCAAGAGTAGCGCTCACGCAAGTGATGTGCGCAGGTGGTCAATGTCCTGGGGTTCAGCCTTCCGTTCTACCGGTCCCCCACGCTGCTGCTGTCCCTGGGCCTCTCCGTGCGCGTGCTGTACTACCTCATCACGCAGCGCCCGGATGTTATCCACGTCTCCTCCCCGGGGCTGCTCGTCTTCGCAGCTACCCTCTATGCAAAGCTGCTGGCCATTCCCCTTGTGGTAAGCTGCGCTGGACCCCTTGGAAGCGCCTCTACTCTGCATATGCGTACAAGTTTGCTACCTAGCCAAAGCTGCAGCATGCAGACTGCTCTGCAGATGCTTGCGGTTATTATAATTCTGCAACATGCTCTGCTTGCGTGGCAAAAACCGTTGGCTGCCTGGCAGGAGCTGCAGTGCCCTGGTTGGGGTGTTTGCACTGATACGATGCATGCTGCTGAGGAGGTGGTAACAAGAGAGGTGCTGAAAGGGCACATGCCGCAGGTGTCCTACCACACGCACATTCCGGAGTACATCCCCAAGTACACCTGGAAGGGCCTGGTGGGGCCCATGTGGCGCGTCATCCGCTTCAACATCCTCATGGCAGACCTCACCCTGGTCCCCTCCAAGACCATGAAGGTGAGCATCTAGATATGCCCCAGTCTTGCATTGCCAGCAGCTCTGTCCTCTGCCTCTTCATCAGTGTTGGGCTATGCACCACAGCTTTGAAACAGATAGGAAGGACCATCACGCCTCTCATCAGGTGTATACTGCTGTAAAGCTTTCTGGAATAGCTGGTCCAGCTGTTGCTTCTTGTCTGAGGTCATCCTACAATGCCGCAGTGCACTCACAAGTTCCTATGCAGCTTGACAGCATCTGACAGAGGGCATGTGCATGCGCAGAATGAGCTGAGCAGGAACCACTGCCGGCCGCAGCGGATAGACATCTGGCAGCAGGCGGTGGACACCGATGTGTTCAACCCGGCCTTCCGCTCGCAGGAGATGCGCGCGCGCATGTCCGGCGGCAAGCCCGACTCCGTCATCCTCACCTACGTGGGCAGGCTCGGAGCAGGTGGGCCTTGCCTCCTCCCTCTTGAGCTTGCAGGCTTCGCTGTAGTCATCATCACCCACGTGGAAGGACTGGAGCAGGTGGTGACTCACCGCAACCGCGCTTTGGCGGCGCTCTAAAGGCGATGAGAAGACTCCCCACTCACAAAGCATGACGGCGGCACTCAAGACTCTTGCTGCCACTAAAAGGGACTTGCTGAGGGCACTGTGCAGAGCTGCAGTGATTCTGTGTTAGTCGTTCAGCATGTCAGCACACTGGTGCTCATGCATGCATGTGAGCGGCAGAGACCGCCCTTCCTGTATGCCAGTGCAGTGGTGCAAATAGGCGCATTGCCCTTGCAGAGAAGAATCTGGAGGCGCTGAAGGGCATCCTGGAGCGCCTGCCCTCCAACGCCTGCCTGTGCTTTGTCGGGGACGGCCCCTCGCGCCCCGACCTGGCCAAGCACTTCGAGGGTCTGCCTGTGTACTTCACGGTGAGCCATGCTAGCCTGAGCCTGACAGCCGTCCTTGCAGGAAGGCCCCTGCATAGGATCTTTGCTGCGCTGGCACCATACGCTCTCAGAGGGACCTGCTCATACATCACATTTGGCAGCCTCTGCATCACATAAAGATGCAAAAGCTTGTGAGGGTTGCCCTGCTGCATCGCCTGTTGAAGACATTGCCTGCTGTCTAACCCCAGTTCGACCCGCAATTTCCCTTTCTGGAGCTGTGCCTCCTGGCTTTTCCAAAAGCTTGAGATCACTCTGCTGGTGCAGGGAATGCTGCGGGGAGAGGAGCTGTCAGCAGCATATGCGTCAGCAGACATCTTCATGATGCCCAGCGAGACAGAGACCCTGGGATTCGTGGCGCTCGAGGCAATGGCGTCGGGCCTTGCGGTGGTGGCTGTGGCAGCCGGTGGCCTGGTAGACATAGTGACCAAGCCTGGAGTCATTGGTGAGTGACCCTGCTGCTCTTACCCCTGTTGTTTGGGAGGCTGCGAGCAGCTGATGATGCAGCATACGCCTTGTGCTGGTCAGTGTGAGAGTGTAGGGAAAGCCCTGTAGTCTGAGGTCGTGACTATAAGCCAGGCCCTTCTGTTGGCCGAGTCCCAGGCAGTCCTTCCTTATTTCTGGTGTTACGCATGATGCAGCTTCTCACAGTGCAGACACATGTGTGCAGCCCACCCTCAGTGCTGGGCACAGACTCCATACCCTTTCTGGAAACCTTGACATCCCCAGCGTTTGCATGTGCAGGGCATCTGTATGCGTCAAATGACTACGAGAAGGCTACCGAGCTGGCGCGGGAGCTGATCCTGGACGAGAAGAAGCGCAAGGCCATGGCGGCCGCAGCGCGCGCCCACGTCGAGAAGCTGGGCTGGATGGCGGCTGTCAAGAGGATACGGGATACGCAGTACCAGCGCGCCATCAACACCTTCCGGGCGCACAAGAGGTGTGTCCATTGCGAGCGTGCGCTGTCCAGCAGCATTCCTTGCCTGCACCCTCTGATCACCCAGGCCCACCGCAGCAACCAGCCTGGAAAGCAGCCTATGTGCAGTGGGCTTGCACTTGTTGCATTTGATGGGCAGATTCTGAAGCAGGGGTGCTACTGAGAGGCAGAAGAAGAAATAACGGTGGCCGGGAGTGCTGCTGAGGAGACCGGCACTCAGAGCGGCTCCTACAGCTGAAAAACATTTTTCTGGTGGCAATTGAGTTCTGTACAGGTTCTAATTCTGCGAAATACCATGTATTGACAATGTGCATCCGCTGGTGCAGGTTCCGCTGGGTGGCGATCAGGGTGTGGGTCACGCGCATGTGGCGCGCCAGCCTGGCAGCTGTCTACTTTGCATTCAACTGGCTGATCTACAAGCTGGACTACGCACGCAGCTTCAGGTGGGCCTGCTTTCTGCTCATATTGCCAGATCAAGCCCTTCAATCTGCAGCATGCCTGGCTGCACTGCCTTGCACTGCAAGAAGCTACATAAGGGAAGTTGGTTGCTCGTACCCAGGTCTGCCGCACAATCTGCATGCTGCAAACATGCAGCAGGTATCTGGTCTGTAAGCGAAGTGAGCAACAGTTGAGTAACCAAATGAACACAGTGCTTGATCAGGCCAGTCGCCATTCTGCAGGGGATCGTCCCAGTTCTGCTGACGAGGAGCCTGGCGGAGGATTTAGCTGGAGCAGACGGAGAGAGGCGTTCTTAGGGGTAGTTTGAGTGTCTTACTTTATAGCTTTGAGTGATCTTCTTGTATGACATGGCGCCTGAGCTTGGTGTACCATCAAGGACCACATGACCGCAACATCCACCTGGGGTGCACGCACCCAGCATTGTACACTGTATTGACATTCATCCTGCATGCAGCTGGACTCAGCAAGCAAGGTACCCAGCAGAAATCTTTATCTTTTGGAACAAAGCTGGCATGCAAGCCGTGGACCCACGAAGTTGGACTGGCAAGGTGGCAAGACCGATTTGAGATTGAATGATTGGAGAATGGCAGACTTCCTAGCAAGAAACCTGCATGGAGGGCTGTCATGGCGTTGTAAGACTTATCGATGTCGAGTATATCTCTTCCTCACCATCCCATGTAGACTCTCGGAGTTGCTGCTATTTACCGTCCATCATACCTGTCCATGCGTCATGATCATGCTAATCAGTATAACTGCTGTAGCTGACCTTGCTAGGGCTTTCAGCACCTCACATTCATTCAAGGCACTGCACACTTCACGGATGCTGTACAATTGCAATCTGTTTGCAGCAGCTCTTTGAGCTTTGCCCCATCTGAGCGCTAAGTTCTCTGAATCTGCCAGTGCAGCCACAACTCTTGAGGTTTGCAGTGGGTCCTTTCCATGTCAAGCGTTGGATTCCCTACTCAAAGCCATACAGAAAGTTGGCACTCAGTCCATCTCATTCATCGTTCATGTCGGACACACATATGACTGCTGCTTCTGATGTCTGGGCGCCAGGTTTTCAATCACGGGGCGTGCTGCGGTGACAGTGTCACAGTGACACAGGGTGGCAAGGCAGCTGTGTGCAAAGCTGGCTGGTGGGCTGCTTCAAGGACTGGGCATTACTGTCCCTCTCAGGGCTGGTATAGGCGATTCTGGCTCAATCTGTGACGATTTGTACACATGCTTGGGCTGCAGTCATGGCGGCCACGACAGGACCAGGTGCATGGTCCTGCACCTGCACACCTGGACATGCAGTGGCCAAAGCTTAGCCTCAGGATGTTGCAGAAGACAGCACCAATGACAGGAAAGGAGGCCCTGATACACTTTTTTTGGCATTCATATTCGTCACAACCTCCTCTGCATGCCAGGCATACACCATTGAGACAAGTCTCTAGGAGCAGATGCAAGGCATGGTCTGTATGGCATTGCCTGCCCATTTCCGCTCCAAGAGAGATAAATAATGTGACATTGCTTAACTGGCAATGGTGAGGACATCACCAGGACTCATGGTGACAGTAGAATCAGTACCCACACCTCTTCAGGCCCCAGGCACACCACAGGAACATCAGCCATTCCTGCAGCATTCAAACGTGTGTTTAGCCTCATCCAGGTGAAAGGTCAGTATGTGCCGACACCTTTCAGCAGGCTGTGGCGACCGTCGGACCAGGGATAAATCTTAGACCCTGTCCAGCATCACGCTTTGTGATAAGACAGTGGATGATCTGACAATAGCCACCAGCGCAGGCACGCCAGACGCCATCAATAACGCTTGCCAACGCACTACAGGAATGTTCTGCATCGAGCATCAGCTCATGTATGGTTCAGCAGAAATCTAGAGCGTCACCTTGGAAGATTCGCTTGACAGGATCCGGTGCATCAGTCTTTGCTGGAGTTTGCTTGCTCTCCACCTCAGACCCTGCATCCAGGCACTGCTGATGCATTGCATGCTGTGGAAAGCATTCTAACAATCACATCTTGAAACATCAGGATGCATTAGGGCTTGCGCAGCGGGCTCAGCGCTCACTGTAGCTACTGAGTACTCCCTAATGCAGCATGTTGGCTGCGTGTATCCTGCTATGGCCTGAAGCAAAACCATGCCCTGTAGGGTACGAGAGCCTCAGCAAGGTAGGGCAAAGGCCCAGACCGCAATACACAGCTCACCTTGCTTCATACTGGGCCGTTCTGGAAGCTGGGACGTCCTTTGGGGAGGCGGTTTGGTAGCCAGCATGATGTGCAGTATTGCTGATTGACAGGCCCCTGTCACAATCAGCCCTTGGCAGTTATGAGCGTTGCAGTCCTTTGAGTACCGTTAATGAGCCGCACGAGATGACCAAGGCGGAGCTATTCCCTGCGCAAGACACCTTCTGTATCGAGCCCCGGGATATGCAATTCGCAACTGCTTTGACGCATCGTAACGGATTGATATGATAGGTACCCTGGCCTGCTCAGCTCAGCAGGAGCAGGGTCGGCACGTATGACGACGCACCCTGATCACGCTCGAGATCGCGGACTGAAGCACACCTTGCAGGCTGTGGACAGGCTCTGAAGGGCTTGGAAAGGCTTTGTAGACGCTTGTAACACCTCCCTAGCAGTAGACGCGCAATGTAAAGCCTGAGAACAGTTGATTCGCTCAGATTTCCTCCTTGTGCTATTTTTGGCAACAGATGACAAAGCAATGTTCCCATGCCATTCAGGTACTGGCGAAGGCTCACACGTCAAGGATCTCCTGTTCTGTGATAACAGTTGCATGTGCATCTGCCAGTACAACCCCAAGCCTGCCAGAGTGACTGCACAACCCCAAGACATATCTGGTGCACACCATATGTCAGGACTGTCAACCTTTCACCAGGCCTCACAGTTTGGGGCCATGGCCGTTGGTCAGACAAAACTCAAGTCACAACCAGTCCATACCTTCTGGACGAGCATCAGCTGGCATGAAGGTAATACCATGCATGACGTAGGTAGTCCCACAGAGAGTGCTGCCGTTGCGCTCCTCTTGTCAATCGTACTGATAAAGGGTTTAGCCTCTGAAGAACATCATGTGCTTTGTGGGCATCAGAGGTGTTGTGCGAGGCTTAGCAGCGCCCGGCCTCTTGGCGCGCAGCGAGGGGTCAGCGGCTTCCTCCCGCCGGGAAGTCTCCAGGTCGGAGCGCAGCCACTTCTCCACCACCCGCAGCAGCTTCTTGCCCTGCTGCAGCTCAGGCACCTCGTCTGCTGGGCCACCTGCACAGTTTGCAAATCAGCTTACTATGTCATGTCATTGCTTCAGCACTCGGATTGCAGTCCCGCACTGCTTCCTCCGGCAGTGATGTCTCCAGGTTGGAGCGCAGCCACTTCTCGAGTACCCGCAGCAGCTTCCTGCCCTGCTCCAGCTCAGGCACCTCACTTGCTGGGCCACTTGCACAGGGTATACAGCAATTCTGCATGTCATGTCATTGCCTTGGCAGCCAGGTCTCAGTCGCAGGCAGCTTGGCGACTATCTCACTGCCAGTGGCATCAATAGCTTGCAGAAAACATCTTCCAGAATGCATGAGTTCCTGTACAATTTCTCCACTAGATTCTGTCCATAGGCAAGAGACTGTGCTGATTGTGGCATACGAGGATGCTCTCATGCAGCAGGGCAGCTGCAAGCCCGCTGCGCCAGCAGCTGCCCAAACTCCTGTGGGGCAGAACCGCAACAGAGGGTGGCTTACCAATGCGGAGCTGGCCGTCTGCAAGATATGCTACGTGCGTGATCCATTTCTCCAGGCCGTCAAAGATGTGGGTGGCATAGATGATGGTCGCCCCGCGCGTCTCACACTCCTCCACGAAGAACTTCAACAGGTCCAGGCGCCCCACCACGTCCATATCCACGGTGATCTCATCCAGCAGCAGCACCTGTGCGCATAACCCACATGTGATTGGGACGAGGCTCTGCGCAGAGGGTAACATCATGTTGCTCAGGCATGCCATTGTCATGAAAAAGCAGCTGCAAAGCATCCAGTGGTGTCCTTATGGGCTATGAGACTTTGTATAGTCGGTGGCACTCGCAGGAGCCAGCAGCGGCATTCATACACATGATCCACATGTAGGGTGAATAAGCGCTCTATGCCCGCGACTTGCTCGTCTTTGCTCAGGCATGCATACAGGCCTGCAGTTTCAGAACTGGCAATTGCAGAGCACTGCTGACAGATTTCCAGTGTGATCACCCTGGAACAGAGCACAATGCATCAGATCCAGCGGGCATACCTGATAGGGTTTCAAGAGGCCCATGCAGATCTGCACTCGGCGGCGCTGCCCATCTGAGACCTTGTTCAGGCGCCACTCTAGGTCAATCTCTAGTAGGTCTATGAGCTGCTGCCGCCTCGCTGGGTCCACCCCTTCCACCCCAAAGATCATCTTTCCTGCTCCAATGTCGCCCTGCATGTCCATACAAATCTCATGTCCTGCTCCATATCTGCATGCAAGCTACTCAAAGCTGAGTGACTGCATGTCCAGATTTCTGCCTTGTTTGATATTGAAGGGTGTCCCTACTGTGTTGACACAATGCATTGGCATGAGTGTTATGGTTCCAACTACTTTGAGAGGTCCCCTCCAAGTGATGTGGTGTGTACCTGAATGGGAACATTGTAGCCTGCGAAAGCAATGTCTCTGCGCCACTGCTGTCCCAGATAGCTGAGCTGCCCTGAGGATGTCAGCTGGATGTCATGGAATGCTGGCCGCCCAAGTATCCTGACAGCATCAGGACCCACCATGTACTGCCCAGCCAGGATCTGCAGTAGTGTCGACTTGCCTGCGCGCATGACCACGACTCCATCTTGTAATTTAGCAATGTGGAGTCCGTACGCCGGTGTCCACGCAGCTGACAATATCATTGCAGCAAAATACTATAATATAGCATATGCGAGCGCAGCACAGCTCTATCGCACTGGTCACGCTCACCTGCACCATTGGCGCCCAGCAGCAGGCAGCGACTGCCTTTGGGGAGTGATAGTGATATGTCGGAGACTATGGGGCGGTGCCCTGAGTATGCATAACTCAATGTGTTCAGCACAACGGCATCTTCCGGGGACTGTTCATTCGGGCCTTCTACGTGCACGCCAATGCTGCCATTGCCATGGCGAGGCTCAGCCTGAACCATCCCCGCCTAGTCCTGCAGCTGCGTAGTGTCTCTACTATCTTCCTGACACTTTTGATTGACGGGCTTATTCCACAATGGGGGACAGGAGGACAGGGAAGTCTGACAGAGGTTGTCATGAGGGCCACGTTACACAGAGCGGGTGAAAAATTTTCTAGTGGGCCCGGGCTGGGCAGACGGGCCCTAGCTCGGTGTTTCAACTTCGCAAGGCAATTGTCGGCACAGCACACTCTCTGTCATTTTCTCATGTGCCAATGTGAATTTTAGCTGGTCTGCTCTTTTGCGCACACCCGGTCTTTGGTGGGCTTCATAGGGGAGTGGTCCCGTCTTGGCAGTATCATTGAAGACATTACTGAGCCGTTGCCGCGTCTTGCGTACGCATCGTTGATCAGGAAAGATCTGATAAGGGGTGCTCTGCCCGAGCAGACGCGCGGAGGAGGCCACTCCTGAGGGCCCTAGTACATGTCCCTTGATGCATTGGCCTGGCAGAGACTAGGGCACACCCGTTGTCCCTTGAGACAGTACACATCAATTTCAATACCTCGTACAAGGAATTTTAAGCGCGTTTTAGCAAGATCCCCTGCAACTGGGGATGTGCTGAGCTGGCTGGTGCAGCATAGACATGCTGAGCCAGGTAAATGCCATGTGCCATCTCTTCAGTCTTTGTGACAGGCCTGGCTGGCCTGATACCGTGAAACAATCCTTATCTAAGCATGAAGCGCATGCAGTTCACGCATGCAAGGCCGTGCTGCTGAGGTAAAGCACAGCACATCCTGCAGGCAAGCTCAGGATTGAGATCCAGGAGAGAGCTGGACAGGGGCGAGGCCTTGTGTCTTTGGGCAATGAGCCCAACGAGGTCCTGCTGTCCCTGCCCTATGACACTGTCTTCATGGACACAGAGGTGAGGCTCATATGGCACGCCAATCATGGATGTCTTGGGGAGCCAGGGATAGTCCGGGAGCCTGACTAGGAGGCAGCCAGGGTCATGATAGGGTCTCTGACTGCTTCCTGGTTGACCTTGTAGATTATAGCTGACTTCTTGAGATCTTCTTCGTTGGTGCCCTGAGTCTCATTGTCATCATCATTAAACATCATTCCCCATTTTGTCCATTACTGAAACAATCCTTGGTGGGGTCTATAGTGTCCAACACAAGTTCTCATAACAGCTCTAAATTGTGAGATGACCTGGCACAAGACCAGTCTCAGTTGTGCACCCACGCTTGGTCATGCATGCAGACAGATGAGAGCAGCCACCTGCCCTGGAATGGCAGAATGGCAATGCGCCTACTCAGGCTGAAGCACTCCTGCGAAAGGTGACTCCCCACCTGCCCACACCTACACTGTACAGCATGAGATCTTGTACTCTTGGTTTTTAACGCCTGCACTTCCTTGGTCGCCGATACCATCATCACAATGCTGATTGATTCTGGCGCAGGGGTGATGCCAGCGATGATTGCATGTGCCCCTGGATAGCGTCCTTGCCGCAGCATGTGGACCTCCCAATGTTCTATGCATCAGTGGCCGACCTGGAGGCTTGCGAGGATGCAGATCTCGTTGCAGAGGCTCTGTCCATCAGAGAGAGTGCAGAGGCAGTGTATGAGGTGCGCCTACTTGCTCCTTGCAGTGCAGAGCCTGCATCACACACTGTCACGCTCGATTCGTCATTTGGGATTGCATCAGTGCAGAGGTCAGGTAGAAGGACATACTGTAGCCTTGATTAGTAAGATCTGCTGTAAAATTCCAATCTGGAGGGGCAGTGAACAACACAAGCAGCACTGCTCTTGCTACAGGGGATGTCTGCTAATCACAAAATGTGATGCAAACTGCTCTGTGCAGAGTGAGAGAGAGGTGCTCGATGCAATGAATTATCAGTGGCCAGATCTGCAGTGGGCCCTATCAGTGCTTCACAGCCGTTGTTTTACGATGGGCTCGCCCGTGCTGCACCTCACAGCCCCAGGCATTGACATGGCGAATCACACATTCACCCCAAACGCCACAGTCAGGTGGGATCCTTGACAGCCAGCACCAGCTGCCCACACAATGCCTTCACCTGCTACCAGCGGCTAGGCATGTTTGATGGCAGACGCATCTATGTATGTGGCACACTGTACATTCGGCGTGCAGGATAAGACACAGCCCTGGAGCAGTGCAGGGGAGAGATGCCCTGGAGGAGATCTGTGACCCGCCAGAGCCAGAGCCCTCCCGCCTGGAGCTGCTTGCACTAGATGCTGGCATCAGGTGCGTCTCTGCCCTTGCCGGATGCTGACCTTGCACATGGTGCCTTCTGTGCCGGGTGCGGTGAATGAGGCGCACAAATTTCCCTCGCTTTGATTCTTTATTAGCCGCTCTGCTGTGTCCAGTGAGGAGGACCTGCCATACATGCCTCTCATTGCATCGTCAAATGATGCTGGTGCCCTGCCATCAGGATTACCATCAAAGTCATTATTGCATGTGTAGAGGGGAGATTGTCCACCCCTCTTGCCAAGTATGTTGACCAGCCACACTAGGCCTTGACTGCTGATGTGTGCAGGGCAGGCGAGGAGATAACAATCAGCTATGGCAATTGGAGCAGTGAAGTGTTTTTCCTGTTCTTTGGCTTTCTGCCACCCGACAATCCTTGGGACAGTGTCCCTCTCTTCAGAAATCTCTCTGAGATGGTCGCATACCATGATGAAATGGAGGTAAGCCTTCCGCGTGCATGTATGAGCTCCCCTCAGCACCTTGGATCTTCATTATCTCAGGCAAGGACGCGTGGCCTGCCTTGAGCGGCCTGGTGAAAAGGCTCTTAGCCTTCAAAGATTCCCCTGCTTGATGCAGAGGCAGGTTGACTGTAATTGAGCTTGACTGGGTTGCAGGGCGTGAGTCCTGGTGTCAGCGTTGCCTCTCGAGTGTCAATGGTGGAAGACAAGCTCTCCTCGCAGGGGACCGTTAGTGATGCCACCAGGTCAGCTCACATGTGCTGATTCAGAGCTGCTTGAAAATGTCAACTTACTGCCCTAGGTCAAGGTCTGCCCAAGTGTGCAGAGCACAAGTGGTGGCCAGCTCAATTCCTGATCCAGACCTTTAGTGAATCCCCTCGCGCTCTGTGGCACCTTCGTCAGCTGGCTTGCATTCCCTCACAGGGCTGTGTCTATTGACCAGGCCTGATGGTCAGTGTGTTGCTGCAGGCTGGTAGTCCTCCCGACTGGCTACTACATGGGCACTGTGGAAGCTGTCCGGGCCATGCTGGCAGTTCAGCATGGAGTGGTGGGGACGAGCATGCAGCCTGCTCAGTATGGTAAGTCTCCGAGATCTTGTCCATGCCAGCTGGCCCCGGGTCTCAAGATGACAGGATCTGATGCAGAGGCTGGAGGCGCACTCAACGCCTCTCACCTCGCGCTGCATTGATCAAACACATGACTCCAGCAAAGCCTAAGCTAGCCTCTGGCATGGTCTGGCAATAAGCACAAAGCTGTGCATGCAGGCAACTTTCTGGCCAGGAGATGTAGGGACTTGCTGGACAGCTCTCCAAGTACCTATGAGCAAGCTGCCGAGGCATTGCAGAAAGCTGGGAATGGGAGCGCGCTTGCAATGTCCCTGAGATATAGCATGAGGCGGAAGGACATCCTGCATCGCGGCGCGTATGGACGCAGTGCCGCTCCCAAGTTGGTCAGGAAATGACTTGCCTGCTAGCAGTCTAATTCGTTGGCAGATGCCAAGCGCTACGATGCAACCGTATGTAAATGGACGCCATCTCTCGAGAAGACAGGCAAATTGTGCAATCCGCAATCCTCGAAAATCAGAGCAGAGGTCTTGCAGCTTCCCAGGTGCTGGTAGCCGAGTCTGCAGGCAGTACTTCCAACGCATGTGGAGTCATTAACGATAGCGCTGCACAAATCAGGAACCTCTTATGTACCCTGGTGGAGGTGCAGAGCTATAGGGACAACTTTTTGCTCTGTTATTGCACATCCCTGTTCTCTTATGCTTCACGACAACCGAGGTGAGCATATTGCGTGGCAAATTGCGCTGTTGCTGAACAATTGAGAAGATGTATGCACGCCTTACATTCTGAATGTTATAGCAGAGCATATGCAGCTAAGCTTTTAGGCAGCTGGCACGCCATCGCCATGGCTTGCTCCTAAGACTGCATATACCAGCCCACGTGGAGCCGACTGCCGTCTTCCGAAGAGTGAAAGGTATTGTGTGCTTAGTTATATCCTATAGCGAGCGTAATACCTCCTTTGCAGGTCACTTGCTGGGACGCATCCACAGATCGCAGGCCAAGCATGGCAGCCAGACACCTGCAGAAGCTCAGATCGACACAGGCAGCAGAGCAGGAACCGGAGAACAGCGATGCATCCGAGGATGCAGCCCCTAGCCGCAAAGTGACGCCATTCAACCCCTTCGACCTGCTCAGTGATGAAGAGGTACCTCCACTCCCTTGGACTGTTACTCCCACTCTCATCTCTCCCAAACCTGCCCACTAGCATCTGACATCTGCAACAGTCACATCCTGGCTTGTGTGCATGTCTGCACTGCACAGCTTCTCCCTGCTTCCCTCATGCGTGGGCTCACATGCTGAGATTCATGCCTTCTTGCCGGTAATCGTATGCTTGAAGAGCATTTGACCGCTGTCAGCACACGGCAATGCACTTTCTTACAGCGATACTCATTCCCAAGGCCAGTGCTTTGTCCAGGCGCATGCCCCTGCGGAGGAGTCTGACGAGGAAGCTGAGGCGGCACCGGCCAGCAGGCCAGCACCCTCTCAGCAAAGCAAGCCAGGCAAGCAAAAGAAAAAGAAGAAAAAGAAGGGCAAAGCAGATCATGCAGATGAAGCAGAGCACGCTGCCCCAGCAGCGGCTGATGAGGAGGATCTGGACAAGCTTCTCTCAGACCTCAACATCCACCTGGTACAACTCTTTCTCAACATCACCACCTGACTCTCCAAAGCACCCTCAACTCAGCTTCTTCCAGACTTCCAGAACAGCAGCCACGACGTGATGCACAAGTCCACCCCGGCATCTCAGTGGCAAGCACATGACACCAGACTTCCACGCCTCTGCACTCGCAGGGTCTATCATTACATGAGCAGGAGGGGCAGCACCACAGTCACTGCTATCCATTTCTATTGCTCTCACCTTGTTTCCTGTGTGCGCAGGACCAGCAGCAGCCTGACGACCAGCAGCAGCAAAGGGAGCAGGCGCCCTTGGAGCCTCCTCTCTTCTCAGTCAACAAGAACGCTCTGAAGGGCGAGGAGGAGATGCGGCGCATGTTTGGGCGGGACGTCGTGCGGATGAGGCACCAGGAGGATGAGGCTGCTGACCTAGGTATGGCTTGGCAGCTTCACCCATGACGATATCAAGGCTCACTTTGGCATGACAGCACCTGAAAGTCTTCCTCTGTCTAGGAGCAAGAGCACCAGCAGTAGAGCATGGACACTCCACCACTGCTGCTCTTGCTGCAGAAAGCCTGTTGAACAGACTGCACCTACAGCGCTCACTGCCCACATGGTTCTCTGATATGCTTGAGGTTATGATTTGACTGTGTGTGATGTGCCAGGGCGGATAGGCAACAGGCAGGTCAGGAGGGCGGTGGCCAGGCGAGGCCTGCAGAGGAGGACGCCCCTGAAGATGGGGAAACTCATCACACCCAGAGTGACGTGGCCATCTTTTGATGCCGGCCTCTCCATGGAGAGTTTCAGGACCACTCCGGAAGGCGTACAGCTCTTCCACTATGTATATTCCACAGCATACCGGGTAAGCATCTGTTGTAGCAGGACCATTTGGGGCCTTATAAGTGCTAAAATGAGCTGCCTTCATATGTGCACAGCTGTTACCGTAACAGCAAGTTTGTGTTGGCGGTCCCGAGACTCTCCTGGCCCTCTCGTTAAGGAGTAATCCAGCGCAAGACTAGATAACTCTTTCATAAGAGGCCAGAGAGCGAGCCGAGACCTCCAAGACAAACTGAAATGGACTCTAGTCTGACCTGTGTGCATCTGTTACCTGAATGTGCACCTTACTCTGCAGGAGGAACAATCCCTTAGTTCAGTCTTGGGTGCACTTGCATGCAGGGTGTCCAGGCGCTGTTTGAGCAGTGCCAGGCGAGCATGGATCCCAACAGCATTGCGCAGCTGCTGGCGCACCACCCCTACCACATAGATGCTCTCCTGGCCATGTTTGAGCTGTACAGGTATGTGCTTGAGATGCACCCACTGCAATCGTTGCAGGAGTTTTCAGAATGCCAGGGCAGGGGGCTATGATTTACAGCCTGAACTGCATATCTAATGACTCGTGATTCAGGAAGCTGATAACATGAGCAGGCAAATGAGCCGCCGCAGAGCTTGTGATAAGCTGACACGCTCTTACATCCAGTCATGGATTGGGACAATGTCACCCAGGAAGACTTGTGATCAAGCATGTACTGATGGCGACTCATCGCTGACGCTGCAGGGCAACTGGGCAGCACGAGCAGGCTGACGAGCTGCTGCAGCGTTGCCTCTATGCGCTGGAGATGGCTCTGCACCCCTTCTTCCAGTGGGGCGAGCCTATTTGCCGCATCCCCTTTGAGGAGGAGAGCAACCGGCCCCTCTTTACTGCCCTCTTCAAGCACATGCAGGTGAGGCAGTTGACTTCATCTGAGACATCCACCAGTCAACTGGCTTTAAGCCCATTGAAGCCCATCGTGGAGCCAGCTCTCATTGAGATGTCACTATTGTGACGGTAGGGACTGAGCAGCCACCAAGCTCCATGGCGCTGTTACACCCCATGCAGACATTTTTGACCGCAGAAGGTCCACTCACTGGGACTGTGTGCAAGGATCCTGCATGCTGCTGTACTGAATGTTCTTGCGTGCAATGCAGGGGCTCAGCCGGAAGGGCCTGCACGCAACAGCATTTGAGGTTGCCAAGGTGATGATGATCCTGGATCCAGACGATCCCATGGGCGCCATATTCTGCATGGACTACTTCGCACTGCGCTCCCAGAACTACCGCTGGCTGCAGGTCAGTCTCTCTGCTTCCTGTTCTCAGATTGCTGATTGGCAGCCATGCAGGGTCACACAAGTGCCGTCCTTCACTACTCTCCTTGCAAAGAAGACCTTGGTGCCCTTACAGTGGTGACTCTGGCTACGTCATTGCCAGTGTGGGTTCTTGTTGGATAGGTCTGAGGATTGTGCCTTTCCATGCAGAGATATGGCAGCGGGGATGCTGGGGCGGGCGTTCAATTTGGGACTCTTGCTGAGGGCGCCTTCACCGCCACCACACTGCCCAATCTGGCCATGTCAGTGCCTCTGGCAGAGCTGCGCCTGCACCATCAGCGTCAGGAGCGGGCAGAGGCAGCGGCTTCCCGAGCGAAGGCAACAGGTGGACTGCTTGCCACCCAGCAATCCTCTGGGAATAGACTTGGGGTTTCCATAACCATTCCACGAAGCATTGATTGCTGGCATAGGTTGCCCATCTACTCAAGCTGGGAATATAAAATGGACCATGAGTCTATTTTCTCCTCAAGGTGGTTGTTGTCCTGAATTCCTACTTTGCTTGTTGTGTGAGAGAAAACCCTAAGCCTCATTCCTGGTTACATCCGCAGGCGGCAACCAAAGTAGTGCGGCAGCTGCACCAGAGCAGGAAGCTGGCAATGAGGAGCAACTTCGCCTGGATGGCCTTACCCAGGCAGTATTGTTGCACCCCTTCGCGGTGCAGCAGCTCATGACCAGGTAGGCACAGTAGCCCTCAGCCCGTATAAGAACCTGAAGGTCTTCTGTTGGCTTCCAGCCACACATGTGTGCTGCCGAAAAGTGTGGCTCTGGCTTCTGCAAAGTCTCGAGAGCTCCTTTGCTGTGTCAGTCAAGGCAGCTTGGCTGCCTGGCTAACTCTTCACAGGATGCAAGCAATAGTTTTGGATGGGACTGCTCTCTTTGTGGGCACACTTGACCCTCCCACTCCAGGATCCATTCTGAGTTCTCTGTGGCAAGCCAGTAAACTTCTGCTGCGCCGTTTCATGCCGCATGGTCTTCAGTGAACGGCCCTGTACTCTGTCTGTAGGCTTCAGGAGAAGGGCGTGGGCACAGATCAGGAGTGGCACAGCCTTCTGCAGAAGCCCCTCTTCACCACGGCAGCCAGTGAGACCAGCGCCAGCCTGGCGCACATATCCGAGATCTTTGTGGAGCGCCACCACCTGGTGTGGAAGGTAATTGTGATCCTACTCTGTATATGTTCTTGACTGATGCAGACACTTGCTCATCTTGCCTGATGGTCTGATCAGGCTCTGCCAGGTATTGCAACGAGGGCGCACTGGGCACATGCATGTGGCTCTGCTAGGAGCCTGTGGGACCGGAATGCCTTGTAATGTGCTGCTCATGGTTTTGCAGGCTGCGGATGCTCAGCAATGGCTGAAGGCGGCATGCAAGCAGGCCACAGAGGGCCCAAGGGCCAGCACAGCAGCGGACTTTGCATGCGCGAGGGAGCAGGCGTTCCCTCTCGCGGAGGAGAACGCCTTCCGCCACCTGCGCACCTCTGACTTCTCGGACAGCGTGGCAGCTCTGCCGCCGGAAGAGCTGCAGGTGCTTTTGGGTTCATACACTCACAAGATCTGTGTCACAATACCGTGCAGCACTTGCCAGCAGCACAGTCAAGGGCCAGGTGGCATGATGTCACAAGGCACATCGCTCTCGCGTTCCATTTATCATCAGGACTGCATGGTGGTGATCCCAGCGGGGTAATGCCTGATTGCAGCTTCTGTCAGGGTCAAGAGTTGGGGCTTCGCTTGCATAAGGTAGATGTAGAGGCCTCTTTGTAAGTGATCATATTGGGGTGTACAGGCAGCAGTCATGGGTGGAGCACGGGGTGGGCAGGGTGGTGAGGTCGAGCAGCATGTGGCCCTCCCGGATGGCAGATGGGAAGAGGTGCTCAATCAGCTGCCTCAGGATGCCGCAGCACAGCTTCGCGACACAGGTCATGGTGAGTCTCTGCTTGTGGCTTGCTTCCTCATAGTGCGACCATCAGAGCCATGGATTTTCTCTGCAGATCTGCCTTGCATGTCACTGGCTGTTCCCCTAACATGACATCAGGTCATATGTCTTGGACCTGTGCAGCCGTTATGCCGGCATGAGAAGTGCCTAACGTGTCTCACCACTGCTGCATGCCTGCAGTGCGGCTGGAGCAGGAGCAGCTGCAGAACATGGGCCCGCTGCGCGCGCTGCTGCAGTCCCTGCTGCCCTGGGTGAATGCCGGGCAGGTGCCGGACTATGAGGCGGAAGGCGAGGAAGCCGCTGAGCAAGCAGGCGGCCATGAGGAGAATGGGGTAGGAGAGCAGAGGCATCAGCAGGATCATGAGCCTGACAATGGCTGAAGTCTGAAGCTCTTACAAACAATGGGGGCCGGCAGTTTCATGATGATGAGTGACCTTTGGTGATTCTCCGCACGTTCTCTGTATTACGGTAGGACCCTAGGGATGTGATCGAGTCCCGATATCAGGGAAGTAACCCTGCAGAGGAGGAATATGTGCTTCCATGATGTGCCACATATTCAGGCATGCCCTTGCATCATTGTCATGTGGCGTGGTCAAGGTCATTGCTACTGTCACAGCAATTGGAGCACTAGCTAGCTGCTGCAAAGCCGTATAATGATTGCTGGGCCACAAACGGGCAGTTGAAGGCGTTTCGATGCCCCAACGACGTGAGCTGATTGACTTCAAATTGACGTACTGCCGTATGGCGTCTTGCATGAGACGGCTGCCAGTGCTGCCCTCAAATACATGTGGCGCAAGCCTGTCCGCCTGCTGCGCTGCAGGCACCGCTCTGTTCTCGCAACAACCGGTTAGCGCCCTTATTCCGTCATTCGGGCGCGTCTGCGAACTTTGGTTCACATGGATGCGCCAGGTCAGCAGGAGCGCCACGTGCACGATGAGATTGGGATTCACTTGCTTGGCCCTTTTTCGGCGCTTTAGCAGATCTTATGTACAACGGCAGAGCGGCGGTCGACACATCCGAGTGTTTAAGGCACGCATTGCTGTGGTCTGAGAGCAGTCACAGCATCCAGGTTGTGCCAAGGTGAGAAGCCGACAGCAGAGGGCGAGCCGGGTTTGGGGTTGCGCAGCCCAAGATACCATGCTGAGCA
This sequence comes from Coccomyxa sp. LA000219, assembly GCA_000812005.1. Classification (NCBI taxonomy): domain Eukaryota; kingdom Viridiplantae; phylum Chlorophyta; class Trebouxiophyceae; family Coccomyxaceae; genus Coccomyxa; species Coccomyxa sp. LA000219. Next base: position 207,357 of record KN714655.1, read on the forward strand.
AAACAGCGCTAAAGCCTATTGCACCCAAGGGATCCACTATGGCAGTCTCGCTGGATCCCAAGGACTATGTCTACCCGTCCGCGCCTGCAGTCTTAGGACATGATAGCTGCTACGTCTGGGGCATGCCTCCCAACGCCGGAGTCATGCAACAGACCCACGCCTACATGCACCCCTTCATGACGGCTGCTCAGGGTGCCTATCAGGGATGCAGCCCAGTCGTGGGGCCGTGGTGCGGTCAGCATTACGCCCAGGCTTCAGGCATTGCCCCCTGTACTTCAGGTATGTCCACCTCCTTCAATGAGATGTCGGAACCTTAACGGATCTTGGAGTTCTTCAGCATTGCTTTCAGGGTGGGTGCTTTAGAGTTTAGGGTGCGCGCATGAGTGGGCGCCCGCATTGCTTTCCGGTACTGATCCTGGTCCCGAAACCACAGGCCCTGCGCAAAACTCAGACGCCAAAGTATGCAAAGTCCGCATTGCGATTTTTTTGCCAATACGAGACGGTGATCTGCATTGCCGTACAGCAATCATACGAGGCAGCGGCAGCAACGAGAGCATATTCGTTGTGTGCTGAGGGTAGGCTACGATCAGGGGTGAAATTGTCAGGGAACTTGGGGGAACCTTAGGCAGCGCCAAAACAGTCTTGCTCAGCTTTCAAGCTCAATTTTCTGAGAGCTTAGACCGAGAATTCTAGACCTTGTGGCATTGACGGCTGGCTTATCCTCGTTGCACTGCACTGCATGCAACATCAGTGGCAGTCAACCTCCTTCGTGAGCACCAGAGGTGCCACACATCCAGATGAAACAGAGTAAGAGACATATAGGATGCTATACAACAGGCAGGATTGCTTTCAGAGCAGTTAAGAGCTACGCAAAGCCGCTGTATTCTCTATCAAGTCTTGGAGGGGTAAGCTGCTGTTTAAGAGGTGCATGCATCACATCAAAGCATAGCTGCACCTGAGCGGGAACACATTCTCTTGCAGGGCACATGCCGGGGATGATGTCAGTGCTTGCGCACCAGCATTCGAGCGGCCTGCCAAGACAGGACGCATGCATGAAGCCGGAGCCAGATCAGGGAGCAGAGACCCTCCTGCCTGGAGAGAAGGACCTCCTCCAGGTGCTTCCCTTGCACTCAAGCCTGGCAGGGAAGAACGTTTGACTGAGCCAAGGTCCTCGACTGATGCTAGTGCCCCATGTGCGTGATGGAAGCGCTGCAATTCAGACTGAACTGATGCTGGCCCTGAAGAGAGCTAGGCAGGCACCTCATGATCCTGCTGCAGTGTCACATTGCATGCATGGAAGGCTTGTGAGATGCTTTCACTGAAGGCAGGCATGCACTTTGTGCAGGTGCCACCTCAGCTAAGCGGGGCGGATGAGCTGCTCGATATACCCCTTGATGAGGACTGCCTGCAAAGGCTTCTCAGCAATGACCTGGCAGAAGATAGCTGCACAAAGCTGAAGGTGCGGTGCAGCCCTCGCAGCCCTCGCTGCCCTGCGTGCACAGCTAAGACTGACTCCAGCACTCAAACTCATGGCCAAGTCCCTATGGGCCATGCAGGCTTGCGGCCAGACAGCGCCCTTTCTGTGCTTATGACAACATGCTCCTCATGCATGAGGAGAGCTGCTATGACCTTGTGCTGCTGGGTGATGGGAAGAAAAGCCGCTGTATCTGTGCAGGCTATGGACATGGCGCCATCGGATAGTGCCAAGGCAGATGGCTCAGCTGTCTCAGCAAACACAGGTGCGGATCCCCTTCAAGCAAGAGTGCTGCATGCTCTTGCAGTCCTGGATATGATCAGAGTAGACTAGGAACATGCAATATCAACTTTGACTCCTGTGCCCTCCTATGATGTTAATAGCCGCTCATATGTTCACAACAAGGGTGGGGTTGACTCCAAATGCTCAGGGAGGCCGGAGCAGAGCTGATCAGCAGCGCAGCTCTCTTTTGACTGGCCAATGTAAGGAGTGGTCAAGTTCAAGCGAGAGATGAGATGAGCGCGTCCTGATGCTTCTTGTTGAGATGGAGGAGATCTGAACGGAGATGTGCGTTGCAGAGAGAGAAAAGGGCAAAAAGCAGAGCGCTGAGGAGGGTGCCAGTTCAGGCGCATCAGGGGCAGATGATGAGCTCCTCAACACAAAGGATCTCAACTTCTTTGGCGACGCCTCTGTCATCAAGTAAGCCCTTGACGATGAAATCTTAGCGCACGGCCGCTCCATGCTCTGTAACACCTCCTGGAGACCGTCCCAAAACCACCTGAGCCCTGTATGAACTCAGGGCAAGCATACAATGTCCTGGTAATCATCTAGAAGAGAGGCTCCTCTTGCTGGGGTTCTGCCCCTCAGCAACTGCCAGCGCTGAGAATGTTTGACAATGTGCAGCCTGCCATGATGGTGCATGCAAGCCCTAGCTCTGATATGTCTCCTCCCCTCTGCAGCCATGTGGACAGCTTTGCGGATGTCGATCTCGACTACCTGACCTCCATCCACGAGCTGGAGACGTCATCCTCCCATGATATGCTGTCGTTTGCAGGCAAGTCCCCTGCCTTTGACCTCGTTGATGCAGAGGTGCTGGTTCATCAGGGCTTTCTCATATCTCTTGGCTGCTTGTCAGCCTTGAATGTCAAGCCTTGAGAGAGGGCACGTAAGGCTTGAGTTTACTTCTGGCAATGCATATCAGGCCCTGTCAGACATTGCGGCGAGTCAAGATAGCATACGATGCAAGTATTAGATGCTGCAGCAGCTTGATAGCCTCACTCTGTTGACAGGGCATGCTGCTTGCATGCAGATGCGGCAGGGCTATCGCCGAAGAGCCGGGACAAGCGCCAGAGCATGATTGCGCGCACCAAGAGCGAGGCCGCGCTGCCCGGTGCTGCCCGGAGTGCCCTCTATGGAGAGCGCCCAGAGGCCGCCCTGCAGTGCATTCTCGACTACCTGTCCTCTGAGGCTCTCAGGTCATTGCCGTTCTCCAGCTCTGAGAAGGCTTGATGCTAGGCTGCTCCTCTAGTGGTTATAAAGGTGGTCCTGGCATGCTGGTGATGCCATGAGTGCCTGGATGGGACCACCCTGCCAACATGATTTTTCCTGCCTCCTGGGTACACTCTGGGACATTTGTCAAGTCCTTCAGCCCGTGTGATGATGTGTGACATTTCCATCCCTAGCTGCAGCCTGACTTATCCTGTTCTGCCTGCAGCGGTGCCGTGCCAGGAGACAAGCGCCAGTCCGCCCTCAGCGCGCTCAAGGAGCTGCAGCAGAGCCTGAAGCCGGCGGGCAAGGGCGAAGAGGCAGGGTCTCCCATGCACCGCTCGCCCTCCATGACTAAGCGCAAGCGCTCAGGGCCCGCCCGCGCCAGCAGCGCTAAGAATCTCAAAGCCGAGGCTCTGGCCTAGATCCTATGCCACATGCCCATCCTGAGGCAACAACTTGTGGTATCAAATAGAGAGCGAAGGAGGTGTGATAGAGCGCATAGCTGCGGGTCACCATGTGTGCTTGGCCTGTGAGGATGATGAGATAGAGGTGATTGCAGGGGATGTGCAACCACCTGCAAGACAAATCTGGGCAAGGCAAGGGGCTGCCTGAGAGCTTACGCCTCAGCGTGGATTTCCTTTACGCAATCCTTTGAGCAATGTCGAGACGGGTTTCCACTTTGCACAGGCTGCTGTGCGGGCTCTGCAGATGCCATGCATGCCCTTTCTTTACATAGAGATAGCAGAGGGGTGAGCTGGCAAGCAAGCGGGTCGCCAATTTTGAAGAAAGAGAAGAGAAGCGCTTTTGCGCCATTGAGAAGAGAATTTGCCGCCTGCAAAGCAGCGTGCATGTGCCGTCTGAGCCTGTCTAGCTAAACAGAGACGCAGCCGTTGGTCGAGCCTTAGCATTGAGAGGTGTGGTATAAAAATATGTTTTACTTGTCTTATACTACTAGTAGCTGCAATGGCAGCGCCTGCAATATTCCCCTGAACTGTAGATCTTGCAGCAGGTCTTAGTGATCCAACGCTTCTGACTGCCATGTCTCCCCCCAAGAGTGTCCTGTTGCAAGCAGTAAGCTTAGCAGGAGTCCTTGAAAATTTCAAGTTGAAATAGACCTTGAGCACCAAAAGATCTCAGCGCGCAGTGCTTAGGATTGGGCAGTGGGTCAGAGCACTCAGGATGTGACGAGACCTGGTGGTCCATCTAGGAGTGTCTGGTAGGAAAATGAAAATGAGTTTCCTGTGATGCTCAATCATGTCCAAGATGCTGAAGCAGCCCCACATACAAGTGGAGACCTTTATGATCTGCAGCTTGGGCAAGCTTTGAGGTGCAAATGTAGGATCCTGGATGTGGGCTATTGTAGGATACCCCATGTAAGGGTGGTCTATTCATGTTTCCTTGGGTGCTGAACATGTCATGGAGCCTTGCATAGACTTGTCAGAGGCAATGCCACAGCATGTATGCTTGGTGGGCTTTCCAGGTCCCAAATGCATGCTTTCTCCAGCCTGAAGCTGCAGCGCTTGTCTCAGACGAGTTGCCTGTGACATGTGTCCCCCAACGTCTGCGTAGGGATGCCATCACAGCTCTGAAGACAATGTCTCACACCGGCCCACAACGGTGAATTGCAGGTCTGCGTCGATCGCAGACATCAGACCAGGATGGCAATTTGAGATAGGGCCCGCGTACCGTACCTGGCTGCTGGAGGCCCGTAGATCTTCTGTTCATGGCGTCAAAGCCCAACGTATCTTTCGGTACCAAATATCGGGCATACTTTGTCTGTCGAAGAAACTGCAATCACGAGGCAGAACACAATAGAGAGACAATATTCTTTGGGTAGCCTGCAGGAAATTTCACACAAAATATCGAGCAGCAACGCGTTAGGGCTTCGCCGTTGCTGCGAGCCGACCAGGGCTAGAAGTAACACTGCAGTACAAGCAGTAGTGCTCAAATATAGGTGGATAAGTCTCTAGGTTGAGTCAGGTAGCAGTCGAACTGTGCTGCAAGTGAAAAGGGGCAGACCGCCCAAATTGCTAAGGAGCACCTTGTTTGACAACCTCTGGGCAGGCTCAACATAAGGCCAGCTTGGACAGAGAGTATTTATCAAAACATTCATCAGTCTGCAACAGCAAGTTCAAGGATGAATGCCGGTGGGCTTCTCAAAGGCAGACCAACCTTGTCTGTACGCCCATCGGAGCGCTGGCTCAGACCCAGGCAGCGTTTGGATGTGCGTGCTGGTGTTTTAACAGCTACCGGCCCGAAGTTTGCCGCCGAGGAGGTGCTTGTCAAGGGCACCTTGGGAGAAGGCTCCTATGGGCAAGTGTTTGAGGTGTGAGGCCATGACTGCCTGACCTGCATGCCAGTGATCTCTTGCCCTGTGATGAAGCCAATCATCTGACACACAAACTCTGTGGCTCTGGGATGTGCTCGACCGGCGCTTCATTCCGTCCCTAGCTCAAGGTGCTTTTGAGAAGTTTGGATATAGCAACAGGGCTGTGTAATAGAGTGGAGTATGCAGGGAGCCCTGTCGAGGAATGGTGCAACAGAGCGCGTGGTGCTGAAGCGTGTGAAGACGCGTGTCCAGGTATGCCCATGCACCACACTTGCCCTTGACAGCTTCTCTCACTCTTGTCGTGGCTCTCCCTCAGTGTGAAGCAGCAAAATTGAGCATGCCAGACTTCAGATCTGAAGGAGAGCCTCCCGCAAGACTAGCAAGGCTGTCGAGGCTTTGCCTGCTTAAAGCGGCAGACCTATAAGCTGCTGACAGACTTTACTTTCCCTCATTGGCAAGGATAGCAGCCAATTGTAGTGATGGTTTGGCAGGGAGCGGAGGAGATGGGTCAGATGGAACTTCTTCTCAATGTATACGCCTCTCAGAAGGTAAGGTCCGGATGACGTGGCGTGAAGTCAGAGCCATGCATGCATGCGCACTTCATTGAGAAAGCACCACGCCCGGGTACATGCAAGCACACCTTGAGGTTGACAGAAACGCAATGCCTGGCGAGCCCCATGACGCTGATAGCAGTGCATGACACTGCTCAATGAGGTGTCTCTGCAAAGCCTTTCACCTTGCGAATCTCTGCAAGTCTGCTGCAGGCACGCGGGGCCATTGCCAACTTCATGGGGCACATTGAGGTGCAGCCTGAGGAGTCCAACTACCGCCTCACGCCTGGACTGTGGCTGGTGGGCCTTTTCCTGTACGCACGACCCTGTTCTGGATGCCCGCACTGCCGAATATGCATGACCTGAATCATGCACGACTTGGCTGCTGTACCAACCCTGTCTTGATGGGACATTTGTCACTAGCACATGAGGTGTTGGCTAGCAACGGACATGAAGGCATCCTGGCATGCAGGTGTGGAAGTACGAGGGCTGCAGGACGCTTTCCTACTACCTGAAGCGCAGAGACTGCCTCCAAGCCCTGGCACGGGACCTGGCGGTGCCTGAGAAGGCTGTTGTTGCCACAGTCATGAAGCAGATCTTCGAGTGCCTTACGGTGAGCATCTCTTCCTCGCTGTGGAATAATACACCATGACCCTGGTATATAGCACATGCTTTGATGCTGGATGGCTCATGTGTGGTAGAATGCTTGATGCTTGACAACTCTCTAGAGCCCGTAGGCTGTCTGCTCATGGTGCTGCAGACCGCGTGCTGGTAAGGCTGGCGCTCAGCATATACGGGCATGATGTGTTCCGATACAATACAATCAAATAAATATTGCACAGCAAATGATTCTTTCCCCCGAGGATGTAGGGATTAGGCTGTACTCTCGATCAGGACCACTGAGAAGCAATGCACGTGCAGGCGCTGCACAATGCGGGGGTGGTACACAGAGACGTGAAGCCGCTGAACCTCATCCTGTCAGAGGAGGAGCGCCGCTTCAAGCTCATCGACCTGGGCGCGGCAGCGGACCTGCGCAACGGCACCAACTATGCCCCGGATGAGTCTATTCTGGACCCCAGCTACTGCCCGCCCGAGCAGTACTGCCTGCCCACCAGCGCCCCGCACCTGGGCCGCCAGCTGGCGCCGCTTAAACTGGCAATCTCGCCGCTGCTCTGGTCGCGCCACAAGCCTGACTGCTTTGACTCCTACTCCACAGGTGCGAGCTGTGCTACAGAACACCGATGTTGGCTGCGCCAGTGAGTGCCCTGCATGATTCTACACCCTATGACATTGCTAGTGACATCTCAGTGGTCTGGTGTAGCACAGTATGCAAGACTGCGACATTTAGGGCAGGGTTTCCATGCATCCCTTGTCAATCTCTGTATGCATGGCTTAAAGATGCTTGCGGGTTCTGCATGTGCACTCTGTTGGCGAGAGCTGCTGATCCTGAAGCGTCTGCTGTGCAGGCCTGGTGCTGATGCAGCTGGCGGTGCCCAAGCTGAGGTCCTCAAGCGGCCTGAAAGCCTTCAGCAAGGCGCTGCAGGCGTACAGGTGCGACCTGGACGCCTGGCGCGAGAGGGAACGCCTGTCGCCCGCTCAGACCGCCCTGCTGGATGCCGAGGATGGCGCTGGGTGGGAGCTTGCGCAAGCCCTGCTGCGGCCTCGCAAGCTGGAGGTGATCATCCTGCTGTGGATATATCGCCATGGCATGATCTTCTTACTGAAATAGAGTCTTTGGGAAGGGGACCTTTTCTTACCTTTGGGGCAAGGGACAAATGTAAAATCAGGAACAATGCAAGAATATCTTGAAATGCTTTCATGCTCTGTTAGACAATTCATGGCAGATCTAAGGCTGTCTCATGTCTGCTGTCATTTCTATGCCAGCCGAGTGCTGCTTGATTGGCTTCACCCCACATGCTCTGTTGACTGCACAGCTAGGCAAGCTCACAGTGGCTTTACTATGTTGCGTAGATGTGACAGACCCTGTTGCATGCAGGTGCTGGACAATGGTGGTGTGGAGTTCACCAACGAGGGCAGCGGCGCACGGCTGAGAGTATTTGCTGCCCTAAAGCACCGCTTCCTGAAACAGGTGGGGCTTCCTGGAGTGCTGGAAATCACTTATCCACAACAGCAACTTGTGGCTGCTTTGCAAATGTTCCTGGTGGATTGCTGATGTGGTCTTGTTCTTGTACCATGCCCTTCCTGTCTGTACAAGACCACAGCTTTGGCAGTCCATCACTGACATGTGCTCTGCTGCTGCTGAGCTAGATGCTTTGACCAAACGTAGATAGTCCTGCCAAGGACTCAGTGGACATGAGTAGTTCCTGAATGTAGATAAGGCCATCTCAGATTGGGTGGTATGCCATGTACAGGCAGCTGTGCCTGGGTCGCAGCTAGCAGACAGCATTGCCTGGGGAGGCAAGGAGGGTACACAGGACAGACAGGCTCGCTCCAAGGAGAGCCTCACAGATGCCGCTGTGTCCATCTGGAAGCGGGCTGCCTCCAAGTTGTTCGACCTTGAAGCTAAGATTGTCACCCAGGTGTGCTATCTCTGCTTCTGATCTTCTGCTCTCTTAAGAGCTCTGTGACTTTATTTTGAGCACAGAGAGCACAGCCATGCCCTTGGTTGTGCTTTCTCTGGGCGTGCTTACTGTGCTATTGCCCCCTGCACTGATGCCTGACCCTTGATGTACAGGCTTCCACTGGGAGGCAATAGTCAGAAATGCATCGTCTGTGGAATCCACAGAACTCCCCAGAAACAGGACCCCTAGGCGTGAAAGCACAAATGCGCAAGACAATAGGGTGCCATAGAAGCAGCTGCTTTGGGAAACATGGTGTCAAACTGTTGAGTGGGGTGCAGGCGGATGCCCTGGAGATACAAACCACCAAGGTGAAGAAGCTGCAGGAGGACATTGAGCAGCCGCATAGCAGGCCCCGCGCTGAGCTGGAGGCTGAGCTGGCGGAGGAGTCCGGCGCCCTCTCCGGCATGCAGGTGTTAATCATCTGCCCCAACCTCCCCAGTATTTGATCTGCAATTTATATGGTTTTCACGGCGCGTGCTTGTGTTGAAATGTCTTAGGCGCCTGCCTGTGTCAGATGGCATCAGGGGTTTATTTGACCACCCCACGCTGGTATAAGTCTCTGGCACCATCTGGAATAGGCCTGAGTACTTGCAGCATACACGCACCCAAGCTTGCACTGTCTACCTCCCAGTGGAGGTCCCAGGCTCCAAAGCACCTCTCCTGGCAGAGGTCTTCTGTGATTCACCCAATAGGCAATAATAGCCGTTGCAACCTTCCTGTCATAGCAATGTCTTCCCACATGGCTCATGTACCGAAAGGTGCTTCTGGTGTGGCGCAGGCACAGCTGACCTCGCTCACAAGGGACTTTACGGCCACCTCAGCAGCAGCGCAGCGCACGCTGAAGGGCCTGTTCGGGCGGCGCCCGGCAAAGCCTGTGGTGGACGCGGACGCCGTGCCCACTGCCCAGCTGCGCCCGGGATACGGCGCCAGCGCAGGTATGATCTGTTCATCCTCATGCATGGCCTTTTGAGCTGTCAAGAATGTGTTCTATGCCCAGAGCATGATCTTGAGCATACTGCTTCTGGAACTGCAGGAGGGTCGCGAAGCGATATGCCACCAAGCATGCAGAGGCTAGAGCCTAATGAGATTGAGGCTGCACCTGTGAAGAAGCCCAAGGCATCCCGGAAAGAAAGGGTGCAGCCTCCCAAAGCAGTGGCACCTCAAGGTATGCCTCATGCTGGGCCTGCTGTAGTATGCACTGCAGTCACAAGTCGTGATGAAGGTCAAGCAAGGCTGCAATGCTGTAATGCCAGGCAGAATAATGTGCATGACAGGTCCATGTCCAGGATGATGGTATCTCCTTGCACTGTGTTTTTTCAATAAGGAAACATTGTGCCCTGTGAAAAAGCAGGACAAGCAGGGTTCATGGTCAAGACTACTAACACTCATCTCTCTGCTTGCACAGAGTCTTCCTCTGAGCCCGAGAGCAAGTCAAGCGGCAAGGGCGCGGGCAACTTCTTCGCCGGAGCAGCAGTGAACGGCCTCTACACTGGGCTGAAGTTCACCGGATTGGCTGTGCGGGTCGCCAGTGGCCTCGCAGCCTCTATAGGCAAGGACGCTGAGGCTGCCATGGCAAGGTCCAGGTCAGCGCAGCAGGAGCAGGAGGACACAGCAGAGCAGGTCAGCATTCCCCTCTCAAATCTTGTACGGTCTACATCGCTGCTGATGCACTGTCTCTGATTCTATGAGTGATGAAACAGGCAGAGAACCCAGCACTGTTCTGAAGCTTAAGACTGACGCAGGACGAGCCTCCAAAGGCTGCAGCCTCCAGCAGGCCGACCAGGCGCGCCAGTATGGCATTCATGGAAATGCTGCGGGGCGCTCGGGACCCCCCAATTGCGGCAGAGAGCACATGGGGCCAGGTGGCGCCCCAATTTGCGGGGGACCGCCGCTTTGAGGCTGTTGCAGAGGAGCAGCGCCGGCAGATGTTTGACACCTTCCTGGAGGCTCTTGCAAGGGTAGAAGAAGCGCGGGCGGAGCGACAGCGCGAGCGGGCTGCTGCTGACTTCAAGGTTAGTGCATATTCGCTGTAGTAACATGCCCTCAGAGTCTGAGCAGGCGATCGCGGTCCTGCACAGCTTGTAAGATGTGAGGATGCCGCTGCTGACTGCTAAATGTTCCTCCCCTCGTGCTGGAAACTGCCACTTGCAAGCCCTTGGTGCATGCACTACATGTCCTGGCACTTGGTTGCCCGCTGCTCAGGCTGTCAGCCTGTTGTTTGGTGAAGTAGGTGGCAGTTCTCTCTCAATGAATTACTGCAATAAAACATTGCTGAGGATTGCACATGGTGCACAGGTGCTGCTGCGGGACCTGGGAATGAGCGCCAGCACGGAATGGCGGGCAGTGGAGAAGCAGCTGCGCGACCTGGACATGGACAGCGCGGGCGTCCTGGAGCAGAAGGAGCGCCAGCGCCTCTTTCTGGAGGTCCGCGGGGAGCTCGCCGCCGAGCAGGGCTTCAAAACGCTGCTGGAGTCCGCCCCGGAGATCAGCGCCAGCACGAGCTGGCCCCTAGCCAAGCGCCAGGTGTGCATCTCTCTGACCATCGGGCTACCATCTGCAGTGTTTAGACGGAAAGCAGGCCGAAGGCCTATCCCAGACTGTTTGCTCAGCTTAAGACTAGTGCTTCAATGCGCTCCGAGTCCGACCCAGTAATTAATGCCAGCACAAGCTGGCCCCTGGCCAAGCGCCGGGTGTGTCCCTTTTGGATGCCCAACAATTTTTCCTGCAGCCTGCAGTGTCTGGGGTCAAAGCTACACCCCCTCACAGGGTCTGGCATGCATGCCGTGATGTCTGCCCCTCTCTGCTCACGAAAGGCCCCCCTGGAACGGCCCTGATATCTCGATAGCAGTGGGCATACTCAAGCTGAGCGGGTGGGATGTTGCGCAGATCTGGTCGGACCCGCGCTTTGACGCTGTGCCAGAGCCCAAGCGCAAGGAGCTGTTCCAGGAGTACCGCGCTGTGCTCAGCGAGGTGGACGCCTACAATACAGCCAACGCTGCCAAGCAGGCCGTTCAGGAACGGGCCGCAGTGGCTGCACAGAAGGTGGGTGGTCCCTGTCAGACACGACCGGCCTTGCGTCTGGCCTTTGTCATCAAAGCAGAGATGAGCACCAACAACAGAATGCGCACGGCAGCTGGTGAAGTTAGCAAAACACAGGTGCTGGAGAGGCACCCAGCCAACACTATGCAGAGAGGTGAATATCCCTTATATGCTCCTACAGGCAGAGGCTACAGGCATGCTGGGCACGCTGCAGGATGAGCAGGCTCGCCTGAAGGCTGAGTATGACCGCATGGAGGTATGCATAGTAACCTGTCTGCAACTTACTCATCCCCTGTCTGGCCAGTCTCTAAGCCTCTCATGAAGCTGTATACACTGTTCCTGCACGATTCCCACTGTGAGTAATTTGCCTTCGGCGTGTCTTGATTTGTATGGTTAGAGGACCTGTCAGGCAGAGTTGCTTCATGGAAGCTGCACAAAGTGATCTGCTGTTCTCTAAACTTGAAGAGCAAGTCTGGAATAGTGGCGGTCTGCCTCATGCAGACAAAGCTGAAGGAGATGGAGGCTCGGTTGAAGTCTAAGGAGGCAAACATGTATGAGTCAGACGGGGTGGCTGCCAAGGTGGCCAGGGACAGGCAGGGGAATTTTGTATTCCAGTTTGACAAGGACAGGTGAGCTGCGCAGAGTACCCACCACGCCCAACAAGCGCTGTATGCTGAGACATTGTGGGCACAATGCATTCTGGCCATTGATATGGACACCTGCCATCTCCTTTCCCACGGCTCTACAGAGCATATTTAGCTAGTGCTGGTTGTGGGGCTATGCGCACTAGGTCATTAGGATGGGGAGCTTTGGCAGCAAGGCTGCATGTTTGCGCATGTGTCTGAGGTACGCCTTTGAGTGCAGGGCAGCATCGATGGGTATGAATGGCAGCACGAACGGCAAGCACAGAATGTGATGTGGAGCACTCTAGAAGACATATAGTTGGCACATTCGCCCAGAGCACTAGACTAGATACGTAGCAGTTGTGTATGAGTTGGATAGAACATGTGAAAGGTCCCCAGGGCCGAATCTAGATGTACCAACCTAGATGTACCAATGGACTAGCTAGAACAGATACGTAGGTAAACCTGAAACCAGGCAGTAAACCCCATGAAGGCAGACTTGCTTGATGGTATTCTTTAGGCACACTCAACACTGTTCAAGATGGCGGTCAAAGGGGGATCAGATGCTGACTATGTTCTGACTGCCAACCGGTCGGTACCTATGCACACGAATTAGACTCTGATAGCCCGCTAGAGTTAGAGCACCCAATTCGGCAAGCTGGCCAAGCTGCCTACTGAAAGACAAGGTTGCATGTAGTGTAGAATCGGATATGAACAACGGTCAAACAAGCCTGCGCCCCTCAGGGAGCATGCACTCTATCAGCCATCCCACTGGGTGGCACCTGAGAATGTATGCAGACGTATTGTCTCAGGGTGCTGAGCTGCTGCAGTGGAACATCTTGGACTGATGAAGGCAGAGTGGGAGGGAGAGACACAAAAACCTGACATCTGAGCGTTGCCTGCAAACTTTCATGGACGTCTCAAGTTTACTGTCAAATCGCCGTTCAAATCGTTTCCGAAACACGTCATCATCGAGCACCTGAACTTACTCGCGAAGAGGGGGTTCCTTCATTGCCAGTGGTGCTGCACATGCTTATTGGGCTTTTCATCGTTTCTTATCACGGAGTGTGCCGCACGACGTCAGACTTGTGAAGCTTTCAGCAATGCACGAAATGGAGCGATCTGGGAGGCGTGTCGTCATTGTCCTCGCGTTCTTGGTCCTCGTCTTACAAGTACAAGGTGAACATCCATCATTTTAGTCAAGTCTTTGCCTCATTTGCTGACCAGCTGCTGCCTGCGATGTCTGTACCGGCTCCCCGCCAGATATTGCGGCAGAAACCTTGCTCTGCGCGGTACGCAGAGTCTATACTGAGAGACATCGCTATACCTCTGAAGAACATGAAATCGTTTCTTTTCTACCCGCTCGTCGACGAGGGAGCCTATTGCGCGATCTAGGTCTAGCCCCTAGTCATCGAGGCAGCTTTGTCCATCTTTGAGGTCTTTCCGCTTATGTCGATAGATGTCCCTCCCTTCACGGGGAAAGACACTGCCGATAGCGGATATAGGGCATGGCGGGGCAAAAGCAGTGTGAAGCATGTGACAAATGTCTGGTTACTGCAGCTCAGTAGCCTTGTGCTGGTGTACAGGGCAGATGTGGGGGAACTGGGGTGGGAGTAGTGGTGGAACCCCTTCGTACTCATCCGGATCTAGCGTCGGCACTGTGGGCACTCTTAGCGGAGGCGGTAGCTCAGGCGGGTTCCCAGGGCAGGGCAGCGGGTAAGCCCCTCAGCCTGCCCTTGCACTGTAGAGGCAATGCCCCATGAGTTGCAGTGGATCTGCCTCAGAGGCTGCATTGACGGCACAGAAGGGTAAGACAGCCAGCACTGGCTCCATTTGCATGTGTGCTGGAGCTTGCACTACCAGAAGGTATTGGCAGGGCTGTTTCGTGTATGCCATTCTGGCCGACTCAGCTGCTCAGTCGGTACCTCTCAAGCCTGTCTGAAGCTTAACCTTGCCGCTCTTAAGCTTGGATTGCACACCGAACATCTTACACGTGTGTGCATGGGATAGCAAGCTGTGGGCATGCAGAGTTTGCGAGGATGCCACGGGCATTGAAATGCCCTCTGCATGCTGCAGGGCAGGGTCCAACGCAGGGGTACGCCAGAGCACTGTCATCGGCTCTGGGCAGTCTGGACAAGTGGGCAGCTTCCCATCCACTACTGCTAGTACCTACAGCAGCAACAGTGGTGGGGGGTATGGAGGGGAGTCCGGCAACGGGAACAACAATGGCGGATCTGGCAATGGATACATACCTGGCGGGTCCACTCAGTACAACAATCAGCAGTATAACAACAACAATAATGGCGGCGGTGGTGGCAATAACTATGACAGATATGGAGGGTAAGCCACTAGCCAGCATGGCTACGCAGACCTCTTCACGCCATAGCGCTCCGCCAACTGCTTGCCTTGCAATTTTGTTGCTGGGCATGTCAGTAGTTGACTCAGAGCTTCCTGCCAGAAAGGTGCCTTCAGAAATATTAGCACAGGATTCCCCCACCCTATGCTGTTACTCCTTCTGCATGGGTGGCTGGACACAGTAGGGTGCTTCTGTGGAACATGCATTGATTGTGGGTGTGCAGATACTGGCTAAACGGGGTGTACTTCTGGGCGGGCTACTGGGCGGGCGGAGGCTATTGGCAGGGCGGCTGCTTTGGCTGCGGCATCTATCAGTGCTATAGTTGTGGCAACCCATCTTGCCCCAGCTGCCAGGTCAGCCTCACACCCTGCCAATGCAGTACTGCATGTTCATGATGATGGAGGAAGGGGCCTTCTGGTGTGTGTACAGAAATACTGTGGTCACTGGGCTTCTCGCATCTGCTCTAGATCACGCTGCTAGTCAAGATAGCAGCCACTGTATTTGATTTACTCTCTCGGAGAGGATGACGTCAGTCGACTGCAAGCGCTGTGTTGTCATGGCTTTCATGGGTAAATTTGTTGATCATGTGCTGACTTTATGTACCTGTCGTGCAGTTCTATGATCCAAACCAGGGGATCTGCGTGTCTACCCCAGCATGCTTTGGCGGGTCGTGCCCGGCATGCACGTACCTGGACCCCAGCTGTCAGTGCTGCAAGTCTGTCTCTGGCTGCTCTGCGCCTTCCGGCAGATGACCTGGCAATAGGATGGCTCACCGACTGCTCAGCTACCTGCCACTACCTCTGTCATGGCGCACAATGTTCAATAAGGTCAGCACGCAGAAGGCATGTTCTGCGAAGACAGACCAGGGCCTGCTGCCCTACCAAATGTTCAGCAAGTTTTGCTCACACAGATTTTTGCTCTTGTTTGACTTCAGGCTGCAGATGTGCATCTGCTGGCAGGAAAGCCCCGGTAGTCTATGTCTATGGGAGGCTCATTGTCAGTACGCTATTCCATAAATTATTGTGAGGGACAGCCCATGCGGCAGTACAGCCATAGACCATGAGTTGTTGTCTCTTGGCACAGGGACAGTCCATAACAGACCATGAGGGGCACTTTGCCTCAGGGAATTTGTACCAGCAATGTCTTGACATGGGCGTTGCACAGGCAGTGTGCGAATGCCTTAGGCTGGGGACTGGCAGACAAGAGAACACTTCTTCCTGAGACTATCAGGTTTGCCCTCTGTTGGTGAATGCAGTATTCTGAAGTACCAATAGGCTGCTCTTGATTGTAGTGCTGGCTGGTCGTGTGGGGTCAGATGCTGTCTTTCTGGCCAAAGCCTGGGTCATGCTTAATCAAAGCACTGCCTGAAATGTAAGTGGACGATTATTCTTGTAGAGCTAGGGCCAGCAAGTCGGGTGTTTTCAGACACACCTAGCCTCAGCCTGGGGTTATGGCATGCTAGCACTCGAGGCTCCCCCTGGCAGTGTCATTGGCATGTACGCATTTCATAAAGCTTGAACCAACATGCTGTGCCAAGTGCATCTCCCGAGCTTATCAGCAGGTTGAGGTGCAAGCCACTGGTGACCAACCCAGGCCCACGTCGGACAAAAGGATCACTGATCATCTCCGGGAGCGAGCCTGGCGGGCCCTCGCAGCTTGCAGGAGTTACATATATGGCACTGATGTGTCTCACGTTCAGAGCAGTGTACAGGCATGCCTTGCAAGCTGTCGCACTATACGTTCAAACCCTGGTACTAAGATAGCTTCTCAGAGGGCCAACGTCAATCCATGTCACTCGAGACGGTATCTCTCGTGCAGATGCAGTGCTGCAAGAAGCGCGCCACACATGTCTTTTATATAGCTATACAATGCCATTGGCGGAAGGCAGCCACCGCCAGCTCGTTTGTCAGGGGAGGAGGATGCAACGATCACAACTCCGTGCTGCGGCGGTACCAATAGTACTGCTAGCCATTAGCCTTCAAGTCCCCGGTGAGAAGCCATCTATCTCCATCGCTGCGCAATCAAGCAGCTATTGCGGCGCCGTAGAGGCCACCGCCCTTCCCCGCCATAAATGCGGGATGTTTCACGGCTGCCGTAATGTCCGAGTTGCCGATACAAAGGAGGCCTGAGAGGAGCACTGCGTATTCTATAGCAGTTTTGTGCAGCTCAGTCCAGAGATGCAGACCGGGCTACTGTTTGGTCCCACATTCGTGGCAGAGTCCACAATCCTCATGGGGCATGACATGTGATGGCAGAGGCCGAAGCAGATGCTGCTCAGGCCTGTTGGCAACTTCCTCAGTAATTAGGTTTTCTGACGCCTTGTGTACAGCATGTTGAAGAGCTGCTCGCGTACCGCGCTTTACTTATGTCACTTTCACACCGGGCTGCGCAGACACTGCCCCTACAAAATGGGCCAGTGATACCGGATTGGACTGGCACAGACAATAGTCATTGGTATTCACAGCCCTGTTGGTAGGCCCATCGATCGTACGGCTTTCTGGACGGCATCATGGACCAGCCATACATGAAAGCCCTAGCATGTCAAGCAACTGAGTGAAACACTCTTGCGCTGCTTCGCAGGCTTGCTTGGTAGAGGAGGGGGAGCAGGTAGCTTTCCCGGACTCGGAGGCGGCGGCGGAGGGGGAGGAGGGGGCTATGGAGGAGGTGCCCTTGGAGGTGGAGGAGGATCTGATGACACCCCTACCAGTGGTGGAGGTCTGTCCTTACGAACAAGCTTTCTAGGCATCTGCATGGGCCATGTCAAGCCGCAACAAGGCACCCTAGTGGATCAGAAACTCCCGCGGCAGGCTTGCCGCAGCTCTGCATGCACGCCCAGGTCACATGAGACAAAGTGCGCCCTGAGCTTCTGCTGCTCAGACATTTGTATGCTTATCACTTAAAGAGGGCTCAGGACCACATGTGTGTCACAGGAGGCGGAGGCAGCCTGGGACATGTTTTATCGGGAGGAGGAGGCGGTACTGGGGTAGTTCGCTCGGTTAGCGGCGGCGGCGTGGGCGCATTCCCGGGGATGGCCAGCGGGTGGGTCTGCCAGTGTCACACTGCCAAGTAGAGTGTGGCTCAATGAGCGCCTGCATATGGGTCTGTTCTGGCCTTGCCTCACAGAGCGTTTCATGTGCTGGGCAGTGAGAACAGTCTTGCGCTCAGCAAAACTATGTACTTGCACCATGAATTTCTACCCTACCGGGTTGTCATCAGTACTTACTTCGTGGGGCTCTCTAGTTGCAAGGTGGTCAGCACAGCCGCGCTCGGTGTTTAGGGACCTGGTAACTCCTCTGGCATGAAGCGGCTTCATGCCACTCTGGCCGCTGGGAATGAGTGGCGCTGAGCAGACTTGCTCACTGCACAGGGTGAGCCGCGCTGCGGGAGGGCAGGACCAGGGCTCGGGCGGCTCGGGCAGCTCTGGGCAGGTGACTTCAGTATCCAGCACTGCAACTGGCAACAGCGCCAGCAACAATGCTGGTGGCTCCGGGCAGGTGGCTGCAGCAGCCAGCACAGCATCGGGCAACAACGCAAACAACAATGCTGGCAGGGGGAGCGAAGGCTATGCTAACGCCTGCGGCAACAACTGCGCCGGCTACAGAGACGGCCACAACTACGACCGCTATGGCGGGTGAGTGCACAGAGCTGCATGCTCCCTGCTTCACAGAAAGTTGCACCTGACCCTCACGCTTTCTGTGCCGGCGCTAGCATCTGATGCCCTTCTGATGTCAGCACACGGACTATGGGCAGCCATGACGGCTGAGTGCCAAGAATGTCTCATGCCAGCTGCCACATGGTCCAACGGGTATCATGCTTGGACCTCGCCCTTGGTACTTTGCCCTCTGAAGATGCTTGTTTGCGGCGCAGGTACAGCGCTGGTGGATTATATTACTGGGCGGGGTGGTGGTATGGAGGCGGGTACTGGGGCGGAGACTGCTTCGGCTGCGGCATCTATCAGTGCTACCAGTGCAACTACCCCTCTTGCCCCAGCTGTCAGGTATGAGCTCTCCTGTCCATGGTCTGCTGGGATAGGAAGCCTTGTGTCTTAAAAGGACACCTTCTCATGTCATACGCCGCCCCAGCCTGCATGAGTGAGACGCCCCGCACCAGGCACTGTGCAACATGTTCTTGTGTGTACCTGAATGGGCAGCAGCCATCTGCGAGTCAGGCGGAAGGAAGCCGCTGGGGATGGCCTCGCATGCATCAGCTCCTTCCTGTCACAGTTTGGCTTCTCATGCCTGTGTACGCACTGACGTGATGTGCCTGTGCTGCAGTTCTACGACCCGAACCAGGCGATCTGTGTGTCCACCCCGGCCTGCTTTGGCGGATCTTGCCCAGCCTGCCAGTATCTGGACCCCAGCTGCCAGTGCTGCAAGTATGCGCAGGGCTGCACCGACCCAAATGCCTCTGGAAAGTGAAACTCCATTCCATACGGAAACAAGAGCAGGGAGTCTCTTTGGGTGAAAAGTTTTCGGAGCGTCAGCCAGCGGATTAGATGAAGAGGTGTCTGAACAGTACTCAGATTGTGAGTCAATTTCATGGACCTGGTGCAAATCCTGCTTGGCAGTGCCACGCCTTTTTGCATCAGGCGCCCTTTCATGTCTTCAGAGGCAGCAAGATATCAGGTGTCCCTACACCAAAGTGCACTGAGAGGTCCTGCGCGCTCAAGCGCAAATGAAGTAAGTCACCACAGCACCTTTTGCCTCGGTACATCATGGAAAGTGCTGCACAAGGATGGGGATTGCAAGGCGCCCCAACGTCGCTGTAGTCTTCAGGTCAGAGGTGGGTGCAGCCTGTTGTTTTTAGGTACACAAGACAATCAAGTGGTGGGAGTGAAAGAGCAAGCTACATTCCGGACAGCATGAGCCAGTGCAGCTTTGCGCCTGGCCAAGGGTAGGCTTGCACCATTCCAACCAGCAGGAGTGTCAGCTGCTTGTGGCAAGCCTCATTTGATGGGAGAGTGGTGACAAACTTACCAGGGAGATAGACACCAGATTTCATTCTTTCTGTCAACACATGGAGAGCCTTGGGCTTTTGTGAGGGGCACATGCCCAGGCTGCCCTTCATACGCTGAGATCAGGAAGGGTTGCTCTTGTACAATAGGATTGCAACAGGACAGCCTATCAAGCAAGCAAAGGCAGGCCAGGATTGAATCTAGATTCATTTCCTCAGTTGGCCGGGAATCACTTTGTCAGACGGCTCTGCAACAGAGTTGAATGCTTTTTCAGTCTGGGATGACAACATTCAATGATGGCTTACGCTGAACAAAGTTTGAATGAGACGCACACCACTTTTGATTATTGAACGAGTTGCATCTCCCTGCCGCTGGGAGCATTTATGTCAATCAGAATGATCATGGTCATGACATCTAGCAAGGCTGCTTATGCGGTGCATGTGCAAGGGGCCATGCAACCATAAGTAAGGTATGCCAGGGGCCATGAATAACTAAAGATACAAGTGCAGCCACTTGGAACGTTGTTGACAAAGGTGGTAGCTATCACAGAGTCAGTCAAGCCTGAGAGGGAAGAGGCATCGGTGTGATTGTCTAGCGTCAGTGTTTACCAGGCTGGTAAACACTCCTGGCAGAGAGCACGGGGCACGATGTGGTTAGCATGACAGGGGATCTGGTGTCTCGAGGTTGGATGAACAGGGATACTCATTCAAGTCAAGTCCTACAAGGGTCTTAGGTGACTGGCAGGTGCATACACGTATCGAACTTCACAGGACTCACACGTGCAGAAGTCTATGCAGCTTCATACATGCACTGCAAGTCTCGTATGTATCGCAATATGCAGCAGCCTGAGTGCAAGAGGAACATATGGGCCAACTATGAGCTGACGGCAGCAAGCATGTCACGTGTCTGTAACCGGCAGTTCCCTCGCCCCCAGCCAGAGAGGGAGTTTTTGGTTCACGCACAGCACACCAGCCATATCTATGGTCACGTAGGCTCTATTTCTGCCGCTTCCGGCAAGCAACATGTGCTGTAGCGGCTGACACTTGCTGGCAAAGATGTACAGACCTTGCGCCGCAGGAGCTGTTATTGTGCTGACACTTTTGTCTGCTGCGAGCGGAAAGGTTGCTTACCTCTAATATCAATCCTCAAAGCTCTGGCGATGTTCGATAGCTCTAATCGCCGAGCTTGTGTACGACGCGTTACACATACATAACAAGATGGTAGATGGACCTAAGATGGCTAAGCAGATCAACCATTGAAAGGAAGGCTGGCGCATGCAGGTTACACCAAGTTATCATCCTTCGACAGCGATACTCACCACTTCAGCCAATGTCGCGGCCGGAACGGTCACCCCAGTGTACGACACATGCAGAAGCGCAGCAACTCCTATACAGATTAACGGGACGGTCATGCCCTCACAAGATCTTCAAGGTGCACTCCGTGGCACTCTTCGTGCAGAGCGCATGTTGTCTTCAGTTGGTTGGGCAATGCATGGGCAACGTTGACTGGGCTTTGCGCTGGCAGGACTGCACGTCTGAACGGATATGTAGTGTGCAATGTGCACATCACATGTTGTACGCGCGATCTGCGACTTATTGCATGCTTTACCAGATCCCGACACAAGCAAAGTTCCAGAGTCAACTGCAGCCCAAAGGCCCTTAATGAGAACCCTTGAGCTTGTTTCCCAGCACCACAAGGCGTCTTCCAAGCCACAACAGTACGACGTCAACTTTTGGTCGCGTCAGATGCATATTGAGGGAGCTTTCCAGCAGCATAGCTGATCAGCAACAAGACTAGTACCACCTTCTGCCGCTGACATCACCCTTTACATGGAGTGCTGCCTGCAGTGCGGGCGCAGTGGTTTGGAAGGGCAACAGTGCATGCCACCGCCTTTCAGATAGAGGGCTGCCAAGCCATCACCCTTGCTGGGAAGGGAGGCAGGAACCTGCAATTGTACGCTGGCGATCCCCTGAACGGCTGCAGGGTGCGAGCCATCTATGCTGTTCAACCCCACTGCCTTGCAAATACCTGAGACTGGACAATCCATGACTACATTGTGATGAGCAGGCAAGTACATGGCTGTGTGGACTCACACAGCAAAGAGTCATGCACAGCAGCGCCAAGCTAAGCTGCTGGCGACTTCACACCGTTTGAGGCCATTTGTGATGCACTCGGATCTGTTATGCAGCCTACGGGCTCGCTGAGCAGTGACGTGAGCAACCCTGTCCATGGGCATGGCAGCTACTCTAGCCTGTTGAGGTGCGACGCAGGTGAGGTGGCTGCAAGATGCAGCGTACATACATGTAGTGGTGGACAAGATTTCAGGAGGTTTGAGCCAGAGCGGCTCCTGGGCGGTCAGCTTCCCCCGGCAGCGCGGCGGCTTCACCACAGCGCAGTGCAGAGGGCCGCCTGGCGCATGCGCCCTGGCCACGACACACCCCTGCGTCATGGGCTCAGGTCATCTGCTGAGACCCTAGCAATCGTGTCAAGAGCGACACTTCCTGTGATCACTTCACTGTCTCTTGTGAGTACAATACTAGTGCCTGCTGCTCCAACTGACGAGCAGCATTCTGTCAGTGGCCATCACTTATCCTCCTCTGCGGAGCTGCCTATGGTGCAA
This sequence comes from Coccomyxa sp. LA000219, assembly GCA_000812005.1. Taxonomy (NCBI): domain Eukaryota; kingdom Viridiplantae; phylum Chlorophyta; class Trebouxiophyceae; family Coccomyxaceae; genus Coccomyxa; species Coccomyxa sp. LA000219. The sequence continues at coordinate 229,373 of KN714655.1, forward strand.
CTGAGGCCGTCATCAGTGGCGCAACCATAGCCAGCCCTGCTGTAGGGGCCCCATGACGGGCCTGCCAGACGCCTCTGCCTGAAGAGCGAGTCTGCACAGCCTACTAGGTAGTAGGTTGTACCTGCCAGACAGTGGTATGACTTTGAGCTGTACATCGTCTTCCTTTCATGTGTGGTGTGCCTGAGCTGATGGCCGTCTGTCCTGCAGGCGGCACAAGAAGCAGCGCCAGGTCAAGCGCTGTGGAGACACAGAGCGTGGGCGGTTCGTGTGGCGCAGGGCAGGCCTCCTCTCAGTCTGCCAACGGCCAGTCACTGCTGTATGGCCTCCAGGTGTGCACCTTGCCCCGAGATGTAAAGCTGAAAAGATGGCTGCTGAAGAAGCTATGCATGAAGGGGCTGCATGTGACTGAGCTGCTTTGGCACGCAGGCAACCATGTACCCAAATGCATATGGCTCAAACTGCAACTCAGGCAGCAGCCAGCCCTACGGCCTGCCGGACTTTGGCTCCTTGCAAAAGGACCCTCTGCTGCCTCAGCGCTGCCAGGACCCCACAGTTATGCAGGTCAGCTCGCTGCCAGGCATAGCCCACAAATTGACCTGCTTGAGATATTCCAGCTCTCTATAGTGAGTTGTGTCAGGTTTGTGGTCAACACATGTGCTGCCATGGTCTGCATTTGGGAGAAACGCCAAGATTGGTGATACGCAGCAGTGAGAGGAGGGCTCCTATGTGCAGGCGTACGGGGGTGTGTTTCCCGGGTCGCCCCCGCTGGACCCGAACAGCTACTCCAAGTGCTATGCAATGGAGCTGGACGGCTTTGTGTCTGTGAGCAGCACCCAGAATATCCAGACATCCTCCTCAGACAACAACACCTACCAGTTTGCCAACCAATTCAGGTACTTTGGCATGCAGCTCCATCACTTTGGCTCATCAGATGTTGGCAATGCACAAAGGATATGCCTACACAGAGGGTATGCCTACTATGAATAAGGCCCGCCGTGTGATGATCCAATCTAAGCTAGTTACCAGACAGGATTAAACATGTGCTGCAGGGTCTGCGCCAGATACACAGGTCACGCGCAGGTGACGCTAAACGGCGTCACGCTGACCACATCAGCAGCGGGCAACTTTGACTCGACATTAGTCTGCCATGACTACAGCTACCTGCCGAGCGGCCTGCTGCCGATCAGCGTGCAGTACGCATCAGACCCGACAGACGTCAACAACGCATTCCAGTTCTGGATCATCCCTGTCAAGAGCGTCACCGAAGTGGCCAACCCGGTAAGCTCACCCTTCAACACACTTGACATTGCATATCATGCTGCAGGGTGGTTCCTCCAAGTGTGCTCAAGGAACAGAGCTTCACAACAGGTCGAAAGCACTCCTTCAGTTTGTCAATGCAGGCGGCGTGCAGGCCAACCCCACATTGCCTGATACACCGTCATGTCCCCTACAAATTTTCCTTGGTGCACGTGCAGGTAAACGCTGGGCAGCAGTACCAGGTGGAGTACGCATGCAGCTGCTGCGGCCTGTTTGGCGGCAGCGGCGACTGCTGCCAGCCCCTCGACTCCTGCTCCTACCTCACACCCTCCTGCGGCAGCGCAAAGCCTGTTGCGCAAGCCTACTATGTGAGCCATCCTCTGAGCCCGAATGAGTGTTGAGTTACGTAAGCTACATCTAACAGACAAAGCGCCACTGTGGACCTCTTAGGCTGTTTTATGCTTTATGCCCTTCATAGCATGTGAGGCCAGACATGTTTCCTTGCCGCGCTCTGCTGCATCCGAAACTGTGTGCAGTTGGGTGACATACAGAGGTGACGGGTTGCTGGCCCATGCAGGCGGTACAGACTCCTCCGCCACTTCAGGCGCCGCCACCAAGCCCTATCGTCTCGCCGCCCCCTCCAAGCCCTACTGCCTCGCCGCCCCCTTCTCCGCCAAACCCGCCCCCGCCAAGCCCACCCAGGTGACTTACCCCTCCACTGGACTCCGCTGGTTGCTCAGAGCATGGTGCTTTGTCAATACTATGCACAGGCTACTAGAGCATATGCAAGCTTTGGGATCAGTGACTGAGATGTAGGTCACGGTGTTAAGTTGGTGTGGTTCATTGCAGCCCTCCTCCAACTTTGCCTCCGCCCCCAAGTCCGCCACCCCCGAGTCCTCCCAGTCCACCCAACCCGCCCCCTCCTAGTCCACCTAGGTTAGGATCCCTATCACCTACAAACCAGTTCTCACAGACGCTGATTGCTCTGTAAGATGGAACCACAATAAGTCTGCCCTGACATGTTGTGCCAGTTGAGCGGGCTTGCTTGACGGGTTGGCAGGGTAAATCGCCCCAACCCATTTGCTGCCTTGCTCACCAATCTGCCCTGCAATGAGGGGTATGATGAGTTGCATAGCAGACAATTGATGCTGATCTGGTGCCTCTGCTGTGCAGTCTGCCACCGCCCTCACCACCCACCCCGCCGCCCCCGTCGCCTCCCAGGTGATCCACCCTTATTGTTTTGCGCATGCTGGCACTCACACCTCCTGAGTGTGAAGTACATATTCTTCTTGCAAGTCGTGTTGGCGTTTGTCAGGGAAGTAAGGGACGAAATGCCTCCTCTATTGGAAAAATCCTTAGAATCTCTGTAAAGGCTGACTTGAATGTGTTGCCCTGTCATGCAGCCCGCCACCGGCATCACCGCTGCCCTCACCTCCCAATCCACCTCCTCCCAGGTAGATCAGCCCGCTTGACCCCCTGCTCCCCAACGCTTATCATCGCATGCCCTTCCTCACGAGGCAGCTGCACACATGTGCACACATGACGACAGCCAGATGAGACATAGAGCTCAAACGATAAGGCATTGACCTGACAATGAGCAAGTTCATGTGCATGTAGTCCTCCACCGGCCTCACCGCCCCCGCCGCCTAGCCCACCACCTCCGAGTCCGCCCAGCCCGCGGCCTCCCAGTCCACCCAATCCGCCGCCACCAAGTCCGCCCAGCCCGCCACCGCCGAGTCCGCCTAACCCGCCGCCTCCTAGTCCGCCCAGGTGCCTCCCATATTACATCTCATGCTGTGGGGGAAAGCCGCTCTGCTCTCTCTAGACTTGCCGTAGCCCAAACTCCCGTAGGTCTTTTAGCATAATCTAAGCTTATACAACCGCAGCATCTAAGGGCAGCGAGGAGGTAGCCTGACACTTGTTTTGGTTTTGCAGCCCACCGCCACCTTCACCGCCACTCCCTCCACCACCTAGGTCAGTCTCAGCTCATCTCCATGCCCTGCTAAGATCATGTTGCTAAGTAGCTGTAAATCAATAATACCTCGGTCGGTACCATTGCTTGCTGATGCACCGTGGGGTGCGTTGATGTCATTTGAAATGCTCTATATGGTTTGTGACTTCAACCTACAAGGGTAGCTGCTTCTCTGGAAAATGTCAATCCTCCTCTTTGTGAGCTCCTGCTGTTGGTTGCAGCCCTCCGGTAGCCAGCCCACCGCCGCCGACGTTTCCACCTCCCCCGCCGCCGACTTACAGCCCACCACCACCAACGTTCCCTCCTCCCCCGCCGCCAACCTACAGCCCGCCACCTCCAGTGTTATCTCCTCCTCCACCGGTGTCCAGTCCGCCACCCCCGAGCCCAACCCCGCCAAGCCCGCCACCCCCGAGTCCAATCCCGCCCAGTCCGCCTCCTCCGGTGAGTAGAGATCGCCTTATCCTGCCCATTTAGGAGACTTGAAGCAATGCAGAGGGTCAAGAGATTGAGCCCACCATGTGCGTGCCCACAGTACAGAGTGGCAAGACGCGACCGGTGTAGGGCCTGAAGGTGGGGTATCAGGATGTGTTGCGACGGTCACGGCAGATGTTAGGGCAATTTGCGAGCACCGTGCCTGAGAACCACGCCTTGAGCGCTCCCTGCGCAGTGCGAATAAGCCGTGCTACACTTCCAGATCCCAAGAGATGCTGCGCGTGCAGAGTGCCAGCCCGCCTCCCCCGTCTCAGCCGCCGCCTTCACCAACATACACATCCTTTGCACAGGCTCCGCCGACACCTTATGCAGTCAAAGATGTCACAGCGAAGGGACAAAGGTACATAGCACATGGTTATGTTTATCATTTTGAAGAGATGCCTTGGCCTATTTGCAAGAGGACTGCAATTTCAACACAAGCAGCATCAGTCTTGGGACATGGCTGGTAGCTCTTGACAGATGGGGAAGGCAATTCTCATGCAAGGACAGAGAGCCAGGCTGAAGTGCCGTGCATCAATGACAAGTGTGAGCGCATGCTCATGACGGGTGATGTTGTTCCTGTTCTGCAGGGGATCGTGCTGCATGTTTGCTCTGCAGATGGCCTACTTCACGGTTGGCAACACCACAATGGCTGTCACCAATGAAGCAGCTGTGCCTGTTGGCATCGTGTGCAATGTGACACAGGTTGTCTCCGCAGCCTGCTAGTGTGACCAACTCAGGGAGGTGTACCAAGCTGTGTTCAGATCTGGACGCACATGTTAAGCTCCTCAATGCATGCACATTCATTGTGGACTTTCCCCAGCCTTAGCCCTCCTCCTAAAACTTAGGCTGCTCTGTAGGGGCTGAACCTGAAACCTGCAACCTTCAGCTTGACAGCAGGCAACAGCGCAAATGCCACTGTGGCCGGCATTGTCAATGTGACCAACGGGATGGTCGCAGACCTGTACAACTATGTTGCTGAGGTGCAAGTCGATAGCGGATATGAGGTGAGACTAGATCCATTCCTGCATGGCCCCACTCGAATATGCCCGAGCTGCCATGAACCTCGTTCGAGACTTCCTAAGTGCCTCATACATGAGGGTGGATGGATCCTCACGTCTATTTTGCTGATCTCGCGGCACCCCACACAAGTGTCCCCCCACTTGCTATCTTTGTAGACTCCCATGGTGGCCGACACAATGCTGCAACATTCATGGTGCACGCACATAGACTGGGCTGCAGACAAGCCTATGCGCCTTGTGAACCCCTGGCAATAGCATAGTGGATAAGGGAAGGGATGTCATGCTATGCAGGGGGATGTGACAGTTCAATTTTCAAGCCCATCAATACCCAGTGAGACAGGCCCTAGGATCTTGGTCCAAGCGGCTGCGCTCACCTATAGGAAGCAACTCGGAGATATCCCCGTCATCACAACAGCGTCCGAGTATCTATGAGCATTAGGCTGTCTAACAAGCATGGCACCGATGTCATCAATGTCATTGTCAGCAAAATCAATGGGTAGCTCATGATCATGCATGCTCTTGTGTAGATTGTTCGCTTGCAAGCCTTCTTCTCTGATGGGTGCTCACTGTCCAAGGATGAGGGGTGAGTCCGGGCTTAGGGAATTACATGTGCACTTGGAGTTAGGGTCTGTGTCGCGATTGTCGATGCTAGGCCGCCTGAGTTTTTGAGTGCGGGACTGTGGTATCTGTGGTCACCATTCAAGAAGCTTGGTATGTCTGAGATGGTTCGAGCTGGTAACAGCCATTGCACAGAATGACATTGATGTAAGAGGGGCATGTCACATACGGTAGCTCTGACTGGACTGGCCACCTGCTCGTACTATAATCATAGACATGCAAAGTGCTCACTAGCATCACACAGCAGCAGCATAAGATAAGAGAAAAACAAAAACACAAGGTCACTGGGACTTCGCAGGTGATTCCTCAACCCACTACTGCTCCAGCTCAACTCCGCTTGACTTCCCAGATCGAACGGGATGGGGTACAGTTGAAGTGATATGAACCTTGCATGAGCGCGGGCATTTCAGCTCATCAATGTAGCTGGTTTGTAACTTAGCTCAGCTTTGCAATTCTTTCTGTCCCTTGGCGTCTTGTCCGCACGATCAGACTGCTAAGATAGCAGCCGACGAGTCTGATAGAGGGATTGGAGACCCTTGTCAGTCTGTGGAGTCCTATACCTTATTGCAGGAATCTGACATTCGGGCGAGCGGAGAGCTGCTGAAGAGCACGCTGCGTGTGATGGGTCAAGCTGTTGCAGGCTGATTGAAAAAGTACCAAAGTCACGTTACATCATGGTGGTACAAGCTATAGTATGCGACGTGAACGAGACGCTCTTTACTATGGAGACCTTCCGTCCCAGGCTCAATGCGGCAGGTCTTTCACAGGACAATGCTCTAGAGGTACAAAATCGATCACCCTTTCCTCTCAGCCAAGAGTCAGCTTGTACTGTAACCTATACCTCATATCTTGATGACAATGCACGCCACACAGTAAGGACCGCAGCTCAGGGTCTCGTGCCTTTTCATTGGATATATAGCATCCATCGGCATGGAGAGTCACGGAGACAACTGTCAGTGCAGCTTTGGTTTGCAACAACTTTGCGGGACGGGATTGCCATTTCCGCATCAGGTGGCTTTGCAACTTTCAGAGAAATTGCCAGCAACAGCGTCAAGCAGCTCTTGGCAAAGGCTGGCCACTCTGAAAACTCAGAGAAGGCAGCTGCAGACGTGATCAAAGGCTTTGAGGAGGTTCAAGCGCACTCAGACGTCCTTCCAGGCCTTCAAGCCATCCACAGTCTAGGCATCAAGGTAGGCATGCTCATCTGCCCCCGCTTGCTGGTGCCCCCACAATGAGCAGTGCTAGCTTTATGCCTCCAAGCCATAGAACGCATTTGCAATGCAAAGCATGTCAGCGTCATACGTGTGAGCTTGACAGATCCCGCTATATCGGCAGTCAATGCGGGACGTCTTGCTCAGTTGCAATAAGTCTCTTATACTCAAGCAGCTCATGTGCAAACAGGTGTGCACAATGACCAACGGGAGCAAGGAAGTGACTCAGAAGTTTCTCGACAGGAGCAAGCTGGACTTTGTGAGCCCGGTGCTCGATGTGGAAGGTCCCAGAGCTTGGAAGCCCTGCAGGGCAGCCTACCAATATGTTCTGGATCAGCTGGGGTTGCCATCAGAGCAGGTAGCAGACTCAGCACATGGACTGATCCTGCCAGCCACAAACAGTTGCCACAAACGCACAGGAGGGCACATCACAGCCACACTGCTCATGAACTTTCCAGAGCATCATTCTCCACCGCTGCATTTTGACCAACAAATTTTGATGCTATGGACATGTCCAGACAAGAGATGTGCTGCAAAAGGCCGATTACAGCCAGGTGAGACAGCTCTGGCTGGCGCTGCAGATGATGCTTGTGGCAGTGCACCCCTGGGATTGCAATGGTGCAAAGGCTGCGGGGCTGAAGGCAGCCTTTATTGCCAGGGAGGGACAGCAGTACCCAGACTACTTTATGGCGCCTGACTATACGGCGAGCTCGCTTGAAGACCTAGCTCAGCAGCTCAAAGCATGACCGGCTTGCGGCGTGCGGTCGGAGGTTCATTCAGCAGCGCGCAAAATGTGATACAGATTGGCAGTGGAAAGGGGCAGAGGTAGTGCAGCATACCCCACATCAGAAAAGCGGCAGAGTACTTGAGTTACCCACTGATTACTTCAGGACAAGTCTATAGGAGCGCAGGACCATGATTGGCTTTTTGTTGGCTCGCCATACCAGCGCCAATTATCCCATTTCTGTATAACAGGGCTACCCTGCAGCCCACCTGTCTTTGCAAACCTTGGAGAGTGGGCTATGACAGTAGTACTCCAGTTGCAGAACTACATGGCCTGCACTGTGACTGCTGCTGCATGTGGAAAACTTTGTGGGCACCCTGCTTCACTCAGAGTACTGATGTAGCTCCAGCTCCTCCCTCAGGGCCTTCACATATCCGTAAGGGAAGTGGTCGCTGAAGCCCGGCCAGGGCAGCAGGGCTGCCCGAGACGCCACCTTGGCAAAGCCCTCCCTCTGCAATGCATCAATTACATCAGAGACTTTATCAATCCTGACATATGAGACGTGGGACTTTGGCTGTAAAGCTACTGACATCACTCTATGTGATCCAGGCTGTGCAGACTAAACACAAGTTGTCTGCATGCCGCAACATCAACCAATTCTGCATGCACCCCTCATGTCAGCAAGCTAGTCAGGTAGGAAGGAGGAGCTCACTTGCATTTAAGCGAAAGCAGATCAGAGACCCCCTAGAAAGAAAAGAAGCTGTGGCAGCCCACCCTGAGACCCTTGAGCAGCTTGAAGAATGCGAAAGCAAAGGCCATGCGATCCTCTCTGCGCTTCGCCCAGTTCAGCAGCTCCTGATCAGCCTCCTGCTTGATGAGCCGAGATGGAGGCCTGCCATCTGACTGAGACATCCATGGGAAGGACAGAAGGAACCGCTCCAGCCCACAGTGCTCATAGCCCCAGGCTGGCGGCAAGCTGCACACCTGCAAAACTCAAGATCTGTCAAGCCTCATGCCTTTCTTCCCTGTACATCCTGCTGCAAGCATTTCTGCCGGGCAAATGACAACAGCAGGTGCACACTGCAGGCATTTTGATGCAGCCGCTAGCCTGTAGGCATGCCCTGCCCCACCGCATAGGGTAAAAGGAGTTGCGTGGAGCATCAAAAGGACTGCAACGCAGATCCAGCATCCAAGGCATGACATTCCCCGCACTGCATGGGGCGGAAAACTTGGGTGGGTCAAGGGGTGCCTGCTCACCATATCTGAGCCATGCATGTAGCGAAAGAAGCGGCCAGGATACAGTCCAGCGACAATGGCTGCTGACTCGGCGTTGCCTATTCTGGGCGCGCCAAAAGTGAAGACGCCGCCCACTCTCTCTACGAAGCCGGGCCACCTGCGTGCTTGACACATCATGAGTCACGACCTTGCACCTGCTCCCTAACATGTGCCTGCGCGGCCCAAAACACACGCTGTTGCCGTATAGCTGGTATTGTGCCTGCTGGTCTCACCCCACACTTGAACGCAGTCCTGCCGGCAAAAGGAAAGGCGCATGCAGATGTGCATCCTACTTGGGGGTTGTCTCATTGACTGGTGACGTGAGAAAGTCGGGAAAGCTGGAGCACTAGTAGGAGCAACGAGACCCACGTCTCAGAGCTACTGAGACATGGCTCCCGATGCTGTTACACGTGCTCTAGCTCAGTACGTGCTGCTTACAAGCTGCTCAACATCACATTCCCGCATCAACGTGACTATGAGACGGCATCCCCTGAAGATGGAATGAACGCGACGCGCCTGGTCGGGAGGATCAGAGACAGCATGGTCACGAGACCGCCGCCCAGGCTGTGCCCGCACATGAAGATCTGCTTCTGCTGGGACATGTCCCGCAGGCAGTCCAGTATCCGGTCCACTACAAGTCGCCCTGCTGGGCTTGAAGGGTCTTGCTGGTGCAGCCCCGCCCAGAGGCCATCATGCACCTCCCCTACCCCTGCGCGCAGAAAGAGCGTGATGACCTGACTAGTGAAGCAGGTAACGGTGTCAGAAGCGAGGGCAAAGACGTGCCCAGAGTGCAAAACCGCAAAGCACACGGACAACGCAATCAGGGCAAATGACATGCAAACAGTTGCGGATCGGTCATACACTTGACTCCCTGCCCCTGGGCAGAAATGCTGGCGCACCCTTCAAACCATATCCCTTCCCAGGCCAGCTTCACGATTACTTTTGGCAGGGCGATGAAATATGCACAGCATAGGGCATGACACATGAACAGGGCAATGACGTGGGCAATTGACAGGGGGAAGGGTGTTCACCGGGGCGCTGGCTCTTGATGCAGGGCGGGTCTGCTCTCAGGTCCAGCTGGTACACTGGGTCAGCGCCCTTCATCATCAGCACCACAGCCCGCTCATTGCTGCAGACGCACCTGGCATGCCATGTACACATGCCTCAACACCTGACGTTGACATGTACCCGCACATAAGCTGTGACTATCACAGACTTGGCTGTCCTGAGTCAACGCTGAGCATCAACCGTGAGACAGTGCTGAGCGGTGAGCCGTGAATTATGCAGCTTACCAGACCAGATCTGGCAACCAGCAGTCTCGCTCAGCGTGGCCGAGGATGTGCTGCATGTCGTGCACCTTGAAGCCCCACCTACAACATGGCTCAAAAGGGCATTTCAGATCAGGTCACACAACAGAGCTCACCTTAAAAGCAAAAATATTTGCAGATGTCACTTGTAAAGGTATTCACCTCGGTCATCGCCTTTGCTGTTACATGCTAGGAAGGCATCGGGCACTGCACCTGTGTTGCAAGCAGTCTGTGACGATTTCAGGATCCTCATAGCTCAGCTTGGCCGCCATGGCCATGAAGTGGGCATTCAAAGGGCTGTCCACTTTGTTCTCTGGACTGTTGTGCCCGTGCTGCTGCTGCTGCTGCTGTTGCTGACACTGACTGAAGCAGAGCTGCCACTGCTTGCAGCAGAACTCCCATCGAAAAGCCTGCTGGACTCAGCCTCATGCTTTGATGACTGATGGCGAGTATAAATGGCACTGCTGGCGTGCAGCCTGTTGCTGCTGCTCTGCCATGACAGGCTGACGTCATGTGCTTTGCATGACAGGTCGCTGCAATGGCGGGCAGCTTGACTGGATCTAGTTGCCACATTTGCCCGGGGTTCTGGGGACTTCTGTGGAAAGCTGGAGGCGGGACTGTAGGGCAGATCCAAGCTAGGGTCCAGGCATCCCGGGATAGAGAGGGCCATTTCCTGCCCATTGTGTAGTCTGTACAGGCTACCTGCAGCCCATACACACTGCCAAGTCATGATAGCTTACTGGCATGGCCCTGCTTCTCACCGATTGCATACAGCATGCTGTAGATGCGCATCCTCTCTGCTTTTTCCCAGTTGTACAGACTTGTGCATAGGTAGGGCAGTGGCCAGGGTGCTATAGATACAGGTCAGCTTGCAAGCTATGCTTGTGGAGTGTTGCGTTCCTCTGCAGGCAGACCTGTCAGGCATATATATGCAAATATAAGCTGCTAAGGAGCAGGTAAGCCACCTGTCAGCGTGCCCAAGAGCCATTCAGACTCTGGCTTCAGGGCATATAAGAGCGCCTCCAGACCAAAGAAGTGAAGAAGGTGCAGCGCAATGAAGTAGAAGACAACTTGCACCTGTGCATGCACATGATGTCAGAGCGTGGTGCTGAAGACCAGCCAGGTCGTGTGTCAAAACTATGGCACATGTCCTGCACAGGTGAAGGACTCTACCAGCATAGTGGTGGACGCTTGACCAGCCACAACAAAGCGCCGCAGAATGAGTAGGCCACGGTCCTTGTGTGTACAGTTCGTACTCAGCTGAAGGACTTCCTGAACCTCCTCACCACCCGCGCTGGCACGTCCCCAGTAATGCACCCCTTCAGCAGCTGAAAAAGAGAACACAGGGGTGTCCGGTTTGGAGCCTCAGCAAATGCCTGGATGGTGTAGCTGAGCAGTATGGGTACTTCAACGCCAGGTTTGTTGCAGCCCAGACCTGCTGTTGCCCGATTTCTTGCTCGGTAGTCCTGGGGCTCGTCCAGAAGTGTGTGCTGCAGCGTGTCAACCAGGCCTAGCGCCAGTGTGAGAGGCCACATGAGCAACAGGAGGAAAGAGCGTCGGGCCAGTGCCCATTTAGCCTGCATGTCAACGAATGATGGACTGCGTTCTCAGCTCTGACGGTGGTGATGATTTGGCTGCACATGATATAGATACGCGGAGGTAGTGCACCTGGGATGGCATGTTTGGCTGGTCATTCCCGTGGTATGTAGGCTTCTGAAAGGGCTTCGACCGCCGCCTCTGCAGCGACGTGGGCGCGCACATCGCTCACGCCTCCCAGTACTTCGTGCGCGGCAATATACGTGCTGCAGGGATTTGGTGCACACGTCTACATCTCATCAACACTGCGACAATAGTCCTGGTACCTCCAGGGCATCAGCCAGCAACAAGTCCTCAAGACTGATGTCCAAGAAAGTTTGCCCATCAGATACTGGCTTCCTGGAAGCTTGTAGCTGTGGGAACCATAGAGAAGAGCCTGGGCGCCATACGGGCATCTTGGTACCAAGAGACGTGAATATTGTGGCTACTTGACATAGGAAGCCTGTGCTGTGGAGGTGGTTTGCATTTGATCTCATTTACAGCAGCATATCAGAGTGGTATGCACATGAAAGCCCAGCTGTGAGCATTCAGCCACTCTGACAAAAATTGACACTCCAGCTGTATCGCTTGTCAATAAGAAACCTAACGAGCCAGTCTTGACAGGTCAAGGGAAGGCAATCACAGGCAACAGCTCGCAGACGGCCAGGGAGTGTGTAGAGCATCAGGCTGGAAACATGGTATAGATTAGGTGCTGCGAACCACAAAGAGGATGGGGCTGCAAGGCTACGTTGGCAGCGCTGAGGATCAGCGTAGAATCAGGCGTCAGGAGAAGGAGCGAGAGGATCGCAAGAAACAGTTTGAGGACAAGAAGAAACAGTCTGACGCCAATGTCGACGCTGCTGGCCTGCGCCAGTTCGGCACAGGCACTACAGAGGTGCCCCCAACACAACACTGGCCTATCGCCCTTCCCACTGGAGTGCACAATTTCACACTTGAATGAACTTTGTGCAGGGATGCTAGAGTCAGCTGGGTGGCATGTGAGGCTTTGGCACATGATAGGCCCTATGCACACAGCAGCAGCATGGCAGAGTGTGTCTGGGTATTGGGCAAGGCACTGATTAGAAGCGACGAGAGCACAGGCTGCGGGGTGTGGCATCTCTGACTGTTGCATGGCTTGCAGCTGGATGAGCAAGCCTTTAAGGACTCTACAGTGGGCTTGGTCACCCGCGACAAGTTCCTGCACATGAAGAACACCATCCAGGAGAGGAGGGAAGAGGAGGCTGCCCAGGCAAAGCGGGAGGCCGACCAGCAGCAGGAACAGGTCAGCCTGCCCCTGCCACAAGAATTGGAATCCTGCTGAAGCTTTCGAATGCCAAAGTCTGGACTCACAAAATGCACTAAAGCAGTCGGCACATCACAGCTCCGCCTCATCCACTTTGAAGGCCTGGACAGTCATTTGACACAGGTACAGACTATTGTAGCAATATCCCATGAGCTCTATCTGCTGCATGCGATATTGGAGCGACTGGACGCAGCATAGCTTCTGTGAAAGAAGTCCATAGCTATGCCTGCAGGAGAAGAAGTTGCGGCAGCAGAAGAAAGCAAAGCTGGCCGCCAGGACAAAGCTGTCCTTTGCTCAGGAAGAGGACGAAGAGGATGACATAGAGCAGAATGGCTCTGCTAAGGTATGCTGTCACCAAAGCAGATTCCAGTTTGCACCCACACCTCATTGCCTTTTGTCTACCTGGGTGCCCCACAATGCCTGTCAGGTGGCTTTGTCTCAATGGTCAGCCAACTGGTGCATTTGGCCCTCACTCATCTGATAAAATGCTGGTCCTCCGGCGTTTTATGAGCTTGATGCAGCTGATGACACCTTTCAAAAGCTTTCCCATGACACTTCCCAGCTCGACCTGGCATTGTGGCAAAATCTGCTTATTTCTGCAGGCCCACAAGGCAGAGCAGGAGGATGCAGAGGAAAGGGACGAGGAGGAGAGGGAACAGCTGCGGTCGAAGAAGCTGGGAAAGGATCCCACAGCCAGAACAGACTTCCTCCCAGACAAGGAGCGGGAAGCCGAGGAGGAGGCTGTGCGAGCCCAGCTCAAGAAGGAGTACGAGCTCAGACAAAAGGTGTGACTCTCTCTATGAATCAAAGACTGACTCACACTGCGGTAGTCTTCCACTGAGTGACTCGTGACTGTGCAGCATCAATGTCAACATCATCCAGATGAGGAGACTCCGAATTGTATAGACGTGGAGCTCTCAGCATTGCAGAGGCTTCAGGTGTACCTGGAAAGGCATGTGTGAGCTGCTCTGGTGATGATAAAGTCAAGCTGAGGGCTTGTCTGTGTGCTGCGCAGCTGCTGAAGAATGAGACACTGAAGATCACCTACAGCTACTGGGATGGGCAAGGGCACAGAAGACTTGCCACCGTGAAGAAGGGAGACACAGTGAAGGACTTCCTGCAGAAGGTCAAAGAGCAGCTCATACCGGAGTTCAGAGAGCTCAGGTGCATGCCTTGCTTTCCCAACGCAAGCAGCATCGCCTGTACGTGTTGCTGCTAAGATTGTGATTGCTCAGCAAAGATCTGGGTTGGCCAGGCGTCTCTTATGCGCTGTAGAGTGATGGATAGCCTCTACTGTAGCGCATGAGTGCTGTGCTGCAAGACTTTGCTCGTCATGTCTGTATCAGGCGCAGGACAAGACTCATGGCCCAGACCAAAGTACTCTGCTACTCGATGGGCTCTCCAGGATAGGTTCCTGAAGCATGCCCTGAGTCTCCGCATCCACTAAGCTGCAGTGTTGCTAGGTGGGTGCATGGACCTGACATTGGCTGTGCATTGCAGGACGAGCTCTGTGAGCACGCTGATGTATGTGAAAGAGGACCTCATCATCCCCCACCACATCAGCTTCTACGACCTCATCTCGACCAAGGCGCGTGGCAAGAGTGGGCCGCTCTTCAACTTTGACGTCCACGAGGACATCAGAACGCAGCACGACGCCCGCATCGAGAAGGATGAGTCGCATGCAGGTACGCTTCTGGCCAGTATGTGATTGCTGAACATTGAGAGACCATGAACGCTGGATGTAGGTGATTGTCCAGGCGTTGCATGACAGACTCACCTTGTTGTGTCCTGCGCTCGCTTGCTCTATGGATGGTTATCAGTCGAGGCCAGGCCTCTCACACACAGAGGAGACGCGTGTGAAATGGAAAACCCAGTATAGCAGCTGGCCAGCCAGCTGAGCTTATCCTTGCCTTGCAGGCAAAGTTGTGGATAGGCATTGGTACAACCGGAACAAGCACATCTTCCCAGCATCAAGATGGGAGACATACGACCCAGACAAGGTGTTTGAGATGTACACAACACACGGGTCAGAGGTCAAGATCTGGAACGGGATCATGTGAAGCATCGTCATTGGTCTTCTTAATAATTCTCAATACTCACAGACACGCTACCAACTCGAGTACACGAGCACGACATTGACATGTGCTGTCAGCTGGTCAGTTGTAAACGGACGGCAACTGATTGATGAGCCCTACCACTGGCAGGGCTGTAACTGTTCCCCAATCACAACGCTGCAACAAGAAGTAGCGCTGATTGTAGCGGACAAGTACATTACTTTACAACCACTCACAATGCTGCTGATAAGGTCCTGGCAAGCTCAAGTTGAGTGGAAGATGGAAGTGTCATTGCAACACCCCTGCAGCTGTCGCTGCCTGCTCGGCAGAGCGCATAGCCGCCCAAAGTCTGGTGAAGCGCTGCGCATGCTGCCTGAACTCTAGCTCTCCCAGTGCCTGCTCAATCTCTGCCAGGCGCTCCTCTGGAGGCGCTCTCAACAAGAGGTTGTCCCAAGGTATTCTGCACATTGCACAGCGGCTTTTGCAACCACCTTCATCTCAGGGCCTTCCATACTAAATGGCCAAGCTATCCTATAATAGGATACACAGTCATTCATATGAGCATGTGGAAAAAGAAGTGTTCTAGAGCCATCATCTTGAAGCGTGGGATGCTTGCCTGACGGGTGGTAGATCAACGTCGGTCTGGATGGTGACGAGCCTCTTGCTGAGCTGCGCCTTCTGGATCCCCTCCGTGCTGCTGAGCTGCTCCCTCTGCCCTTTCCTTTTCACCTGCACTCATGAGCTTCATTGCTGGACAGGCATGCAGACCCACTTCCTTGGGCTGACAGCTCTTAAGTGGGTAGTTGACACTCAGTAGCTTCAGTGTCTGCCTCTTTCCTGGCCAGCTGAGAGGTTGAGTTTGCAATTGCGCCTGTTTCATTGACCCACAGAATGTCTGCTGCCTCCACTGTGGGGTGCCAGCCAAGACACAGATCCGGCTGGCACCCTATGAAAAGAAGCTGACAAGCAATAGGTCCAGCACCTGCCTCATGCTCAGCCACTTGAAATCGAGGAAAAGATAGCGTGCGTCACCTTGTCAGCATTTTCCAGGACGCTCTCTACAGAGCCGTACTGCTGTATAAGGGACAGGGCGCCCTTTGCGCCCACTCCAGGCACGCCAGGCACATTGTCTGATGCGTCCCCCATAAGCGCCAGCACATGCACCCACTGCACACCATCCATATGAATCAATCATCAGCCCCACTTCTGCCCAAGCATATGTACTCGACCAGCAACAAGGAGTACCAGGAGCTGCCAAGGTGGGAGCTCTGTGATGAGAGGGGAGGTGATATCAGTGAGCGCAAAATCTCAGAGGTTGCAACAGAGAGCTACAGGTCAGGGCTGGTGAATGACCTGCCAGGGCTCAATGCCAAACTCCTGCTTGAAGGCATCGTAGTTGTAGCCCACAAAGCCCGCCACAATGCCAGCACCATCCTTGGCATCCTTCTTGGGCGGCCTCAGCAGCTGCAGCCCTGGCTTCAGCACCTGGAAGAAGTCCTGCACGGGGCCAAGGCAGACCTTGAGAGTGGGACACGTACAGATCTGGTTGGGTGCTGCACCTGACATGCTAAGCGGGACGCATGAACGGCACGGACATTACATGAGCCATGCCCCACACACTTTGCACGCCCACACACACAGCAGCATCACAGCATTCGAGAGCTCCTACACAACCAGACATTTAGAAGCCTCCTTCAAGTGGCTGCCACGCTATAATGCCACCGCCTAAAGCAGGCTCATAGGCGGCATTGGCATGCCTGCGCTGTGCGTGGTAGCAAATTTCAACGTGTGTCAAGCGCACCTTGTCGGGGGATGCTATTGCCACAACAAACCCTTCCTCCCGTGCCCTGAGTGCTACAGTGCCAATGACATCATCGGCCTCCACGCCAGCCACACGCATAACCGGGATGCCCAATATCTGTGAGAAGCAGCATCTTGTCATACAGCGAAGGCCAGACCTGAATTCATGTAGACATTGCCACCAAGGCAAGGCTGCATGCCAGCGCAAGCAAGCATTGCAGGCAGTAAACCTTGTTGAGGGGCCTTGAGCCTTGTGCAGTGCGGCTCTGACAGCTTTGCAAACTTTCAATTGCAACAGCAGCAGGGACAGCACACCTGCAGGAGCTGCTGTATCTTGGGGATGGCCAGCTTCATTGCGTCTGGCATGGGCGGCCGCTGCGCTTTGTAGTCCGTGTATAGCTCATGCCTGCGCAAAAGCGTCTTGTTACTTCATCCAATCATGCGTGAACGCTGAGATTTACACGGACACGCCAACTGTACAAGAAGCACATGCAGCTGAAGACTGTCTGTCATCACAGCAGCAGTGTGACCTCGCTGATCAGTACTGTCTAGAGCTGTCTGCAGTAGGTCAAACTGCAGTTGTGTGAGCGCTGTTCAGCGATGTATTCTACAGCATGCTTGAGGTGCCTGAACAGCACCTGAATGTCTTGCCATGATGGTCCATGACCACAGCAAAATGGGTTGGGGGCTCCTGGATCTCCAGCAGCCGGAGCACTGTAGATAGGAAGCCATAGCTGATTGATGTATCCTCTCCGCCTGCTGTCTCCAGCCGCTGCGTCCTGAAGCCGAAGTGGGAGCGGTACAGCAGTGCATGGGCGTCCACCAGAATGAGCCTGCAACCACGATGAAAGGCTATGATCCCTTCTCGAAGCCTTCGCATGATGCAGTGAGGGCGCAATGCAAAAGTGCGCTGTTCAGGCCTGAAGGTGCAGCTCTGGCTCTATGACTGAGCAGCAAAGCCAAATTCCGATGGAGCCTACAAGGAGCATTTCGGTGATGATATGGTCTTACCGCTTGCTAAAATCGCTCTGAGGAGTGGGCTGTGAGTCCTGTGAAGTGCTAGCTGCGTACTGGCTGTACCTCCTGCTGTCTTGCTCAACGGTCTGGGCCTTGGCAGGCGCAGGTTCTGTTGCTGCCTGAACACAGATACGATGTGAAGGACTATCGGAATGTATGTAACGTCAGCCTGCAGTGGGTATAACATGCTAGATCCGGGTGATACCTGTCTTGAAGCACAGACAAGGAGCCTATGTCTGGCGACTGCGCGCCCCAAGAGAAACGATCCTGGCAAGCTTTGTGGGCTCGTTCTCCAAGTAAGCATTCGTCTGTACATTGCAGTGGACGTCAGTGAGTCTCAGCTTGTGATTGCTGGTGTCATGGTGCAGGACACCTAGGACGACGTGAACTCCCAGTAACTGGGAGGAGATCGGCTGCAGGACCTCCTTCTCCAGTCAATACAGGAAGTAGAACAGATTGGCGTCCTGCAATGCAACATGCAAAGCATATGCGTGGCGCGCCTTCGATAGTGAGGGACATCTGCCCAACCGGCCCAGAAGTATTGGGCAGGAAGGTGGAACGCCGACCCCATGATCGTTCCTTGAGGCTCAGGGATGCGTCCCTGTAAGTGTGTCAGTGACAAATACAATGAGAGTTCCTTGAAAGGCTCACAGGCCCTTACTCGCGCTTTGCGCATCATGCAGGCCAGGGCCCATGGTCCAGAGTTTGATGAGTAGATCATGTTCCAATATCCAAGCAAACGCACTCATGAGCATGCACTAGAGTAGCAGGATCACACGAAAGTGCTAGGAATCTCAACAACTAAGTCATCACAGCAGTTGCCACAGCAATCAAAAGGCAATATGTGCAGATGCCAGTCACTTGACATGCACAGACAGCCAGAAGATGATCTGTATCTTAGGAATCACCAGCAAGACATCACAAAGGGGCTGTACAGGTGCAACAGTGGTGACACTCCTCGTCCCAGTATCTGCAGTGTCGCACACACAACAGCCGCAAAGACATCGAGATAGTGCCAATCAACCATCACAGCCCTACTTTGATGTTATCAAAGTCGTACCTGAATGAAGTGTCCGGGTCTGCACTCTGTTCTGAATGAGTTCTACATGAAGTACCAGCCTGCTGAGTGCCCAAAACAGTCTGAAAAGGACAACTTGCACAGCTGCTCACTCGGACCTTATCTAACACCTATGCAAACCAGGGAAGCACCATAAAAGACGCAAAGGATTGCTCATGAGGTCAAGGCCTTCGTCATGACCAGACCCACACGCTGTGTGATCAGAGCATTGCTGTCGCGCCCTCAGAGCAAGCACTGGCAAAAAGCCGCTCAGCCACAACACCGAGTGCCTCAATGTCACATGATATTACACCAATGCCAAGTGCAGGTGACATGTCTGGAATAGGAGCTGCTGGCATCTACCCAAAGCGGGTCTTGCAAAATGTCCCAGAGAGGAGAAGTCCCACTTGCTCAAACCTCTGTTTCCAATCTGTATGACAGATACACGCAGCCCTCAGCCTGACAGACGGATGGATACACTTTATTCTGTAGCAACATTCTCATTCATTCTTTGGTAGGTTCTGCAACTGGGAGCGGTGCATGCTCAAAATTCCTACTGGCTCAGCAGCGTCTTAAGGGCTGCAGTAAGGTTCGGCAGAACATACGTCACTTCCATCAGGAGCTCTGGGTTCAGCATCTTTTGTCGAGCGGGCATCCAAATCACATCACTGCTCACAACAGCAGCTCTGCCCGTAGCCACGACTGGCTGCTTCAGAAAGCCCATGCTCAGAGGCCGGCCACCTCACATCTTATCTGAATACAGCACATGCAACACGGATCACGATGCTGAAAATTCACTGGACACAGAAGCCACCATAAGCCGGCTGAAGCCCTCTCTGGACAGGGCTCTGTGTCTGCTGCAGCTGATGCATACCCAAAGGAAGCTGCTCAGCTGCTGCAGGTGCGTCAGCAGTTATTGTGGCTGCACACTCATCTGCAGACAGAGTCCTCGATATGCCATGTGACATCAGTTTTCAAAGCAAAGGCCTCAGAGAGTGAGGCACTTGCCACTGTGAGCAGACCATGCTGTGAATGACCTAAACTCCGTCACTGGAGTCTGATCAACAGCCTAGGAGGTTACTTAGCCGGCAGCAGCCACTGCAGCCGCGCTGCTGGTCACAGACAAGCAAAGCGGCGGGTTGACCTTGACGATGGACAAAATACAGGAGGGAATCGTCCACATGCCGTCCCCAGCAATCAGACCTGAGGCAGCGGCGGGCACCTGCACCATAGGAATGACATCAACATCTGTTGAACAGATTGCATTGTGTGGCATCTCTTCCTCAGTTATGGCGCCCTATAAGCTGAAGTTTACAATAGGCTGGAAAAATTGCGTGAAGTCCCAGGGTCAAAGGCGACAACATGGGCTTCCTGATCAACATAGAAGGCAGACCGCAAAAATTGGACTTGGACTAGCCTTCTACCAGCCATTATACAGGTGATAACAATGAGCAGGCTGACACCATTTGCAGGGAGTGTTGACGCGAGTCCTGCGAAAACTTCTCACCTTGCCAGGTGCAGTCTCAGGGGATGTCCAGTACCAGTAGGCCTTGACGAGCGCGCCAATGCAGATGTCTACTGCAACGTTAGCCCCAACATAGAACGGGATGGCCATTGCCATGGGGACCGGGATGAAGACACTGTACTTCACAGGGACCAGGTCCCGTACAAGGGACATAACCAGCGCCAGTAGAAAGAACCCTATCATCATCTCTGCGCAATGCTTGGGCAGCATCGCAAACCCCTGCATGTGCATGCGGGAGAATGCGTGAGCTCTTTTTTTGGTGAAACACTTACACAGCAAGCAGCATTGTACAGACCATGAGGCTCTTCACATGGTCAAGTGGCACCAGTGAGGACTTATTGAATGCCCAACATCACCAATGACTAAGTGAGTCTGCAAGGGTGCACATACCCCCGGTCAATAGTATGGGATCACGTACACAAAAGAGTGCTGCTCACCTGCGTGCCTATCACAGCCATGCCCCGGTAGATGTTGGCAAAGGGCGCCTTATATTCTGAGTGCGGATCGCCAATTTTAAAGGAGTGCCAGTACAGCTGGAATGTGAGGGGCGCAATGAAGCAGCCTGCAAGGACATGGCATAGCATGAGTGGGCTGTCATTTGAGCCCTGCAACACATGTTAACCCTGCACAACTTGAGATATTGCACCATCTCTACTATTGTGACTGCGGTGTTGATATATCTTCAGTGCTGTTCCTGGTCCACTGTGCACTGTGCAGCGCGCAGGCTCATGCCAGGTTTCCTACTGAGGAAGACGCGCACCCATGACGGCTCCGCAAATCTGGGCGATGAACATTGATCTGGGACTGCTCATGGTAATGTGTCCAGTCTTAAAGTCCTGCAGGCAGGAATCTCAGCCCCTCAGCGCCTGCATTTCCAGCCCTGTAGTGGGGTAGCTACCCCACTATCATTACTTCTATCCTATTGAATACATGAGGCCTGACAACTATGACAGCTTGCAGCTACCGTTATGCAGCAGCATCTTCACACACCCGTCATTGAACGCAGACTTGCAGTGTGGCAGACTGCAGCATCTCAGAACAAGAAGAGTGACAGACAGATGTCAGAAGCGCTTGCCTGCATGAGTGATCCGGCAGACGATGTTGCAGCCATGACGAAGCCGGCCACAGCCAACCCAGCAATTACACCTCCTGCTGAGCTGCCAGCCCATACAGCAAATACAAAGATGGCCACCTGCAACGTGCATGTCATCATTTGAGGCTTCCTTGGCTATACGTTGCAGGGTCACAGGTTCAGGAGGAGCAGAGCTGAGATGTGCCTGCTCTTGAGCTATTTGACCATGCTGGAATAGCACAGCAAGTGTGTGAATAGATTTCACTGAAAAAGTGTGTGACAAGTTTTCACTGAAGACAGGTGGTGCCGGGAAAGCATAGCCAGTATGGGAGAGACCTGCACTGGTGGTCAAGGCGCGCAAACACCAAATGAGAGTGAAAGGCCTCACCGTCCCATACACAGAGCTCATGTCAAAGTCTGTGAGACCGGTGCCATACGCATTTGCAACGGCAAAGAAGGGCGTAATGAAAGCTAGGACCAGGACATAGTACCTGCAGGGCCATGTGCATACATGAGACTGGAGACTGGGAGCGAGAGATTCTTCAGGGGTGACATATCAGACATTGCAGCTGATGCTGCTGACTTGCTGGCTGACTTCCACAGCACCTTGCTACAAATCAGATGCATCACAACTGACGATACGACAAGTAATCATGCCAGTACATCCTAATCAGTCTAGTTGAATTTTGTGTCCAGGTAACCTTGAGCTCTCAATTATTAGTGCACTAAGCATATGGCTATGGGATGGTCAGGTGGATCAAGAGCCTACCACTTGACAGGCGTGTACAGAAAGGGGATGACGATGATCGCCAACGCAGCAAACCCCACGTAGCCCACCCCTGCAATCCACCAGGGGATGCACCCCCTCATGAAGGTGTCGTCCTGCAGCCGGTGAATGCGCTCCACCTCTGAGCGGGCCACCAGGCTATCCCGCTGCATCAGCATGGTCCCGCCTGCACAGGAGCTCTCATGTCAGGATGACTGCACTGGATTCCATGCTAATGAAGAGATGCACTTCTGTACAGGCCAGCCCCACGGCATGATGTTGCAGCGTAGGTTGCTTAGTAGCTGTATATAAAAGCACATTGAATATCAGTAGAGCTCTCTGAGGCTCAGCAGAGGCTGCTGTTGGAGGACCTTGAATCCTTAGGGAGGTGTAGAAGCGCAACGATGCAGGGTTGCTTAGGTGCCTCACATCTATTTAGACGTTGAAAATTGCAGAGATAGGCATGAGGATGTTAGGCATGTACCTGCGCCATTGCTGGCAGTGCTGAGGGGGTCAGCAGAGATGAGGGAGACAGAGGTTCTCTCCAGGCGGAAGTTGGGGGCGCCCACGGCAATCGTATTGGCACTGCCGACCTGGCAGCAGCTCCCGGTAGGGTTGGGGTTCCCAATAGATTTCTTCACCACCTTCTCTATCTTCTCAAGCTTCCGCTCGTCCCGGTACACCTGCATATCAGAGATCCTCACATCTTTGGATGGTTGCAAACTTTCACAGATGCTCGCCCACCCTTAGGGCAAGGCCTTTTGGGTGAGTGCTGCATGCATTGATGCATGCTCATCTCGCTTGCTGCAGCCACAGGGTGTCTATTGATAGTCCGGCACCGTTGGGACCTTGACAGCATGCAAGACGAAGGCAAGGCATGTCACAGCACGTAAAAGAATTCTGTACCTGAAGGGACAGAATGCCAATCTTCAGGAAATTGTAGAGGCCATCTCCAATGAAGATAGCTATGGCTATGAAATTCTGCAAGAGCACAGAACACTCAAGACTAGCACACAAGCAGCAGCAATGCATGCATGTCAAATTGGAGCTGCCACTGATATGGGATCAGATTGTCTGTCCCGGCCAGTTCCCTGAGACATGCCGAGCATGTACCATGGGGTGTGCAAGAGATGGGATCTCACCGCTCGCCATGGCAAAGTCCAAAGTTTCCTTGACGCGGTCTGGCACTGCCGCAGAATGCATGACAGGCCTAACACAGTCTCATCACTCAGGCATACCTTGTATCCAAAGAGGCCTCTAAAATCCTGGCTTTGGAGGCCGGCCTCGTACCACTGGCCCTCGCGCTGTGATAAGAGCGGCCACATAATTCCGCTAGAGATGACGGCCCCAAACATCAAGGAGTAGGCCACCACGTAGGGAACAATCATGCCTGCAACAGAGGCAAGTCGTCCAAGATCAGACACAGAAGCAGCACAGGACGCAAGGCCATCAACAAGATGCCCTGCAGCCCCATTTACACCTTCCCATACAGACATGGGAATCCCACCCATATAAGAAGGCTCCTCCAATAGGCAGGACCCCTGATTGCAGAAGCCAAGAACAGCATCTCCTCAACCAGAGTCTATCAATACTTTCTAAGTGCAAAGGTAGGTCATGAATGGACTAGATAGCTTGTATGTCACCTGTGGCCACCAGAGATTGCTAAAATTGACTCACCCACACCCACGTATGTTAGAGAGAAGTCAAAGCTCCAGCTCTGGGCAAGCGCAGCCACCCCGAGAGAGGGAAACTGCCTAAAGCCGCAGTTCGAGGAGCTGCCGTCGCCCTGGAAGAACCACTGGAAGAAGGACCACAGAAAGGAGGTCATGCCCCAGTACCCCATCGTCTTCACCTGCACTCACCACATGCATTCAAGGCGAGCCGGGCCCCCTCAGGCTTGGCGCGCGGCCGCCTAATGAGCCTTGCACCCAATTGCAGAGCCCCATTGCTTCTGTCAGTGTCTTCTATTCGGTGTCTTCGAGCAGCCGACACCTGGCCCCAAAGAATTCTTGCAAGGCAAAGGCAGCGCATGCAAGAGGCGGTGTGATCTGAAAATCAGTCCTTTTGCATTCTGCCCATGTATGTGATCACATCAGCCAACAGAATGCTACAGGGTCAAGAGATGTGGAGCGTGCCTGCTCCTTGGCCTGGGCCTCGCCCTTGGGGGTGTGGAAGCCGCTGATGAGGACCCCGGTGGCGGTGCCGGAAGGAAAGTGCAGGCGGTAATCGATAATGAACTTCTTGCGCATGACGACCAGCATAAAGATGCCGACGAGACCGATGCAAAACATGTAGGGGATGATGCGCTGCATCACCGGCTCGTATATGTCCTGCACAGCAGCAGGTCACCTAAACTTGCTACACTTCATTGAAGGAAGCAAAGCTGCTGGACAAAGTCTTGCCTTCTTCCTTGCCTGTTTCCCATACAGGGCCTGACATGGCCTCAGGCGTCACCTGCTGTCTATTGCCTGCAATGGGTCCCAAGTTGTCGTAAGTCTGACTGTCCATTGACAGCAGGTAGCAGCCAAAACCTCCGGCAAAGGAGAGGCTGTAGCAGGCCACCACACATGTCTGCACAACGGTGTTTTCCTGCAGGCAAGCAGGTGCATGTGAGTTGCCGCACTCTCTTGCTGTAAAGAACAACACACATCCGGAAGCCTCTATTGCCTTTGGTGACTTGTGTAACTTGTGTAGGCATACTGCTGCTTCAAGTATCATGCATCAGCATGTGTCAGGGTGTGCAAGCTGCATCCAATGAAGGGCCAGCTTAGATCACTAAAAGCATGCAACTGTGATGTGCAGCTAGATGGCACAAGATGCAGGATGCGCAGTTGATATGCACGACCATTAAATATAAGTGCAGCAGGGGTGTGAGGGCTTGCCTGGGGGGTAAACTCGTGAGGGGTCATGCCACAGGCTTTCACCAGAAGGGTCCAGCTGCGCAGAAAGATAAAGCCGAGAAGCCCCGCAGCGATATTGAGGGAAGGCACAATGCCTGTTGTCAAATTAAGTTTGTGGACTATGATGCTGAATATGGTACCTATGACCGCTCCTGTGAGTAGGGCCCGGAACTGCACAGGCCAGCACATTTCTCAGAGACGGGCTTGCCAAAGGCATGAAGATCATAGACAGGCTATGCTCTGCCTTGCCACTCTAACGTAGGCTTCAATACTTGCTGGCACATTGTGCAAGATACAGGGCAGCCATCAAGGTAGTGGTCATACATGTCATCAGCACTATGATCTTGACGGCTGTGAAACATGTTTCCCTTGCACCAACATGCTAAGGACGCAGACATTCAGGGATGTTGCCAGGAGGGTGCAACCACTCCACATGTCAGGATAAGGCAGATAGAGTCTGGGAAGGGTGTGTAGGGCGCACAGTAATCTGGTGGTGCCAGGGCGCAGGGTTTGAGATGCAATCGTACGGCTCCCTGGGTTCTGCTGAGGCTGAGTCATCATTCGTCCGGGGCGACTCGCTGGTGGTGCTGACCCTTTTCCTCTGAATATCTCCCTCCTCAACATCAAACTGAGCCTCTGCATGATCATGCACACACCCTCTTTAATGATGCTTCACAGGCTAGCGTAAATCAGACGCGCACTGGGACATCAAGCCCATCCCACTTGTGTTTCTCCCCTGTAACAAAGGACATTTTGCAGTTGAGGTCAACTGCTAGCCCGCATCTGTGCTACCAAGCTGCTATCTGGGAGTAACTTTGGAAAGCTAGTTAGCCAGATATGGCCTTACCTGGCTCAGATGCCCTGGTGATAGATGTCCTCCTGAGCTCATTCGCGTGTCTGAAGTTGATTGGTACTTGAGAGATGACGCTGTTCCGGTACAAAGACATCTAATTTTTATTTCCTCTGAGACCACAATGGTCGCTGCTAGGAGCAGGCTCCTTCTTCACCGTGAAGGATGAGGTGTGCTAGACAGCTCCTGCATCTGCAGACATATGCTGCAATTGAAGCACACGGCTGCCTCTGCTTAAATTCGCAAACTACGCTTTGGTGAGTCGAACACAAGGCCTTACAGGTTCAGGGGGCAGCAACAAGACCCTGTAACACATGTCCCAAAAGGTATTAACTGTCTCGACAACACATCAGCAGGGAGCCGTCTCCCGAAATAGAGCTTCGGATGACGCCAAACTGACGCCAGAGCCATGAGAGCGTATGATTGTTCAGCCAATATGTACGCCCTTCGCTACTGACATATATTTTGTAAGCGTTCCATGACGTTGTTGCAAAGCCCCATCACGATATACCATCCGATCATAATTATGGGAGGCACAAGTACTTCCCAGCATTGCAAAGGACCTCACCGTGTACATATCCGCATCTACATGATGCCAAAAGTAAGAGGAAAAAGCGCGATGTGCGGACCCTCACAGCCGCAGCCTCCGCATCTGGGCTCTCCGCAACGGTCTGCCAATGTCGAAACTTCTCGTAGAACACTATGTCATTATTGTCACAGAGAATAGATCACAAGAGTGCGGAAAGTGTCCGTCTGAAGAAAGTTCCGATGAAGAAGCATGTGGGCGCACATGGGCCCCCAGCTTCGCTACAGCTGCTGACCTTCTTTTCTCTCTGACTTCCTGCGAGCTAGCTTCCGTGGGGTGTTACAGGGCACATATGTATATTATTGGTCTGCCAACCGCCCTCACAGAGGCATTCGCCCACTGCCGGACATCCCTGTCTCCATTGACGGTTCGTGCCCATCAGTGCCCAGCCAGGAGCTTGGGCAGATCTGGCAGATGACCGCTATTGCCTAGCGGCTGCATATGCACTCAAACTCCTGCATTAGAAAGCAAGATAAGGCGCAGTGCGAGTTCTACGCCATGCAGCGGTGGGAGGGGCAGGTGAAAGTTTGACCGGAGTCGGGAGAGGGAACCAGGCCTGGTGAGGAGGCCAGTCTATGGCTGCCTGAAGCAGTGTGGCATTGCAAAAGGGACTTTGTTAATGTCAAAATCCGTTCAGATTCACTCACGCAAGCTGCGCCGCGCAAATTTCTACATGTATGTCAGCTTGTCTCTGCCCCATGCAGGCTCCATATGACCGCCATGGCAGGTCTTCCGAGCTGCAGCTGTTGCGTATACGCCGCCGTAAAGCAGGTTGTCAAGGCACGGATAGACGAATATGAGTCGATCATGTATCAATTCAAGGCAGCAGAAAGACAGATGGACAAGCTAGACAGTCAGATCACTGCCATCAGAGAGGACATCGAGAGAAAGACTGACAATGCTGCCAAGTCACCAATGCTCAGAGGAGGCAAGGAGCGGGAGCTGACTGAGCTGTCACAGGAGTTTAGTGACCTTGTGGATGGTTATGGGGACATGCACGTGAACCTGGGCTGTCCCTGCTGTCGCGGAGTGCCAAATGCCAAGAAAGCAGCACGAGAGATGATGGAAGCTGCCGACGTGCTCAGGTCTGCTCATCTGTTCGTCATACATCCTGTCACTGTTGAGATGCAGACTGCCTGGTGCTTTGCATGACTAGAGCATGGAGAGATGAGATAGCCAACAAAGGCAAAGGATGTATCAATGAAGCCCTGCCATCAGCAGACTGTCCATGAACAATTGCAGAAAGCATCTGTTGAAAGAAACCTGCCTGGCTAACTGTCCCAGGGCCACTTGACATCTGCAGGCCCATCAGGAGGACAGGGCTCAGAGCCATGCTGATCCATACCTACACCAGTTGATCACTCTGGCTTTCTCCTAACGCAGGGACAGCTTCACAGAGGGGCCCAATCTGTCGCCGATGCCGCACTCGGTGATCTCTGCGAGGCGCGAGCTCTACGAGGAGAAGGCCTATGAGGCCTGCGAGCTGAGGAAACAGGCTGTGGAGCGGCTGCTGTTCTTTGTCGGGGAGTCCAAGGAGTTTCTGGCCAGCTTCCAGAGCCTCCAAGATCAGTTCCATCACATGGTGAGCCGCCATGTGACATACCCTCTCCCTGAAGCTGATGGATGCTCTCAGATAGTACTTTGCGAGAGGCGTATACCAGTAAGAGAAAAGGATTTGTCTGATGATACGTACAGCCACATGTAATTTGAGTTGAAGCTGTGATTGAACAGCTTCAGCAATTGAGGGTTCCCTGGGTTTTCCTGAGAGGTACAGCTCGTCCTCGTGAGAACTGGAAAACAGCATCTTGCCTGCGCTTGAAATGGTGGTACGCATCCAGTGACAACAGCATGCGGGTACGCTGAGCATGCACTTGTTCATGCAGATGGAGAGTATCAGCATGCACAATGCCTTGATGCTTCTGGGAGAGGAGAGCGTGAGCAGCACAGCCAAGCGCAGCAAGAGGGAAGGCAGGAGGCTGAAGGACACAGCAGCCAAGGCTGGCAACAAGAGCAGGAAGGCGCCTGCACAGAAGGCGGCTGCTGAGCACAAGCCTGGCGGACCAGCAAAGGTACAAGAGCTTACATGCTGTTGCTGTGCGCCTTGCAGCACGCTGACAGGCATAGGCATCTCAGACTAGATCGCATTGGACTGCCAACCTGCTGTTATAGGCTTGTACTGTGGTCGCCTATCAGTCTGTATATCCACCAGCGTTGTCTGCCCAATCCTTCCAAGACCTTTATATGCATGGATGCTCTATTCTTACGAGCACCATCATGCCATGCAATACTGTAATGGACGGTTCCTCTTGCATCACGAGGAATGTAATCTGCAGGAGCAGACACATGTGGCTGCCACAAACGAGTCTGACGAGGAAGGCTTGAGCGATGATGAAAGTGCTGTTGAAGCGGCCGTAAGCCACAACAACCCCTTTGCAGCCCTCAACGGTGAAGAAGACAGCATGGCAGCTCAGCTCGTAGCTGAAGTGACTAACTCAGACAGCAGCTCGGAGCACAGTGCCTCAACAACAGCAGGGGTTGAGCAGCATGCGAATGGCAGCGCCTCAAAATACTCCCCTAGGCCGCATAAGCACAGGCACGAGTATGCTGAGCCTGATCTGGCAGCGCAGCGGCAGGCCGTCCTGGCCAGGATCAGAGAAAGCAATGCAGGTATGTCATGAATAGACACTGGGCTACAGCACTGTTATGTCTTTCACTACCTGCCCTCTCAAAGGCTTGAGGAGTGGCCCTGCGCTCATCACTATGTGCCTCAGTCACTTTCTCTAGCTGTTCCGTGGGAGGATTGAGATCCAGATTAACTCTTGCTGCTGACAAGCTGTACACGGTGTTGATTGTGCTCTCACGCTAACGCTGAGTGTTAGGCCATTCTGACAGATGTTGAGGATATCGCCCTAACTTCTGCAACGTGGAGGGCATTGAACTTCATTTGGTGCTTCAGGGGCGTTGGACCTTGCCAATGGCAACTCACGTGGAGGCCCAGAGGCGTTGCGCAGCGCAGCACAAGGGCAGCCGGGCAGCGGGCAGCTAGAATCTGGGGAGCTGGGCACTGCCGAGCAGCTCAGGGCCAAGCTTGGGGACAGCCTCCTGGCTTACGAGCTTGTGGGACACTTGTGCTGCCCTATCACTGAGGTAAGGCTCACGTCCTTGTGTGCAGCAATCTGAGGCAATCATCCGGACACTGGATGCACTGCACAATGCCCACCTTTGGACTGTTCATGACAAGGGATCGACATGGCCATGTGTGGCATCATCGGCTACATCCTCAGCTAAGTCGGGGCATGGGTGACTGGTTGCTGAAGCTCTCATACATGCTTATGCAGGAGCTGATACAGGATCCTGTGGTGGCAATGGATGGGCTCACATACGAGAGATCAGCTGTCCTGGACTGGTTTGTGGAGCGGCCTGCAGGATTCTCCTACTTCACCAAGCAGAGGCTTCCCAGCAAAGTCTTGCTCCCGAACAAGGACTACAGAAGCCTCGTGGTCCAGCTAATCAGTTGATAGGATGGCGGCTGTCTTGACTTAGCTCAGGATCTGATGCCCACACAGTAAATCTTTGCAGGCAACCACTGAGGCCTCCTTGTGGGTGAGGATGGCTATGCTTGAGCAGCACCCCTATCAATGGCCAGCATGGGTAGATTCAGGAAGAGAAACAAGGACAAATGCGGGGAGAGAGAGAAAGAGAGCAATGGATGGAACATGCAGACCAAACATATGATCCTGAACGAGAGAGTTAGACCAACAAGCTGGCGCAATAGGGCCATCAGGTAGGACTGAACGCATGTACAGTGTGATGAAGCAACTGCTTTTTCCATTGAAACCAATGCTCATATGAAAACATGTCAATGTGCTGTGGATGTTGCTAGAGTTGGATTTCATTGCAGCATAATCTCAGATCGTGTCATGCCATGTAAAGAGAGCATAGGGGAATTTCGTGACTGGCAACCCGATTGGAATTTCGCCCGATCGTACCGGCTTGCGTGGAGAGCGCCAGCGTGGCTGCCACGGCACCGCTTCAGCTCTCATTTTGGCGGTGGCTTTTGTTCTGGTGGCTCGGGCTCCCTGCGGCGATCCGGGCAGGCTTCAGATCTTGAGATCCTATCGACTTGCTTTACAGAAGCAGGAGCAGTCAGCTAGCTAGGCCGCGGGCAGCCGCACCTGTACTATTGATACCGTCGGGTGGGCGCTCCGGAGTGAACAATCAGTAGAAGCTTCTAGGCAAGACAAGAGGTCCGTGTGAGGCCCAGTAACTGTAAAAAGTGCTGTAGCTGCCACGGGCGCCGGCGATAATGAAGGTCGTCGACAAAATGAACGAGTCCATCAAGGCTGGAAGGACCTTCTTCTCCTTCGAGTTCTTCCCTCCCAGGACAGATGAGGTACGGCTGTGGTTCTCTACTCTTAAAACCCTGTTTTGGTGCATCAGTGTACACATCCAAATGCCAGACGCTGACATATGTTGGGGCGTCTCATGGGCACATCAGCCCTTATAGCACTGAGATATCGTCGTCCGTGCCTCTGCTTCATGTTCTGGTAGCATTCGTGGTATTGAGAACTTGCTTATGTGCTTGCGTGATGTCACAGTGACTCTCTACAGAGGAACTTTCCAATGCTTCACAGGGTGTGGAGAACCTGTTTGATAGGCAGGACCGAATGGCGTCGTTCGGACCCACCTTCTGCGACATCACCTGGGGCGCCGGTGGCACCACGGCAGACCTCACACTGGACATTGCTGCCAAAATGCAGAACATGGTGCGCTTCTGCTTCAGCAGAGATGCCTTCCAGCGTCACGCCTTGCAGCATCTACTGCAATGTGCATCTGCTGCTGACCTGCTTGTGGTCTATCAGCACTCTGCATGCTGGTTGGAAGGATGGATGGCTTGTGCAGCCAGGGTGCCCAAACGCCATAGTATACAAGTTGAATGTTTCTGCAGGTCTGCGTCGAGACCATGATGCACCTGACATGCACCAACATGCCACAGAGCGAGCTGGAGAATGCTCTTGACAAGGTATGATGCTCCCAGTGCAGCTTTCTTGTTTGCCACCTTTAGCATGCTATCTACCATTTTAGCGCGGGAGTGACTTCCAACGCCTTTCAGTGTGACTGCTGCTAGGATCTCCTATCGCTGTGTCAGGGGCGGCTTCCCTGTGAAGCTGTGATCCTGCGACCTCTGGTGTCCTGTTCAGAATGTAATTCAACATGCAGAGGCACCTGTTGATGTCTTCTGATGCGCATTGCAGGTGAAGAGCTATGGCATCCAGAACATCCTGGCTCTCAGAGGAGACCCTCCAAAGGGTCAGGACACCTTTGAG
Source organism: Coccomyxa sp. LA000219 (assembly GCA_000812005.1). Lineage (NCBI taxonomy): Eukaryota > Viridiplantae > Chlorophyta > Trebouxiophyceae > Coccomyxaceae > Coccomyxa > Coccomyxa sp. LA000219. Next base: position 261,062 of record KN714655.1, read on the forward strand.
GTGGTTGAGGGAGGCTTCTCCTGCGCCCTGGACCTTGTCAAGTACATCAGGTGCGCTCAACGCAGCTTCCCTCCAACTCATCTGTCTGTGAATACCTATGTACGGACGTTCTGTGCTGTCCACCCTGCATTCGAACGCAGACTGTGGTACACCAATGGGGGCTCCTGGGCTTCGAGTGCAACAAAGCTCTGTGCTGCTGAACGCTTGCGGTGAGGGCAGACATCAATGTAAGCGCCTGTCACCTGCAGAATTACAGACGGTGTTGTGGAATCTTGCAGGAACAAGTATGGCGAGTACTTTGGCATCACAGTGGCAGGCTACCCGGAGGCTCACCCGGATGCCATTGTGAGCGATTCTGCAGAGATGGACAAGGTCTACTGGAATGACCTGCACTACCTCAAAGAGAAGGTACGGGCTCACACTGCATGCGTTTGATGAGCCGCCTGCCACATGTCATGAGCTCAGATGCATGCATCCAGCTGAGCAGTCGTCTGGAGATCTGCCAACTTTGCACACCGCCTTTCAGGTCGTATTGGTCATTTTGTGTCTGCTGTGCCAGCCACTGAGCATGGTTGTTGAGATGGCGAGAGCTTCTGAGAAGGAGGAGCGATGTTGTCTCCCCGGTCTTGACAATATCTAAGGCATGACCAAGTGTGCTCGTTGCAGATTGAGGCGGGCGGAGAGGTCATCATCACGCAGCTCTTCTACGATGTGGACCGCTTTGTGAAGTTCGTCAAGGATTGCCGAGGCCTCGGAATCACCGTCCCCATCATTCCAGGCACGCATCCCAAGATGCTCATGCTCGCTGACAAATCTCACCCTTGTGTTGCTCGCCCTGCTTGAGACCTGCCATTGTCCATCTGACAATACTGGCACTCAAGACATCCTGCTATGGAAAAATCGGCGCTGGTGCATAGCGCTGCTCTTGATAGGTTTTCCTCAGCCTGGCCTCCAGACAGTTCGGAAGCCATGATCAGGCCAATCTTATCTGGATCCCATTCTGCATGCAGGCATCATGCCCATCATGACGTACGGGGGCTTCAAGCGGATGACCTCCTTCTGCAAGACCGCCATCCCGCAGGACATCTCCGACACGCTGGAGGGCATCAAGGACAACGACGAGGCCGTGAAGGCCTTTGGCATCGACCTGGGCGTCAAGATGTGCAAGCGGCTGCTGGAGGAGGGAACGCCCGGCCTGCACATGTACACGCTGAACCTGGAGAGCGCAGCCGTGGGCATCCTGGAGCAGCTGGGCCTCATCAACAAGAAGCAGGTCAGCTTCACAGAGCAGAATTTAGCAACTGCACAACCGCAGATGGCTGTGGGATGCTTTAAAGCTCTGTGAAAGGGTTGCTATGTAGGCTCCATACCTAAGATGAGTATTCCCTGACAGAGATTTTGTGTCTGACAGCCGCCCACATGGATACACCGATGCTGTTGCCAAGCTGATAGGCAGCCACTGCAAAGCGGCACTGAGCTCTCGTGTGGCTGATGTCTTCTGTCAGGCGCCATGCACGCTGAAACGGAAGAAGGTCTCACAAGAACTTCACGCATGCAGATCGCAAGGACGCTGCCATGGCGGCCAGCAGCCACATCCAAGCGGCAGACGGAGCAGGTGCGGCCGATCTTCTGGTCCAACCGGCCGCGCGCCTACCTCAAGCGCACCTCCGACTGGGACAGCTACCCCGCCGGCCGCTGGGGCAACTCCGCCTCCCCCGCCTACGGTAAGGCCCAACAGCCCTTTTCAAGCAGACCGTAAAGTCGGCTGGGACAATTGTGCCTTGCCTGCATGTGTTTATAGTCAGAAACGCCCTACAGCTCAACCTGTACTCTCTGTCATGAGGGATGCACTGAGGTATACCTGTCCCAAGTTCCTGAAGTCTTGAGGCTTGGTGAAAGCACCTCTGCCTTTGAAGGCAGTATGGGAGGGGTGCGCTCAGCCCTGAAAGTGGTTCTCCCAGAGTGCTGTTCTCACAGCATGCTGTGGCTGGTGCAGGAACGCTGTCGGATTACCAGTTCATGAGGCGCCACACGGGCAGCCAGAAGCGCGCCGAGAAGGCCAAGGAGGCCTGGGGCGCCTCCCTCAACTCCCTGCAGGACGTCTACCGCGTCTTCACCAAGTACACCTCAGGTAGGCCCCAGCTCACCTGCAGTGGGGTTCTGGTGTTTCCGCCCAGCACACCTCAGCAGCGCTGTGCAGAGTCAATGATTGGTGCTGCAAGCTCATGCCATGCGACATGCAGGATACTGCTCATGCACTCTCAATTTCTGCTCATCCCGAGCTCTGGCGCAAGACTGCTGAACAAAGCTGGGTCACAGGTCTTGTGATGTGCGTGCCGTGCCATGTCACTCTGCCCTGGGGCCTGTCAAGGTAGTAGGTAGACTGCTGTCAGCTTCTGCTGACCCCTTGCATGGTCTGGACGCAGGCACAGGAGTGAGCGTGCTGCCCTGGAGTGAGATGGACAGCCTGCAGCTGGAGACCGGCTACATCAAGGACCAGCTGGTGGCCCTGAACAGGAAGGGCTTCCTGACCATCAACAGCCAGCCTGGCGTCAACGGCGTCTGCTCCACAGACCCCAAGGTCGGCTGGGGTGGACCCAACGGGTGAGTCATTGACCCCTGTACATGTCCCATAGACGTTTGCCCTGGTGCTGCAGCTGCGAATGCTGCAGCTTGGGAGACAACCATGCAGCTTGTTGCAGACCTACGCTGCACACTGTATCACTGTGAACAGGTTGGCCTTTAGCACTCTAGTTCTCAGGTGCACAGACCTGTACGGTGGCATCTGTAAAGGGTAGATATGGTTACAGAGCTTGTCGCTTCCCGGCAGCTGAATGCAGAGACATGACATGCATCCTTGCGCACAGTGCAATGTATGCCAATGACGCATGAGGATGGGTCCGGCTGGAGATGCATGTCGTGCATGGCTGGAGGATAGCAGAGATATGTGACTGGGTCGTAGACGCTGAGGCGCTGCTCGCGCGCAGGTACGTGTACCAGAAGGCCTACGTGGAGTTCTTCACCTCTCCAGAGAACTTCCGGGCGCTGGAGCCGAAGCTCAAGGCGGCCCCCAGCATCACCTACATGGCCGTGAACGCCAAGGGCGACATGATCTCCAACGTGGGCCCCACGGACGTCAACGCGGTCACCTGGGGCGTCTTCCCGGCCAAGGAGATTGTGCAGCCCACGGTGGTGGACCCGCAGTCCTTTGCTGTCTGGAAGGTGCGTGCTGGCCCTTCATTGTGTTTGCATGCAAGACATGCTTGTGCGCTCTGACAGCAGATTGCGCCGATTCTGTACTGTGACCAGCTTTGATTCTAAGGCAAGGTGGGCATAGACAATCCTTGTTAATCAGGATGTCTGCAAAGCCTCGCATGGAGAGTAATTGGTCTTGACCAGGGTTTTCAGCACGCTTTGGTATGCTTTCAAATTACCATCTCCAGCAGTTTAGAAGAGGAGCTTGCACTGTAGGACGAGGCATTCGGCCTCTGGACAAGCGAGTGGGGAGCACTGTACGAGAAGGGCTCCAGGTCGAGCCAGATCATTGATGACATCGCCACCACATGGTACCTGGTCAGCGTGGTGGACAATGACTACATCCATGGCAACCTCTTCGGCCTCTTGACCAGCGAGGACATCCCTGCTGCCCCCAGCAGCAACGGCAACGGAAAGGCCTGAACATTAGATTGTTGGCATCAATCTGAATCATCAGTATGATGCTGAGGCAAGCTGCTGTATGAATGCGCCTTGTGACCCTTGTAGCAGATGAAGTCGTACACAGGTGCCCAAATGTTGCACCAGAAGGGTTTACAAGCATGCATTGCTATGCCTCAGGCTGCATTGCCTGCAAGTCCTGCAGCATTGAGGGACTGTAGCGGTGCCACATTAGCACATGGTTCTTTCTCTCTTAAGCAACATGCACTCTGATTTGACTGAGTGAATACCAGAAGCAATGCCAGTACAATATAAAAGCCGCATACTGGACTCTCCTCATTGGCTGCTTCACGCTCCCAGCAACTTTGCAATAGCTTCTCCCATGGCCTCGCTAGACTGCATGCAATATGTATCGCTGAAGGAGGTATCTCACCCAGTCAAACATGATGAGAGAGACCAAACAAGCTCATTCATCAAGTCTGTGGACAGTCATATCACGGAGGCGGACCAGCTGTTTACAATGTTTGGTACAGTTGCAGTAAGTGGGGGCTGCAGAGCCCTCTACACCTGTAAGCTCACCTGTGGATTCTGGCCAGTGACAAGCTTGCCGTCTACAACTACATGCTCTGTCCAGTTCTTGTCAGCCTGCAAGTGGATAGCCACGGAGTTGAAAGTCCTGACCCTCATGCTGCCAGGCACTTCCTTGCCAGTACAGCAGCATCATGACAAGGTATAGCATGTGTGCAAGTCAAGGTAAGGCTTGATCATGAAGCGACAGCAGTACATACCTTATAAAGGGCCCCTCTCTCCTTCAGTCTGTCCTCAGGCAGAAATGGCACCACCTGCATGCATCATCCTCACTACATACATCACATCACTAGGCACCTTGCTGAGGAGTCAAGCACACTCAGGCTGGCGTCCTGCAGAGATGTGAAGAGACACAGGATTGGGCAAGCACATGTCAGGACAGGATATGGATGACAATGATGGGGGTCTTACATCCACTTTGTCGACATCAACCTCCTCGCTGTTTGAGAATGCTGTGACCTGCACACATGGCAGAACCACTCAGGTGCTCCTATATGTGCTCTGTGCTCCTGCATCATCATAGTTACTGTCGATGCTGGAATGGCACACGCTCATGCCATGACAGCCAGTTACTTTAGCAAGGGAGCAACTTGTGGCTGGTAGACTACTACATGTGCAGGGCAGGATAGTCTTTGTTGACATCTTCACGGCTGACTGTTTCATGCTTCAATGGGCAGAGCAGGGTCACCAAAGCATCGAGTTCAATTATCTCTGAGAAGAGTGCCGAATGCCCTTACATTCTTGCCCTTCACCAAGTACTTGCCATCAAGCTTTGCCTCTGTCAGTGCTGCGGGCCCATGGCACACTGCAGCAACCACCTTCCCCTGCACAGCAGCTAGGAGCTCACTTAGTGCAATATGGCCGGGCACAACCCTACAGAGCTTGGTGTGGCTGTGCTGTGATGCCACACAAAGGTCAGTTCAGACACCCGTGCAGCTCAGATACCTGCTTTGCAAACTCCTCAATGGTAGGTGTCATGAGTTGGGCGCCGTCAGCCATGACTCCTGCAAGCCCTCAGAGTATCTCTCTCAAAAGCTGCAAAAGCATTGCATTTCGATAGGATGAAAGCATCAGGGACATGGCTGGTGAGTTCTCAGCACTGAGCACTGAATTTGGTGGTAAGGAACAGCCTTACCGTGGCCGCCAGGAATGTAGACAGCCAGGTAATCATCCACCTTGACATCTGACACTTTCATAGAATTGTCCAGCTTCTCCATCAGCTCACCTGCCAGGAATCTCAGGAATCAGTCTAGTATGAGATGTGCCAGCAGAGCGTAACTCACGCAAGATGTATTCAAAGCACATGCGATGCTGAAAAGCAGGTCTCAATGCAGTCGAGTCAAGTGCTGGATCTTTACTAACAGTGCAGAGTAAGCATATGCTCAATTCATCTATGTGGGAGACACACTGCTGTCATAGAAGGCTTTGGCGGCTCCAGCAAGGTTAGGCTCTTGCAACGAAGTCTTGTCCAGTGGGATTTTCCCGCCCTTTGTGCTGGAGATGACCACATCAAAGCCCTGAGGTCACAGAACATCTCTCAGTCTTCTCGCAAAAAGATGCTGCACTCCTGCTGTCCACAACCGTCTTATACGGCGATGTGTGCCTGTCTAACCTAGTGCAGCCGTAAAATGGGTGCCTAATGCCATCAGCTGATGTGATCATTGCCCTTCATTCATCTGCTGTGAAAAGGTGAAGGTACCTTCTTTGTGAGGACCGTGTATGGGCCAGCCAGTTCCTCAAGCCTGCTCGCGTCAGAGAAGCTTTAAGTCCGAGCCGAGCACATCTAATAAAGTGAATACTAGGGCACACAGATATCTAGGCAACTGTCCCCTCGACTGCCTAGGAATGTCGTAGGCATGAGCCAAAGAGGCATTTTGAAGGAGACAAGCAATATGAAGCGTTCCACCCCGATGTTACAGGGCCAGTGTATCAGAATATTCTCAGGATCGCAGTAGGTCAGTCTGGGATGCGTGCTGTCGAGCCACATGGGGGAGTATTCTTCACTCACCATACGCCGGTCTGATAACTCTTCTTTCCCTTCACTTCATCGGCCGAAGATGCAAGGCACAGGATTTTCCCAGGCATGACGAGAATCGGTATCCGAACAACGATCGAAGCAGTACTCCGGCAGAACTTGTGTCTGACAGATTTGCAGCGTAATCCTTATCAATACGCTCTTATACTGGGAAACGAGAGCTTCACTGCTATAGAAACGACTCCACCCCGAGCTGAAGCTGCCAGCTCGGCCGCTTAGTCATTATTCAGACACCTTACACTCATCGCGTCGTATATGCTCCCGGTGAGACAACGCACGGATACATTTGCTCACAGACTACTCTGCAGTCTGCAGGCTTGCTTGGACGTGCGAAGAGCCTCAATGGTCCGTCGAACGCATCATCAGATGGGCTTGCACGGCGTTACATTACTAGTAGCAGTGTATACACAGCAATGCTGTAATAGGAGTCGACATCAAGCTCAGCTTCAACCCTGATGAAAAGAGCTTCAGCCTCAAATAAGAAAGCGTGGCGTTACGCACAGCATGTGCCAGAAGCATTGTCAACTGAATTTACTAGACTCTGAGAGCCGCATGAGCTGGCTAGCGCGCAGCGCTGCTACCGCGCAGCGCGTCTAGTACTGCATATACACTGTGTCTTGCCTAAAGGCGAGGCCATTCCTTCCTCATGGCTGTTACTACAGACACTATCATTCTCTTCTGAGTATTCTGAGGACACTTAGAGACTATAGTGTCTGCTATTGGTCCGCACTCCCCTCCCTGAGAGGAGCGGCCTCTATCAGATCCTCCACCCCTCCGTCAACCTCTTCTTCAGACTCTGCGTCTTGCAAGCTCCCCTCCTCATCTTCAAATCCATCTCCCAGATCCCACTCCTCGTCTGCAAACCCGTCTCCAAAATCCATCTCGTCAAAGCCCAGGTCGGCCGGATGAGAGACCTCGTCCTCGAGCCCCTCCTCAGGCATTGGCCCGACATCCACCTCACCTGCCCATAAGGGCTCCTCAGCTGCCGCCGCCTCCTCGTCAGCTGCCACATCGCCCTCGTCTGCGTCGTCCTGCTGTCTGCTCAAGTCAATCTCCGGCTCTGCACTCTCCTCTCCCTCCGCCACCTCAGCATCCCTGCTGCTGCTGGCCTTGGCCTGTGCACCAGGCTTGACCCTCAAGGGTTTGCTGCTCCCGTCTGTGGCTTCGGTACGCTTGACGTCCTTAGCTTCTGCGCTGCTGCCTGGCTGAGTGTCCTCTGCTTCTGAGCCCTCTGGCAGGTCTGTGTACTCCTGCTCCAAGCCGTCATCGTCTGGCAGATCTGCATATTCAGCATCCTCTGCCTCATCTGCATACTCAGCGTCATCTTGCTGCTCTGCATACTCAGCATCGTAGTCCTCGTCATCGGCCTGCTGCCTGGATGAGTAGTACTTGTTGCTGTATGAGTCATCCTGGCCTGGGCTGTCCACATCCTCTGATTTGAGGAGCTTGTCATCCCCAGTGGCCTCTTCTGGCTCTGCATCCAGCTCCTGCTCTGCATCAGCCCCACTGCGCCTGGATCTGCCCTCGCGTCTGTCTGCCTGGGTCTGCTCAGCTGTGAGGGAGCCCTGAGAGGCTTTGGCTAGGATCGCGTCCTTGCTGTCTGCAGACTCCTTCCCAGCCTGTGAGTCTCGCTCCTCTGCGTCGTTGGCGCTCTCCTGGTCAAGGCCACCCCAGAGCCTGGCCCCGGTCTCTTCAGGGTACAGGTCCTCGGCATTCTCAGAGACTGCCACGTCATCCTCCAGGTAGGTGACTGCTGCCTTGTCGGCTGAAGCTGCCTTGTCCCGAGATGCATGGGTGCCCTTGCCTAGATCCTTCTGGCCGTCTGCAGGATCGTCGTCACCAGTGCTGCCTTCACCTGCCATGGTGCCTGCTTTGGCAGCTTGGCGCTCCTGGTTTGGCTCCCCGTCCCGCCTAGCCTTTGCATCAGGGTCCGAGGCCTCCCGCTCTTCATCTGCATCTGGCCCCGAGAGGTCCTGATCAGGCTCAGCTACCAGCTTCTCGTTCTCAAGCGGGTCGTATGACGCAAGGAAGCTGTCCTGCTTGGCCGCGTCAGCTGACTCCTGAAGCATGCTGTCATCCGGCTGAGTCAGCACCTCGCTGGCGGCCAGCCTGAGCTGCGAGGCAGCAGCTAGCCCAAGCTGGGCAGCCTGGAGCTGCTCTACTCTGTTGTCTGACTCAGTGACAACCTCCACGTCATCCCCGGATGGCAGAACGCTGACGATGTCTTCTGACGGAGGACCTGCAAAATGGGAATACACAGACTCAGCAACTCCAAAATGGCAGAGAGCACACGACGCTGCGCATGGATGGGTGTCCCTTCCTGCATACAGAAGCTTCGGCCTACTCTGTAATATACAGCCAGGATGCACAGTCCGGTGCCGTGAGGGGTCTGAGCGCTCTTGTGAATGAAGATCACACCTGCTACTCTGCTGTGCTGCATTGTCAGCCATTCACACATATAAGGAAGCTCAGAGCAGGCTACTATCCCAGAATAGGCTGGCTGGGCATGAAGCGCTGTAGGATAGAAGTTTCAGGGTACTTGAGGAGCCTATGCTCTACAAGCCATGCAACACAGACAGCAGCCTGGTGTCAGCTACTTGAAAGCACAGGATAAAGGCTCCACCGGGGTTTTGCTCACCTGGTGACTCGCTGACAGCTGGCTCCGGTGACTCGTCGACAGCTGGCGCTGGGGCCGCGGCAGCCTCTTCGGACCACGATTCCGCTTTGCGGCCCAAGCCCGCCAGAATAGGCACCTGGTCGAAGTAGGGGTCCTCCTGGACCCAGAAACGCTGCAGGTAGGCAAGATTGCCGAAGGGCTGCTGCGGCAGCGTCATGTTGCCGGTAATGGGCTCCTTGATCTCAATCTTGCACGGCGGCTGCCCCTCCTGCCTGGGGCCCCACTTTGTCTGCAGTCAGCAGAAGGCAACTTCAGCCACTGCCTGAATGGGAAGGCCTTCTGCAGTGGAATGGGCTGCCTGTGAAAGCTCCATGCCGAGCGAGGCTGTGAGATGATATGACGGCCCAAGCACGAGCAAGGCCCTTGAACTGCCCCAGTGCACATGCGTCTATGTGACCCACAACTTTGAGTGCGGGGATGCTCTTCTCAGATGCATCGCAGTCCAGGACGTGCAGGCACAAAAAGCAATCCGGCAACTCAGCACGTCCACCTCTGAGAAGCACGGCCCTGCTCTTATGGTAAAAGGTTCGCTGCCATGACATCAGAATATTTTATCGAATACCTTTGACACCATTTGTGCGGGCATGTAGTACCAGGAGCATGGGTATGAGGAGCACTCCTGTGCATATCTCAGCAAGTATGGCCCTCATTGGCATGGACCCTACATGCGTACCAAGTCCTAGAGAGGAGCGTCGACTCAGAGATATTGGGCGTACCAGGAAGTAGAGGTACGATGAGCGCTCCCAGAGGTCCCAGCCCGCTTTCTCCCCTGCTGACATGACATCCATCTTCCAGTGGAAGCGGTTGCCGCCCTCGTCCCGGTGGTTGTCCAGGATGGCCTTCGCCCGGTCGAAGTCCTTCCAGGGTATGTCGAAGGGCTGGTTGATGTCGTAGACCTCCACCTGTGTCGAGGGGCACATCTGCAACGCAGCACAGCCAGCTCGCTACAGAACCCAGCAGACGACAGAGGCTATGTGACATAGGTCTGTAGAAGATATATCTCGGCATGGCATGCCCTGGTTGTGCTGTTTCCGCAGGAGAAGTGTTCCAATCAAGCCCCTTCCTGAGGCGATTGCCTTGTTTGCGCTTATGTCTAGCTTTGTGCTACACATACTTTTGAAGGGTTCCAAGGTCTGTTCGACACCGTTGTGCAATCGCAAGAAGACATACAGCTGCCATGTCCTGCTAAGGCAATCCTACCATTCCAAGCAGGCTCCCAAGGCTAGAGTCAGGTAAGAGCAGCACCTGAGGGTAGTTGAGGGTCTCAAAGCCGGCAGCCCTGACCCTGGGGTAGAAGTCGCAGTCACTCATGTACACAGTCACGAATGTGTCGTACTTCACCTGTGCAGTTTCAGAGGCTTTTCAGACATCTTGGTGCATGCCAGAACCCACCAATGCGCATGCCCTCTGAAAAAACAAAAGCATGCCTGTGCCTGGCGGCTGTGCTCTATTGTGCACATGTATAGGAGTACCTCTGGCTGCTCAATTCCCAGCATACCTTCACAAGCTTGAGAACCATAGTAGTGACTACAAGCTTGAGACCAAGAGTACTGGGGACTTTTTGACATGACGAGTCCCTCTGCGCTCACCTGCCTGACCAGGTCTGTCCTGATGGCTGAGAACCAGTCGTAGTTGAAGTAGATGATGCCCCAGTTGGGTCTGCTCCTGAAGGAGGACTCCACGCAGGCGATGACATCATCCGCAAACGAGGCTGACTCATCCCGGGCCAGCACCGCCACGTCAGAGTGCCCCCAGAAGTAGTACTCATACCCCCTCTCAATGGCCACATCTGCGGTGGAAGCAGGGTTGTAATTCCATGCCTGAGCTCAGAGTTTCGCAAGGGCTTTTGTGAACACCGTATATCTGACATCAGCTGTCAAATTTGCAGAAGCGGGATTTTAATATCTCTGATTTAAGCTTGTACATAGAAACTTGTGAACAGGAATGATGTACATTCAGCCAGAGAGGGGGCCTTGTAACAGATTTGCAGCAGAAGGGGGGGCATATAACGGACGCTCAGCAGAAATAGGACCATGTGACGGATGCACAGCAGGGAAGGTGCCCCTTCGGATTGTACGTGTTGCAGACCAAAATGACCTACCTGCCATGAAGTTCTGAGCCTGAGAGAAGGTGAGGCGGGTCCTTGTGGGGATGACCTCAGCCGCCAGCTCAGCGATCACCGGATTGCCCAGCAGCGTGCTGTTGTCGGTGTTGTCCAGGATGATCAAGTTCTTACTAAAGCCCGCTGCCACGTAGCTCCTGACTGCTGTCAGGAGCACTTCGTAGTTCCAGGCGTAGATGACGAATAGCGCGTAGCGCCCGCTCCTTGTCCTCTGAAGCCGCGTTGCCTGCGCGGCACAGCAGCATCATAAAGCAGGGCCAGCATATGATGTCCCATTGTCGTTTGTGTCCCCAACTCTGTGGGCCCATGCAGAACGGAGGTGAGCGCTGTAGGCAGCAGGTGCGTGTCAGCTTTACTGCAGGCAATCATATGTCTCTGCCCACAGAACATGGGCAGATGGGTGCCCACCACAGGCTTGCCCAGCTGTTCAAAGCTGCCCAGCGGGCTGCCCGGCAGCACGGGCGCTGCGGGCGGCGGAGCGGCCTCGCCTGATCTGGCTCTGGCTCTCATGGCCAGCGCGGCCTTCAGGATGCACCTGGTGGAGCCGCTGGAGCTGAAGTAGAGCAGATTCAGCTGCAGCAGGTTCAGGATCACCAGCAGCACAAGCGCCCACTTGATGCCTGCAGACACAGGACATGCTTTTCTGACCTCCTCTCTCACACCCTGAATGCTGACACCCACTCAATGCCTACGAACACAGGATATGCTTTGCTGATCTCCTCTCTCATACCCTGTATGCTGGGGAATTTTCGCGGGGGAAGGCTATCTCAGCAGGTACATGGTGGTGTCAAGCTTCCCATACCTAAGAAGCCCCTCGCATGTGTATGCAATCTGCAAACGAGGGAGGCATTGGGCAGCTGCTGACCTATACTGACGATTGCTGCTCGCCTAGCGGCAGCTGTTGAAGTATGAGGCATCATGGAGGCGTGTGCTCCTGATGTACCCTGTGCTCTGGCTCTGCAAGTTTTGACTATGCTCTTTCCATCCCTATGAGAGGGATTAAGCTGCTGATTTCGCCGTCGATTGTATGGGCAGTATCAGCACCGCCTGGGTAGCCTGCATGCCGGAACGCCTGATCGCTGGGGTGCTTTCAGCATCGTGCTGACATGCCATGCTCCTTGTATACATCAAGATGTCGAATTACCCTCTCGTAAATTATGTCAGGTGAATCGACGCGCGGCCCTATGAGCATCTGGGATCATGATGTCCAATTAGGCAGGTTCAGAACGCACCTTACATACTGCAGGTGTCTCATCGCGGAGTGCACCAATTCTCACCAGCCAGGTTGAAGGGCGGGCTGGAACATCCAGCTGGGTTCATGCTTTGCCCCAGCCCTTTCTACGTGCACAACCTTTCTCAATGTGCTCACAGCATGTAACAGCTCTCAGAAACAGCGCAAGCCATCGCGTGAGCGGCAGAAGACGAGGGAATGAGGACGCCTAATCAGGGTCTACAATACTGCGCGAGTCATATACAGACGCAGTAGTGCTGTATACTCGGAAAGAAGCTGTCACGCAAGTCACTCAAGGTCCTGAGCTATCGCTGTTATCCGTAGGACGGTGCTTTAGGGTGTTCCATACGTCCTTCCTGCTGTGAGACTCGTGCCCCAGTATCTATCACATCTGAAGGTACGTGCTGGTGAAGCAACCCTACAATGTATTAGTTATGGATGCAAGTCATCGGAACTGCTGTGGAGGGAGTGCTTGACTGAGTGCTATACTGAAGAGATGCTTTGGGCAGCTCCGGGCCCATCTTGAAATATTCTATTGACCCTAACACTACATGATAAGCGCGCAGCTGCTTCATAAGATACACCAACCGGCAAACTATCCCTGAGACCAGCATGAACGGTGAGGAGCTGTTTGGCGCACCATGCAGGAGACGTGAGTACAAAAGGAGTGCCTGACTGCAACGGTGTCCCTGCCACGGCGATGAATCGGAGAAGCGTACAATGACGATCTTGAACGCCGATGCGTTGCTTGAGGGCATCCCGTTCCTGTCCAAGAGGAGCCGGGGCTCCCTGCCCAGCATCAGGAGCACAGAATGGACTACACATGGCATCTCTTTCGCTGCCAAAGTGGCTGTGTGCGCCCTGATATGTACCAATCTGGTGCGTCCTAAGCACATGTCTGCATTAGCATCCAGCCAGGTCTCATCACTATGATATCCTGGCCAGCATGTGTTGTCCCTCACATCGTGTGACTCCCACTCAGCGCCTGTAGAGTTAGACTGGTATCTGCCATTCCGAACCGGTGCAGGTCTGATGCAAGCAGCCCTGTCCTGCCCTTTTCCGTTGCACAGTTCTGACCCTGCATGGCATGGTGCAGGTCCAGCTGCTACTCCTGTCAGCGCAATCTAGTTTCCCATGCGAGAGTGATGCCAGGCCACCAGCTCCAAAGGTAAGCACTAAGCAGAAATTCATATACACCGGAAACAGCCAGGCGATAGTCCTTAGACAACAGCATTCTGGAACTCTTTGGATGAAGCAGATCATCTTATATGGGCACCCCCTAAAGATAGGGAAGATCATCTTATCATTCTGTGGGAGCAGACTATAAAAGTTTCCGGATCCTTCTCATGTGACCTCTGTTATGAGACGTAAGAGCAATGACAGGGGCAGCAGCAGCAGGTTTGCTCAGCCTGAGTGCTGCTGAGGCATCTAGCACATTGTAAACGCTGTTGCACAGTCGCTAAGGATAGCAGGCAAGATGCATTCTGTGCCATGCAGGCGGTGGCTGCCATGTCAGACATACACAGCCCGGAGGTGCTGCTGAGTAACCTGCCCGACGTGGTGCGGCAGGCCATCGGGGCGCCCATGCCATTCCCAGACAGGCACTTTGCAGTCTTCATCATCTTCTCCTGGAACTTCCCCCTGTTCTGGACCTCCCTGCAGACCTACATGGCGGCCGGCTGGGGCAGGAGAGTCATCATCCTGGACAACTCGCCAGATCACCGCATCCTGAAAGACCCATGTGAGTATTCTCCCGCCTTCTGTCCTGTCACTGCGGGAGACAATCCTTGCCACATCACTGAAATGTGCCGCAGAGCATGCCAGCATGAGTACTGTCCATCCAGGCTCATCCTCACAGGCCCCCGACTCCCAGAACCCGGAACCTGTCTGATTGGCCTCGGCACTTGCCCCAGTCAAACATGCATGCACGCAGTGCATATGGCACGAAAGGGCCAGTCCAGTGCGTTGCACTATGATAAGGGGCCATGCATACACCTCTGTTGTCAGCATTAAAGAGTGGTGCCTTTGGTGTGCAGTGGTGAAGCAGATGGTAGGGGAGATCATACCGACGAGGGTGCAGCTGACGTTCTCGCAGTGCCAGAACTACATCGCTGACATCAGCGCCGAGCGCAACTACACCTACAGCTTCTGGGGCCATGCTGACGTGGCGCTGCAGGCCTCCAGCCCCGACCAGACCTTCGCAGAGGAGGTGAGATCCTCTTTACTGACACCAAGATCTGGCATGACATATGCTGATGCTGTGGCAATACGACCAGCTATGGTGCTACACATGGACACATGAGCTCCTCTTACGCAGTGCTGACACAGAGGCTGAAACTCTTGATCGTCCCAGCGGCGCATGAGAATGTGCTTGTGCCTCAGGGACTGTCCTGTGCTGTCTGCTGACAAACAAAGAGGACTTTGCATAAGCTGAAAACGGCCAGTCAGCATGGTGCAGAGGCGTGTTCGGTGATACCTGTTCAGCAAGTCCTGTTTACAGTTCTGTCACATTGTTAAGCAGCATGGCACTTGAGAGGTGGCTGAATGCTACATCATCCACTGTGCAGGTGCTGGACTGCATGGATCAGATGGATGCGGCGAAGCCAGATTGGGGCATCACCTACTTCCACTACGACTGGTTCTCAGCCACGAGGCATGCGGTGTCCCGGGATCTCAGATATGACACCTTCATCACGGTGTACATGTCAGACTGCGATTACTACCCCCGCGTGCGGAAGGCAGGGCACGAGACCCTGGACGCGGCCAGCGTGTGCAGCGCGGTGCCCAGCGTGTATGACATGAGAAGCCACATGGAGCTGCCGCTGGATGACTACGCCAAGACTAAGGAGGCGCTGGAGGGTATGCTACATCCCTTCTGATGTGCTGCAGAAAGACAGCATCTCAAGACAGTGACGGATGCCAAGCATTATTCGTGCGCTGCAAGACCCTGGCTGCGCCTTCTCATGCAAGGAGGTCACAATACTAGGCTGCATGTTTTGGACCCTGTAAGCAGCGTTGGTGACATGCCTGTAGGCTTCATTGAGCCCCGAACATTCTGTGGCATACCCTTGCAACATTGTTCCAACCAAGGAGGTGTATCTCAGCATGTGAGCATCAGAGAGGATAGGATTGCAAAGCAGAGAGAAGCTTCCCAGGTGAGCGAGGGTCGCCTGCTTGCAGGCATCGAGATCACACAGTGGGACAGGAACAGCTGGAAGCATCAGGCCTGGAGCCTGGGTGAGCAGATTGGGTGGGAGCTGTGGGAGCACACAACACGCCAGTACTTCAGGTGAGATAGCTGCTGGGAAGCTCTACTTGGCCAGCCGGAAGTGAGGACTGGCATCTCAGTCAGACAGCAGCAACAAGCAACGCGCCAAGCTCAAGATTATCTGTGACTGTGCACTGAGGAGGGTGCACTGAGGAGGGTTCTGTGTTAGCTCAGGGCAGACTTTCAGTGAGGTCTCCTGCCAGGGTGGATGCATGACACTCTGCCAACTATGCACACCTCACTCCTTGAAGGCTGCTCTGCAGGTACAAGTGGGGCATGCAGAAGGATGGGCCGCCTCATGCGTGTGAGATTGAGGTTGAGCAGCCAGATGGCAAGAAGGTGCCCAGGCAGGAGCCTTTTGAGACACTGGAAGAGCTCTATGTACCCCTCAGTAGGACATCAGCCACGCAAATGGATGAGTCTCCAGAAAAAGAGGCCGCAACTGCAATTGAGAGACGGCTGCACCTGTTTTAGGATGCACGCATACCAGATCTGTGTAAGGGTCAGCAGATTCAAGCCCTGGTGGCTTACCCAGATTACAGACCCACAGAATTGAGGTGTATTCTTTGCAGCGTATGCTGCAGCATTGCCGCATGACAGTTACAACCAGGTGTCCAAACAACACATGTCAGAAGGTGAACAGTGACAAGGCAATCCTCAATCAGACTCAGGATAGGTGTCGTCCACGTGATTACAATCATGACCAACGCTGTAGCATGTTTCTGTAAGGGACGGACAAAGCATGAGCACAGTCCTAAATTTGAGCACTACTTGGGCAATTCCTCATATACTGCAGCGTGCAAGTTAGAACTCCATGCTTCGCTGAGGCAGGGCGCTTGAGTACTGACTGATACTCGGCACTGGGTCACTGACCTGGCATGCCTGCCCTGAGGTCAGCATGGCTATTCCCTAACGGTTGGTCTTCACAATGATCTGTTGTCACTGAGGTTGGGTCTCAACCTCCTTTATGGCTTGCAACAGAGCCTGATGGACAGTAGGGGTTGCTGAGACAATGCCCCTGTCCAGATCCAGCCACCTCCCTTTCCCAAAGTCCAATGGAGCCCCTACATCCAAGCAGTGTCATTGTCAGAGCTTCTGATAGATACACTTGGACAAGATGCTGAAAGCTCTTTTAAACTGGCGAGCCCTTCTCAGGGGTGCTTGTATTGCCGCCCTCTGTGCCAGTGTAACCTCATTCACAAGGGCGGCTGGAGAGCTGATGAGAGCCCTTCTGATGCAGCTGGACACAAGTGGCCAGACAGCTCACATGGGTTCCAGCAGCTACCGCACAGTGGACACTGATGCCCAAACAACATGTGACACAGCATGCACCTGAGCATGGATGAGGTTGGCGTGCATGTGGGTCTATGCTGCACACCTGAGGCATCGCTGATCTTGCCTCCTGCCTCCTCCACTATGAGAGCGCCAGCCACATGGTCCCAGATCTTCTCCCTGTAGCCCTTGTGCGGGAAGCGCAGGTTGATCGCTGCATCCCCTCTCGCCAGAGCACCTGCACACCGGGATGTGTATGTGGTCACAGCAGCTCTCAGACACTATGCAAAAGCTAATCAGCAAGACGCTGCATATGCTGTGGTTGTGTGCCATGCAGACCACTTTGACTTATGCTCTGTGTCCAGGACACACTCATGCAGCACAATCCCAATCCTGAGAGCAACCTCATCTATAAATCAGTGCAGTGACATGGGCTGATGCCTTTGCAGATTAGGACTGGCAGTACAATAGACAGTAAGAGCCCTTAAGAACAGTGTGAGCTCACCATATTTTGCCTGGCTGTCCAGCCGCAATGGCCTCTGCGTGACGCCAAGTTTGGCTGCCAGCTTGGCGGTGAAGTCATGGTCGCTGTGCTTTGACTCAAATGACTCCATGAAGCGCACTTGCGAGAAGTCCTGAGAGTCTCCCAGCTGCAGGCGCTCGCTAGGCCTCCCGCTCGCTACACAACATTGCCATACATTGATATGCTGAGTCCCTCACAAGTATATCATGACTTTACACCAGATGTCAACAGCATATTGCATCCTGTTCCTGACGCTTGTTGTTGTGAGCTCACACTGCGATCGAGCCATAGACTCTGTCGTTGTCTTTGCTCAGTGAGTTGGGCATCGCAAGCATTACGGGCTCACACTCACAGGCTTGAGATCTATGTGGTCTCATAATCCAAGACTGCTGAGCTGATATCTGTTGATGCCAGGGATTATGCATGGATCAGGGCAGCACTGAGATCTGGCCTTCAAGGTGGAACATATTCAGAGTGAGGGCAGGACCTGAGAGGGGTCCTGCGAAGGTGCCCTGATCCCTTTCTGCCGCAAAGATGACTCCCACACCGTCCGTGCCGGCCTTGCTTGCTGACTCAGCCACACCATCTGCGTCCTCAATGCGCTTCTGGGGCAGATTTGGGCAGCCCAACACGCCCACTACCACCTGCAACGCAGCGCCTTATCCTCAGCTTGTGCAGAGCAGCCCTTCTTCCCAGAGTACCTCTGTGATCTGTTTCTGGGCAGTTGACCTATACAATGAGCAATGCAAGCACTGCATTTGGCTTACGGCGTGCTGGCAAAGCGCAGTGCTCTTACCACAGAGCTGTTCCATGCAATGCAGAATCATGCCCAACTCAAAGGGGAAGTAGACATGCACTGCGTCCCATGTTTGACAGCAGGGTGTATGAATCAGCGCACCTTCCCATGGTGGAGGAGGCCTAGGCACACAGCATATTGCCTCATGCCCACAAATCCTCGGGTCCCATCTATGGGATCCAGGACCCAGTGGAAGCCTTCAGGCCCGCCCTGAGAATCTCCACTGTCTATGAGCGCAAGCACATCATCCTGTGACAGACTGTTTGGCCCTGCATTGGCCTCTGCGCTTATTGTCTCATTAACGAGCGCTGTTATCTTGGCTGCAAGACCCTTCCCCTCATCTGACTTCCTGCAGAGAACAGGCACTTGATGAGCATCACTGGTACGGGAGACACCTCCTGAGGCTTGAGCATGTTGCAGCAAGGTATTGACCCTGCACTGCTTCATCTTGCTCACCCATACGTGTGCTGAGACTGCTCTTGGCCACGAGTGGAGACTCATTGCATTTCATGGGGCTTCTTGACTCTTGCTGCAAGCCCCCACCCAAAACAGCTGTTGGGCTGTGGAGCGGACATATTGCACCGTGGGAAGACCACATGAGAAGCATCCTGGGTCTGCAAAGGATTACACTTATAAGGTATCATAGTGCATTACCTGAGGTCATCAGAATCTTCCTCTGCAACCATTGAGAAGGGCAGATTGGGCATGTCCTTCTGTAAGCTCCATGCAACCAGCGCCTGTGCCCCTGTAGAGCGAGAAGATGCATGTAGAGGCCGCATGACCCTGGAGTGCGAGTCAGCTGAGGCGACGAGAGTGGAATCTTCAGCATGGCAGGCCATGACATCTGCAATGGCTACATTACCTGGCTCTGCTGGCCAAGCGACTCTTGATGTCCGATGTAAAATTGCCAAGGAGTGCGGAAGGCTTACCATAGTCTGCAATAGTGACCGGCGAACTATCTGACTTGTCTGTCTTCTCTGAGGCCTTCAGCATGAGCTGCACCCTCTGCAAGGTGCACCACCCTAAGGCTCGGCTGGTTGCTCTCGAGCTATGTGCAGGCAACCACGAGCGTTTTGAGCTATACCTGACAGAGCTTAGATGCGAGACGGACAGCATTGATGGCACAATCCAACTGATGTCCGTATGCGGATGATGGGCCTGAGGCCATTGGTGCGAAGATGGTCCTGTGTAATGCACTGTTGCGTTTACTTGCTTCCCTTCCAGTCACCTTGGGATGAGCTGCAAGGTTCCGGGCTTCATTCGGCTTCCTGATCACAGAAGTTTCTGACCGGAAGATATGCTTTGTGACTGGTACCTTGACAATAGAACCCGGGCAGCGAGCAACACAAGCTAT
This sequence comes from Coccomyxa sp. LA000219, assembly GCA_000812005.1. NCBI lineage: Eukaryota > Viridiplantae > Chlorophyta > Trebouxiophyceae > Coccomyxaceae > Coccomyxa > Coccomyxa sp. LA000219. The sequence goes on from KN714655.1 coordinate 280,582, forward strand.
CCGCTGCGCTTGAATGATCATTGCTGGGGAAGGCACATCGTCTGTGATGCAGAGTGCTTATCAGGGAGTTCATATGGGGATGCTGCGCATGCTTTGCATGATAGCACCGTTACAGTGAGAAGGACCTTTCATTCATGGAGACAGGTTTTTCGCCTTCCCTGAGCATCCATTGGCCAGCAGGCCATGTATGCAAACTGCATAATAACATAGCCCAATCAGATCTGCATAGATAAAATTTCACACACAAGCAAGATTATCTGCAGCAAGCCTGAGCCGCCCTCAGAGGGTGTGCCCCTTTGTTGACTGCGCTGTTGCACCTTTATATGCAAAGCATGCAGACAGCTGCCAGCTTGGCACTTGCAGCTCTCAGGGCTCAAACCTTAGAGATGTGCTATCAAAGCTAGGAAAGTGTGATGCATCACGCAGTCTTTTGCAGCATGCACTAGCAGCCGCTGCACAGGTAGCTCATCATTCATTGTGCCTCTGCCTATTCAGTTGTGCTGATGCTTGTAGCACTTCCTATCCAAAGCCAGCAGCAGCCCGCTCAGAGGACACAAAGTCTGCTGCACCATCGCTGCAGCCATTCCTAACGTATATGCTCTCAGAAAATCCACTCCGGCACCGTAAGGTAGAACCTTGGACACTGCACGCAGCAGTGCCTTCTAAAATGGGCTCCTACAGAGATGAGTGGGCACTGGCCAGCAGCGTATTATCTCAGGTTTGCATGCACATGCGCTTGCAAGGCAGTTGGCAGCCGAGTTCACGCTGAGATCCAGACTTTGACGTGCAGCACAGGCTGTCCTCAAGCTTGGGACTTGGTGGGTGATGAGGAGTTTCTGAGAAGCAAGGGGATTACCTCAACTTTGAATGTGGGGCCAGTGGGGTTTGCTATGGTTCCTTCCACAAAGGTGAAGTGCCCAGCCATTGCCCCACTACTCCCCAGAGGGAGGTTTGTGCAGGATTGGTATTCAAAGGTGGGCTTGTCTGCAAGTGCGCAACAACTCGATCATCTCTGATGCACGTTGTGACAGGCCAGCTCACTAAGAGACAAGCACGCACAAACCATGTGCCGCGGAGCAACTCAAGCAATTGATGCTTGGCTGAGGATAGATCTGTTGTACCAAGATGTCTGAGGATTATACACTGCCCTCACGCCAGGCTCAGCATGAGCTGTGACTGAGCACGACAACTGCTTGGGAGCTGGGCAGAGTGGCAAGGATACCTTGCGTGAGGTGGGGGTACTTTCCAATAACAGCCTCTCCCTCCACAGTGTCTGTGCACTGGCCCCTCTCGTCCAGGATCACCCAGTGGCGGCTCAGCAGCTGCGCAGAAGTCAGCGGCTGCGCATTCGGGGACAGCCGCAGCTGCTCCTCCACCGGAAGCAGCGTGAAGCGGATGCTGTAGGCGTACTCGTGCACTGTCACAGAGCGGCTCATGGGGTTGTCCGGCAGGATGACCACTGAGGCTGAGACCTTGATCCCCCTGGTGCATGCCTCCACCTGCAACAGCGTGTCTCTCAGTCAGCATCAGCGGTCCAACTGGCAGAGCATCCGCAATTCCTAGTGCTGCATTCAGCACTGTCTTGGGCGTAGGTGTGGGTGCTGGCATCACAGGGTTTTGCGCAAGCAGGGCACAATAAGCTGGACCATCCAAGTCCAGACAAGAGGCGTCCTAGCTGCGCAGGTCATCCCTCTGATCCTGCTAATCCTGATCCCAGCCCTGAGTTCGACAAGCAGCGCAGGTCTGTCACAAGGCCTCAGCAGCTCACTAGCAAAGCCCAGAGTGTATGCACCGAGCACATAAGAGGCGGTGGCTGCAGCAGCACACCTGGCCTGGTGGCAGGCGTGGGATGATGCTGATGCCCTTGAAGGCGTCCCTGGGCACACGCGCTAGCGCCTCCACCTCTCCGTAGTCTTCCCTCACAAGATCCCACCCGTCGCCCATCTGCCAGTGTCACAGCATACACTTGGAAATGAGCAGTTGCCATCCATAAGCACCAGAGGCGCTGGGTAAGGACACAAGGTTGGCAATTGAGCCGCCAATCTGCTGATAGCCAAGCATGAAGGATCATTCCCAATGCTGAGAGTGCTACAGCTGATCAGCTGCATGCTGATGCAGATCCAGAAGTCCTTCAATTGTGTTGCAGCATGCAGCATGCATGCTGTTAATACAGGACTGCTCTCATCAGGACAGGCAGGAGCTCTGCAGCCCACCTGGAAGTAGCCTGTGTCCAGGGCAGTGGCGTATGCCTCGAACCACCTCAGCACGTGATCTGGGCCCGTATCCCCCGCAAGCAGAAGCCCGGCGTTGGCGCATGTGCCCACCCTGTTTGCAAAGGTCTGCACATGACAGCACATGCCTCATAAGCCAGGGCACCATACACAGCTAATCCTTCTCAGGGCAGCCCCTCCAAATCATGTGAGACTCAATCGTCAGCACCCACGCTTCGCCTCCACATACATATCTAACCCTTCAGCATCAGTCTTTCAAATAACACCAACAATATGCAGGGCCCCCTTCGCTGATGCAAGCAGGCAAGCCAGCCGTGGCTGGTTTGCTTGCTAGCACTTGATCTCAGCCAGCTTGCAAGCTGGGGCAGTCGCCTGTGAGCAGGGTGCAGAGAGGAACAGCAACTCACAAAGACATCTCCGGACGACATGGCCACGCACATCTGGCGGTGCTCCAGGATGGACCCAACGTGCTCATTGTCTGTCTTGTCCAGGGGCCCCCCGTCCTCCTGGAAGGCATCGGGGGATGCGCTGCAGAAGATGGCCTTTGAGTCGTCGTGCAGCAGCAGGCAGATCTTCTTCAGGGGCAGCATGGAGGTGCTGTGCACTGCATGGTAGACGTTGAACCTGCAAAGGCACGCCTTCCGCATGAGTCTCGTGACATGAGACATGCCTGCATGACATCCGCATGACAGACATGTTGCAACCATTGCCCCTGGCGATGGCACTGGTTTGCATAAGCCTATTGCATGACAGCACTGCTAAGGGCTGCTTGCCCCTGAAGCTCTCAGCGCAGCACAGCAAAACTCCAGCTGGTCAAAGGGCTCGTCATAATGGGGATGTTGATGTGGCGCGCAAGCTTGGGAGGGACAAACTCACCAGCCAAACAGTCCCCAGAATGCAAAGGGCGGCGCAAACTGCTGGCCATCATGGAAGCGGTAGATCACACGAAATGCGTCAGGGATGGGCATCCCCAGACGCTGGCTGAGCCCGTCCAGATCCTCCTCTTCTGCCCCAGGCCTGTTGCACATTGCCAAGAGGTGCACTTATGTACACATCTGGTCTTGTTCTGAACAGCCAGAGCATCTGCTGCGGTAAATGAGCAAGGCAGACGTGCAGTGTCATGTGTTACTGCAGTCAGGGTCTCATGGGGGTCACACGTCTCCTAGAATGCAAATGAGCCTACAGAAAGCGCATGCAGGCAATATGTCTTCTTCAAATCAAGCACTGGCTTCTGGATGTGGTATGGAAGGCCTGGCACAGCGCTGCAAGGAATGAACAGGCGCAGGTGATGCGCACCTGAGGGATGCCAAGATGCTGGGGTGCTGCTGAGCCAGCACGTCCTCAATCTTCTGCCATGCTACTGCAGCGCGCTTGCCAAAAGAGCCATAGTTGCCGATGCTGTCCTTCCAGTCAAGAAACGCCTCCCTGCAAGGCGGAAGGAGACCTCATCGCACCCATCCCGTCAGGCAGGTACATCAGACATCAGGTATTGCTGCAGGTTCAATTTTTCGTTAACGAGCCAGTCTAGAAGCAGTCTGCCACAATAAGGTGAATTGTTCCAGCAACGGACCTGTAGGTCGGAAGCTGTTGGCGCTTGAACGCCAGGGGGCTCCTTAGTGAGTACTCCTCACGGCAAAAGGTCTTCCACAACCTGTCGTCCTCCAGTGCAGAACGCCACGCTTTCTGAGCACAAAGTGCTCTGCAGCAGTCCCTCGCACTTGTGAAGCTGCAGATCACAACACATCGTGAGCATGACACGCGCATGAATAGACTGTCGAGTAGCCTCAGGCCGGATTCTCCCAATCCTCCGGCAGCTGAAACTTCACAAAATCTCATTTGAGCTGCTGCTAGGCCCTCAACAGGAGTCGTGCTGTACAACATGCAGTCAACATACCTGAAGATGTGAGTGATCAAGGGAGTGCTCAGGTCACATATAGTGGCCATACTGGCTCTCGGCTTGTATCGTCTTGCAGCAAAATTCTATATAGTTCCTCTTAGGCTTGTCAATATGGCCTTCCTGGATAGAAACTTTGCAGCATTGCTTGTCTGACTAGGGCACATGTCTGTGCCAAACGTGGCAATGTTTGTATGGTAAGTGAGTTGACCGGCATGCTGCAAAACAGGATTCCAAGCTCACTTACAGGGTGAAATGCATATGTACACACGCGTCACTGGGTCTTGAGACGCCTGGCCAGCAGGAACATCACCCGGCGTTGAGGAACCGCGGCTTGATCACAGGTGGCGGTGGTAAGCTGATATACAGCATCAGAACACAGCTGTGGCTGACTGAACCGTTCATAATGACGTATTAGATTAGGCAATGTGATCGAGTCTGAGCGTGGTCGGATGTAGCGCTTTAAGCCGTTTTATGGTGACAAGATGACAGCCTAAGCCTGCCACCACGGGGCATGAGTCTTGCTGAATAGCTTCCGCTACGCTGGATCGGTGTGACTGGCCTCAAGCTGAGGAGGAACGTGAGAGGAGCATGGCCAGCAGAGCCCGCAATCCCTCGCAGTGGGCCGGAAACCATGAGTTTCTCATTACCAGGTAGGCCGGGACATACCAGGCAGGCTGTCCCACAGATGAAGACCGCTCTTCATGATCGAGTCTATGCCTTGTATATATGCCAGGGCGATGGGTGTCTGTCTCGTGACGGGTGGGTTTGGTGCCTGACTGCAGAGTGGAGTCATCAGGTAGAGGCGGTTCCAGGGGGACCAGCATGCTCTCACGGCTGCTGCAGAGTACTCGAAAGCATTGGAAGAACTATGCTGTGGGCTTTGTGACGCTGCTCGCCCTAGTGTGGTAAGCTCCATGCAGACAGTGCCAACCCATGCATGCATGTCTTGCCAAAGCTATAGGCTTGTGTAGCGCATGCACATTGCAGGCGGCACATCTAATGCTTCCTTGGAAGAGCGACACTACTGGGTTGCTGTGATGTTGTAAGGCATTTATAGTGTGGCAGCCACCGTGCAGGTTTCTAAGCAAAAACAGTGACGGGCGAGAGCAGGGCAGCAGGAAAGCCCTGTTTATCAAGTCAGAGGCGGCTTCATGCCCAGTGTCATACCCAAAGCTTAGCATCAAGGTGCGCACCCTGCTGGGTCCCTGCCAGCAGCTGACAACGCTAATGTCCAGCAATGCGCTTGATAGATGCCTCTGAATGCAACCATAAGGGAAGGAAGTGCAGAGAATTCTGTCAGGGCCTTTGCCATATCATACCATAGCATGGACGTTTGGCCACACCACTCACAGAGCAGCAGTGCAAAGCATCTGTGCTGCGCGTCTCTTGCCAAATCCAATCTCTGTGTTTTGGTCATGCAGGAGATCAGCAAGGGGAGCTTGCCATACCTCTATGGTGGGAAAGCCCCAGGGTGCAAGAACTGCAAGTCCAATGACTTGGTGGGCAAGTTCTGTCAGTACGGGATGACGGGGCACGGGCAGTGCGACAAGGGGCAGATATACTATCTGGTGCAGCAGTTCCTGGACAGGGAGTTCCACGAGATCCTGCAGTTCACGCCCTGCGATCTGTGGCCGCTGCTGAAAGGGCGCACGCTGTACTTTAGCGGAGACTCCCAGACGCAGGTACACTGCCAGCATCCCTCCTTGGCGAGTGTCTTTCATACTGCTTGTGTGCTTCACACTGCTTATCTCGCTCAGGAGAGCCTCCTTTCTAACATCATGCATGGTAAGGGAGATGTTGTTGGCATAAGCAAGGACTTGCTCGGTAGCGTGACAGTACATGCGGCAATCGCACAGCTCGAATATGGAGTCAGTTCAAGAGCTGGGTCAGAAAGCAATCACTGGGGGAGCACCCTGGTGTGTAGGACTCCTGCATTCTCTGAGCCTGTGAGGACAGAGCTCACAGGGTTTGGAGGGCTCACAAGATGCATGTGGCTGTGCAGGATTTCCATGTGGCTGTGCTCATGTGGCTGTGCTCACAGGATTCATGTGGCTGTGCTCACAGACGTCGTGTGGCTGTGCAGGATTTCATTTGGCTGTGCTCATGTGGCTGTGCTCACAGAAATCATGTGGCTGTGCTCATGTGGCTGTGCTCACAGAAATCATGTGGCTGTGCTCATATGGCTGTGCTCACGGGATTTCATGTTGCTGTGCTCACAGGATTCGTGTGGCTGTGCAGGACTTCATGAAGGCGACGCAGTGCGCCATGTACGAGTTCACAGACCTGGGGTGGTGGGAGCTGGATGCGACTGGCGCCAACCCCGGCCCTAGGCAGGAAGGGTTTGTGTGGCACACAGACCCCGGCTGCATCCTGCTGCCGGAGGACACGCGCATCTGCTTCATCCGCTGCGACACGGCTGACTGCGTGCAGAAGCAGGTAAGCAGTGATAGAAATCCACCACTGGGTTTACCATAATCATGGTGGAGGCCTGCCTGTGAAGGCAGCCAAAGTGACATGCAGACTGGCGTGTACAGACAGCTGCTGCGCTACAATTTTGGAATCATCTCCTGTGAGGAAGATGGCTGCTTGAGACATACAAGGCTGCCCCTCTGGCTGACTTGAGGCCTGCAAGGCAGATCTGGGCATTGCTGCACACCCAGTATTCACACCTGAGGAGGCAGGTGCATAAAGCTGCTTGTCTTGAAAGGCAACGCTGATCTACCACACTTGCTGTTAGGCTGGCAGGCAATGAACTACCTGCCAGTTTAGGCGCGACTCTCCTTCGCAGGGCTTTTCAGCACAGGTTGTGTGATCCACATGCCAGGACTCTCACGCAACTGCTACGCGCATTTGCAGGTGGTGGAGCGGCTGTCAAAAGCCAGCGAGAAGAGGGATCTGCTGGTGCTGAACTTTGGGCTGCACTTCTCTGAGACGTATAAGGAGGAGCTGGAGCAGCTGGTGCAGCAGGTGGGCTCACTTCACAACCTTGTCGCAGGAATTATGGGATGCGATAATGAGCGAATGCAGGCTGTCAATGGGCCTCTGCTTCAGCATCACCTGCTTCAGAAGGGACCATCCATTCTGCACGTATGCTGCCTACACCAGTCTTCCAGGATATTCAGGCATGCTTCAGAGCACGAGGGTGGGGTGGGCCTTTGCAGGTGCTGCAGCTGCGAAGAGAGGGCAACTTCCCATTCCTGCTGTGGAAGGACACTGCGCCTCAGCACTTCGAGTCCACCTTTGGGGAGTACCCTCAAGTGAGCCCTGATTGGAAGCCCTCACCCCCCCTGCTCACATCCACTGCTGCAGGAGTGTAAAGTGATGGACCATTAGTCATGTTGCCATGATAAGAGGTGGGCGCATACATGCACTGAGTTAAGTGGCACTGCGAGAGGGTCATTAAGTACATGGTGCAAAGGTAGTGGAGTGATCCCTGCTGAGTGCTGACACTGTGTGCTTTCAGGATAAGCCCAAGCCGCCGATGAAGTGCGTGCCTGTTGGGAAGCAATTTGAGCCGGAGCCAGGGGAAGATAAGTGGGTCCTGAAGAAGGACCACAGCATAGAGGTCCTGTACAAGGAGTTTGAGGACATAGCTGCAGGCGGCTGGCGCAACAAGGTGATTCCCACCGGCCTGAATCACCCCATCAAGCATCAGTTCATCTATTGTGCATGGCTCTGGCGCACGCCTGCTTGCATTGCTCTTGAGCTGCTGGTACGCAACATGAGGCGATCGAGACCCCACAGCAGCTTGCAATATTGGTCATGCTGTCACCTCATCCCTTTTCCAGAAGCACTGCACTGTAGCATGTTCCAGGGACACTGGTGTTGGCGCCTGCCCAGCAGATCCACCCGTTGCTGCACCTGTCTTTCATGCAGTAATCCATCCCCCACATTGGTGCTCGCTGAGATCTGAGAATCTCCTGTGCGCACTGCAGCTGACGAACGAGGTGATGAGCCAAGCGGGAATCCCGATAGTGTCCACCTGGAACGACACCCTTCCCCTGTGGGAGTTCCATCGGGACAACGGCCACGGCCTGGAGTGCACCCACTTCTGCCACCCCTCTGCGCCGCAGCTGTGGGTGTACAGGCTGTATGAGACGCTGGCGCAGCTCCGGAGAGAGAAGCAGATAGAGACCTTTTAGGCCAGGGATCGGCTTGCGCTGTCTGATGGTGTCTGTCCAGATTTACCAGTGTGGTGTGCCCTCTGGGAAAGGAAGCTTGGCTGTGCAAAGGGTACCAGCAGCTCGGGGTAGATAGACACCCCTGGCGATTAGACCAGGAGAGCATACACAACGGCATCATTACTGGCTGCTTCTAACAGGGAGGCTCTGGCTATACAGGCCATACGAGCTGTTGCAGCAGCTCAGGAGAGGTAGGCAGGAATGACTTGGTCTGCTCTGGCTCAGCCTGCACACAACAGGCTTTTGCGCTCTCGTCTGCCCTTACAAGTGCAGCTTAGGGTCTGCAAGCTAGATGGGCTGGTGGAGCAGCTAAGGAGAGACAGGGGGATGCAGGTGTTTGATGTTAAGATGTATCTTGTACCAAAGCCAAATGCTTCAGTGTTGTCTGCTTTCTTATGGGCAGATGTGTTGTATCAACGCTGCATACAAAGCAGCCCGGAATAGTGCGTGGGAGACGCTCTATGCGCATGGTGGGCATGCAGGGATAGCGCCCTTAGGCTGTGCAATGCAACTCCAATATTTGCCAGAGACAATTAATTGCAACATCTCATTTGTCTTTGCCATATATGCATCCTATAACAGAGTGGCCTCGTATGGTCAATGAGCCCATGATGTGACAACGTCAATTAATCCACATCAGTCTGGCCAATTTCCATTGACATTCGTTGCACCATTCGCAAAACGAGGGCTTCGCAATGCATTTCTACCGCAGCTGATCAAAGGTCTTGGACCACCTGATATAATCATCGTTGAATGAAAAAGAAAAAGCACCCGCTGCAGGGATTGAACCTGCGACCACCGCCTTAGGAAAGCGGTGCTCTATCCACTGAGCTAAGCGGGCAACCAGTTGGGAATCTTGGAGGATCCAACAACGCAAATCGATCGTTTCTACTGCATATATACCTGCACAGTCCATGAAGAAAAGGCGGTTTTGTCACCCCCTTGTGCTCGATGCTAAGGGCAACACCAAGCGTGGCAGACTAGCCAAGCAAAGTCTGGTGGATGTCCACACATCAGAGCGCGCCTGACAGAAGCTCGTCAGCAGAGCGCGACGCTGAAATGCATGCCTACTAGTAGCAGCCACAGGCAGCAGGGTATCTCGGTGCCTGTTTCTACCACGCAATTAACATAAATAGAGGCTTCCACAGCCTTGCTTGAAAGGCAAACGCTGGGGCGTAAGACTGAGGCCGCCTAAAAGCCCGCGCCTCGTAGGGCGCACTTTCGCGCAAGTGTAACGCCTTGCGCTTGTTGTAATCGTTAACTTGCTATGTACACTTCGAATGGCATTTGATAGCTGTAAAGGAGCAGCAGGAGCTCAAATTGTGGCGCCCTCTTCCTATATATTGGGAGACACTCTGGGGCGATCAGGGCCATGCCGCTCTGTCTTGTAACTCCCAAATCCCACCGCAATCTCTGTGGTTCTCTCTTTTGTTCCGTGCTGTTCAGTACACGCTTTGTGTTTGTACAGCGTGCTACTTTTCCAACGCGTCAACAACAGGCCTACACAAGCCTGACATGCTGTCTTCATCGGCTCTCAGCTGCACAGCCTGCTCCACTCATGACTTTGCAGGGGCGTTGGGTTTTGCTGCCCCATCCTTCTTTGCTCCAGAACTGTCATCTTCCTTTGCAGCAGCTGCCTCTCTCAGCGCAGCTGCCCGGCGCTTCACCACAGCCTGAGTCTGCTTTGGCAACGGCCCGCATTTGGGGCTCTCCAGAAAGGCCTCTGCCTTGAGTGTGACCGCAGGGATCAACTCCTTCAGGGCTGCCTCCAAATTTCCCACAGGCAGCTGCATGCAAACATCAATCCCTGAGCCCCAGTGCTGTACATTGGGCATTCCCCAGCTACGGAGCAATCTCCCATCTCAATACTTGATTGCATGAGGAGCCTCTTAAGCTCACTCTGGACGGTTGTTTCTCAGACTTCTGCCCTGCACTCACCAGGGCATGTGTACAAAGTTGGGCTGGCAAGTCTGCTGCATGCAGCTACTGGATATTGCACTGTGTCACACAGTTGCCTCAGGGTCCTACAAGGTCCATACCTGTAGCAGGACGGGCAAAGAATCTGGAACAAGGTCCTGCACACATCTGACCCATCCCTTCCACTGCGAGCTGTTCGTCCAGACAGCCTTGTTCACAAGCGTCGACAGCATCTCGCACACAAAGGAGCGCAACTGCGGCGCTGTTTGCACCGCCTGGATCACAAAGCGCATGAACAGCGCTGGCAGGGGCGACCTGCACACGTGGCAAGCAGCTCAGATGGCATGTCCACACAGCACCTCATGCCGCTTAGTGACCCATATCACACATGATGTCCTCTCCCCTTTGCCTGCCCTGTTGTGAAGTTTGCCAGAAAGGGATCAGCCCCGCTGCTCACATGCCTTGTAGGCAGCAATCAGAGGACATAATGGCATCATTCAATTCTCAGCAAGCCTGCAGACATCTCTAGGACAGGCTGTCAGAACCTGGGACTCTCAGTGTGCCACACAAATTAGAGAGGGGGCACGGGATACTTACATGACAATGAGTTTTTCCATGGTGGATGCTAGGGCCTGGGAGTGAAAAACTAGGGCCTGGTCCTGATCAAGCATCTCAAAGCAGCGCGTGAGCGCAGTTGTGATGGCCTTCAGCGGCAGACCCTCGGCCTGAGGGTTCAGGGTGAGCAGCACGATCAGAATCTCCTGCGGAGCCAGAAGTGACTCCCCTGCACCCAATGCACTCTCTGCTGAGTCCTGGCATTGCCTGCACCTACTACACCTTCATACCCATCTTAAGCTAGAGGAGTTCCCGTACAGACAATGCACCGATTATGGGCGTGTGCCTGCCTCAAGTGACCACACTATCATGGATGGGGAAGCACAGCACATGCTTTGCAAATGTCAGCCTACAGTGCATGATGCACTGTGCGGAGACAGGGATTGGGTATCATGCCAGGGTGTTGCGTAAGGAGTACCTTTGCCCGGCTGAGTCAGCAGGAGGCGGTGCATGGCGCCCTTGAAAGCCACAACGTCCAAGGGGACCAACTTAGGCAACAGCGAGAGTGCCCTGGGCCTGTCCAGGGCGGCCAGAGCAGGCACCGCAAAGCGCGCCTGTTTTAGCCGCGCATATGTCACCATGCATGCATCTGCCAAAGCCTTTGGCGGCACTGCGTCCCCTGTATGCAGGCAGAAACTGACCTTCTCAGGTATATGTTGTGGAAGATGCTTGACTGCAACATACAAACCTGTGCAACATGCCTTCAGCCTCCCAGGCAGGTATGGAATCCTCATGTATGCGTAGACATTAGTGGCTGAGCTTTCAGAAAGAGCCATTACAGATGAACAGCAGCAATTTGCACACAGAACTTGAGGCTGGAAATGTGACTAAGTCTAAGACCCGGGTGCAAGGCTATGAAGCAAGGGAAGGTAATACAGCATACGTGGAGCCTGTACCTGTCAGCGTGAGCAGCATGTTGAGAAGCAGCGGCTCAGACTTGGGCGGGATCCTGTTCAGGAGCTCCACCCAGATTGGGGCCTCACCCCCCACAGCCCTGGCTAGCAGCCTGGCATTCCTGCTGATGGCCTTCCTCGCATTCACCTCAGCCTGCATGGAAGCGAATCATACTCAGCGCTGTTCTGAGTGCCTGAACTGGCCTGGGACTGATATGCTGCTGATTCCCCTTAACCCGAGAAGCCCCATCCACCTCTGAAGAGAGGGCTGGGGCGCAACACCCTTTGCCGGCTCTTCTCATAGGCTTTGTTGCATCCGCCTCAGCCTGCATGCCCAGGTATGGTGGTTGCTGTTCCACCTCTCAGCAGAGTGAGCTTTGGGAAAGAGTGGTATGAGAGTGTATCTCCCTCTGTGTCAGATCTCTTGACAGCACTGTGCAGCTCCTGCAGCACAGCCCCTGCTCAGAGGCTGCAAAGCGATCTGCCAAACAGGACGTGATGACCTTTCCTGTCCTGCAGCAGCGGCACAGCTGCAGTTGCAGCATCCCAGACAATTTCTTTGGCAGCATTGCAGAATGACGCCACACTAGGATGTATGCCCTGACATGGAGGCAGCTGCTATGTTCGCATGCTCTACCACGCCACGATATGCCGGGCATGTCCACTAATGCTGTAGAGGCAACAAGCAGCCCGGGTGATGCATCTCTGACAGGACTGGGTATAGCAGCATTGACTTCAGGCTCCCTGTATTTGGCAGGCCCGAATGCTACCTCAACATACATGTCGGGGACCCTGCTACTGTATACACCTCTTGCTGCTGCCTCTCTTCCTTCCATGGCTGGACAGGAGAGATGAGGCACTGCTGAGCAGGTTTGATGTTGATGGCTCAGGTGCTGCTGGACTGACAGCCAGCATATACAACAAAGGCAGTCTGTCGTGCCTTTGTATCAGTGCCGCGCACGTAGTAAGCCAGAGTCAGATATTCAGAGTTACCAAGCCGCAATTGGTCTTATGTTGGGCCAGCATGCAGGACACTGCGCAAGACTTGACAGCTCTCAGCCCCTTACACCACTATGTGCCACTCAACGCAAAGTTGTCAAACAGCTGCTTCAACCCCTCCACGGAAGGAGGTGCAAAAGGGATCATCGAGAATACGCATGCACTCTGAGAAATTGCCCACCCTCAGTGCACATACAGGTTTTTAGACTCTTTCTGAATATTGGCCAACCATCAAGCGCATGCTGCTGCACACTTCAAGCCCAGGCAAGAGGGTGACAGGTGGTGACTCAGAGGTCCGTGCTGCACCTTGCCAAACACCTCTATCAGCAGCCGCAGAAGGCCCGGGGACTTCGTACACAGCGCGCACAGCAGCTCGCAGCGCTCTGCCGCCTCGTCAGCGCTGAGCGGCGCCACCTGGACTGCCTGTTCTGGCGCTGCTGCCACCTCAGCTGCCGGGCCTGGCTGCTCTCTCTGTTCTCTGTATGGCTGAACAGCTGTCTTCTCTGCAGCTGATCCTCCTGCAGCCCCTGCTGAGTCTGCTACAACACCTGAGCCTTCTCTGAACCCCTCCCTGTGCTGCGCTGCACTTTCTGGAGGATCATCAACCTGCATGGGTTCTGCTGTCGCGACGTCTGTTTCCTGCTTGACATCCGTTGAATGGTCAGCATGGCTGCTGGTCTCTGCTCCCTGCTCATGGTTCTGCTCCTGCTTGGCATGTGCCGCATCAGGCAATCCATTGGTCACCTGATGAGGCTGCTCTGCACCAGAGTCCTCCGCTGGGGCTTCTTGCTTCACCTTGGGCTGCGCCAAGTCTGGCTCCGCTGCCCTGGCAGGCCCATTGCTGCTGCTATCCAAGGCGCTGGCGCTGCCAGCATGCTGTGGCTGCGCTGTTGCTGCACCCTCTGCTGCTTGGGTGGCACTGGCTGCCTGTGACTCCCCTGGAGCTTCAGCTGCAGACGCTGATGCAGGCAGCGCCAACAGAGCGCCTGCACCAAGACAGCACCATTTCTACTCAGAATGCAGTCCTGGTCATCCAGGACATACAGAGGAGGTTGGTCCTGCTTTGTTCCCAGCCTGTGCCGAAACGATACCGTCTGAGAGGCTCCACACCATTGCGCGCACAATGCCTCCATAGCACTGCCCTATGCCGTGGTGTTGCGGTGGCATTGCGCAGTCCACTACTAGCTGCACTGCTCAATGTTGAGGTCAGATGAGTTCAAAGACAGACCCACCATTACTGACGCTGGGAGCCTGGAGGGCAGGCCTGGGCGGCTTCTGGGCAGGCAGCACTTCCTTGGCTTTAGAGGCTGCAAAGTCTGTGATGGCCTTCTGCAAGGACTGCTCAGAGTACAAGCGGTTGGCCACCAGGCGCACCGCCTTGTTCCTGCAACACCACTCAACTCGGAATACAGTGGATGTCATTGTATCATGTCCTGCTAACCTAGTCAGAACCTTCCCGCAGAGAGTGACGCTTAAGGTGCTTGAGCAACTTACATATGCTGCAAGGCATACTTCACTATTTCAGCCAGGTCTATGGCAATGAAGGGAGTGGCTGAAGGCTCCACCACTTTTCTTGAAAGGCCTGGCTGCAGGCGCTGCAGAGAGCTATAGGAAATCATCAAAATTACTTGGCTCACCGAATGTCAGCATCTGGGCCTGTAGCTGCATCCAGGACCACCTGGAGCGCATGCAGGCGGCTGGGGGGCCTCTTCATGATGATGTCATATGAGGCTGACAACGCCAGCGTGGCCCAGTCCCCCCCGCTCGAGCACACATCCCCAAGAAAGGCCATGACGCCCTCATGAGGCAGCGCAGGACAGTCTATGAGGAGGCGGGCGATCAGCTTCTCGTCCGGAGATATCTGCTCCCTGCAATTGGCACACTGCCAGTCAGCCACCTGCGTGGCTTGAGAGCAACCTTGCAAGTCTCTCCAGGATGCAAACATCATCCTCTGCTACCACGATCTGGCAGAGCGGTGAAAGGACCACTGTGGATGCTGCAGCAGTGTGTCAGCATGGCCACCATTGAGGGATTTCATAATCCTTTGAATGATGTACGAGTGCTGTACACACCTGAGGCCTTCGAGGATGGCAAGGAGGACGGTCTCATAGAGGGTCCCTGTCAGATCAGCAGCATGGTCCCTGCTGCTCACGCCAACCTCCCCGCGGCTCCTGCTTACTTGCATGTCTGGCCCCTGTATCCCAGACCACTCTTGGTCGACAATCACTCCTCAATCCAGCATTAGGATTGTCATAGAGGGCTCTGGGCAATCCTGTGGTTATGCATACAGGTTGTAGACAGACCAACGCAGGTCTATGAGCACATGCATGCCGCTATCTCTTCAATAGCAACGCCCAAAGAACACCATTCAGCAGCGGTATGTATGTTTAATCAGTTACATCGCAAGGAGCTCATTGAGTGTTTTGCTCACTTGATTCTCAGGTGCGGGCAGTGCACTGTATGACGCACCTTCACTGCCAGGTTCAGCTCTTCAGCACTCTGTGAGACATCCATGGGCGCTCCATTGTCTGCAGCAGCTAGTTGGATGGCGGTTGAGCTACTAGGCTCATTCTGCTTTCCTCCCGCAGCGTGCTCTGCTAGCCCGTTGGACTCTCTTGCTGCTGCCTGATCAATGAGCTGTGCTGAAGCGGCGCTGGCGTTGACGAGAGCACCAGTCTCCGCTGATGCTGCTTCAGGTGACGGGAGGGAGAGCTGTGGCCGCTGCTCGGCTGCTGAGCTGGCTGCCATGTCATCGTCGTCCAGCGCTGAGGCTAGCGCAGCTCGCAGCTGCGTGACAGGGACACTCTCACCCTCACTCCTAGATCAACGCTGCATTCCTCTGAATGCGTGCGTGCTGCTGTTGGGAAGCCCTATGATGCCGCCATGGGCTCCATCTGATGCAGCTTGGAGGACAGGCAGGTGTTGCGCGTCACAGAATAAAGTCCGTTGTCTGCCATCACTGGCCATAAGCGGAACGGGCAGAGTGGTGTAATCTTGACTTTCTCTTTGACATGCCATACAGCCTTGAACAAGAAGCACCACAGGTCACAAGACCTACGTCGATGTGAGGCTTCTGCTTCAAGGCCGCGAAGGCCCACCAGATGGGAAGCCAAATATGTACATCATGTGCAGCACAGGAGCCGGACCTGGGGTGCATTGACGTGGGCGCTGGCTGCTGTCTCGTGCTCTGCCCTGATGTCAGCCTGTGAGTACGCCACAAAGAGGCTGTAGAGCCACTGCAGCGCCAGGCTGTAGCTGCCCAGCTGCCGGAAGTTGGCCAGGATGTGCTGCAGCACCACATCAGCTGCCGAGTCCCCTGCAGGCGCCCTGCACGTACAGGCCATGTCACAGCCCTGTCTCTGTCAGGCCACATACAGAGGCTTAGCACAAAGGTGAGAATATACTGCACAGAAGAGAGACGCTCAAGCACAGGGCTATCTGCATCATAGCTGCTATGCCATGGGGTCTGACCACTTGCACAGCGCAACAGAAGACTCCAGACAAGGTCCCCTCACCTGCTAGCAATAGCTGCCAGGACGCTGGACCGGAGGTGCTGAGCTGGCACCGCCTCGCTGGCGAGGATGCGCTGCACCGCACCCATGCGCAGCGCAGCTTCCTGATCAGGCGCCAGCGGCTTCATCTTCAGCTTCGGGGGCGCCTGCTTCTTGATGATGGGCTTGGGCGCAGGCTTGGGCGTCTTGCTGGGCACGGGCAGCTTCCGGGCTGGCAATGGCGCTCTCTGAGCAGTGCCCTGCATTGCCGCAAAAACCCTGGTGAGATGCTTGCAATGCAGGAATTCCATCAGTGACGTCTGTTGATACAGGCAGGTCAGCAACTGGCACCTGCCTGTTCACAGAGCTTAACGCAAACTGTGTGGAGGTTTAATAAGGGGCGGCCGGTGCAGTGGCATTGCATGCACCGCACTGAGGTGTGTGGTACCTGTGCTGCTGAAGCAGCTGCTGATGTGGACGGAGACATGCCCGCTGACATGGCAGCAGGCTGAGGAGCAGGCTGCTGCTGTTGGGTTCGTTCAGCTGGTCTCTTGTTGTCATTGAGACCCTGCAGTCACCAGCTTTCACTCCAGGAATAGTACTGCCTAACACTGTTACCCAGCAGATGATGTGCACACTTCCCAAGAGCCGTCATGCCCATGCAGGATTATTGCACATGTCACACCCCACTTTCATCTGGGGTAGTTCTGAAACTGAGCTTTATGCGGTTGCAATGTAGCCAGGGCAACAGGTGCTCTTCTGGCATCTATGCACTTCCTGTTGATGTCACACTCCGCACTATTGATGATTTTGTGATGTACATGCAAGATAAATGCAGGCTGGCTCTGTCCACATGCACGGTCTACCGTTCGTGTGTGAGCTGACCTGCATGAGGCTAGCCAGGGCACTGGTGCCTGAAGGAGCATCCTGGGCACCCGCCACATCTTCCCGACGGGGTATGTGGTCCAGGTTGGCGATGACTACGTCCGCCAGCACGCTGGGGGAGAGGTTACCAGAGAAGAGTTGCAGCGTGGTCACGTCATTCTCCCTGGCCAGGGCAGACATCACCCCAATGACCATGAGGAGCTCATTGGGAGAAGTTGCCTCAGAACACTCGTGCAGCAGGCGCTCCAAGAGAGGCTTCTGCAGGTACATGATTGAGTGAGGTCACAAGTTTAGTACCATCCACTGGAAAGATTGCTGTTGCTCCAAAGATTTTGATGTCAGCAGCAATGGACTCTACTCAATTGACTCATGTAGAACATGACCATTGTTGTCTGCTTTGTGACAGCTCTACAGCAAGCATTACAGGTGCGTATGCACTTTAATGCACAACATATGCAGTGCAACTATGCCTTTCCAGACAAGACACGGCCAGGGTTCACCAGGGAACAGATCCTACTTCCAAATAATTGCCCCGCTGGGATGCACCTCACAATGCCTACTTTGAAGAGGTCTGCAGGTTCCCAGAGTACTTACTTCTGTTACATGATGCTGTGCGGTTGAGGATGGTGCCGCCTCCGGAAGTGCTTGCAGCTGCGCCTGTTCAGGCACCTGAGCCCAGCCAGGCGCAGAAGCAGCTGGCTCCTGTTCAGGCTCCTCGACACGTGCCCTCTTGATGTCAGTGTTGTCATCCACATCTCTTCCCCTCTCACGCTTTGCCTGTAGGATGACAATTTTCTCGTCAGATGCTGCGTACAGTGCTGCACGCCTCAGCCCTTGTATAGTCCGGACGGCAGTCAACTCGTCTGGCATCTGAAGCCAGGTGACTAGTCAGAATCTGTGGTGCAGACAGCCACTGAGTGATTTGTCTTTATGTCATTATTGCAGGCATGTCCAGCAGCAAGCAGCAAACAGTACCACTTCTGGTCAGGTTTGCACCACAGACATCGTACTGAGTGATCCATATGTCTAGAATTAGAATCAGTCTCCATATGTGTGTGCCCACCTGCCGCTCGGATTTTCGTACTTCAGCATCTGCTAGTTCACCAGCCCCCAAAGACTGCATTGAAGCCACCACCTACGGCAACATCCACATACACCCTTTCCATGCTGTAGCTTCCATACAATTTTCTGACACGCGAATCTATAACATGTCCCAATTCCACATAGCAGGACATGTGATCTCTGAAGGTGCTCTGCAACAGCGCAGATAGGAAGAGAACACCTGCTCTGCAACAGCGCAGATAGGAAGAGAACACCTGCTGATATGGGATATTGGCTAGACCAACAGCGAATGGCACATGATTGCAGCCAGGTTCGCAGAAGCTATATTCATGGGTCAAGGTACGGAGGTGCCATCTTTAGCAGGAGGCAGACCTTGTTGTGCCAGGTCAGCGCCTGAGGGGCTCTGCAGCGCAGCACGCTCAGCAGGGCATCCTTTAGCGCTCTCGAGAGACTCGCTGAAGCCCTGAGTTTACTGTCTTCCTGCATGTGGCAGACAAACCCATTAGTCATGAGGCTGGGCAGGTAGCAGCTCATAGCAGGGCTTCTGTTGGTGCTGATTCAATCCTGGTAGATTTGCCTGGTATAAGACAGGGCTTTACATGACTCTTCCTTGGGGAGCGTGCTTTCAGGGTGTATGTAGGGAATTGCGCTTTCCAGCCTGTTTTTGGAAGCTCATGCTCACAGGAGACAGCTCATAAGTTGTGATCATTTCGGTCTGTCATTTTGTGCTTGTCATCTACATAGGGAGTCCATGCAGCCAGATGAGCCAAGTCCAAACATATTTGGGGCTGCGGAACAAGCAATCTGTCTGTCTTGTAGAGTGCAAGATCCAAAAGTGTGCAACGCCGCACCAATGTACATTTTGAAGGGAAGGAAGAGTTTGGCTTGCAAGATAGGAGCCTAACAGGTGGCAGATAGGCCTGTCCATGCACATCTATGGGTAGTGGCATATCTTCAATGAGCTGACCATGGAAACAGATACCTGCGGCTGCTTCACATTCGAGGCCAAACTCAGAAGAGTGGGCAGAACACGCCCAAGATACTGTGGCCGCTGCTGGGCTATGGACCCTAGCCCCTTGATGATCACAATGGATATGCTCCCGGGCAGGCTGGGCAGCCCGGGCATCTTGATCATGCTGACAAGCTGCTGCACTGTGCTGTCCGCCTCCCTTGCAACCTGGCAAGCACGTGTCCTCAGATCCCAGGACTCAGGATTAAAGATTGACATCAGCACTACAGGGGGAACCTGGCTGTTGAGGCATATAGACGGTTTGGAGGCTGCAGCCTGATGTTCTGCGATGTGTCTGTAAGTGTTGCAAGGTCCATTGACCGACAGAGGCTGAGTGGGTAGTGTCATCAAGGTAGCCAAGCAACTTCAACATGAACATGCAGAGGTCTTTCGACCGAGGCGGAATCACACCAGGGTTGCACTCAGCAAGGTATGCTGAGCTGTGGGTGCCTTTGGTGCTGAGCTGGATTCCGCTGTCAGCAGCAGCATGGTGTTCTCCAGGAACTTGGCGGCCAGCATGCGCACGCCATCTGACCCGTGGCCCGGCTGATTCAGCAGCTGACTCACTCGCTCCCGAGCCCTGAGGCAGCCTGCCCACACAGCCGCCACATCATCGGCTACCTGTGGCCCCTTCCCCAGGCGTAGGGCTGCAGCATGACCCGGCCTGCAAATGCAGCAGAGCTTATCAGGAGGAGGAAAGCGTGTTAAGAGGTCTGTGTGGTAGCGTGCTGCCTGCTGAGGACTTGCTATCTGACACTGCATTGCCAGTAGCATGCAGACCTTGGGAAAGGGAGGCAGTGCAGGTGTCGCTGGCATGCAGCCGCATGCATCTGCAGCATGAGCTCTAAGCGGTATTGAGGAAGCTGCCTTCGCTACAGCCATAAGTTCACATGTGGTTCTGAACTCCCTCTGACATGACTCAGCAGAGGTCATATCCTGACATCCAGGAGCGTTCAAGAAAGCTGGGTCACCTGAATGCGACGTAAGCTGCAGGGATGGCCCTCCTCAGGACGGCAGGCGATGGGTCATGCAGGGCCTGGCTGAGGGCGTCCACAATGGCGGCGAGGGTTGCCAAGCTAGGCTTTGCCGCTACTGCAGCCTCCAGCTGGTCCACCCTCGCCAGCTTGGCGGATTCTTCGGCATCTGCTTGCCAATGCAGAACGCTGTCGCTGCCTGCACAAGTCAGCAAGGTTACATGTGGGTGTCAGGAGGTCGAATAAGAGCAATTGAGCTAGCTGAGGGTTCTCTGCAGCTCAAGGCAGCTTGCACTTTAACAGAATTGACAGGGAAGGTGCATGCATGAGATGATCCACTGCTTTCAGTAGGTGCACATGCGGTGACACAACTTCGCCATCAGAAGCAAACTCGAGATGCTTCTTTCAACACACAGCACAGAAGTCTGTGATAATGGAGTGTCTGCCTCGTGAGATAGGATCATCTCGTGAGGGCATGGAGCTATCACAGCATGCAAGTCCCATGGACCGGTCAGAGAGGACGGTCCACACTGTTTGAGGAATGTGCTTGGGACTTTAATCTACCTGCGTGTGCGTTCATCTGGCAATTATTGCTCACTCCGGATGAACGGGAAGCTTCGAGGGGCTTGACTTCAAGGGCGTTGGGCAGCTGCACCACCCGGCCACAGGGCCTACTGGCCTTCTGGGTGCCCCTATCATCTCAAAGAAGGTAGCTGCGCATCCGGCTGCTACGCTCAGAGGATCGTGTGCTTGCACCTGACCTTCTCTCTGCTCCGATCACATGTGCATGCGGACACTTTCACCCTCAAATCAGAGCAAAGCCGTTTCGCACGGGTACCTAGCTGCATGATACACGACCTCGTCGCTCGTCTCTGTCCCACAGTTCTGTCTTAAAGAATAAGAGGCAGGCTCGAGATGCATGAAGGGGACCAGCTTCCTCTAGATGGGCAGCTGGCCAGAAATGTGTCCAGCTATGCTGGCATGTACCTCACATATGGTTTGAAAGTGTGATGAAGGGACAGTTGATGCCAAGTAAGTTCCGGAAGAATGAGCGAGGGCGTAGTGGAACCGGCAACCCCAAATGTTAGCAGTCCACCTACCCTGCACCACCTACCAGAGGATATACTACGACATGTAGCAAGCAAACTTTCCACCAGGTACAGAGACTGTGCAAGCTCTATGGACAGCTCCAATGCCTGACAGAGCGGCGCCCCTTGTGGCGCCCCAAGTACACGTCCCTCTGCTCAATGCACCATCTTGTTGCAGGGAGTGGGCACGCGTAGCGCCTACTTGTAGCATCTTTCACCAGCTGCAGCCCTCAGCAGTCACCGTAACAACCTCCTCATGGATCATGAGCCGAGAGATCCCGGGGCACATATCCTCTGTCTTATTGTGGACGTCCAGGCACCTCAAGGTGGGATTGCAGCATCATCAGCTTATTGTCATTCCTCTTCATGCGTCCAGTCCCCTTGCAGTGTCCAAGCCTTTATTGCTGATAGTCATGGTAGAATGTCATGCAGGCTGCAACCACGCTGGACATTACCATGCACCCGGCAGGGCCTGGCCCCAACAGGATGTGGAAGGAAGTTTGCAGGGACGTTGTTGGCACCTTGCCAACCCAGATGTTAAGGGCCTCGCTTGTTTCTGACGTTGCGGTGAGGCCTGACCCGCATTATCAATCCCCATACTTGCTGTGCTGCAGAAGGCTCCACCCTCGCTACACATATGTTGATTGTCCTTCCCACTTGCAGCTGGTCAGCATGATGTGCTTCATAAACACCATACCTCCAACCTCAGATTCTGAGCTTCTCAGGCAATTTCTGGCAAGTGTACAGCATGCGGAACTGTGACCAGACAGGGACTGATTAACATGGCTGTTGATTGGATGTCAACTGCAGGGGTACAGGAGGATGCATGCGCATCAAAGGAGGATGCTAGAGGAGCAGATTCCAAGCAGGGTGGGGTACTCCCCAGCAACTGACCTGGAAGAATTTGCTGCCTCGCTGGCCCGCCGCATGCCTCACCTGCAGACGCTGTCCCTCTTTGTCAGCGCCTGCCCGGCACTGCCTGCCCTGAGTCAGCTCAGGCACATTGAGATCCAGGCGAGCCGCATCCCTGCATCTCGCTCATGGATTAATGCAGCTGCTTGATTGATGGCAGCTTATTGACTGTAAAGGACAGACTGTCTGCTTCCGTGAGTGTGGCTGGCCACTCAGTCCTGCACTTGAATTTTCACCGCAGATGGATCCGAGTGCAAAATGACAACTCTTTGCATATCCGTTTGCTGATGTGGGTGCGCAACAAGTCCACTCAGACTTCTGCTGACTGCAGGCGATTGACTTCAGCAACGTGAATGACATCCTGCAGCCGATGACTCGCCTGCAGACAGCCCTGCTCACCTGCATGCACATGGAGGCGCTCGTTCCAGTGCTGGACCTCTCACAGCTGCCATGCCTGGAGCACCTGAGCCTACAGGATGTCTACCCGAAAAATCTGTCTATCCCGCCAGCCTGCCGCCTGGATCTCCACGGAGAGGGTCGAGTCATCCAGCAGGTGTGCTGCCAAGACTCAAAGCCATGCTGGAGGTATGCACAGCTTGCAGTGAAAGTTGCATGCCTGTCTACCTCATGCCAATGGCAGACCGCTAGCGAGCCGCTGGAATCTGTGAAACCTGGACATGTCACTTTTACATCTCGCTTCATGGCATGCAGGCCCTGACTGGCCCTAAACACCTAGCGCACTTGACTTGGCGTTATGCACAGCTGTGGAGTCATCGGATGGGCCTCCTTTATGTAGTCTGGAATTTTGAAGCATGACTGTACATTGCATTCTTGCGTGAATGAACATTGTGTGTTTGCAGTTTGTGGGCAGCGGGTGGGAGCAGGCTCTGAGTCAGCTGCATACATGCACATGCGCCTGGACTATCACTCGCAAGACAGGGCTCAGGGTTTCAGTCCGCGAAGCACTGCCCGAGGTATGCATGCAAGACTGACTGACCTGACGCACCCTTGCTAGCTCGCTTCTATCTTGAGACAGGTTTGCCTCTTGGAGCTTGGGCTGCAGATTTCGGCAACAAGAAAGGAGAGGTTTTGTCAGCAAGGTGCTTGATTGTCCCGCATGCACTCAATGTATATATGATGCTAGCGCTGTGATTTTGCAGGTCCTGCGCGCGCAGACATCAATCCAAAACCTCAGCCTGTTAGGCCGAGGTGAGATCGAACTCCGCACAGGCGAAACGTCTTGGTTTGACCTGGGTACAGTAAGCAACTTGACAGCTCTTCACATAAAGACTGATCGGCATGCACACATGTGCATCCCAGCCGCCATGCACCTTCAGAGCCTTGAAGTCTATGCTCCATGTGTGTGGCTGAGCGTCGAGGAGCCTTTTGGATGGGCCAACGATGTTGTACATCTGCGGCTCGTGTACAAAACATTTAGGTATATGAGAGCTTGTGATAAGAGAGATATCGTCCTTGATGACAGCCCCTTTTGGCCAATAGGGTCTCCTTTGCATACAGAGA
The DNA here is from genome assembly GCA_000812005.1 of Coccomyxa sp. LA000219. NCBI lineage: Eukaryota > Viridiplantae > Chlorophyta > Trebouxiophyceae > Coccomyxaceae > Coccomyxa > Coccomyxa sp. LA000219. The sequence goes on from KN714655.1 coordinate 304,257, forward strand.
GCGAATGCTCCCTGTACACAACATTCCGTGAAGTGGGAGAGGGACCCTGCATCACTTACCATTCTGGGTGGCAGAGTCGACTTGAGTGCATGGTCCTCGAGGGTTGCAAGTTTGACATTGGCATGTCTGCAGCTGTGAGTGTCTACAATGGGGCTGTGCAAGCATGCTCATGTGGCATCTGTTGGGTGTGCCTGCAGCCAGAGGAGGAGCACTAGACCATCATAACTTTATAGATTGTGTAGATAGTTTCATTGTTGGCAGGGCAATGTCTCCAATTGGCCAATTGCAGTAACGCCACATCGATGATATCTTTGTGTGATCCACGTAGCATTCTCCAGTCAATTGCACACAGTGATATTGTACACATACGATGTGCATGCATTGCACAAACTCTAGCTGGACTATAGACTTGAGCCCCACATTCTACAGTTTGGTCATATGTCGAGGGGACATGAAGGTTTTTGCACATGTGTTTGGCACAGCCTATGCATGCAGCTTTCAGACCTGGTAATCAGTTGGTACGGCTGCTGAATTTTAGGATTTAATTGGATTCGAGGTGATTCCCTTGAGCTTTCTCTGCTCTCTGATCACTTGGGGTGTTGCACTCATGGTGACGTGCTAGCTATCATCGTCTGATGATTCTCCGCTGAGGTCACCCAGGACTGCTGACATCATGCCGCTCTGCTTTTTGTTGCTTCTCTCCTGAACCTCCCCAGCAGGCTTCCGCTTCTGCGCCAGGCCTGTCTGCAATGCAGCCCTGCATAACAAGGCCAGGGCTGCGATAGTCTGTGCTCATGGTGTAACAAGGATGCCCAATGACATGGCTGAAACTTCCTTCAGCATCATGATAGGCCGCAGAAGTTCTGATGATACACCCTATCCCCCATGCTGGGTGGGTGCCATCTACCATGCAGTGCCTTCCTCATCTCATGTTGAAGCTGGTCTAGACAGCAGACTTTGACATCTCAAGGCCTAGAGGGACAATGCTTGTTTGTGCATCATACCTTACAGACTGTCTGAGGTCCTTGCTTTCAGCTTTCAAGCGGGCTGCGGCCTGTTCTGGGGTCTCCTTTCTGAGGGCGTCTCGCTTTGCCGAGTCTTCTAGAGACTCATTCACCCCCTGCATGGCAGCCATCATGCTCAGAATGGCTGCTGCAGCAGCCCATCGCTGTATGCACCAGAAGGCCAGTGTATGAGAGCAAGCACTGGACACTGCAATGCGCTTCATGTGTGGGAATCCAAGGCTGTCAGTGATGGGGCTGGAACAGAGCATGCCTCTGAGTTGCACAAGCCACAAGCAATGACCGTCATAGGCTGCAATGGGAGGTCATCTGGATCCACAGCTGCTTCATTGAGCTTCTGCAAGATGTCCAGTCCCTTGTGTGCTCGTCCCACAACCTGCACAGGTAGTCTTCAGAACCGCAAAAGATAGCTGGACATGCATCCTGCTGACCAATTGCTCCCATTCTCGGAAGGGTTCATCACCCGGTCGTCAACACATGCCGGAAACATACCTGATAGCTGCTGTCCAGGTAGATGGCCTTGGTGAGGGTGACGGCAACCTCTGATGCATCCTCTGACAAAGAGACAACTCCAGCATGATTGTGATGTAGATAGTCATAATGCCGTACTTGTACACCTGCCCCTTTGTACCTGCACATACCGCTCCACCATCAGAGTACTCGACATACATCATGTGCCAATCAGTAGGGCAAAATGTTGGTTCTGCTGTGCTCAGGCAAGCATATAACACGAAGTGTAGCACAGAGCTCAGGCATTCTGGAGGGCTGGCAACATCAGGGGGAGAAGCTAACCCATTTGAGGTTCCAAGGAAGATGGCAGAGTCCGGCAAGAGTCTGTGGACAGTCACACTCTTCAGTGCGTCTGTTGTGCCCTCTCTGCATCTGTTGAGCAGGTGTCGGGCTGCCAGAGGTGCCCTGTCCTCAAAGACTTCTACCACCAAACGGCCTGATTGTCAAAGATGCAGCAATTTAGCTCTCTGAGGTCCCAGCCAGTCAGGCAACCTGCACAGCTTGTGGAAGATGTGTGCCATACCTAGGTCTACAGTACCATGTCGGATGTCCAGGAAAACATGCGGTCGATTCATATCACGCTCGGGCAGCGCAGGCAGGTTGTCATCGTTGTTGCCTTCCAAAGCTGGATGCCTGCCAGTCCTCTTGAAGATCTCCATCTCCTTCTTCATCTCTTTGGACGTTGGAAACCTCTTGACCCTACCCTGCCTGACATCTTTTGCTTCTCCCACAAATCTCGTCATTGCGTACACTGCAGCAGTGAAGCCCTGTTGTGACTTACAGGAGTTGAAGGTGCCAGTCTGAAGTTACGGTCAGGGCAGATATGTTGGCAGTTCAGCTCGTCTGAAGTTTAGAGCTCCCTGTGTTGTCAGTATCTTGTGGGAGAAGCACTGCCTCGTGAGATGCAAAAGCCCAAGATGGCTCTTGTGAAGCTGCGGACGACTAAGAGGAAGCTGCGGTCCCCCTCATGCTCCACACCAGCCTTACCTGTCCATTCATGCAGACTATCCAGGTCCTCAACTTTAGATGTCGTCCCTTGCCGTGGTGCACCTCATTCCTTTGCAATTCCGAAAGAATGAGGAGCCTTGAGCAGTGTCTACCTCTCTGGCGTTGGATGCACATGCGCTAAGCCCATGCATTCTCCGATGCTATCAATCTCTCTTTTGACATCTATAATAAAGTGTGCCGCATCAAGATGCAGCAGTACTGCTCTGGCGTGGTGATCATGGTAGAGGAAGGAGATATGCACCAACATGCCCCTGGTAAGCGTTCACGCCCCAAGCGCTAGATTGTATGACGAGGCGCGCTGTCTAGAGCACGTGAGCTATTGAGATAGATTTACGCATTCTAGCAGACTTCTCGCTAATGTCTGAGCAGCAATGCAGGGGGCATGCCACATGACATCGTCAATGCACCCTTGCCACCACCACCGCCGCTTCCTGCTGATATGGAAGTCGAGCCCCACCCTGGTCCGCCATTACCCGATGCCCATCCTGGAGCTCCAGCACCCCTCCCTGACATGCCACCCATGCCGCTCCCTGATGACATGGACATGGAGGTGGTAAGCCTCTCAGTGTCTGAAATCTCCCTCGTATAATGTCGTGTAATGTAGTCTTGGCAGCAGCAGGAAGGTGCTGGGATGTCGAGGGCCGTAACGCAGCTGTGAATATCACACTTCATTGATGTCTCCGTATGGCCCTGAGCCCCTCCGGGCCCTTTTCAGCCTGATGCTCTGCCACAAGGCTCCTACACATGAGATGTCAAGCCCCATGCCTGCATGCGGTGGCATGCAAGGTGTCCAATTTGCGCCAATGTGCTCTCTCCTCTCTGCTGCAGGACACAGGGCATCTGCCTCCTCCACCCCCTCCGCCCCCTCCCCAGGACCCTAGCCTGGCGCCACTTCAGGCAGCAGACCCTGCCGGCGCCGCTCCGCTGCCACCCCCGCCAATCACCCTTCCAGCGCCCGCAATGGTAGCGCCCACCCAGCAGCATGCAGAGCCGGCACAGCAGATGGTGAGCCCCAGCTTCCACCTGGCCGCTTGCTCAAGCAGGGAGCTATCATGCGGGCTGTGCAAAATGCGCGCTTCTGTCGTAAGAGGTACATGATCGCGTGCGGCAGTGGGTATGCCAGCTGGTCCATATTTTTCGGCCCTGAGATAGACGTTCCACCTATGTGTGCTGGCAGTGCGGCACATGTCTGAGAGCACTGTGACACTCAAGAAGCTTTGTACTGCAGGAGTGCTTAGCATGCTGACACCATCCTACATGGTGTTGATGTCATACACCTATCAAGCCATGTCCTGACATCGTGCATCTGTGCGGGCAGGGCGGGGAGAGATCCGAGGAGCAGTACAATGCCATGACTCCTTGAGTGACAGGCAGTTGATTGGTGCCATTAACACAAGTTTGCGGGCCTCATCTTAGCAAGACATTCTCCTCAGGTGCATGTGTGTTGGCAGGGCGGGGAGATGTCCGAGGAGCAGTACAACGCCATGACGCCCGAGCAGCAGGCGGCGTACTGGCACCAGTGGCAGCAGTACTCCCAGCAGTACTACGCTGCAGCGCCCGACCAGCAGCAGGACCCCAGTCTCCAGTATAGCCAGGACCAGCAGTCCCAGGCGCAGTATGGCCAGTATCAGGTGAGGGCTTGCAGCTTTTCTGAACATGACTGTGCCGTGATGTGCAAAGGTAGATTGCATGCATGACATGCTGAGGCCTTTGTCAGCATCCAGCCGGTCTGCATGTCAGTATGCCAGTAGGTGCCACCATGGATACCTACGGTAGACATGTCATGCATGTATGCTGCTTCTGACATGCGTTTCAGCACCAGTGCTTCTTGCATGTGTGCTGGCTGCACAGCTGAAATGTTAATATCCACTCACAGTGAGGTCCCCCTTTAAAATGGCTCTCTCTGCGCAGTATGGGCAGCCCGATGCCCAGCAGTGGGCCCAGTATGCAGCGCAGCCGCAGCAGCAGTATGCGGAGCAGCAGCCGGACTACTCCTACTACTACCAGCAGCAGGCGCAGTCCCAGGGCCTCTCCCAGCCCTACCCACCCCAGGCAACTTCAGATTCCCGGACGTGCCTCCCTGTCTTGCATGCGGAGGACAGATGTGCATGCCCCCCCCCTCTGCATCTCTGATGGGGCAGGGATTTGGTCCCATGACACATCTGCAACGACTATATCTTCATAGCTTCTCGGTGGTGCAAAGTAACTATAAAAGGTGAGGTGTGCTGCCTGTGCGCAGGTGCAATACAGCGCTGCTCCAGACAGCAGTGCTGCGTATGCATACCAGGCAGCTGCTCTGCCAGCTGCCGCTTACAATGCAGGTAGCGTCCTCTCAACTTGCCATGTGATTGCCCGTCAAGCAGGACGGGCTCACAGTCTCTCCTGGCTTCCGTGCGCCCTGAGAGTTTGGGAATGAATCTTCTGACCAGGATGGTCATGCAGGGCTGGGGTTGTCCCTGGAGGTGCCTGTGTTGGCGCCTCCCAAAAAGACGGTGCCTGACTGGCTGAGGGCTGAGATGCTCAAGAGAGGCATCGGCCAGAGTGCACAAGCGGGTGAGTGTCCCCCTTCAGTCTGATGTCCATGTCACACCTGATATATAGGTTTCTGCTCCAACTCAAGTTTGCGCTTGAGTGCCCGGCGCCTTCAGGAAACAGGCCCAATCGACAGACCGCTCAATGACAGTGCCAGCCCAACAATCGTGTGAAAGCCAGGGCTCTGCCCAGTCAACTGCCTTGTATGGTGAGCTGTGCCAGGGCTTTATCATTGGTTGGGAACGAGAGGGGGAGGGGTCCCAGCCCTGCATGGCCTGCATGCCTTCTGAGAGCACCAGCAGTGCCTGATGGTCGACATGTGTTGGTGTCACAGCGCCTAAGCAAGGTAGCGACAGCGAGCCTGAGCCTGATCAGGCACAGCCCCGCAGGTTAGCTCAAGCGGGGGGCTCAAGGTGTGCCTTCCCCAAAAGCTCCCCTGAGCTTACCCGCATTTCTTGATGAGACCCAACAGCTGAGCCATATTCTGGCCATCTGCTTTCACAGCAGGGTTGATTACAGTCTCTCCTAGGCGGCTGATGCCTGGGACAGTCTCTTGTCACTGTCCATGGTCTCCATCTTGAGAGCTTAGCCGGTGATGAGAGGCTGTGCCGGTCCCTGCCTGCCTAGAAGCCTGTCCCTGCCCTCTGACATGCACCCTGTTTTCCACACCCAAACGCCTCAGCCATTGGGTTGTTGCGCAGGTGGGCGGGAGAGGAGGAGCGGGGCGGCAAGCGCGGCGTAGGCGTAGGCGGGGAGGACAGTAGCGATGAGGAAACTGAGGAGAAGGTGTCCCGGGCGGAGGAGCTGCGCAGGGAGCGCCTTGGCGCGGTGGTCAAGCGCAACCTCACGGGCATCCTGCTGGAGGTCACAGACGCGCTGTTTGGTGCGTCAGGCTTCGCTGTTCAGGGATCCTCTGTCAGACACTTGCATGCAGCAGGGTCCAACAGGACTAGTCATCATATTGCTGGGGCGGACAGACAATTCCTAGATGGATAGCGCGTGCATGTCGGCCTGCTGTATGAAGATCATATCCGCCATTTCAGCGGAGCATACTCCTGAGTCCTGAAATTGCTGTGCCTCAATGCAGAGAAGATTGCAAGCAAGGCACTGAATGGGGAGACGGAAGATCCTCAGGGTCCGGAGCAGGCACCAGCAGAGCCAGAGCCTGCTGCAGTGGCCAAGATACTGCAAGATTCAGGTAGGTCCTGCACCGACATCTTTGTGCCAGGGCTGCCCTCTTGTAGGATTTGTGTGCTGTGTGTTAACTTTGATATCTTTGCAAGCGTAAAGGAAGAGCTCATGCACCAGCCGCTTCCTGTTCATAGGTCAAAGGAGATGATGCTCCTGCATGCCTCATCTTCCTGTCTCTGCTAGTTCCACAAGCTAATCATTCCCCTGTGCTGTCAGACATCATGGGTGCTGTTAAGAGCTTGCTGGCATCGGGCCCAATTGGCAGCATGCGTGCTGACGCCACTACGGCTGTACTGCAGAGGAGTCTGAGGAGAGTGGCGGGGGTGGAGATGCGCTCGGACTGGGCTACGGCTCAGATGAGGGTTCAGACAGCGAGGCGCCGGGCGGCCAGAAGAAAATTGGCCAGCCCGAAGCATCTGTGCCAGAGCAGGACAGCTCAGCGCCAGCTCAGCCGCATGAAGGAGAGCGCGAGGCAAAGCAGAGCCCAGCAAATGCTGCAGACTCTGCTGCAGGGTCAGTTGCAGTCAAAGTCAAGGATGAGACACCTGTGAGTGAGCCAAGTCAAGCAGGCCTCAGTCAGACACAGGCTGTGAACAGCAGCATCAAGGCGGGAGAGCTACCTAAGAGAGAGCCTACAGCTTACAGAGTCAGCGTGAAGCAGGAAGCTGCAGAATCACTCTCACAAGGGGACATGAAAGCAGAAAGCAGCATCGCAAATAGCAGCGCTATGACTGCAGCAGCAGAAGATAACAAGGCCAGTCTAGCCAATGGCACTGCCTGCAATCCACTGTACAGCAAAGGGTCCAGGTGAGCAGATTACATGCTTGCATCATACACTGCAACGCATCTCACAATCTGACACGGGACAATATGTACAGCCATGTTTGAGACTTGCACCTCTACTGCATCTGTAGCACCTGCCCTCTATCGTATGGAAAAGGAGGATTGGATGCCTGCCTGCCTGCCTTGTTCATGTGTCACGACCGGCAATTGTCATATTTTCTTGTGTAGCGTGTGGTACCTGGACAGGCATGAGCAGCGACAGCCAGCAATTGTCGTAGCAGTGGATGTCATGCATCCGCCGCCCTCTTATTGCATCCGCTTGGAGGGCGCTGACAGCACGCGGGACACTGAGGAAGCCCGCCTGGAGCCCAGAGCTGCCCAGCCGCTGCCCAAGCCGGCCCAATCAGCCCCAGATGCCAAGTCAGCCGCAGCTAAGCCAGAAGGTAGTAATCGGCCAAGCCGCTTTATGTCGTGCACATTGGAGTCTGACTGGTATGCATGCTGCCTTTACTGTGGTTGTGAGACCATGTTGAGGCAGATGTGTACTGCTGCACACAGCATCTGCTCAAATAATCAGCCGTTGAATGGCAGCTACTCTTGCAGGCATTGATGGGGGAGCAGATGTGTCAGCAGAGCGGAGCGTGCCAGAAGCCATGCTTGATAGCAGCAAGGCTGAGGTCAGCGCCAGCAAGGCGTCCTCTGCCAAGGAGGATTCTAAGAAGAAGCGCAAAGAAAGGGAGAAGGAGAGACAAAGAGACAAGGATGACAGCCAGAAAAGCAAAAGCAGCCGTGACGAGGCCAACAAGCCCCAGAAGCTAGATAACAGGGAGGATGATAGAGACAAGAAGGGCAGGAAGGCCACCAAAGATGAGGGGAGAGGAAAGGACAGGGACAGCAAACAGGAGAGAGGCAGGGACGACAGAAAGAGGCAGAGGTCGTCCAGAAGCCTGAGCAGGAGCCGCAGCAGGGATCGCCGGCGGAGACAGCGCAGCCCAAGCCGAGACAGGTCAGCGCCACATGCTCCTCTTTGCCCCCTTATTCGCCTCGCAGGCTCTCAATTACATGTTTTGGTTGTACTCATGAGACCCGTTGTGGATAGCAATATCGATGATATTTATCATGAGACCTCGATGGCTGGACATGCTGATGCCTCCTGCTGGCATCCATTGGCGCTCAGCTGTGGCAGTGCATGTGCAGGAGGCGGGACAGCGGCAGGCGGCGGAGCAGCAGAAGCCCAAGCAGAGAGCGCAGGAGCAGGCGCTCTGACAGCAGGTCGCCTGTGCCCAGGACGCACAAATCTGAGCCGCGCAAAGAGAGAGGAAGCCGCAGGGAGAAGGATTAGGTGGCTGTAGGTTGCTGGTGTAATCATGATGTCATGACAGCGCAGCATTCACAGGGCGTCGCACGTTCTCTGGGTTTGGGAAAGTGATAAGCTACACTACAGCACCTGGTTTGGAATACCATCGGAGTGATGCTGACTGGCTCAGGACCTGTAGATGCTTGCTGTCAGCCAGAGAGAGCACTGCCTGTTCAGAGGTGCAAACGTATAGCCCTTCTGACCTGGTTGTAAGGTATGAACGTTTGTTCCTTAGTTAACTTGCCCAACGTCGACCTGTAGTCAGGATAGCTCTTGCAATCTAGAGGTGCCTTGTCTCGCTCTCTTGAGCTTTCTCCTACCCTACCTTTCTTCACTGTTGTTAAAGGACTGAAAGAACTGTCTCCTGCTCGCATCGGAGGTCAGGTCGGTGCCCCCTCACTTAGTCACCGCCCTCCAAGAATAGTGCGTGATGGGCCGGAGCGCAGCTCAGGATTCACGCGTGCGCGACACTTGGATATGACTTCAACTGCTTGATAGATGGATTGATGCGCTGACGCTAACCAATCAGAGACGAGATCGTTTCGAAACGGTGCGGGCACCGAGCGGCATGTCAGCTAGCTGAAGAAGAACATACACCGCAAGAAGGGACAATAAAGGCCTCAGAGCCTGCTAGATGAGGGTATATTTATATCGATGCGTATAATGAGTCTTCATCAGACTTACCATGCACATTCTGGAAGAGTGAAGAACAGGGCATCTTGCAATATACCCCCTATCATCAAGGCACTCAATACGATGATGCTGTCTATGTCTCTCGCACAGTACGGTGAGGACGAGGAGTCTGAGTTCAGACCACCACAGCTGACTGCTGATGGAGCATTGGCGTCTCTGGAAGCTATGGCTGGAGAGCTGCGAATCGAGGCACACGAACGGCATCTTCATGATCATCTCAACAGCATTCTCGATGATAGGCACAAGGGTGAGCGATGCTTCAGCAGCAGGATGTGGCGCTGACCACATCAGCACTTTTATCTCAAGAGATGGCTGCCTTGGTGCTGTTGATCCCAGGCCTTTCAGCCTACATTTTCGTACTTGGCAGGTGTTTGAGGAGCCATGGAAAGCCACGTATGTGAGGCTGAAGCTGATGGACGTGTTTGGTGCAGAGATTGCCAGCGTGCAGTCCCATGCAGAGAGCGCTCTGCAGCAGCTGGCAGCAGTAAGAGAGCAGGAGCAGTTGCAGCTCACGCGGCGCGCGGAGGCTCTGCAGCGCGAGTTCAGGGAAAGCATTGCAGAGCTGGAGCACAGATACGCTCTGCAGGTACGCTGTAGGAAGCAGCACCAGCTGTTGCCCAAACTGTGTTATCATGTCTCCTGCAGCATGGTTGTATCACAAAGGATGCATTGATGGGTCTCTTTGATGCACCGTGGCACTGTAACCTGCTCAGGGGGCTGTCATGAAGTTGTAGGCTCTGCATGGCCCAGTGTCATTACACCATTCATCGAGCCCATGGCAGGAGCAGGGTCAATCTTGATCAGTCCAGAGCGTCATAAAATGACTGGGCCATGAGCTGTGGTGTCACTCAGGCATCGGCTCACGTCAATGCCCCGAGCCCTGCAGTGCTTTCGTCTGCAGATGGCGAGCCTTGAAGAGGAACACGCTGGCCTACATAGCAGAAAGCAGGCTCCCCCAGCCTATATTCAGGATGGCTCAAGCTTCCTGCTCTTCAAAATATCATGCTCTGCAGATGGAGAGCCTGAAGAGGGATATGCTGGCCAAGGTTGCGGAGACCAAGGCAGCCTGCGAGGCCAACATTGAAGCCAAAGCGGTCGAGTTGGCAGAGGAATTGGAGAGCGCTGACAGATGTCCGTGCGCGCCATCGCATCCCGCTTGGTGAGCGTTGCCAGCCTAAATTGTCCACTTATGCTCCATGCATGGCTTCCGAGGAATCTCATATTGTAAGCGGTAGAGCTGGCAGAGGAGCTTGAAAGCAGAGACAGATGCTCATGCGCGCATTCGCTGCCCGACTTAATGAGATTCGACTTTCAGCTCATGCACTATATTTAACATGTATGCTTGTTGCCTTCACTCATGAGGGCTGTAAAAGTACTTGTAGTGCCTCTGCCATCATGACTTAAAGTTACAGCTCTAATGAGGCGCTGCAGACATGACGATCAGCCATGGCATGCGCTGGAGTGCCCTCACGAGCATCCTTCCTGCCATTCATTGTCAGCTGTGGCTCTTTGAGGGGTCAGTATGACCATGTTTTTTTCTCTGACGACCATGCCAACCGTTCCCTGCACTCAGAGTCCTCTGGCTGTGCGCAGGGAGGATGAGGAGAGCGGCTATCGCCAAGGACGGGCACCTCGCAGGAAAGCGCCTGGGGACAGATCCCTGCTGCGGCAGCACACAGTCTCGGGCACCTGGCAAGACTCCAACCGCGAGCCAGCCAAAGAGTGAGTGCCCCAGCCATGCTCTATGCAGTATACATGTCTCTTTCCACAGACACAGAGCATCACTAGAAAAACGCTGACTCGTGCATCTGGAATGGCTGCTACCAAGGAGTCAAAGCTTTTTAGGGGGCCAAGGCAATACAGGCGTTGCGCGCTACCAATATGTGCTGCATGTGCAGGTCTGTGGCAGCAGGGAGTGAATTACATCATCGACCCTGTGCATGCCGCCAAGCCTACAGGACAGCTTCCAGCATGCGGCCGCTGCGAGTCGGGGACCTGCTTGATTCTGACGATGAGGACGATCCATACTGATCCAGTATATGGACGACACCTTTGAGAGGGGTCCGCATAGGAGCAGATGCCTTGGTCAACGACTTTATGGACCAGAGTCATGCTATTTGTTGCAGCCTGTGAATGCCTTGTAGTGCGGGCATACAGAAGAGCCATCTAAAAATCTCAAGCCATGCGACTTCCTGGTCCTCTGCTCATGTCCCAGCAATCAACATTGCCATAAAGGTTGTCATGGGCGGTCCATAGTCTGAACATGATTCTCTAACCCCAAGCACCCGCTTCCCCTGAGGAAGCTTCCAGGCTAGGGGAAGCTACAAAGCTCTACTGAGGCAGCCCTTGCGCATTCCTCAGAATGCATAGAGCCCATTTGATATTGAAAGGAGTGAAGCAGTAGTAATACACATTGCAAGTGCTGCAGCATCAACCACGCCTCTAGGTACATGTCACTACTTGAGATCTGAGCACAAGAAACCTGTCAATGGGCAAGCACAAGGAGAAATCGCACAAGCGTAAGCACGAAGGGAGCTCTAGCGACGATTCAGGTGAGCATCATTCTGCCGTCTCCCATCGCCGCTAAGCACTTTGAGGGGCATTTTCACATCTGATGCTCATCGCTCCTGAATGCGACCATCATTGGACTGCCTTCTGAAAGCGTCGTCTTACGCAGAGGAGGACGTGAGGAAACACAAGGACAAAAAGGCAAAGAAGCACAAGAAGGAGAAGAAAAGCAAGAAGCACGATGAAGAGAAGCAGTTGCTAAAGGCTGCAAAAAAATTCCTTAAGAACAGTAAGCTCACAGCACCTCATGTTACGTCTACGCGTGACAGTACGCTGACAGAATTCTGCAAGTGCCTTTGTTACAGCCGAGTGCCATGCTAAGTCTGGGACCTTGTGCAACCTTGTGCAGAGCTTAAGGCGGATGAGAAACACCCTGATGAGGGACAGCCAGCAGAGGACAACACGCCTTTGAGCAAGGGAGAGGACATTGAGGAGATCACAGCAGATGACTACTTCATCAAGAATGCTGAGGCAAGCTCAACAACCCTCCCATGCATAGAGTGTGCTGTTTCTTTGACATGTGCTGACCCCACTCTCACGCCATGAAAGCTCCCTACAGTTCCTGTCACAAGTGCAGCCATCTGCGTCTCAACTCCTTCAGGCATCAGTACCTGGGTTCCAAGCAATCTTGGCACTCCCAATGCTTTGCTACTGATACTTTCGGCGGCGAAGGCATTGGGATCACCATGCCTGTCCTGGCCTCAGGTACTGATGACCAATAGGCACTCCAGGGCATGCATCGCATGCCCTGGTGTTGCACCACACATTACGCTGTCGTACCAATCCATGGATTTGCTTCCAAGCCTGGACTAAGGCCACATAACACTTGTGCTGCAGTTCAGCGAGTGGCTGAGGCTGCAGCAGCGCCTGCTCTTCAATGATCTGACCTCGGAGCAAGCGCGCTCCCACTTTGTGGAGTTTGTGGAGGCCTGGAATGCTCGGGCGCTGCCCGCCAGGTACTACAAGGGCGTTGCAGGCACCACCCTGCGGCGCACCAAGCATGCTTGGGCCATCAAAGGTGCTTCCTCTGCCTAAAGGTTGCTGAAAGAGTATGTGTCGTGAGGCTCACTTCAAGTAGCTGGAATGACTGCCCAATATGGCTCCCCTCGGACCTGTAGAACCCAGGCACCAAAGCAGTCAACTTGCAAGGTGCTTAAGCTTGGCTGATGCAGCCAGCACTGAGGGTGGTGACTCGATAGCCATGTGGCTGCTGCAGAAACGCAGGGAGACGGAAAGGCTATCAGCGTTCACAGTGCTAAGAATGCTGCACAGCCTCATGCGCATGCGACTCACATTCTTAGTGTAATCTTTCCTGGTGCAGGCAGCAGTGGCGCTGACAGGACAGCCGTGGGCCTGGCAGCGGCCATGGAGGAGGACCGCAACGCCTACAGCGCGCAGCGGGCGCAGGAGGCAGCCGAGCGCAAGAACTGGCGCGGCGAGCAGCGAGAAGCCCTGGATGAGTTGCTGCCCAAGGCCACAGCGGGCAGGTGCGGGCTCTGCCCGACAAATCTTACTGTTCTCACTTGCAGTTTTGCATGTGTCATGTCCCAGGCCAGGGTACAATGCTTGCAGGTGTGTTTGTGGCACTTGCATGGAGTGCCGGAATATATTGTCACATGCAATGCGGGCCCATGCGTGCTGGTAGTGCACTCGCTAAGTAGTCTGCAGATGTCACACACCTGTCGCACATGATGAGCTGCCGGAGTGAGCCGAGACTCACTGCATGTCCCAATAACCTGGCGTGATCAAGGCTGAGCTGCAGGATGTGGCCTGTGCAGGGAAGCGAGGATAGACCAAAAGATGGCCAGGCGAGAAGCTGCTCGGGAAGCTTCACCGGAGATGACTAGGCTGCCAGGTGGCGGTGACGTCATGGGAGGAGACGACTCCATTGCAGCAGCTATGGCCAGGTAAGCACTAACCTACTTGTTGAACCATACATTCACTGTGTGCAAAAGCAGTAGCAAGGCTGTCCTGTGTGCAAGATGTCTAGGAGAGCTTGTGAGGATTTGACAGATCAAGCTGCCCTGCATTCACCTCCTTACAAAGCTCACGGCTGAGGGCAAGGCTGCAGCTCCCTTGACCACAGGCAAGCAGTGCATGGCGCCTTGCATGATGTGCCAGTGCTGCCAGCAGGGAGGCCAAGCAGAACGAGTGGAAGGCGCGGAAGAATATGGTCCGGGAGGAGCAGATGCACCACAAGCTCACAGCAGCCCAGGAAGCAGAGGCGGAGAAGATGGTGCAGTTCAGGGCTCTGCTTGCACAGGGCCCGATCAGCATTGCCAGGCGATCAGCTGCTGAGTAGATACATATACTTGCAGACTGTCATACTGAGCAGACAGACATATTCAGAACAAAGCGCCCTCAGTGGCACCGAGTCAGCGCAGACCTGCATGCCAAAACACATGCAAGGTGGCGCAAATAAAGTACATTGAGTGGAATCACGCTGATGTGATTGCCACCTTTGCGAAAGTTTGGGGCCTGTGCAGTGAATATGAGCTCGAGTAGTTTGAGGCCTAGGCACAGTATCTTCCTGATGATGGTACCTTGGGAATAGGGCTGAAAGGTTGATGTTATGTTGTGTCAACCTGCTGCCACAAAAGCGCAGAGTAGAGTGAAAGGGGCCCTCTGATGTCATACTCTACTGTGTACACCTTTGGAAAGTTGATATCATTCGTGTCTCACATGTACATCAGCCAGGTAGTACATGAGAGTTCCTGCACTGGCTCAAGATAGCTTGAGACTGCAGCATTTCTCTACACCATGTGACGGCTGTGTACTCCCATGTTGGTTGCCAAACGCCCATCAGATTGGATGCCACTATATGTTGGGCCTCTGTGATAAGCTCTGGACATCTACCCCAACGCAAGCCATTGTGTGAGCTACGCTTGATATGCCCTCTCGAGATGTCACTCTGGTGGTATGAGTTGACACTCGCAGCTAGCATGGCAGCATGCGGACTTGACCACAGTTGGTCTATCTACTCGCCCAGGCATTGTATGTTTGCTATGCCTTCCCCTTCAAATACTGGAGACGCGCTGGGATGCTCGGGATAACATGATGTGCCCACGTCAATGTACAAAGGGGTGAATGTCCACTACCCCAACTGCCAAAGCTGATACTTACCAGCCACCAGCAAAGCTAAAGTGCCACTCTATTGTGCAACAGACCACGCCCATTTCCTCAGCCTGCAAAGAAAGCAGAGCTATAAGAGGCACTCACTCGCCAGGGGTTTGCTTCTTGCTGTCAGGGAAAGAGCTGCGCAGGGGTTACGATATCTTCAGAAGACTCCCAGTAGCGTGTGTCATGAGCCTCACGTGGGTGCATCTGAGTCTGTTGAACCCACCGTGCTGAGATGGGTGAGCCTCTCGCAGTTGGTCACATCCACCCATGCAAGGGAGTGCCGGCTGAGAGGCACCACCGCAGCTCTGAGGCCTCTGTCGCTGATGTCATGGCAGCTGCAAAGGCTGAGCGAGCGCAGCGCTGTGAGTTTGGTCAGCCCGTACAGCCCCTTATCATTGAAGCGGCCTCCGTCCAAGCTCAAGGTGCGTAGATGCTTCAGGTTCCTGTGCACATGAAGTGCCGCTGACACAAGTAGCATCGTGAAAATGATTGCAGACTTTTCAGGTGGCAGTCCCTTCTCAGTTCCAGCTGGTGGCGCCAATGGATGAAATCTAAATTGGGCTGTTGCCGGTGGTACTGTCCCACTTTCACTGGACACGGCCTCGTGCATCATGCAATGATAGAGCAGACAGTCTCAGCCACAGGCATGCTGGGTTAGAGGGGAAGCCTTGCCTGATGGATTTGACCCCAGAGTTGTTCACGCCCAGATGCGCAACCCCCAAGGACGTGAGCTGCCTCAGAGCTGACAGCGGGCGGATGACAATGTCAGCTCCCCGCGGATCCTACACAGATGCGCCGCACTTAATTGGCAGGGTGCTGACGCTGAGCTCTTCCCTCACTGAAGCGTCCT
Organism: Coccomyxa sp. LA000219; assembly: GCA_000812005.1. NCBI lineage: Eukaryota > Viridiplantae > Chlorophyta > Trebouxiophyceae > Coccomyxaceae > Coccomyxa > Coccomyxa sp. LA000219. The sequence goes on from KN714655.1 coordinate 319,891, forward strand.
TCACTGCCTGGTCACAAACCCACAGGTTGCATGCAGGGTCTCCTTACTTGGCCGGGGATGCTGGCTGGAGGACTGCTCACCTGTGAATTGGAAATGTCCAGGTCCTGCAGATCTGTAAGCTGCGCCACCTGGCTCACAAGCCAGCTTCCCAGTTCTGCGCTCCCTGGAATCCTTAATGACTTCACAGTGTGTAAAGCCCCCAGAGCCTTTGCCAGGGTGAAGCTGGCATGCCCTAAGGTGCTGAACTTGTCAAAGTGAAGAGTTTCCAAGCTACTGATGCGGACAACATGTGCATTCTCTTTTATGGACCCCCTGCAGATGGCAAGGCGGCGCGAGTGAAGTTACATTGTCATGAGAGGGAGAGTCTGCAACGCATCTCCCAAGCAGTGCTCAGACCCGAACAACATCAGGAGCCACTGCTGATCTTGATGCAGAGTCGCAGTGTATCCCAGCCAAAGAAAGGCACACCACTAAGAAGCGCATGGAAGCACAGCTGACCTAAGATCAACATCCTCCACCCTGCCACTTCTATAGGCTGGCATGGATGGAGCACACTCTCATGCAGTGTTCCTGAAGAAATCCGCGCCGGTTGACAGGGTGACTCACCTGGTAAATGAGAGGTATTTGAGCATCGGGAGGCTCTGCAGCTCTGACAGTGAGTGTACATCACAATCCCGAAACTCCAGACGGCTCAGCCTGGTTGCTTGCGCCCAAAGGTGCGGGATGTCGCACATGAGCACAGGGCTGAAAGACTGATTGAGTTCCAGTGACCTTAGCTTGCCTGCACAACAGATGCCAACTGCATGCCCGCAGTGTCATTCAGCATGCAATGCTTGCAGTCATTGACTGTCTACTATTGTGCAGCATGGTAAACAGCCTATGACCAGACGCTCGCATCAGCCAGGCTTCTCAAGAAGACAGTGTTGCTCAGGGTCTTGTGCTGATCAGCTTACCGGCATGCATGCATGCCCGATAGGAGGCCACATTCTTCTCAATTTGCTGATCTGTTTAGGATCGAGAGCATGATAAGAGACCTGATGGCCGCGCAGCAGAGCGCAGCTCACTCAAAGATTCTGTGCTGTCACTGAAATCTCTGGTGTCAGCTCACTCTCACCTCCGCGGAGAGCAGCGTGCAGTAGCCCTTCATGGTCTCCATGTGGCCAAGCGGATTCATGGAGCTCTGTGAGCGCGAGTACAGCAGCTCCGCTGCTGCTAGAAGAGGCCGCTCCGGAGGAAAAGCAGATATGCCACCCATCAGCTTTCAGGATCCTCAGCTTTTGCAGAGCAAGCAGCGCAGAGCCATCCAGGGTGGGGGGCTTGTCACCCAGGGGCAGGGAAAGACCTGCATGTGCAGGGACCAAAGAACTAAGTATTGCCCGGCTTGACAGTGCGTATCCGTCATCTCACAGTCGTGTCGATGATTGAGCAGGCAGAAATGCCCTTTGTCAGATAAAATTCAGAGTTCCTGTCCAGAAGATGGTGGTGGCATTGATTCAGCACTTACCTATGTCGAGAGCTGTGAGATTGGTCAGGCCAGCAAGCCCCTCTAGCAGGGTTTGAGTGGCAGAGACACAGTAACGCAGGTCCAGCCTCTTCAGACCTGCATCTCAAGCTGCCAGCTGCTCAGGCGCAATAGCACAAACTATGTTCTGTCAAGGCCTGAACGAATGATGGCTAGACTGGCGCTCAACGTCACTATGTAGGTAGCTTCTGGGAAGCTGCGAATCATTGTGCGCGCGCATTTGCTCAGGAACTGTGCAACACTTGCACAAAGCAAGTGAAGATGCCCACACACCCCATACATCTCATAAAGAACCAGATCAAGCTGAAATTGATGACCCCCTGTGCACACTGTGGCACTTACTAATGCAGGAAAAAATTGACAAGGCAGAGAGTCATCATATGCAGCACCTGTCAGGCAGGACAAGAGGCCCAACACTCCAGGATGGTCTTGTATGTCTACCCTTGGCGGGCTGGTGCCATAAAACACCAAAACTGTTGCTGGCAACGCTATGCAACTGGCACCGAGGGCTGTGAGCTGGGTTAGCGCGGCCATGGCATCAAGCCCTGCTTCGGCCATCTTGTAGCAGCAGTTCACATCCAGGCTCTGCACAGCAATGACAAGCTGGTCTGCAGCACCATTGCTTGGGGAGGCCAATGATCGGGTCAGATGCTTTCTCCCAGACAGCATGTCAGGGTCAGTAGCAGCCCAGTCACAGAGCTCCCAGGCACATATCAATCCCGCCTTGCCTAGGAGATGGTAGAACGGATATCACAGGACACACCCTCCCACACTCAGATAGCAGCAAAGCCCAGACAGTATGCCTGGTGAAGGGACATGTCCTGGCAGCACATTGGAGCAGCTACAGGACGATGGAGTGTACCTTTGTGGGGTATCACTTCAGAAGTTCTAGACCCTCACCTGGAGGTGCGAGAGGCCGTTCAGATATGCCAGCCCAGCCCCAGTGATGCTGTGAGCGGCGCACAGGGAGAGCTCCCGCAATTGGACCAAAGAGCTGAGGGACTCCAGGTCACGGTCCAACAGGAACTGCACAGAGAAGCCAAGCGCCTGAGAACCCCAACCATGTACAATGGATCTGCTCCATGGGCTGTGCATCAGAGCATTGCAGCAGGCCTGCAGTGGCAGGCTGAGCTTGCTGTGAAACAATGAAGAGTTGGGAAGCTCCTGCAGTGGGTTGTGTACCTCTGCCTCCACATAATGTAGCGTTGTCAGGCTGGTCAGTCCCTGTCCGACTATCTGCATGCAGTTCCAGGGGAATCAAGCATGGCACCCCCAGGTGCATGCACAGCCTGCAATGGAGTTTCATCTGTAGCACTTCTCAAAGATATGCTTTGATGGAGGCCTGGGCCTGCTCAGGCAATGACCTCCCCCACCCAACCGCAACATGGATTGTGCACCACATTTCCAGGACTCCCGTCCTGCCTGGGACAGTATGAAGGACTGCACAGCTGCGTACATCATGTGATCAGGATACATAGCATCTGAGATACCTGTAGTGCAGTACCTGAAGTAAGGAGAAGTTGCTGTGGCTGTGATGCCAATGCACTGTGAGGCTGTTGAGCCTTGTCAGGGCTGCAAGCTGCTCAAACGATGATGTGCTGTCCATGTGAGCCACCTCAGCGTGCTGCCTGAGCTCCAGATGCTGGAGGTTCTCAAACAGCTTCACCAACTCCAAGGGCTGCATGATCATGAAAGATCTCGACCGTAGTCATGTCTTGAAGACATTCCCCTGAGACAACTGTCATCACACACAACCCGACAGGTGAGGTCTCTGCGCATGGGTGACTCCAAGGTTAGGCCAAGGAAAGCCAAGCCCAACACACGCAGGAGCTGGTGTGATGTCTTGTGCTGACTTCTGGTCTGGCAGGCCTGTAGCTAGTCACCTGGCATTCTGAGAAGTCCCTGGGTGTCAACGCGGTCACGGTGGTGTCTATCAAGGATCTCCAATCCTTGCTGACCAAGCGCAGGGTCTTCACTTCCAGAGCAGGCAAGTGCTGCTCGATCAGGAGCTTGCGAACATCCACAGGTAGATCCTGCAGCATGTTTGCAGCCACGGGCTGGGGACTTGCTTGCTTCAGAGTGATGCTACGTCTCCCTTCTTCTCTGGGATCACCATGCAAAGCATGACATGGCTAGAAGTACTTAGAACCCCCTTAGGAAATTACCGGTGCATTGGTCTCCATAAAAGGTCGATGGAATGTAGCGTTGGCGCAATCTGGGTGTACGTGCTGTTTCTGCAAACTGCCAAACTGATGCCTGCCGAGGCGACATGGATACACGCTGGCCCTGCGAGGATCCCGGAGTTACATGGTAACCTGCGCTGGGGAAGCCTCACTCTCTGGCCATCGTCCAGACGAAATACACTCATTACATTAGCCAAGCTTTGAACAACGATGAACATGAACTGGGGAGCTATCGCCGTCATTGCCGCCTGCCTCGCTGTAGCTTGCCGCGCGGAAACCAGGGCAGCGATCTGCTTCTACGGGCTTACGCGCTCACTGCCCTACACCATCGACACGATAAGGAGCAACATCTTTGACCCGCTTGTCGAGGACGGAATCAGCTACAGCGTATTCCTGCACACCTACAATGTCACGAAGGTGCGCGCTGCGCACAGTACAGAAATGTAGTACGAAGCATATGTGCTAGAAAACCTTTTGAGCTACCCTTGAGGAGTTACTTTGCCGCAGATCAACAATCCGATGAGCGGCGAGAACTATATCCCCGTGGACTGGCGAGCTTTTCGACGTCTGCAGCCTGCTGTTCTCGAGGTGGAGGATGCGGACGCCGTCTTCGAGCAGGAGGTCAAGGAGCGCTTTGGAAGCCTTCTGAAGTCGGGATATGATTGGGATGCACCCCACCACAGCAGTCTAAAGAATTTACTACTGCAGCTGCATTCCCTAAAGAAGGTGGCTCGGCTTCAAGAGGTGGCTGCCCGTGAGCATGGCCCTTTCGATGTCGTCATAGCCCTGAGATCTGACCTCTGGATCTTCAACTGGATCAGTATTGAGCATGTCAGAGCAGCCATGCAGTCCAATGTCACAGTATACACGCCAGCATCTGACACCACAGGTGGTCTCAATGGCAGACTTGCTTTTGGGCACCCGGATGCAATGCATCATATCATGCATCGCATGGACGACGCCTTAGAATACTCCAAGCAGGATTGGCTGCAGTCTGAAACCTTTCTCAAGTATGTGGTAGAGAACAATAAGCTTGTCGCGCTCGAGACAGACATCGTTCTTGAGAGGGTCCGTGCCAATGGCTTCCTGCACCAAGTTCCAGAGTTCCACAAGAGGGGAGGCCTGGCCAGATGGAAGCCAGGCAGATGGCTGCGAAGGAACAGACATGCAGTGTGGGAGCTCAGTGCCATACCAACAGGATTTGCTGACCTTGACAGCGTCTTGGAAGCAGCGGCAAACCAGACGAACAAGTCGTCTGCATAGGACATTGTCAAGTTGTTTCACATATTTCAGCGCTGCACCCAACCTTGTCATTTCTCTGATGATCAAAACTCATCTTGCAGGAGCTTTGAACATAGCATTGATTCTTAGCTGCTTGGGACCTGAGTCACCACCATGCCCAGGCTCCCCCTCTTGCTTAAGCTTTCTCTTAACGCTGCCTGCATGGCCCTTATCCGCATGTTTGGGGCTGCCCCTGCTGATGTTCTGGCGCAGCCAGATGTCACGCATGATGCGCCGCTGCTCGGCCACATCCACATCCGGCAGCGCCTCATTCACTTGTCCAGCATGTTTCTCCTGCTGGGGCTGGCTTGCACTGTCTTGATCTGCATGCTCTGCTTTGCTTGCATCAGGTGCCTCTACTGCATCTGCTATGCCTGGGCTGGTGGACCTCCCTGCACCACTGCCAAGGCCATGCTGGGCTGCAGAGGCATCTGCAGGAGGGGCATGCGGCGCGCCTGCTGTTTGGCCATCACTTAACGCAACTGCATTCTGACTTAGCGCTGCAGTCTCGCCCGCTGCTTGTGCACCACCACCGCCGCCACCGCTACTAGACTCATGCATTTGATGGCCTGCTTGCTTCTGCTCACTTGGTGCAGAGGATGCATGCTGCGCTTCATGTATGCAAGGATCCCCTTGAAGTCGCTTCTGGCCAACAGCAGTTCTGGCTATAGAGGTGGCAGCCCTGCCATCATGCGGAGCTTGCTCTGAAAGGCCAGCATGCGCCTCCTCTGAATTGGAGGCACGCGGCTGCTGGGCGCCTACATCAGCAGTTTGTCTGGGGGCTGCGCTGCCTGAAGGTTCTTGTGGTGAAGAAGCCTGCTCTAGAATGCGGCTGACCTTTGCCTGCTGCCGCACATTGTCAGCATGCGGCTGGCTCTGGACAGGCATTGGGCTACCAAGCTGTTGACTCCCAGAGCGTGGCCTTCTCTGAGCGCTCTCAGTTAATGGCTGACCTGGCAGGTCTGTATTGCCTGCAGCACTCCCTGTCCTCTCAGGATGGCCAGCTGGGCTGACTGCTGGTGGAGCCTTAGCTTCAGATGCTGAGCCAGTCTTGTTGGCCATATTGCCATGCTCCAATGCCTGTGGCTTGGCCTGCTGAGCCGCAGGCATCTGCTGCGCCTCTGCTGTGGCGGCTGCTACCCCCTTGCGTTGGACTTTACTGTCCTCCGCGGCTGCTTTGCTGCTGGTTGTCTTAGTGTTGGCGGCGGCCGCCTTCCTAAACAGCGCTGTAATGCTGCGCTGATGCGGCGCTTTGCTGGCATGTGCGCCCTCCCCATTTTCTACCCTTGGCGAGTCTGACTGCCCAGCCTCCTCCTTCCCCTCTGCAAACACAGCACGCCTCTCAGGCAGTTTATTCACATGACCAGGCAAGCTTGCAGCTTACCTGGTCATGCTTGCAGCTTACAGCACTATTGGGACCATCATTCCATGGGCTTTTAAAGGACCTCCTATTAATAACCGTCTAGTCCTCTGTCTACACCACAGAGACTTCATGTGTTGCAAGCCAGCCAAGTCATCAGATGCGGCAATGCTAAGGTGGGAAGGTCAGATGTAGACTCATTGCAAGTATAAAGCGTCCCACCTGCTTTCTGGGGCTGATTCCCATTGAAGAAGCGGGTGATGGCGCCCTGATCTTCCGCCAGAGGCGTCGGCACAAAGTCTGATGCCTGCACAGCAGCTTTTGTGTGAGATCCAGCTGTCAGCCGCTCTCTCTAGTGTCTTAGCGCCAGTACACACGCCATGAGGTTCGTCCATAGCTAGGACAGCAGGGCTGCCTGGAAGGTCTTCTCATGAGCGGCTTGGCAGACTGTACGATGAGACGCACCTGGGTGCAGTCCTTCACACAGCCAGGCAGGTGCATGTGGGAATTGCAGAGGTGCTAGGCGGTGCACTCAGGGGAGCAGGGAAAGCAGAAGCTATCGTGGCTACCTGCAGGGCAAGGCGGGTGCAGGGGTAGATGTCATAGCACTTCCGCATCAACATGCAGCCGGCCTCCTGCAGCAGGGCTGTAGTGTAGCCGTCTCGGCCGGGGCGTGGCGCTGAGCTGGCCTTGCTGCGGTCTCCCTGGCTGCCCCTGCATGGAAGGCCGCACTCTCAGCAGACCCTAGCCCCTCCAAAACATGTCCACAGGGCATCCTGCAGTAGGAGGGCTATGCAGTGGCCATCCCAGCTGAGCCTGTGACTTCCAAATAGCTTTACTCTAAGTTCCTACACTGTGTCTGCGTCTGCAGCCTTCATCAGGCTTCTGGCAAACTTCAGCCTTCTGTGACACTTGCCTGTGAGCTGCAATGGAGCTCTGAGGCAGATGTTAGAGAAGGCGAAAACCTCTGGAAGTCCAATACAGATGCAGAGTGGCAGCAGATATTCTCCAAGCTTGCCTTGGAGAGCTGATCAATTACTGAAGGGGAGCACAGTTATTGCAGCTTCTCAGGCAGGCCTTGTGCTTGCCTGTAGTAGAGGGTGAGTGTGCGGGGTCGCCGCGCATGGAGCTCAGAGTCCTCTGCCAGCCTGTCTGCCAGCTCCTCGGCCAAAATCTGCATCCACTTGTCCAGCTCGCTGGACTTGGAGGTCGTGTTGAACGACTTGGCCGCAAGCATGGACTTGGGCAGCTCCTTCACCTGAGCACCCAGCAGCGAGCTCTGAAGTGCACCTCATAGACCCAGGAGCACTCACAGGAAGTCTCAGCACAAGGAGTGATCTTGACAACAAGACCCAGCTAACCTGGAGGCCACCTCCGGTGTGAGGCATGCAACGGTAGGTCCTATGAATGAGCGCAACATAGCCACATACACCTTCATGCACTGGAAGATATGATAGCCAATGAGGGTAGCAGGCATGATAAGGGCATAGTACCAGGCAATCAGTGTGATTGTTGAAGAACGGCTGCATGCCTGAACAGGCTCGTCGCTGTAGCCGCGCACTGCTCGGGCGATGAAGGTGGCGCGCTCCTCGCCAAACTTGGCGACCAGGGCCTTGTGCGGCAGCGCTGCCACCTCGCCAGCTGTGGTGCAGTTCATCTCCCCGAGCTCTGCGCCCAGCTTCCCTCCAAAGTTGCGCAGCTTCTTGAGGGGCAGATCCTTCATCAGCCCATCTACAGCCCTGCAGATCAATGTCATATATGTGATAGCTGTTCTACAATCCATCAAGAGCAGCGAAAGCACACCATCCTCCCAATTAAGGCGACAAAGCACGTGTTTCTCTTACAGGCTCTACTGATGTGTGGATGAGACAGATGTGAGGGGATGAGACAGATGTTGAGGCAGGTACCTGGGAGGTACAATGGTCTGCTGGTTGGGCTTGTTGAGGGCTGAGGAGATCTTGGCCAGTAGCTTGTTAGCAGCAATGCCCGCCGAGCTGGTAAAGCCTGCATAGAACAATGCAGCATGTGGCTTCTAGAGAAGCCAAACTGCTAAAAAAAGCGCACATATGCACCAATGCCACAGTTATGCGAAAAAGAATGCCCTCTGAGTGGCGACACAGAGAGCATCCTCTGAGCATATCCGCAGCAGGCCTACATGAGGTGGTGGAGGAGTCAAAAGGGCCATGTACTTAGCATGCCAGGGCTGGAAAAGACTTGCCCAGTTGCTTGCGAATGGCGCCCCTGAGGCGGCAGGCAATGCTGGCGCCTATTGACAGGCGCCTGTCAAACTCGCTACTAATATCAAGCTGCTTCCCCAGCACGATGCTGCCCCATGCAAAGGCGTCGATGGGGGAACCCCCAGCGTCATGAGCGCCGCCCTCCTGCTCATTCAACCCTCTACAATTGTCTGCTGCTGCTCGCTCCTGCAAGCAGAGCAAGGGCTCGAAGAGTGAGGCAGACATCCTCGTGACAGGAGCCTCCATAGAGCATCCTGATACTCCATTCTCAGCACAATTCACCAAGAGCGAAAAAGATGCGCATGATATGGCAAAGCAGAACACGAAAGCATCACTTCTGCTGCCTTCGTCCAAACTGGCTGGAAACTATCATCTTCCACATCCTGCCAGAAGCAGTGAAAGGAGTGGGGCAGGCTGGGTTGCCAAGAGATTTCTTGTATGATTACCTGCAGCTCCCTGTCAACCATTGCTGTCACATCAATGTACACCTCATCAATAGACGCCTTCTCAATGGTGGCCTGCAAGAACGGCACATATCATTGTCAGACAGGGGTCTCCGCATCAATAAAGAACGTACCACAACATTGGCATGGCATTCAGGATGATGTAGACCACGATGCAGCGGTGGGCATGCTAGCAGAGCACATACCTGTGGCGCAGCCTTGTTCAGCACTCCCAGGATTTCTATGCAGGCCCGCCTGTAGCGCTCCAGGCATGCTTTCTGCTTGGTGCGGTCCTTTGTGTCCTCCTCATCTCCTCCTGCAGAGATCCATGAACCCCCTTTTGCCTCTTATCAGCGTCAGCGCTGTACGGGGAAGTTACCACCTTGGAAGCTCCATCTTGGCTTCTCTTTTCCGGCCACATTCTACTGCATTGGACGCCAGCAGCACGTCCACACTACTGCAGCGTCACACATGAGCACCAGTTGCGGGCCAAACACGAGGCTATAGCTGGGACACACGTTGCAGGACAGAGCAGCTCGCCAACTGGGGCCAAACTGAAGATGGCACAGGGCAGCATGCAGAGCACACGGAAAGGGAAGGAGACTGGTTGCCTTCCACTGCTGAGGCTCACCAATGGTCTGCACATGGACACACACAAGCTCGGGGCAGCGCGCTTTGGCCTCATGCACGCGCATGTGCCTGGTGATGCCCTGGGCGCGGGCAGCATAGTTGATGGCAATCAGGCCCTCCCACTGCTGCACTGCGCAGGGGACCTCCGCTGGAATGCTCAGGCGCTTCTGCTCGACCTGAGCGTAGAAGCAGTCGAGATCCAGGTGGATGATGGTGCGGTGACTGGCATGCAAGGCCTGGCCACCCCTGCCGACCTGCATCTCACCTGCAGACAAAGATTATGCTGAAGAGCCAGTCAAAGTGTGAGAGAGTACATTGGTTGTTATGATTGCACCATTTTCAGGCTTCTGAGAGCAAGCCTGGTGCCAGGCGAGGCATGACGCACCAGAACCTTGCCGGCGAAAGGCGGGCCATCACATCAAAATAGGCGGTGCACTGGTAAAAATGTGTCTTGTTTATTGATGTTGATCAGCCTTCTGGCCGTCAAGGCGTACAAGCTCTTGCTTGAGACCGTCTTGAGGTCCTTATGTGCTCCAGTACGTTCTCAGGGACCTGCACAATGCCTTCATGATTGCAGTTGCTGAGATGAGGTGCGTTGTATAACAGTAAAGCTTTGGCAAGCAGCTGAAGCACAGCACGATTTGTACAGCAGAAGTGCTCACGTCACCCCTTCAAAGCAGGCAAAGCAGCAGAGTGCGCTTTTCTGGTGCAGGCGAGTTGCGCAGGATTATAGGCTTGACCTGAACGCGGAAACGATACTAGAGTGAGCACAGTACCACTCTAAGGATGGCAGCAGCTGGCGGATGAAGCCCGAGAGCAAGTGGATGATACAAACAAGGCACAGCCTTGTTGTTCAGGCAGCCTGCTGAAAGTACAGTCGCAAGCATCTGGGGATGGATGATGCAGTCAACGACGTAAGACACTGTTAACAAGAGTGTTGCATTTGTGTATTGTGCTGGACTGACTTATCATGCAATGTGCCTGTTGGCAAGAACCATTGGACCCCGCATGTTCTCTGAATCTTCATCTCGTCTTTCCTGCCGCAGGCGAAATCCAAAAAGAAGAACAACGGTCTGCTGGTCCTTGCCAGCGCCAGAGGATATCTCGCAGATGTGAGCAATGCCTCACATTTCTTCTCGAGTCTGTCATAAGTTGGCCTCCAAGCCTTGCTTTGGACAGAGCTTGCTGTCTCCTCAACCCTTCGCGTGTCACCCTTTAACGTGCATCGAATTCAACAGGAAGGGCACATGATGCCAGCAGTGGCTGCACATGCCTCCAGCATGCACCCTCCTAGACTTCACGTGAGAACAGCATCGAGCAGCAGGCCACCTTATGCAGGTTCAGCAGCTGCTGGAGATGGGGGCAGATGTGACCGCCAAGGATAAAAAGGGCATCAGCGCCCTGCACTATGCCTCGGGCCAGGGCCGCCTGGAGGTGCTGCAGTTCCTCTGGTCCAAGGGCCTTGATTTGGATGCAGATGACCAAGGTAGGTCTAACTTTACTCTTGCTAATATTCCCGGCAGCAGCTGCTTTGGCACAGGGAAGAAGGTGCATCACAAGCATGCCAGAGCACTGCAGGTCCACAATGGCATGGCCAGATGGCCAGCTTCTGGCTTGGTCTAGCTATACTGCTCAACCACATGCAGCTACTTTTCCTGCGGCAGAATAGGCCTGGGTCCCTCAAGAGTACCTTTGATATTGCGACATGGCCTGCTCATAGAGCTGTGTCAAGCTTCAGAAGAGAGAGGTGGGGTCTCACAGGGCTATGCATTGCCAGGCGGCCGGACAGCGCTGCACTGGGCTGTGCTGGGCAATAATGCGGAGGCGGTGTCTTTCCTCATCTTCAAGGGCGCATGGGTGGAGTCGTCTGACGGCAATGATGAGACACCTCTTCACATTGCATCCAGGTACTCCTTCACCCCCTGGTTTGCGGAGGTAAAGGACTTATGTATGGCTGGCTGCAACTGTATGCCATTCTGTCTCTATGCTATACATCTTGCGCTGCTGTGCCCAGCACAAGAGGGCTCTGTAAAGACCATCACTGCTCCGAAGCATAGGAGAAGCGTCTCCTTTATGGACTGATGAGCAGACTCTGGAGGCCTGCGTCAAGCAGTCGTCATAGAAGTCGACCCTTCTGCCATGCTTAGGGGCAGCCCAATCTTGCTTGCTTTCAGCTGCAGCCCATAGCTCATAGCAGAGGGATGCATGACAAGTGCTTGGCTTTACCCTGCAGGAGCGCCAGCAAGGAGATTGTGAAGGCTATTTTGGCAGCGGGGCCTCGGGGGCGCCATCCCAGCATCAAGGATATCAACAAGCACGGCCTCACGCCACTGGGCGAGGCCTTAGTGGCCGGGCGCTGTGATGTGGCAGACCTCCTTGTCAGCGAGGCACGTGTCTGCTTTTGTGACCTACTCACTCTAGACACAGGGCTTGAGACTTGCAAGGTGACTGCTCACTGAGACAGCAGTGAGCTGTCGAAGAGATGTGTGACATCCCAGATAAAGGAAGGCTTGCTCATATGTTGATGCCTTTGAAGTGCTCTCAGGGTGGAGCGAGTCTTCAGCACAGGCCACAAGGCTGGAGCTTGCTGCATGTTTCAGCAGCGATGGGCCAGGCTTCGGCAGTGAAGTGGCTGCTCTCCCACAAGCTGAGCTTGAAAGGTGAAGCTCTGCTTGGGCATATATGGCTGCAAGCATACCTGATATACCAGTGCAAGGGACTCGCAAAGATCATGCAAGGAGGGTGGAAAGGCAATACATCGCAGACATGGCATCCCCTTGTGATAGGAATAGCGTCAATATCTGATTGAAAGTTTAGTGTGTGCCAGCCTTCTTCTCCTGCGTGTAGTCAGGAGGTCATGCAGGTGCACTGGCGTGCCTATCAAGAGAGCATTGCTGCCTGTGCAGATGCTGAGAATGACAGCGGTCTGACACCTCTGCACTGTGCGGCCCTGGGCAACAGCCTCAGCTGCGCGCAGCTTCTGCTGGACGCTGGAGCTGACAGGAACGCCACAGACCGGGACGACCGGACGCCGTGCGACCACGCCCCAGAAGCCGCCGAGAAGCTCCGCGCGCTGCTGAAGCCGTCTGCTGCTGCCAAGAAGCTCCCGGGGGCCTCGCAGGCCAGCCTGAATGGCGTTCCCGCAGAGGACCAATCCCCGTCTCAGGCCTTTGCAGTGAGTCTCTAGCACTAACCTCCTCAGCAAGTCATTCTACAGCAGTCCTTGAGCCATGCCTTGACAGTGGTAACCAAGTTTCACAGGCTTCATAAATGTGACAAGCCTCACAGTCAATCAAGCTGTGTCACAGGCACCCTCACCGCTTTCTCAGCAACGTAGGTGCAAGAGCTGACAGGGTTTGTGTGCTTTCAGGGCTTGAGCGCAGCTGCCCAGGACTCGCAAGTCCTGCGCTGGGCTGCCATAGAGGACGAGGCCAGGCTGGACAAGGCGCTGGCGGGCTACAATGCGGAAGCAAAGAAGCGAGTGCAGGACGTGCAGACAACCCGCCAAGTCCTCAGCATCCAAAATGCAAGCTCTTGTCCCTCTCAATCCCTGTTGGCTCTGAGCCAACGACACAGTGTTTAATGAAGACAGGACTCAAGTGACCTCCTACATTGCTCAATCAGCGGGTCTGTTGCAAATTCTTGTGCATATTGTGGTCTGTACACTCAAGCTTGAAAGAAGCAGAGCATGATTGGTTCCGTGTGTGTCATTGCCCCTTGGCAGGTTTACTTCTTGAGGCTGGGTTCCTGAGATGAGCTGTGCCAAGATAGAAGGCTGCAGATGGGCTCTATCTTCAGATGGCTTGCAACAGCCTGTCAGCGCATTGTGGCAATGACTGCGGCAGGCAGCTGCTGTGGTCATTGCCACCCCTCGTAACAGTCTGTAGCAGTCAGAATGCCATGACAAGATGGCATTTGCATGAGGCCCGCCTCCGCTGTAATAATTGCCTTGTCTGCCGTGCAGGCAATCAATGAGCTGCATGAGGACGAGGACTTCCAGCAGGATGCTGGACAGAGCCACATTTTGGGCGTGGTGGATGAGATCCGCACAGACGCCTCTGCAATGGCCAAGTACGAGAAGGACGCTGTGGTCATGCATGTCCTGAAGAAGCTTCGGCGCTTCCAGGTACACCGCAATGCCTATTTGCGACAGTGCCGAGACTGTGCTGCTTTGGGTGTGAGCGCCTGGACAGTCCCGCATCTGCAAAGCCATTCAAAGACTCTGAATTGATCTCGCATGCTTTGAGGGGGTCCAGGGTGCACCCTACATGCTTGGGGATGTGGCCTGAGAACTGTCATGGTGAGCGACTAGCTTATCAAGAACTTTATCTGTGTGCTCAGCGTCAGAACAAGCAAGGCCGGTTGATGTGCAGATGGTGGTGTCTGCCAATGGGCACCACAAAGTGCCATTTGTGGACTTGGTGATAGCAGGCAAAGTCGGCTGGAAGGTAGGCCTTCCTCAGCTCAAGGAAGCTATAAAGCAAGCCATCTGCACAGCCTCATGCACGTCAAAGTGTTGTGTTGCTTTCCAGAAGTCAATCATCGCTGTGCTGGGATCTGCCATGACACACCCTGCAGGTCTGTTGGCAGCGCTGCATCTACGCAATGTGTAGGTCTATTGCACACGGGAGAATGAACATGCGGTCTGCTGTGCAGGAAAAGGACATGAACAGGGTGAGGGGAATGCGGATCATGCTGGAGCGGCAGACGCGCGCTGCGGCGGCGGCAGCTTCTGCCAGCAGCGAAGCCGCGGCCAAGGCGGCAGCCGAAGCGCAGCTGGCGCCCACGGCAATCTCAAGCGCGCCTGAGCCAGAGGCGGTTCGGGAGGGTTCTTCCGGCTCAGGATCAGCCTTTGCTGGTGCGTGGTGCTGCCGGACTCACTTGCATGTGTGGGATACCTTTAGAGACCGATAGGGTTTCATAATAAAGGCACGGGCTGCTACCCTTCAGGGTCAGGTGGTGGCACTCCTGTCAACCCTTCTGCTGAGCAGCATTGTGCCCCCATTATACCCGTTAACATTGTCTCGGATATGCAGCAGCCGGAAGGCACCTCATGCAACTCTGGCAGTCACAGGATAGGTGTTGAGACGGACGCTGAAGGACATGCAGACCAACACGCAGGTGCTGCCGAGAGGATGCCATCTTCATCGAGTATTGGCGCTGCAGAGGGGAGCGCCAGCGCGGCCGTACCCAAAATTGGCAAGCCCAAGAAGCGGGTGAGCTGGCGCGCTGGCAGCCTTGATGACGTGGCGCAGGCCAGCGCCAGCCACGCAGGCCTGGTGACAGCAGACGAGATAGCGCAACAGCAGCGAGAGCGCTTCACATGGAAGGTGCCCCCTTTCCCATCTCACAGCTTTAATAATACCTCGAGTGCCTTTCCAGCTGGACGGGTGCAACAGCTTGGGCGCTGAAGGTTGCTGCAGCAAGCGAAGACGCTGCCTGTGCAGCTGCCCGATCGGCTGCTCAAGCACAGAAGAATGGCTGACAGCAGGACTGATGTGCTTCATGAGCAAGTCCGCTGACACTGCACTGGTGCTCTGCTGCTCGACTGCTGGCATCAGCATGAGACTCATGCCATGAGCCATAGCTGCCTGAAAGGATTTTCAAGAGGTGGTTAAAGATCCTGAGCTGTGGTTGCAGGCTTTTGGAAGGGCACTTGCCAAGCAGCTGCTGCAATCAGTAGTGATGGGGGTTGTGTTCCTGATTGCTATGTACTTCAGCGGCCAGAGAATGCCCTGGCAGACAAGCTCAAGTGAGGATGTGCGAGAATTGTAGCACAGAGTCAGCTGACAGACCGATGCAAGTTTTAGAGGAAGACAAAGTATCAGCACAGAATGCCTGCTCAAATTCCACTCAAGATGGTCTCGCAGGCTTGAACTCATGTCAAATATAAACATGGGCTGTAGGAGGTGTGCTTGTGATTCTGCCTGAGCTCGAGCTCCCTTTCTGGCCAAATTCCAATACAAGTTGAAGTTTGCACCTGCTTCATACCACAATGCAGTCGTGGTGCAAGTGCAATCAGCCACTGGCTGCTCATCTCATCTATGACACTGCATTGCCTTGGCATGGCATTGTCTTGCAGCCAGTTGGTCATTCCATCCTGTTGTCAGATGGGCTACTCCAGAGGATCCTTGCCTCCTGAAAAGCCTGATGTCATAGTTCCAGGCCAGTAAGGACCTCATCACACTCGCACATAGGCTCTTGATGTTATCTTGATTAGGTATAGATGCCTTTTGACTCCATGCTCTACAGACACAAACGACTTATTGCATCTTGTGACATTGTCATCCCTTTCAGCTCAGTCATCAGCTGAGGCGTGTCTCTTCATTCATCGGTATTAGCACCTGTGGCCTTCCTTCCTACCTAGCATTCTCGTCCCACTGTACAAGTGGATCAATCTGGACTGGCTCAGTGCACTGGGGGCAGTCTCGACTTGTTCCGCATAGTTCATCAAGTCAGTTTCATTCAGTATGCAAAGCGCCAATACCGCTGCTGAACAATCAACCTATCCGACAGCAAAAATGCATGACCGACCCCAGCAAAGCAAAATATTTGCAGCTGAGAGGGCCCCAAAGATACCCTGCATACATCCTGCAGATGCGTATGCTTCCAATCTTCCAACTGTCCAGGCATCACAAGGCCTGAACCTCCTGCTCCGCACTTTCAAGCGCTCTCCTCCTGGAGTTGGAGTTCTGACCGGGCCTTGGCGGCAGGGGTGGAAGCGGAGGTGCCCCTGGCGGCCTGCTCGCACAATGCCCATGTCATCACATGCTCTCACGGACAACCGGTAGATCAGCTGCTCTGTGAAGCGCCAGAACAAGCAGCACACCAGAGCACCACTCAGCATGAGCGGGCCAAGCGACGCTCGAGGCATCTGTCAACTGCTTGGCGCTCCGCTTAGGGAGCGCTGATGTCATCCTAAACTACTGCCACGATCACTGTCCACAACCAGTCATTACAGCTCTAGAGGCAGTTTGCGCGGCAGGCTGCCACAACATGGGGGAGCGCAACAGCAACAAAGGGGGCTTGAGCGCCTCTGCAGAGGTGGGTAGGCCTACCGGGGTGGGCAGCCGCCGTTCCCGCAGGGGTCCGACCCGCGCGTGTCGGAGCCCCGTGGGTCCGAACCCCTCGTGTCTGACCCCCTCGTGTCCGAGCCGCGGTAGTCAGTGCCGCTGCTCTTGGGTGAGGGAGAGTATCCTGCAGAGTGGCGAATCTATCAGCATGTGTCACCCCCCTGCTACTCTGGACAACAAGAGGTCCTCAACTAATTTTAGACCACATCTGGAGGTTGGGAGCAGTCTATCTGTTGTGGTGAAAATGGGGTCTATTGTGCTCGTGACCAACTTGAGGAATGGTCAGGTCTCAACATCCTCATGATTTCAAGATTCAAGTGTGCTGGCACCTGAGGGTGAGTATGGTGAGTAGGAGGGGCTATTGGATGGCGAGTAGCTGGGTGAGTAGCTGGATGGAGATGTGGAGGGAGAGTAGCTGCCTCCGCTGCTGCTGCTGCCTCCGGAGCTGGGGCTAGGCGATGTTGAAGCTCCTGCACATATAAGTATAGCTGCTCAGCTGCGGCTGTGCATGAAGTTGCCGCCCCAACCACCTCTCCCATTGCTCTCCCATCCCAGAGGACTGTCAGAGGGTAAGACCTCTTCACTGTGGCCTTCACATGGCATAAGGCCTGGTGGAATTGCCCTACACGCGAGAAGATGCTAAAACCCTTGCTGCAGCATACCAGCAATGCGCAAAGGAGGGACACAAACTATGCATGGTGCTGCTACACATATAGCATCAACATATCCCGAGAAACAAAACATGAGGTGCAGCGCAGCAGAGCCTGCGCACCTTGTGAAGCTGAAGAAGGCGAGTAGCTGGGGCTTGAAGGCGAGTAAGAAGGCGATGGTGAGTAAGTGGGTGAGTAAGTGGGCGATGGGCTGGGCGATGTTGATGAGCCCGACTCGCTCGCCTGGATGTTGTTGTTCACCTTGGCCACATAGCCGGCCCCGCTCTGCAGCAAGCACCTCATGTCAGACAAGGACACACACGCCAGGGTGGTTGTGTTGCTTCCTCAATGGGGTCAGTGCTTAGTGGGTGGGATACAAAACTGTCAGGCCTCTTGTGAATGCCAGTCAGCGTGGTGCTGAGCTTGGGTACGGATCACCACGCTCGACGGCCTTGTCTCGGGGGGTGGCACTCGCACTACTAATGGGAGCCATGGAAAGGGGGAGCGCTTGGTCAGGGGCGCCAGGACTGGGGACGCAATATGCCGGGAGCAGGCTGGCATCAGGCAGGCGCACACAGGAGGAGGGGGTTCAGCAAGCACACCACACTCATAGACGCCATTGGGGGAGGCGGGGGAGGTGGCGGGGGCGGGGGCGGAGGCGGAGGCGGGGGTGGAGGCGGAGGGTGGGAGCGCCCGCTGACATTTGGGCTCGAGCTCACCGGAGATGGCGCTGGCGCTTCTGCAGTGCCTGCTGGAGCTGCGGCCGGGCCGGGCACGGAAAAGGCCGCTACTGGCCCGCCTGCAGGCGCCTGCTGCCTGGGCGCCTGCGCGGCGCCCTCCGGCGCAAGCGCAAGCTGCGACGGGAACGTGAACTGCGCCCTGCTGTTCACGCCTGGCGCCAGCGCAGGCGCTGCGGCTGGAGCTGCCGCCACCGGTGCGGCTACCGGCGCAGCTGCTGGAGCTAATGCTGGCGCTGGCACAGCCTCTGGCGCCACAGCAGTCGCTGGGGCAACTGCAGGGCCTGCGCTGGGAGCTGCGGCAGCCTCAGGCGCCAGAGCCACAGCAGGCGCAGCGGCGGGAGCCAGGACTGGTGCTGGCACAGCTTCTGGTGCCAAGGCAGCTGCAGGTGCAATTGCAGGAGCGGCACTGGGGGCTAACACAGCCTCTGGCGCCAAGGCAGCTGCGGGTGCAACTGCAGGTGCGGCGATTGGGGCTGACACAGCCTCTGGCGCCAGAGCTGCGGCAGGCGCAGCCGCGGGCGCCAGGGCTGGCGCGTAAGCGGCTTCTGGCGCCGGGGCAGGCGCTTGCACGCTGGCGGAAGACACGGGCAGGCTGGGCCCAGTCGTCCCGCTGTCTCCCACAATGCCAAAGGAGCAGGCCGTCCCATTGTTGATGTACACTCTGCATTCCAGGGAGCGCCCTGTTAGTCGGCACATCTGCAACGGCTTACAGGCAACAGTCTCGCAGGCGATCTGCTCACACACCTGCAACTCTGCTTGCACTGCATGGCGGACACACCCATCTCCAGCACAACAGGCACAACTCCAGTCGGGACAGTTGCAGGCATGTATACAACTGCAGTCGGGACAATTGCAGGCATGTATACAAAACCACATCTGACAGGGCACTTGCTAGTTGAGCCAGGAGCGGATGGCAGCTCACATGCAGGTGTTGGGAGGCTGCGAGTAGAGCACGGTATTGCTATTGGCCCCGCGTATCTGCACATTTTGCTGGCAGAGATCAGAGAGCGTCCAGGTGTTGTTGATCCCCCGCGCATCATTTGTTGTTGTTATGGCAAAGCCCTGCGGCTGCACTGTGTTTGCAGTCGCCCACCTGATTAAAGGCCCTCCTGTAGCAACAGAGCCATGATTCAGCGCTGCGTGCAGGGCAGCACCTCTCGTCCTGTGCAGGGCACACATCTGCTCCTCCCTGGCAGTGCATGTGGCCTCATTGAGTCAGCCTCTGCATCGAGCCTGTTTTTGCAGTGCTTTATGATGTTATATCCAATCGTGTGTGTCGGACCGCCAGAGTCTCTGTAGAGAGATACATTGTCATATGGGCTTGCTCCAGTTCAAACTTAGATGAGCGAATGAGGGGTATGGATGAAGGCAGCAGAGCGCACCATCTGGGTTGTAGTCTGTCAGTGTTGGGTTTGCTGGGTACTCCTTAGTGATTCTCCGGGGATCCCTTGCCAGGCTGTCATTGAGCCTTATAGCAAAGGTCTGTATGGGCGTCTTGGGCGAGACCTGCATCATCTCAAAGCTTGGTCAGCGTGCTGCAGAGGATGGACAAGATTCTGGCTTACCAGACAGAGTGAGGGCCGCCCATTTGCCCCTAATCGTTCCAAAGCTCACTTTCTCGGCAGTAAGGGAGGTTTGGTACCCATTTGAGAACCCAGCACTTAATTTCCTTACTTTTCACTTTCAGGCCATCTCATGCAGCATAGGCAGCATTTGGCAGAAGGTGCTTACCAGGAACGTGAAGGTGGTATCTCTAGGGCTAGCCGATCTGGTGTAGATCACTGAGGCTGTATTGCTGCTGAGGGGGCTGTTGTAGCAGGCCTCTGGCGCCTGCCCCTGCTCGCTGTTCCCTCTCGCGCTGTGCACGCTGGCTGCCAGCAACAGGAGCAGCACTGTCGCCCCGGCCTGTCACCCAAACAGCAATTCTCAGGCTCCTCTTCAGCCCCTGCTGTGGACAAAAGTGGCATGTGCCACTTTTTATAGGAGGAGTCAAGAAGCCTAGGATAAGACTGGACGCTTCTGTAATGCCTTCTGTACTCTGCTAGCCTGAGCAAGACCTGTGAGGCCGACAGAGATCATCACCATCTCATCAGCTGCAATGAGGATGTGCAGCTGCCTTGGTGCACCACCGTGCCTTTCTTGCATTGCCCTTTCTGGCTACTGAGAGGTTCAACAGTGGCACCAGATAGACTCCAGGCCATGACTGTTCAGGACCAGTGGCTCCTGGGACTTTATAGTACAGGAATTAGCTGGCGCGAGGCTGTCTTTCATGCAGCACAGTATCAGCGTTCTTCGATAGCGTGCTGAATTGTGACAACTGTGTATGGCCGTAATGACTTTCGGGAAGACGCTCTGCTGACACACTTCCTGAATAGTATGATAGCATGCATGTGTTATCTCCGCTCAGTACCATCGACAGCGGCCTTGACACCTCCCGATACTTAATGACGAACCTGAAATACTTTGTAAATGCCAGAACGCCGCGCAGTTCGGGCATCGGGCCTGCTATACAGGAGCCTCCTATATCGGTGTGTGACAGGCTGCTGAGAAGCTGCGCTGTGTACGAGCCAGCACGACCCAAGGCTTGGATGCCTTGCGAGGTTGATTTACCTGTCTGAGCTCCAGCATGCCCTTACTAGGGCTAAAGCCCTTCCCAGAGGGCTGCCCTCACGTCCCGATCCTCGGCTGTTGTAACGTCCGCGATGTCCTCCTCTTGGGTTATTACCGTGCGCACTCTGCCTCCCAGGTGCACGATACTCATGCGCTTGCCACTGTGCTGGCTCCGCGCTCTGCCAAAACCGAAAAGCCTCCTCCCATGCTTGCTCATCGATTTGAGCAGCGGAACCGAAAAAGCCCTAAAACCCTTTGCCATGGCACAGGGGTCGTTGAGCAGCCCAGTAGATGGACACGATCACTGAGAGGGGTAAAAGCACTTCTTTCTATCGTCTTGCTGCTCCTGTGTCCTCTATTTGGACTCACGTTGGACGTAAGAGAGATTCTTCCGGTCTGCCTGTGCGCCGACAAGGCTAAGGAACGGTGCTAGCAAGCTTGCTCCATTCAGCATGGAGACAGATGCAGCGCCGCAGAATGCCAGAGGCAGCAATCAGAGGAGAGCACCGCAGGAACACACCGTGCAGCTACCTGAGGTTCCCTATGAAGAGGTCTGTCCCACTCAAATGTTCTAGGATCAGCCAAGCATATTCCAGTGAATATGGTTATACGCACCCAGTCTGTACGTGGCTGACCTGTGATTCTCTACATGTTGGTTAAGGCTTGCATCTTGTGAGAGTGGTGAGCTGAGAAACGGCGCTGATGACGCAGATTCCTGATGAGCATGAGCACTACAGCCAGAGGGCGCCCTGGCTCAGAGCTGGTGTCTTGGGAGCCAACGACGGGCTTGTGAGCGTAGCCTCGCTGATGTTGGGAGTTGAGGGTGGCAGCAATGAGTTGCACAACGTGGTACTGGCTGGAGTGGCTGGCCTGGTTGCTGGGGCCTTATCCATGGCTGTGGGCGAGTTTGTCAGCGTCTCCTCTCAGAGGTACTTGTTGTGCCCTGCTCCATCAGATGCTGTGATGCTTGTGCACTAAGACCTCCCTGCAGAGGCACCCTTTGCATGATGAGCATCGCATGCCAGCAAGAGCGTCACTCCTGCATGTATTATAGCAGAAATTGCATGCCCATATGCGGGGCACTGAGCTTGACTGGCATGACTCGGCCGCTGCGCTTGTTTCTACTGCATGAGACAAAGCATGTAACAAGGCATAGATACGAGCCATGTGCATGAGAGGTGCCTGTCCATGCAGGGATGCTGAGGAGGCAGACATTCAGAAGGAGGTCCGGGAGCAGGCAAAGGGCCCGGCTGCCCGCGCGCACGAGCTGGACGAGCTGACGCAGATCTACGAGGACCGGGGCGTCTCCAGGCACCTTGCTCGCCAGGTGGGCCTCCGGGGTTGCAGGCCTTGAAGGTCCATGCCCAGATTGAGCAGCTGTCCTATTGAGCAGAGATGTGCACAGATGCTCAGGTCCCTCATTAGGTCAAGCAAGAGCGACGCGGGCATCTGTGCAAGCTTTTGTTGTCTTGGTGGGCTCTCAACGCATTCTCTGTGAAATGCGCAAGCAATGCACTGAAGCAACAATGCTCATGATGTGCGAAGAGACAGCAGAAGCATCTCTCCCCACATGATCAGGTTCTTGATGGCTTGGGCCATGACAAAGGCCTGAGGTATATGTTGTGTAACAGGTGGCTGAGGAGCTCACAGCCAAGGACGTGATCAGAGCACACGCAAGAGATGAGCTTGGTGAGCCTCGCCCATCCCTCTCCCACACGAAACCAAGATGCTTGTGTGTGATGCCCACAGACTTTTGTTCTGGCAATTTTGTGATGACAGTAACATGCGACGTCTCAGGCTACCACTTGCTTCAGACTCCCTGCGAAAACCTTGCCTCTACAAGCTGGCCACAGGTTGCTTGCATGTGTCCAGAGGTCTTCGTAGCTTCGCTGGCATGTATGGGCCATCATCTGCAGCAGAAGCGCTTGCACCCCACCTGCCCATGGACTGGCACATGCCAAAACATTGCTGTGCTGGCGCAGGTATTGATCTGGACGACCTGACCAACCCCTACCAGGCGGCTGCTGCGTCCGCGCTCGCCTTCTGCCTGGGCGGAGGGCTGCCCCTGCTTGCTGCCGCCTTCATCCATGATTCTCACATGCGCATCCTGTCCGTGGTGCGCCCCCGCCTGCCATGCAAACATGCACATCCTGTCCCTAATACGCCCTGCCTGTGATCCTTCGACGCGTATTCTTTCTGCAGCTGCCAGTGATGTGCTTACATTGCATGTGATGTACATACATAATTACATACCATAAGCTCCACAGAACTGGCATCCTGCAGACAGTGTTCTCGCATTGCCTCTGAATCTTCTCTGAATCTTCCCTGAATCTTCCAACCTCTGCATAGACCCAAACCGTGCAAGCTCCCAAATTTTCTTGGCCAGTGTCTTATGGCATTCTTGCATGATGTGGGCCAATGCCAGAGACACTGTATGCGTAGCCATGGGCAGATGTCTTCACAGGTCATGCCTGTTGTCGCACAAGCTGCTAGCATGTTATTATAGCTGCTTTGCCGACGTGAACCAGGGCTAGCGGTGTTCGGATGCATGCTATACTGAATTCACATGGCCATCCTCCTTCACCGGCTGCTTCTTGCTGTGTGAGCTTGGATGGCCTTGCACATCCTGATCTGCCCCTTTCCATATAGTTAAGCCCCATGTGTGTGCAGCATTCACCCGTATCTGGAGAAGAAGGACTGCTCAGGATTCTGGTGCAGGTGCATGCGGGGAGGCCTTGTTATGGCCTTGAGTCCTGCTGAAGGGGCTCAGTGCCCTTGCACGGCAGCCTGCTGTCCAAGGTGTATCACCTCTGATATTGAGAGGGATCTGCTGCATCACAGGTGTTGGTGTCGGCCGTGACGCTGGCAGCATTTGGCGTGACTGGGGCGATGCTGGGGGGCGCCAATGTGTTCAAGGGAGGCGCGCGCGTCGTGATCGGCGGCCTCGCAGCCATGGGCATCACCTTTGGCTTCGGTCGCATCTTCTCCCACAGCACTGCCGGCCCTTTGTGAGCAGACTCTCCAATACAATGGAACATTGATGTGCCATCTCATCAGCACCGCTCACATCTATGCAGCCAACTGTCGGCCTAAGCAAGCAGTGGCGCTACATGGAAGCATGTCCTGGAGCATTTCTGCCCAGCATCCACTAAGTGTAGCGTCTGACAGGCAGGCAGGCAGACATTGCAAGGGAAACCAGTGCTCCCTTGTGCATGGCCAGTCATTACCTGCATACCCTGGGAACGTGCTTACATCCTGTGAGCCCACCTTCTGGCAGCTGTGAGAGTGACGCCTGAGGGATCAACCCTCCTGCGTAGTCTGCTGATGCAATCCTGTGGCTGCATCTTTCCAAAACTGTGGTGCCGATTATGGCGACCGGTTCACCCACATGGTTGCAGTGGCATTGGCGCTGTTTGCGCAATGCTGGCGTCATCTTCTGTACATTATATCAGGCCTACTTGGGTGCCACATTACAGGCAAGGTGGCATGAAAATCTCTGTTCACACTGGAAACATCTTGGCTGTTGTTTGACATTATTGGCATTGATGGAGTGCCTTGTAGCTGTGAGCAGCCAGCGGACACAACTATGCTATGGGATATTCATTGTGTCTCCAGCAGTGCCATGTAGCTGTTCGTCTTAGTATTACCCTCGCTTTTTCTCAGAACTTGGCAGTTCACCTAGCGTCTAGAATTGCGGTAGTCGTGGCTCCCTGGAGTGGTCTGCACATGTGGTCCCAACATTCAATCGTGGGTTACTAGTCACGGAGTTTGAAGAGTGACAAGACTTTGCAGCTGAAACTGCAAGTGGGATTGATTATGCCCAGGCTGCGGGCTACAACATGGCAGAAGGGGGTGCCTGGGTATGCTCTTGAGTCGCAGATGATCATCCATAACAGCTTACATTTAAATTGCACTTGCAAAATTGAGGCTGCAGCTTCATCACCTATACAGTCGTTTCTGGGGTTTGAGTTGCACAAGCTCATGAGCCCTGTTTAGTTTGTGACATCGTGGTTGAAATGTTGTGGCGAAATTAGCAGTAGGAGGCTCAAAAGACAAGTACTAGTCTTGTGGTTCTGGAGCACATCAAGCAGCTGTTAGGTGGAAGTCCGTACCAAAGAAGCATCTGCAATGTGTGCAGTCCCCACATCCCTTTAGTCAGGAGGGCACTGTGCTCACACTATAAATAAACGGGTACTATTGGGCACTGTGATCACGTGTACTCAATGCACAGCTTACAGTCCGCAGTGGCAATATTGTGTGCTCTCACAAATCATTCATCAGCTCTCGCAGCATTCATGCTTTTGCGGTTTTGGCAGCAAGGATACAGATAAAAGTATGGGGAGCTTCAGCCTCGAGTAAGTCTCGAAAGAACAAAAGTGTGAGCGAAGCAGGGCTCGAACCTGCAATCTTCGGTTTCGTAGACCGACGTCATATCCATTAGACCATACGCCCAATCAATGCCAGACAGCATTTCAGGCTGTATATGTACCACTGCCAGGCTACTATATTCTCCTTGTGTGGATTTAAAGGTGGCTCACTGCACTCAGCGTGCACAGGCAGCCGAACAATAGTCGCATTGTCCACGTACTTTGCGAGCCAGCTGGTCAATTTGTGGTATGGGCATGCGATCTCTGTCGTCGGCCCATGTTCCGTGCCAATTAAGACGTCCATCTGATTGTCCAGGCTTTCCAGTCCAGTTGCTGCCGTGAAAGCGTTCGCGCTTTTGTTTTGAGGCATGCGAGAACAATCCAAACCGTCTTCTCAGAAGCACGGCAAGCTCACAGCGGGTCACTTGCGCGCAAAGTGCAGCATCATCAGATGGAATGCCAGTAGAACAACGTATGCAGCTTGCACCACAAGTGTCTAGCCATGCATCTGAAGATGACACAGAGCGGGTCCCCCCTGTGGTGAGGGCCCCCCGGTGACAAATTGAGCCTCGGCCCTTGGACTGCAGATGTGATCAATTTGGGGCAGATCTAGCATGCTGGCAGTAGCCCGAAGCTACAAGTCTCGGATCTACGTCAAGGATGTGTTTGAGGTCCTTGGCAGCGCTAGTTGTCGCAGCATTGCTGACTGGATCTACAGGGCTCACAGCTGGGCAAGTCAATACTGCCAACGTAGCAGCCATTCAGCACACACTAAACACCGCCTCAGATAATTCTCAAATAGCAGACACATCTTCGCAAACAGTAAAACAGGGCGCAGCGGTACCACCTGCTGCACCGTCCTTGCAGCAACAGGCTGCACCAGTAAGCCAGAATGCAGGTCCCGTCGTTCCGCAGGCCGCGCAGCTTAATGATGCGCTCTTGCAAGCTTCGAAGATAGCTACGCAGCTCTTGCAGGCCGCTCCGCCGGCCTCCTCGTAAGCACCAAGAGCAAACATCTTACTATATACTATAGCATACAGTACTATATGATGTGGCGGTGTCACAGCGCTCCTCATGGTCTTTGGCCAATGCTGATGCTCATACGAAGAGGCGTGTTTTCAATCAGTCATCCTCCAGAGGGCAACAGCAAATTATACTTTCAGGGTCTTACTAGTGCTACTGTTCTTGCGCAGACTGGTGAAGGAAACGTCTGCCACCCAAAACAGCATCAGTCTGGCTGCCGCACCAGGCCAGCAGATAACCCTGAATCCGCAGGGCGTGACTTTTGCAGGGTCTGCAGACCAGTCATCAATGACAGTGAGCCCCATACACACTATCTGTGCCTCCCTTCATTCGTGGTTCTGTGCCTTCAGGGACAGCACTTTGTAGCTTGTACGGACATAGCTACCAAAGGTACATGCACCACAAATGCAAGTGCGGCTGGTGAGCCGGTGTAGCGCCATAGTCAAGGCCGTGCTGATGTAGCGCCTGTGTGCAGATTGGGAATGCAGGCGTGCAGTACAATGACCCTGAGCAGAACCCTGTTCCGCAGCAGAAGGCGGGCAGCAACTTTCCTGGAGAAGGGGTGAGGCCTTCCCTTCACTCCTGCGCCTGCTCCCACATGGCTACAGCTTGGTGCATGCGGTATTATTGCAATCCTTGTACTGCCATCCGATTGTACCCCAGTATGTACTTCATACAAGCGTTGGTGTCTTTCTCTGGAGGGAAAGACGCTGCCCTTTGAGATACCTAGCTGCCCCAGCTCCATGATGAGCTTCCAGTGATGCCTGATTCAATACTGTGCTTCCTGCGCTGACAGCTCATCGTGCTGGGTATTTTCAAGTGGTGTGGGGTCCAGCACAAAGTGAACGAGGGGGCCCGGCCCCACCAGTAAGGTTTCCCCGCTGACTCAGGGCTTCCGTCACCGTGCAGAGGTGTGCTGCCATGCGCTAACAACTCAATTCCCGTGCAGTATCAAGTGGTGCAGAATGCGGCGCTGAATGATCAGGGGACTGGGCCGGCGGTTGTGGGGGGATCCCACTTCCAGCCGCTGGGAACAAATTTGGGAGGGATCTCCACGCCGAGCCAGAAGACAGACAGTCTGCTGGCCAGCATGGGGCAGTCTGGGCACGCGCAGTCCTCGCAGCAGTCCGGGCAGACGTCGAAGCAGTCGGGCAACAGATTTGAGAACAATCCATTCTTCAGGTGAGACATCACATCTCAGAGCTTTGCCTTGAAGGTCTCCTGTAGCTCTCACAGCGCAAGCGCAATACCTTACTCCTTGCAGCCGGCTGGGCTGTCAGCTCCCAGCTGAAGTTGAGCTCCCACAGAAATTGTCCCTGGCGTACTCCTGAGCCGTAAGCTATAGACAGATGGCAGTGTGATACTGCCTGCGTGGGCAAGGGAGGCACACACAGTCTGCAGAGCAACGTCTGGGCATTGCTTCATTCATGACCCTGTATGCCCAGCACTTTAGACAGCCTGACCATACAGAGTTCCCAATTGCGGTATATACAATCCTTCCAGCGTGTCTGGCCTGACAAGGTGCCTGAGAGTTACAAGCAATGCATTTGCAGGGATTACAACGACAACAGCCAGCGCACAAGTTCGTACGCAGCCAATGTGCCCACGACATCGAGCCTTGGGGGCGGCAATGCAGGCGCCAACACCAACCCCAGCGGAGTGACTCTCACAGGGCCCGGGGGCAACTCTGTGAGCCTGGGCAGGAGGATGCTGCGGTAGCTGCCAGAGCCTGATCCCATGGCCCCGTCAGCATGGACTGATTTTGCTCCCTTGCATTGTCATGGTCCTCTGGAGATGTCTGGAGATGGTGTGACCATGCAACAGAGGGAACAGGCCTGGCGCCTTTGATAAAAATTGCTAGTGAAGGAAGCTCACGGGGCCCAGGAGCACCTCTGTGAGCCTGGGAAGGAGAATGGTGCCGTAGCTGCCAGAGGTGTACTCCAGGCCTGGTCAGCGTAGATCCTCCCACTTGCGTTTCAGGATTCTCCGGAGATGCTTGGACAGGGCGGTTCAAGCAACAGAGGGAAAGCAGCCTGGCACTTTTGGACAACAGTCCCTAGTAGAGTGACTTTCACAGGCCCAGGGGCAACTCTAAGAGCCTGGATGGGAGGATGCTCTGGTAGCTGTCAGAGTCTGGCCCTGTTAGCATGAAGATGCAAGGAGTCCCGCAAAGCAGTGGTGGTGCAGTCGGCTCCACGGAGCTCATGCATGCAGCAGAAGGGATCCACCTCTCTTGACAGAACCTGTGAACAGAGCCGGGCTTTTATGCCAGGCAGCGGAGATGGTAGGAGGGCTGTAAAGACCCTCTCGCTAGGCCAACAGCATCAGCTGCATGTTGATGATAGGGGCGTAAGCAGCCTTGAAGCGGAGAGGAATAAGAGCTGCATGCTGGCAGCAGTGCTGCAAAAGAGTTCTCTTCATGAGACCATTGCCATGACAGGGTGTGAGCACCCATGACGGCTCTCCAGCGGGTTCTGTACAGTATTGAATGCATCATGGCTATGTGCATGTATTGCTCGTCCCAGAAGGGAGGAGTTGATGTGTTAACACTAACACTAATTAAAACGTTTGGCAATTGTCTCTGCTGCAATGATTTGATTGTCTTGCGTTAAGGAGGTCAAAGCTGAGATATAGAGGATCTCTTATGACAGGCTTACATGCCAGGGTATGCATGATGTAAAGCAGCACTGATAGACAGCTGCAGGCGGCCGGATGACGAGTATGCACATTGTCACGTCTTTCATCTGTAACTCTGAGACTTGGCATGCCATGTCGCAGACCAAGCTCCAACTTCGGACAGCATTTGGGCTGAGAACAAGTATTTTACCCACCGCAAAGGCTCTCTTGTGTCACTGTGTCTGGCAACATAAGAAGCTTCAGATGATCTCTGTACCTTCCTCCGAAACGCACGTGGTGCAACGTCATTCCGAAGGCGCTTGTATCTGCCCAGGAGCTCGCTGTCCTGCCTAGTACCTCCGGCTATGATGCCGATGCATTCATACCGTGCATCATGCTTGGAATTGTTGCGTACGATGAGGATGTGATAGTGCTGCCGCGCGTGGGCTGCCTTTTGGCGAGGGGAAGTGTCGGCGAGGCTTCAAGCTGCGCATGACCTTGGGGCTGATCCTATACAAAGCGTTTGTAGCATACTATCGGAAAATGGCTGAGAAACGGAATCGAGGGGGCGCTGGGCCAGTCGTTGCAGAGGTATGCGAACAGTGAAGGGCTGGTCTATTCAGCTCGCAGACCTCATGGCAGTGCGAAATGCCTCAAAAATAGCTATTCTGAAGGTACCCACGTCATCACAAGATGGAATTCAGATGAAATAAAGAGGATAATCTGAAGTGCCATTAAAGTAGGAGGGCTCTTAAAGACGCAAGTTGACAGGCAGCCCTGCTGCCCTTGCATCTCTTTGATGTGTGGTCTTGGTGCTGAGACCATGTGCGTTGCAGCTCATCTATATGGGCGTGAGCATCGCAGCTAGTGCCTGGGTTATGAGATGGCTCATCTCTGCCATCGACCCAGAAAAGGAAAACAAGAAAAGGGTAAGGCCCACTGAAAGTTGTCGTTGCCACCAGGATGTTTGCAGTGCTACGAGTGCCCTTGACACCCGCCTGCAGTGCGATATTTAAGCTTCGCAGTGTTGTGGACCGAGCACAGTGCATGCCAAATGTCACCACGCGCAAGTGTGACCTCTGCTGGCCCTGATGCAGGCCCAGCAGCTGAAGAAGGCTGTGCAGGCCCGCCTGGGCAGGAAAATTGACACCAATGCATATGAGGACGTGAGCCCCCGCCAATTAGCTACATGACAGTGTCTCTCTTGCTCGTGATGATTGGGCCGAACAGCAAAGCCTCTGCTGTTTGGCTCCCACCCTTGGTATCACTGACTGAGCTACCCGGTGTCTAGCCATGGTCTCATGCATGCCCATGCCACATACATGTAGCGCTGCAGCACCTTAGCCAAGTGAAGGTCATGTTGGACTGCAATACAAGTGGGTGGCACTGTGTGTTTGCAGAAAGATTGCCTGATGTGCTTTGTCCCCTCTGCAGTATGTGGCAATGGAGGTCATCAACCCAGAGCACATAGACTGCACCCTGGATCAGATAGGCGGCAACGAGAGGGTCAAGAAGGACTTGGTGGGACCTTCAGCCTCTGCCTGAACGCTGCTTTTGAGCATTGTTGCAGGAGCGGTGGCTCCCCACTGCGTCACTTGTAGCGTCCTCGCTTACATGATGCAATGTACCCTCCCAGATGTGATGTAATGCACCACTGCAGACCGTACTCTGAGAGTAGTCTGAGCACATGCGACTTGGGATGCAGATCAATCGAGTCATCAAGCCGCTGCAGCACCCGCACCTGTACAGGAGCAACCTGGTGAGGCAGGTGAAGGGGGTGCTTCTGTATGGGCCCCCAGGCACTGGAAAGACCATGCTGGCAAAGGTGGGCTATCTCTTAGAGCTGCTTCATATGACTCCCTCCCTTATCACATTGGGTAGGCAAGCTCTTTGCATTTGAGATCATATGTGCAAAGGTGAAGGAGCTTCCTCCTCTTGCGTCAACACCTTGCCCGCTCGTATCTCCAGAATGCCCATGTATTCCCCTGTTCATCATTTACTATCCCTGCTTTGCCCACGCTGGTGTTGCTGCACCATCACCAGGTGTGCTGACACGGTTATGCTGCTCGTCCTCTCATGCCATAAAGGCATGAGGGCAATCATACGTGAACGCTGCCAT
Organism: Coccomyxa sp. LA000219; assembly: GCA_000812005.1. Lineage (NCBI taxonomy): Eukaryota > Viridiplantae > Chlorophyta > Trebouxiophyceae > Coccomyxaceae > Coccomyxa > Coccomyxa sp. LA000219. The sequence continues at coordinate 350,745 of KN714655.1, forward strand.
GGCATGAGGGGTGAGCTAGCGGGACGCCGTCAGCACATCTGGTACCTGTGTGGCAGCCATGCCAGTGTCAGGCAGCAAACCCTTGATTCTGGGGCATACCTCCCAAAAGCACTGGTCTGGGAGTGTCAGTGCGGTGGATTGACACTTAGTGACAAGCGCGTTGTGCTTGTGAGAATCTGTCATGTATGAGATGCTTGTACGCGCAGGCTCTAGCAAAGGAGAGCATGGTGAACTTCATCAATGTCAAGCCGAGCATGCTGCAGAGCAAGTGGTTTGGCGACACGCAGAAGCTTGTCCAGGCCACCTTCAGCCTGGCCGCCAAGCTGCAGCCCTGCATCATCTTTGTAGGTGGGCTGCTGTCGCTGCACATGCACTACTATCTTCGCCAGGGCAGTCTTGAGACAAGGGAATGGACTTTGTAGCTTCTTCAGTCTTGCTCAGTACGTCATCTGTATAGGCTTGCTTACACCCCCTGTGGCATTATTTACCTGGGCTGCAGACGCTGCAGGCTGCGGCTTGTTTAGCACAGTGTGGGGGTGGGCCATCATGCTGACGAGAATCCAAGCCTTCAATTTAACAATCATCCACCCAACATCTTGGCACAGTCTGTGCCATGGATGGGTTTCAGAGTGAAACTTTCACTCAATTGAGATCTGCCATTGCAGATGAGGTGGACTCCCTGCTCGGCAGCAGGCGCTCCCACGAGCATGAGGCCACAACCTCCTTGAAGACCGAGTTCATGCAGCTGTGGGATGGCATGCTGACCAACAAGGCCAACAATGTGATGGTGCTTGCCGCCACCAACCGCCCCTATGACCTGGATGAAGCCATCCTCCGTAGGTAAGGGTCTAACACTCCTGATGTCCCTTCCCTCGTTCGTGCAGCTACCATAGCGGCTTCTGGTCAATTGTGATGGGACTCCAAATAAATCTCCACGCTGTGTAATAGAATTGGCCCTGCAAGGGAACCTATTGCTCCTACAGGAGTAGATTAGTCTTGAGAGATATCTGAAGTTGTGTTAATGACAGTGCCAGTGCTGTAGGGCCTGTAGACTAGGGGCTGCACAGTGACAGGGTGCAGATGTGCAGGTTTGGTGCGCAGTTTCAAGTCCCAATGCCAGACAGGAATGCACGGAAGCAGATCCTGCAGCTCATCCTGCAGAATCATGAGAGGGAAATGCCCGGATCTGTGGACCCTGCCCTCCTCGAGGTATTTCCTTGCACTGGCAGTTCAAACTGATGCTATTCCTCGACTATTTGGATCTGCTGCGATTGCACATGTAGGGCCATCAAGGCTGGAAAGAATAGCTCAGTATCCAGATACACTCTCAAACCTGCACGAGTGGGTGTGGAAATAGTACATGGGTGTGAAAATAAAACAAAGGTGACAGAGCACAGGGCCAGGCAACTATACGGATGACAAGGCAGCCCATCTGAAGACTGAATAGGCTTGGGCGTGGCTGCAGGACACTCCGAGCAAGGGGCGCCTGCTGTCGGTGTTGTCACAGGAGCTGGACAGCTTCAGTGGCAGCGACCTATACGAGCTCTGCGCAGAGGCTGCCTCCATCCCGCTGTATGAGGAGAGCGCAAATCTGTCTGAGTGAGTCCCGGCCCTCTGCGATCTGTTTGTCCAATACTGTTGAGAGCCTGTGGCTCTCATGTTGCAGCCGTCCAAGGAGAGTGTCAACTTGTCCGTGTGAAGGAGGCAAGAGATTCTTAGAATTCCAGACAGGTTGCCATGTAGGCTGGGGCTTACAACACTACAATGTCCACACATATGTGTTGGGAATGGCGCCTCAGCATGGCCATTCTACATGTCTTCACAGACTGTCGGGAGCCCTGATCAGAGGAGGCCTTATCAGCACAGTGTGCAAAGCTCACACAGTGGAAGCTGGACACACCTCCTCAGGACTTGCGTGCTAGACATGGCATCTACCTGAGTGCGCAGTGCTGGCACTTGAGCTCAACTGCTGCTCTACATGAACTTCCCAAGAACTGCAAAGAGTCTAACTTTGTTTGCGGGCCCATAACTTTGTTTGCAGGCCCACTTGTATCGCGCCATGCAGGGAGGACATGCACTACCTGGAGCAGGCATCACGTCAGGTGAGCATGGACGATTTCCGGAAGGTGCTGGAGACCTTCCGGCCCTCTGGGCAGCACTCACAGGAGTACCGTCAGGAGCAGGCCGACAGCGGGCAGGTGTGCATGCACCATTGTGCTCCAAAATCCCCCCGAGACTGCAGGCGTGAGTAGACATGGAACACTGCTGGAGCTTGCATTCCTTCCCAGGACTTGCAAGGCGTCATTCATGTTCCGCCAGCCTGTTCCCGATACCTACAGATGGACAGCATGCGATAGTCTTAAAGCTGTTGTGCGCGAGTTTCCAAGACGCCTTCAGGGCTGGCATGCAATGCAACATGATGAAAACCTCTTGGCTGGCCTTGCCTGCAACATTCAGAGGTTGACTCAGGCAGAGACAGTGGTGCACGGTTTTGACTGTTCCTAATGCTGCAGGTGGCCCCCGACCAGTTCCTTAATGCCCTGGCCATGCTGATGAACATGGCAACCTCGAACAATGCCCGAGGCCCCAACAATGGAGCCAATGGGCATTGATTCTACCAGGATGTGTTTTGCCGTACTGGCGCCTGCACTCAACAGTGGCCAGGAAATCGTCTCAGAATCCCTGACTGCCTGTGATCGCAATGGCAGAAAGATCTCCGGCAAGCAAATGTGCCTCGCCCATGCAGCAGATTGGGTCTTGCTGGCAATCCGGGAATGGCATTGCGTGCATGGGTCAAGTGAGGGCACTCCTTATTGTAGAGCAATGTATGACTGGCTTTTGCATGCTAGAAACCTTGTGACATTACAATCTTCCAACCTCTTCTGGAATGTCAGACTGGTACCGCGGAAGGACATGAGCTCCAACTTGCATGACCTTTTACATGATCGCACTGCTCCGCGTTCCATAGCCTGCCTGGTCGACAGTGGCATCATAACTTCCTAGTGCACATAAGTCTGACAGCCTTCGCATCTATATTGACGCAGCTCTTTGTCAAATACAGCAACACATTCCAATTGGTGCTTTGAGGCAATGCTGGATGTACTGCATCACGCTCAGTATACAAGCCCAGTACAGACATGTTAGTTCCAGCAGCCCTTCAGCGTGACACCCTTTGCGCCTGTGGTAGCCTTGCTGCCGCGGATCTGCCGGTCGCCCTCCCATTGGAAGAAGTCGCAACGCCCCTCTGGGAGATTGCCTGCTGCCCGGCGGCACACAAAGAATACGCGCCCTGCACACATCATCAATGACTGTGAGCTCTCAATGCCAGTTGTGATCCTCATGAGGGCTGGGTTCTGCATGTGCGTGGCATCACCCTTGCATCCGAGGATGGCCGTGACAAGCCCTCCAGGAACAAGGAGAAGGCATACAACCTGTTTGCACACGTGAGCATCAGGACAGCACCCTATTTCGGCTCACAACTAGGCAGTACCACAATGGCATGCTCTCCCTGTGAGGAAGAATGCGCAAGAGGCAGTGAAGGTGTCTCTACTTTGGTGTTGCATTCCTTTTGAGGGAACACACATCTCAGAGTGCTCACAGAGCCATCCTTTTAGAAGGGCTCCCTACCTTGATTGGGGCCGCCCTTCTTGACCTGGCGGATGACTGAGGGCTCGGAGTGGCCCTTGCACAGGGGCGGCTTCATCCTCTGCTGGATCTGCTTCCACGCCGCCTTTGCAGACGCGTTCTGCGGGGGCGCGTCCTGCTCTAGCTGAAGCTGCCAAGACGTGGCTGCCTGCAACCCCTCCTTGGCTGCATGCACAGCCCGGCGTCAAGACACTCTTGCATAATCAGGGAATCTGACCTTTTGATGAGGATCAGGGCTCTGTTTGCCTAGAACAGGCTCTGAGACACGCCCTAGGGCAGTTGGCATGCAGAGCTGCATCTGCAACTGGTGAGGTGGCAGGAGATGCTTTCAGGAGTGACATACCTTTCACCTCGTCCCATCTAGTGGCCGCATCAACAAGCTCATCCACATCAGCCTCACTGCTTGCGCAGCTGCGCTTGCTTTGCATCGGCGGAAAATCCTCAGCAGAAGCCCTGTCAGAGCTCTGTCGCTCAAAGCATCCCTCAGGGTCCCGCAACCCTGCAGCCTGTGACAAGCAGGCAGGCTGTCTGGCCTGGCTGTCAAGCTGTGCCAGCTCAGCCATCTCAGGAACCCCCATGCCTGGACTCTGCGCTGTCTCAAAAGTCCCTGAACTGACAGGTTGGCTTCTCGCCTGGCTCTGCATCTGCTGCGCATCTGCCACTTCTCTAGACAGAAGGGAGACCCCTGCTGTGGCACCGCTGGCTTGAGAGACAAAGGCTTCAGGAGCTATCTGCTCAGCCTTTTGCACTGCCTGAGGCCTCATAAACGCTTTGAGGCTGCTCTGCCCTGCAATACCCCTCTGCTTGGCAGACTTCTGCTTTGGGTTGCCTGTCTTGGCGCTAGGCCGCTTCCCCAGCACGCTGCCGCTGGCGCTCGCCTCTTTTGGCGCCTTGAGACTGCATGCTTCCCGGTCAGGTTCTGCAGCCGTCGGGACGCTTACGTTGCAGGCTGCAGTTGCTTGCTGGACTGTAGCCTGGGGCTGAGTTGCTGAAGCGCTGGCCAGCCAGGACTTCAAGTTGCCTTGCTTTCCTGCAATATCACCAGCACATCAGAGGCGCCTCCCGCCCACCTAGTCCGGACTACAACTGTCCTGACATCCAGATGAAGCGGGCAGGACAAGGCACTTCTAGGTCAATATGGCAGGGCAAGGCATGCTAGCAGCCCCACAGCTATCCACTCCGCCACTGCAAAGCTACCTCCAAGGGTATCTGCATTCAGCACTCACATGAAGTCGCTTTGTGAGAAGAGTTTACAGACAGATAGCTCACCAGTGTATAGATACCGGGAGCTCAGCGGTGGCGGCACAGTGCCCACAGCTATGGGCAGGCCGGGCGCCAGGTCAGCATACACCGGCGCATGGTCTGAGCCATACGCATCCATCCAGACGTCGCCGCCCACCACACTGGCATGAAAGTCCCGGGCAGCATCCCCGCAGGGGCCTGCCGCCAGGATCAGGTCAATGCGCGTCCCGTAGTTGTTGATGCGCGCTGACGAGGCGGTGCTCCAGCAGGTGTAGGCCTCCTGCCTGCGCAGCAGCTCATTGGCCTTAGTGTGTGTTCACATCAAGACTACATGTGCGCTGACCAGGCCATGCTTCTGGAATATAACAGTGCTTCCCACCACTGCAGCAGCTCTCTCCCCGCCACTCAGGCGTCTGTGTCAATCTAGATGTGCCTCCGCATCACACAAATCAGTATTTCCTCGTGCAGCAGTGACAGCTGGACGTCTGGATGTTAAGTATCACACCTGTCTGGATGGAACTTCCTGAAGGTGTCCAGAAAGGGCCCGCCGTTGTGCGTCAGCAGCGTGGTCAGCATGCGCCGGTCCTGCCGGGAGTTGAAGTCCTCAACACTGCCCGGATCACAGCTGTCAATGGTGGCCAAGCTGATGTTGAGGTCCCCCAGCAGGATCACAGCGCGCCCTGCCTCCCGAAGGCTGCTGATGCGCGCCAACAATGCCTGCATGAGATACAGATAGTCAGCGTCTAGAGTTGCACCTGCAATGGTGCCATGTGATGGCTGGGCTTCAAGGGTCCCGCGCCTGATTTCAGGGCATTCAGCCCTAGGCAGAGCCGCAGTACGCAGTGTAAAGGCCTTCATGTACTCTGCAGCTGTATGAGCAGGGGAGCAAGGAGAGCTTCAGCGCGGCCGCAAGCGTCTCCCTTCAGCATCTAACAGGGTGGCTGCACACACGTGCGAGCAAGGCCTGCCTTTTTGGCTTGAGCGCCTCACCTTATAGAATTGCAGTTTGAAGGCATAGCGCTCCTCAGCGCTGTCCTCAGTACTGATGGCCGGCCCATACACGTTCACGAGCACAAAGGCACCATGATCAGTCATGACGACCCGCCCCTCAGAATCAAGCTTTTCTAATTCGCCCTGAGAAAACCTGCAAGTGAAATAGCCGCAATCTAAGTTTCACAGCCCCCTAATGCTGTGTTGGCAGAGAGCTGTATGTATGAGCTTTGGTGCTACAGACCGGCTTCAGTTTCCAGTCTGGTCTCTCCACAGAGAAGCGCAGATGGCCGCAGAGGCATGCCAGTGCATACTTAATCCACTGGCAAATCAGCAGAATTCAGGAATGTAGGGCGAGACATACCTCTCAAATAGATCTGAGCAAGGGTTTGACAGCGCTTCCTGCGCAGGGGTGGACGGGGGCAGGTCCTTGGGCTTTGCTAGGGTCTGAGGCAGAACCCCCGAGAAGCCGTCGAGGGCCGCAACGGGCATGCAGGTTCCTGCGCGGCAGAAGGTGGCCACCCCGGAGTATCCACCCCGGATCCGGCAGTTTGCAAAGAAGGACTCCCTGCACACACATGTGACGCCTCCATGATACATCATTCTTGAATTTGAGCATGCCCGGGCAGCACAATGCTTGGCACTTGTACCCTAGGACAGCAGGTCCTCTCAGGGCCCTTGACTGTGCTTTCAATTGAATTTTCCAAGCACCTAGCTGAAACAACGTGGTGAGCATACACTGCTGCTGCTGCGAAGCATAGCAGACTGAGGACGAAGGAAAAGAGGCAGGCAGCTCACCAGCCATCCGCAAAGGCAAGGTCTGGCTCCACACGAGCAGTGGCTATCTTTGTCTCCTGAAGGCAGATGATGTCTGCACAACATCTGCAAAGAGTGAGACATGCAGCATGGAATGACTCATTCGCCTTTGCGAGATGCTGAAGACATCACTCCCAGACAGTGTACGGCGTCACTGATGCACCAGACGCATGTAAGCGCAGAGCCTGCTGTCAGCAGACCTCATGACATCACAGCAAGGAGGAAGGATTTGCGAAGCGCACCCGCGTCAAGGAAGCTGAGCAGGTTGGTGAGTTTGCCATTGAAGCGCCGCCGCAGGCACGCTCGCAAGCCATTGATGTTCCAGGTCACTATCCGCATCCCACCTCGCCCATTGGCTATAGTTATTCTTGTCTTCTGGCTACGGTGCTGCTGTGCTAGCTGCCCTTTGGGAGCCTGATAGAATGAATGGATTCCTTTGCTGCTGCTTCTGAGGAGGCGCCTGGATAGGTAGCTGCAAACAGGCTGGTTATTGGATCAGCTGAGCCTGAGGTCTGCTCCACTCTTCCCTCTCTGCCTGCATTTGCTGGGAGCTTCTCTGGTGCATGCAGAAACAGCCCTGAAGTGTCTTGCCCTGAGTAGTACTCTTGCGGTGCTGCTGGACCTCCCGTTCGTACACGTCCTTCTCGAGAGGCCGGCACAGCGATACTGTGCCGTCTGGCTGTGCTACTGCGTGAAACGGTCTCCTATCTACCGCTGCAGCCAAGTGCGCTGCCCAAAGTTCCTTTCTCTGTTTGTTCAATTGCCTTTGCTCGCGAATGACTCTAGCTACCTCCCAGACCTGCGTGAAAATATCAAGAATGCCCAAGAGCTGTGTATACACCTTGCAAGGCAACATAGTGGGATCCAAAGCATGACTGATACTCATTATGGGCACCGAGAGCAGTCCACACGGAATCAAGTGTGCTACTGGAGCTGTCTCCTTACCAATATTATAAGCAAAGGTATCATTGTCTGCTTGAATTGAGGTGCTTGGAGCTTGCGAGCTTCATTAAGCAGTACGTGTCAGATCGTGCATCCAATCTCGAAGAGTGTTCTCAAGTGAGATGCCGTCGTGGGCGTAAAAGCTCTGTAAAATGCAATGCTGGGTCGTCAGACTGCTACATGACATTAACATGTCGCTTTCCAGAGAAAAGAAAACTTAGGCAGATGGGGAGCTGATGTGGAAGGCGCACATGCCATTGATGAAGAAGTCGAGAAAATCTTGACAGCTCGCAGGTACCCTGACCCTCGTAATAATCTCGGACTTGCATATGTAATTGCGGTCATGGAATGATATAGGAGAAAGGGACAGGAATCCCAGGTGCAGCTCACAGTCAGCTGTATCTTGGCAGTATTGTTGCCTTACGGCGTGCCTTCTGATGTGAGTCCCAGGCACCAGGCGTTTGCACTTCGGGAGTGTAAAAAGTTTTCAAATATTTGCTTAGCCAGTGGAATGTTCTTTTAGGGGTGAGGGAAGGAACTGGGCAACATTGGAAGCTGGGAGGGTCTAGTGGGAAGCTGCTCTGGGACAGCCAAATTGGGCATCAGCTTTGATGGTAGTGGGCAATGCCTTTGCGCATGCATTTCTCCTCTGACGGAGCAGCTGGGACCCAAAGGGAGGTATAGACTGATTCAATGCTCAGATGATGTGTGTTGATCGGTGACTGACACGGGGAGCGGGAGGCAGCTGTGAAAGGGGCCAGCCCTAAGGGGGAATGTCCGCTCAAGGCCTGCTGCGGGGCTTAGGCAGCATTGTGCGGAGAGCTGGACAGGCCTTGGACAGTTTGGGAACAGTCGTGCAGGGCAGATACGGCTACAAAGAGGGAGGTGAGCTCCTCTGGCAGGAGGAATTATTGCTGAGAGGAACACTGGTAGAGCTATCGCTGAAGATCAGCACAATACAGAACCTCTTCGCATCTATGCTAAGTGACAACCTCGCACTCGCTCCTCCAGAGCAAACCAAGGCACCAAATCTGTGTTGCATGCAGTGCCTACGCATCAAACGCTTCAGGCGTTTCAGGGAAAGCGACCACAGCTAGGTGCCAACACATTTGTTGCGCCAAATGCGTCTGTTGTGGGAGATGTCAAACTTGGCAATAACTCCTCCATCTGGTATGGAGCTGTGCTCAGAGGTGAAGTCTCTGGCTACACCTTCTGAACTTGATACATGCGGATCCCCTATGCTTCAGACATACAGACTTTAGAGTAGCAAAGCAGGTCCCATATCCGTTCTGCACATTATTCCCTGACATTGATGCTGTGCTGCAGGAGATGTCAACAGCATACAGATTGGCAGCAACAGCAACATCCAGGATGGGGTGACGGTGCATGTTGCCAGGCACAATCCTCAGGGCAATATAGTGCCCACCATCATAGGCAACAATGTGACCATTGGTGAGCCTACATGCCTCCCGCCGCACAAGCAGATTTGATATCTAAGGAGTCTGCCTGCTGGACATGCTCTTCTTCAGTACTAACAGCATTTGTCCTCGGCAAGCTTCAGGTCCATGGTCGGTGTACTACACGCAGACAAGATCTGCTTCTACAGCCGCGTTTCTGGCGCGCTGACAGCAGCGTGACATTGAACCTTGCGCTGATAAAGTTCCAATGCCTGCAGGACATGGCGCTATCATCCATGCAGCTACAGTGGAGGATAGCACCCTTGTAGGCATGGGGGCGACCATCCTAGATGGTGTCACAGTAAGCACATGCCTCACACCTTGTCCTCCATCTATTTCTTGCGCACCTGCATCATTGTGTCTTTGCTACAGGTCGCAGGTGGCTGCTATTGCACAACAGGATCATGCCCGTTCTAGAAATGTTACATATGACTCCTGGTGGCATGATGTAGACTCCAACATTGGGAAGGAGCATGAGGAACACTTCCTGCAGCATGCATGCAGATGCAGACGGGGTGACAGGACTGCTGGCTGCGCAGAAGACTGCCCGTATCAAGCCCAATTTTGCAGCCAGTGCCGTCCGCTTCAGGGCTGCCAGAGCCTGGTGCTGAGTGGCGTCTCTTCTCCTGCAGGTTCAGAAGGGGTCAGTGGTGGCGGCGGCGGGCGCTGTCATAACGCCTGGGAAGACAAATTTTGCAGCCAGAGCCGTCCACTTCAGGGCTGCCAGAGCCTGGTGCTGAGTGGCGTCTCTTCTCCTGCAGGTTCAGAAGGGGTCAGTGGTGGCGGCGGGCGCTGTCATAACGCCTGGGAAGACGGTGCCGTCCGGGGAGGTGTGGGCCGGGAACCCGGCCAAGATGCTGCGGAAGCTGGAGGAGGAGGAGACGGGGTTCATTGCGCAGGCGGCCAATGACTACGCTGCGCTGGCAGCCGTGCACGCTGCTGAGAATGCAAAGACGCCTGAGGAGATCCAGGTAACACTCCGCAGCATCACACGTGGAGGCGCTACATCTCTGCATGCCTGTCTACAGCTGTCGACCATGACTTAACAAGCTTGGCGCAGCTGGCGCTGCTGCCTTGTGCATCTTCACTAGTCTCCTCTTCAGAGCGCTTGCTGTGTGGAGCGGACCTGCGTGAGCAGTGTGCATGCAATGAGCAGCTTGCTGCAGGACCTGCATCAGGGCATCATCCTAATCCTAACCATGCAAGGGTACCGCCAAAGTGCTCAGCATATCAGTCTGATGCCTGTCCCATGTCAGGCTCATCCTTGACACCCAAGCATGTCCTAGGCCGAGGAGGAGTGTAGCCTTTGCTGAACATGCAGTACATGCGCTGCAGGCGGATGTGGAGAGAAGGAAAGACAGAGCGCTCAGAGACTTGGACTATGACTCGCACCTAGGCATAGAGCGGGATCCGATATCGAGAGAAATCATCAGCACAGCCAGTCACACATAGACAGTTTCACCAGGTTGTTAAGGAGCTGACTTGGCATTTTGCGGCAAGACCAGAACGTGCTTGCGAGGGCAACTGGGCAATCGAAGGCAAGGGATGCACCTCCATCTGGCTGCAGCCAGGACTATTGGGCGTATCTGCATGCACATGTCCATACTGTGTTGTTCTCTTCCTCAAGGCGTGACGTTTTTAATACAGGAAGCTACTGTGAGTGGGCGCTGTGATCTTCCTTAAAGGTTGTTGGAACTGCACTTTGCATGTGGTCAGTCGCAGAACGTGACAGGTCTGCAGCTCTGTGCACTTGCTCTCCTGATACCCAGCCTGAGTGTGAACTTGCAGACAATTACTGCCCTTGAAGACAAGGACAAATGTGCATCCCATGTCTCGGGCCCAAAGCCCTTTTCGCCCAACACTATTCCTCGACACCAAAATAGGACGCTGATGCATGATAATGAGGCACAGTACATTGCTCCGTACTTCATGGCACGCTCAGGTGTCCTGCATACGGTGTAGACGGTGCAGTAGCAAGCGCACTTCTGCGCGGGGGGTAACCTCGGGATGTGGTGAGAGGAGCCAGGTATACAGCAGGATGCTCAGAACGTTGGGCTCACGTTTTGCCAAGCCGCTACTCTGGAAAGTAGATCAGCTAGCAGCGTTAAGTCAGCTGCGTGGCATCAAAGCAGACACAGGAATAGTGGGACTAAAAGTGGTCCCGAACGCCCGGGAGGTGTTGAGAGAAAAGCTCAACGATGTCTTGCAAGCAATATCCGAGCAGATCCCCGAGCAGGCAGAGTACAGAAAGGCAGTGGAGGCCACAATGCAGTTTAGGTGAGCACCGCGCCCTTCCCTGATGCTGGATGGCCACCCAGATCATCCAACCACGTTGGTTCGAGAGACCATGCCATGGCAACATTTTGCCGGCTATGCCACATTGAAACTGCCTTTAAACATGAAAGTATGAAAAGTTACTCCTGTGCGGGCTGTCCCGCTGCCTGGCTTGGTATTCCACAATACTAGGGCAATCATGTCTCGTCACAGCAAGCTCATCTCTGAACAACGCGGCGGTTGCAGGCTCCGTAACAAAAAGCACAAATATGCAGGCTGAAGGCTGTGGACTCCGGAGCCAGCGACGAGGAGGTGGAAGAGCAGTTCACCATGCAGCTGGAGCAGCTCATAAAGCAGTGCGAGGATGAGCTGGGCCTCATCCCGAAGATGGCAGAGTGGAAGCCGTGGGAAGTCCCACCTGGACACAAGGTGATCCAACTCTTTCCCTGTCAAGCAGTTCTATCCTGCCCGTCCTCATTTCACCTTGCACTCAGCAGACATGCTGGGATCTCACCATGTGAGATTGCTCTTGGTGACTCTACTTGAGCTCATCATAATCTTTTCACAGAAAGTGTCTGTGCAACCAAGCATGTGAGATGAACGCTGCTCTCCGTTCTGTGCAGATAGAGATGCAGATAGAGGAGTTTGTAGAGGACGAGTCGCGGGTGGACAAGCCCAAGCCACAGTAGGGCTCATGCAGCAGAATTGCACAGCCGCAGTGTGCAATATTGTGGAGCAAAGGTTGGGAGTTGTTAGCTGCAGCAGTGCAGCAGGGGTCTGGGATACATCACATCAGCAGCATGAGCCTTGCTCAAAGGAACCCATAACTTGGCAGCATCAGCAGGGTGTCTAGAAGTACTAAATGCATTAGCTGCTACTCGTTGATGACCATTGCAGCAATGGCAAGCTTACTGGCAAGAGGAGAATAGGTAGCGGAAAGCTTTCTGCCCGCAAAAGCAACAATGCGTCTTAGAGAGTTGCTTGCTGCTCCCGAGTGGACCTGATAGGGTTTGGTGGAATTTTCTCTCTCAGGCTGTGGCACATCTGACACATAAATGCCGCGCCGCTTGCCTGCTCTGCCTTTAGCATGCCAAGTCTCAATGACTGGCTGCTGCGTGTATAAGACCTGTTGCATCTTTTGAAGCACATCTGCAGAACCTGGATCAATACAGAGCGCAGAGCATGTCTCGGCACAAGCCACTATCTAACCCTTTTTTGTGCAGATGCGCATCCTCTATGGCTCGGTATTGCCTGCTCTGCATATATCTTCTTCACACCCCAATAAACCTTAAAGTCGGCCACAAACTTTGGGCTGCTGGATTGTACTCTGTATGGTATGGTCTGTGCATAAAGATACTTCTGTCAGGGCTCCTGATCACTTCTTCTGAGCTGAGGAGATGATCTTCAGGAAGTCCGGCTTCAATGATGCGCCGCCGACCAGGAAGCCATCAATGTCCTTGCAGGTTGCCAGCTCATCTGAGTTTGATGCTGAGACTGAGCCGCCATAGATGATGCGCGTGGCAGAAGCAACCTCCGGCGACACCTTCTCTGACAGCCAGCCCCTCACATTGTCATGCACCTCCTGTGCCTGCAAAACATCAGGCGCCGCCTCAGACAGCCTGCCCACCTCATCAGCGTCCAGAATTGCCTTGCATCGCCTCTGCAGTCAGCCCAAACTCCAGCACCCCACTGCCTGTCTCCTCGATTGGGACTTCATTGCCACATGAAGGTGCATGCGTCAGCCAATGAAGTCCCAAAAAAAGGCACACCTGCTGAGGTGAGGCCACTTTGCCTGTGCCGATGGCCCAAACAGGCTCGTAGGCGATGACGACCTTGCTCCAGTCCTTGATCTTGTCGGCCACGGGCGCCAGCTGGGAGGCGACCACGTCGAAGGTCTTGTTGGACTCGCGCTCCTCCAGCTTCTCGCCGATGCACAGGATGACGCTCAGGCCCTTCTCCAGGCAGTACGCCGTCTTCTCAGCCACAAACTGCAGCCAGCAGTGCAGAGCGTCAGCACACTGCCACGGTAATGCAACCTCCCTGCATGCTGCGGTTGCATGTCTCAGACATGCAGGTCTGCCTCTGTAGCCTGGACTCAGGCTACAGTAAAAGAGATCAGGCCCATGTGTGAGGGGAAAGACGCCATGGAGAGCTAAAATGCAATAGGAATGGTGATCTTCGCAGGAACGCCGGAGCATTACTCAGGCTACGCCACAGCCAGCATCCTATGTCAGATCCTGATTTTCACTTGATGCCCTGCTAAAGTAAGCCTGTAAGGCAGCTCTGACCCTGAGAGTGCTCCAATGCCATTGTACAGGTGGTACCATTGATACTCTGCACAGTAAGCAGTATGCATGCAGCGCTCACCTCGCTGGTCTCGTGCATGAGGGAGCGCCTCTCAGAATGCCCCAGAATGACCCACTCCAGGCCAAAGTCCTTCAGGATGTCAGCACTGCATGAACATACGTCATGTTGACACAACACTTCAGCGCTGCAGCACCATAACTGCATTCCACAAAAGCTTTGTGAGAGAGTGTGCATGAGAGCGTGGGAAGAGGGGCAATGATAGCTCACACCTGATCTCTCCAGTGTAGGCACCAGAGCCCTTGACCCATGCGTTCTGTGCAGCTACCTTGAAGTCTTTCCGCAACTTCTCGTGCACGTATGGGATGTGCAAGGCCACCGGTGCCACAACAACCTCTGAGGGCAGAAGATAGTGTTTTCAAGCTCTCAACATTTCATACAGAGCAAGGACAGCCGAAGGTAGACAACTGGTATGAGTATAGCCTCATACCCACGATGTCGGTGATGTCGACGCTTGTAGTGAACCCCTCGCCATTGTTGAGTACATCCACCAGCTCTTTCGCCTTTGCAACAGTTCCGTTCTGCATGGCCACATGGGATATCTGCCCGATACTTGCTAACGGCATGCTCAATGCCTGAAATACAAATCATCGAAAAGAAGGGGTTTTTGAGTATTCGTATCAGAGCCTTACACATTTCCAGTTGCCTCCTGCAGAGCACATGAAAGCTTAGCAACATTTCGGGGGTCTAGGAGAATCATGTGCCTACTGGGATCGTGCCGGAAGAGCTCCTCACCCACGAAGAATTTGCGTCCTGTCATGGCAGCGACCTTGCAAGTAGAGCCTGAAGATTTTAGAACCTCAAATAAGGGAAGAACCTATCGGATAGATGCAGTGTACCGGCTCCAGCTGATCCCGGACAAAGAGCCATGTGAGTCCAGTCAGCATGTGGCCAGACAAGCTATAGACACCCCGTCAAGACTCTGCAATTACATTCGTGCTTGATTAGTGTAAGCTTCTATTTCGAGAGCTAGTATCCTCATCGTTCAGAGGGTATTGGTCAGGTGTGAGCATCTAGGAGTGGGACAAATGATTTTCTCCCAAGGGATCCCAATTCAATAGGGCGTCCTCGAGACTCGGGAAAGCAGATCGCTCGTGAGCTGGAGGACTGCAGCCAGGAGCATGGCAAGCAAAAGCAAGAAGAGGACAGCAAATCCAGATTTCTCAGGTCCTGGGCATGGAAGCGGGAGCACAGGTGACCTAGCTGCAAAGAATTCTCCAAAAACCTGCACAGAAACCTTTACAATAGGGCATGGCTGAAGATGGAGCACTGTCATGCAGGCCAGACAAGTGAGCATAATCCTGCTGCTTGCATGCCTGATCGGTAGAGACTAGTGGTCACAACATGCGCAAGGGCCCAAAAGTTCGGTCTGGAATTGAGCAGCATGTGCTTATCACCCTGACAACTCAACGAACACTTACATGACAAGATGAGATTTGCGCTACATCATAATATAGCGTCAGCAGGTCATGTCGCATGCTCTGAATACAGAGAAAGGGGCTGATGGGATACCTCTCACAGGGTGAGGTTCAAGAGGCCTTATGTCTTCACCATGGAGGCGCCTGGCCTGGCCGGGCAGCAGCTCACAATAAAGCAGGCTCCCTTCTCTCACGAGGGCTTTGCATCAACCGGTGCGGCTGCCCGCGAGTGCTTGGGCACAAGGCGCTTCGCAACTACTCCAATGTACTACTTTCTCTATAGATTTGTGAGAGCTGTCATGTACGATGGCTGTTTCAACCCTCAAGATAGCAAGAAGTCATTCTCAGGACTGGCGATGGGTAACCCGTAAAGGCTGGGTTGCTGTGCAGTGTGGGATAGCAGCATAGTCATGGCAAAGTACTTCGAGATCCACACAGCAGAGATCAAAGGCAAGCGCTGCCTCGACTTGGGTGCAGGATGTGGCCTGGTAGGTGTGTCTCCTGGCTCACATGGCTCTCAATGAGCAATCTGGTGTGGTACCAACATGCATCACATGCTAGTGCTGAGGGTAGAGCGGCCTGGTTAGGGAAAACCAGTCAAAAAAACATCCATTCAATGCATTCCTTGAGCTGTGCTGTCTTGACATGGCTCATTCCAGACAGTATGATGGTGCAGCCGCAGCCGGGGAATGCTCAGCGTGCCTGATGAGTTGTATCTGATGGTGCAGGCCTGGTGATGGGCAAGCTTGGGGCGGATACATGGGCAACTGACCTGGAGCCTAATCTGCCTCTGCTCAAGGACAACTTTGCAGCCAATGGTGAGAGCCGCCTGAGACATCAATGGTCCATGAAGCTTATTAGGCCTGTAAGCAATGGCTGATGTGATGAGTAAACATGAGAAACCCTGCCGAGCAGGTGGTGTAGCCGTTTGAAATACACAAAGGGACGCCCAGCCTGGGTGTCTGCCACCCCTCGCAGAATTGTCAGCACAAGAGCCCCCTTTCTGAGCTCAAGCCCTACATGATGTCCAGGCGTCCAGTGCACTGTTAGGGAGCACAAGTGGGGAGAGGACATGGCCGGCATGGGCGGTCCCTTTGATGTCATTGTGGCCTGTGGTACGCTCCTTTCCCTCCACATCTCTGTGATTTTAGCGGCAAATCATGCCATGTAAGCAGGGCAAAACTGTCCAGTGACATCCTTGTTGTGCTGTCTGTAGATGTCATGTACATTGAGGATCTTGTCCAGCCACTCATAACCAGTCTCACAGCGCTGTCACATGAGAGCACAGAAATCTTCCTGGCGCATGGAAGAAACAGACAGGCAGAAGATTCGTTCCTCAAGGCATGCGCCGGGAGGTTTGTACATGCTGATGTTCCTGAGAGTGAGCTTCACCGGGTATACCAGTGTAGTGACGTCAGAGTGTTGAAGCTGCGCAAGCTGGCTGCATAGGTCTTAGTCTTTCATGGGTGGGTCAACCACAAGGACTCATCGCATGCAACTCGAAACAGGCGGAAGCCAAACCTTATACAAGATGGCAAGCTGTTCTGTTCTGATAGTGCTTGTTGGATGCTGTCATAAGCTTTCATTGCTAAAGCCTGGAAGGCTTGTTGTTCTTGTGTATTGCGGTGACACTTTGGGTGCCGCAGACGGTGTGGTCCTCCACAACTTTCAGGACGGCTTGCCTTATTGCTTGCGCCTCTTGCTGGCCCTTCTGTTCTCGTACTCCGCCTCCAGCTTCCTCGGCGTGGCCTTGAAGCCCTCCGCTGCATGAGCAAGGAAGACATCATTATCATGCCATCACAGGCCAGATTTCATCTCAAACCTCCCCTGCATGGGTGCAGCAGATGTCTTGCGGATGTCCAGCTCAATCCTGACATCAAGGCTATAAACTCTGCCGCTGTATGCAACAACCACGCTCGCAGGAGGCTGCACCGGCAGGGTTCAGAGAAGGCATACACCTCGCGTGACGATGCTGCACCCAGCTTGCCTGCCATAGCAATAAGCTGCATAGATGGCGTGCACAGCCATGGCTCAAAGACAGACGTACCCTGCATAGACGTGAGAACGCCGCGGCGCTTGCGCCCGGTGGTGAGCCACTTTAGGCCCGCTGTCACCAGGCCCTGCACCTTGCCCAGCACTCCCGAGTCCGCATTGTCCTGCATCACCATGCAGCTATGTCAACAATATCCTGCTGACACAAACATGACATGGAATGTACAGCAATTGACCCTCGACTTCGAGCCTGCAGTTGCAGCTGCTGGCATCCGGGAGCTGAGTTTGAGATCTGAACCATAGGGCAGGGATATTGAAGCACTGCTACATCACAATCACCCAGCCCTGCGAGCCAGGAACAGCATTGTGGGATGTTTGCGTGTTGTGCCATTCGTCAGAGCTTTGTGTGCAGCATGGATGCAGGGGGTGTGAGAAGGATGGGAGGTATGACACCTGAGTCATGGGCTCCTCGAGGCTGCCGATGGTGTCAGCAATGACTGATGGCTCGCCCTGGCCGTCCTCAGCCCCTGAGTCAGCCTCGTCTGACTCAGACTCGCTGCCCTGCTCCGTCCCGCTGCTTGACTCGGTCTCCCAATCCTCCCCTGTACCATCACATCAGGTCGAGCCGGCCTGGGAATCTCCGCATGCATCTTCCTTGCGCCAAGTCCGTACAGGATTCTCCTCTACAGCTCAAAGCCATGAGGCACCAGAGCTGGTGAAGCAGCTTGCATGTGCAATGCGTGGTGAGCTGGCAGACAGTACCTGTGGCCTGCGTGCGGATGTAGGCGTGGTCGGGCAGCTCTGCAGGTGTTGCCTGAATAGCATCCTCGCCCTCAGCTCCCTCTGCCGCCTCAGCTTCCTCTGCGGCTTCCTCTACAGGCTTGACAGCCTTGGCCTGCACGTCCAGGAAGCGCTGTCATACGACTGCATCATTACCAGAAGCCTTGCCAGGATCCCATCAACAGCTCCTAAGACAACGTTCAAGCTCTGTGCAATATAGCCCTGCAACCTGTTGCTACAGCGCCCTTGTGAGTTGAGCAGGTTGCTGATAGGATACCATGTCACCCTGCGCGTGAGGAAGCTTGCTGCGTGTGACTTGAAGCTGCCCTGAGCCCCGCAAACTTGCAGACAGCCCTTGCCAGGCCTCATGGCCAGATATGTGCATCTCTCACCTTGGTGGCTGTGCGCTTGCGGGGCGCCGGCGTGGGCGCAGCCTTGCTGACAGCCACGGTCTTCTTCTTCTCGCCTGCCCGCTTGGCTGCCCGGCGGGCTGCCCAGGCCTGCATGGTGGTCAGGCCGGCAGTGTCCACCTCAGCCTCGGCCTCTTTAGGCGGCTCCTCGGCAGCCGGCTGCTTCTTGGAACGCCTCACCTGCAAGACCACTCAGAACACTCACTTTGTGCCAGTTGCACTTCAGCTTTTGGCCATATGCGCCCAAAGGTAGTATGAAGCTGCTGTCAAGGCGTCCCGGGAGAATAGCATTCAGCAGTGACAGCCTGTCTGCACCAAGACATGTCATCCATTGCGCTCTCCCCACGGGAGACCAGAGCTTGCTCCCACAGGTCCAAAGGTGTCACTGTTCAGGACACCACAGATGTACAGGCGCCAACATACAGTCTGCGGTGAAGCCTGAGTAGGTGAGGTGTATTAAATTGAATTGCTTGCCTTGAGCGCCGGCTTGTTGGCTCTGGCGTCTGCGGCGCGCGCCTTGGCCTTCTTCTCAAGCTTGTGCTGCGCCTCAGGGTTTCCCTGCAGCTCCCGCTCATAGCGCGCCTTGTCCTCTGCACATACACTCGAGGCATCTGCAGAGGTGTGTTTCATGCAGTGGCACTGTGCACACTGCCGTTGGGCCCTGGAAGTGAGGACAAGCAAGGGATCTTCTAGCACACTTCATGCAAGCATGCTCTCTTACTCATTTGTAAGGTTAGATGTTTGAACAGGACCCCGCAAATGGAAGGGACCCAAGATTGCCCATCCAAATGCATTTTCGGACTGATGGGCGGGCTTACCTTCTGCAAGCTTGACGTAGCCTGCCTTCTCCTCCTCAGTAAGCTTCTTGTACAGAGGGCTGGCTTCTGACATCGCCAGGCGCTGCACAGCCCCAACAAGAGCGCTCAGACACGGCGTAGAGGAGCCTCTTTCCCTGGTAAACAGCACAGGCATGCACAGAGGATCTCGCTCCAGGACCTGGCCCTAGTCTTCATAGGACGATAATGCAACTGCCAAACATCACATAGCAGTCATATGTTAGCTAGTCAGCGCAGAAGCTCACCATGAGCTCAATTTTGCTGACAGAGGCAGCCAGAACAGGGTCCTTCTCCTTGAGTTTGGACAGGACCACCTGCACGTCATGCGATGTGCCGCTTGCCTACTGTGACAGCTCACCCAACGCTCAGTGGTTGCAACACAGCAGCATCTGTATGACATGTGGCTCATCTTCGTGCCGTCTCATCAGCCAGCAGGTGCGGTGTCAGACAGAGCGCAGGAGAGGCTCTGGCCAACCTCATAACTTAGAGGGGTAATCATAACCTGCCGCGTGGGTCCTGGTGTGTAAGGGTATAGACCAGGGCCGTTCATGGTGTCAGAAGACTCAAACTCAGATGCAGCTTGGGTTTTGGGCATGTGTAGGAGCCTACGTGGACGAAGGCCATCCACGGCGTCATGGGGGGCTTCACGCGCGATCCGCTGGCGGCGTGGCCGGCGTGCGTTCCCTGCCGCGCCAGCCACTCCTTGAACCACCCAGGATTGCGCAGCTCGTGCGCCACGGCCTCCACCTGGAACCTCATCGCATCCTCTGCAGACCACAAGCCATGATCAGGACTCCTTGCCCTCAGAGTTACCCCGCCTAGCTGTCCACACAGCAGTCTTTGGCCCAGTCTCATGCGAAATGGGTACTGACTTTCACTTGCACATCATGTGCTATCTGTAATCTTGACCGTCTGTCCTGTGCGCCATGGCGGCCATCGGGACTGCTCTATCAGTGTCTGTAAATCGAAAGCTAGTCCCGCCGGCCATGCTATAGATACATAGCTCTCCTGGTATCGTCCCCACCACAGCGGTGGCAGGTATGGCAAATGCAAAGTGAGGAGGACATGGAAGAAGCTCACCCTTGGCAATATCCTCGAAGATACGCTTCTCTGCATCGTCCAGGGTTGCCCAGTCTTTCTCAGCCTGCTGGGCGGCTTCCTCCTGCAGTGCAGCCACATGCTTCGTCAGCCCATCCCTCAGCTGCGAATGGCCTTACAAAGGCAGAAGGCCCTGGGGTGATCATGTGAGGTCCCCTCACTTGATGCTCATGGCTCATGTTGACAATGGCAGGCTGGTGAGGGTGCAGACAAGGTGTCCCAGAGGCAGATCAGAATGGTGTGCAGCAGACAGAGTCACCTTGAGGATGGCAACACTTAAGTGCTGCTCCTCCTTGTCTGGGGCATGCGAGCGCACAGACTTCACGGCTTGAGACCTCAGGTACTGGACGTAGGCTTCCAGAGCGGTGATGGGCGCCTTTGGCGGCTTGCCCGCAGGCCTGGCTGCGGTGCCTCCCTGCTTCCAGTCCACCTTCTTGGCCCACTCTGTGAGGAAAGCAGCAATCAGCCAGAGAGTCAGCCCCAAAGAGCCAACAGCCTTGGGTGCTTGCCAGCCCAAGCTTGTTCCAGACAAACTCAGCTGCCGACAATAGTCCTTTAACTCTGCTGTAGGGCAAGTGAACAAGCGAGACCTGGATGGGTCTGGGCTGCATACGAGAACTTACGCAGGAAGGGCTTGTTTGGCATCTCAGCATTGGGGCCCTTGATAAGCCTGCTGTCCTCGTCAAGCTTTCCGAGAGCCCTCGGATAGCTCTTTCCGAAGAAGCTGCCCGGGTTGCAGGGCGTCTTCCTGGCTGGCAACATGGTGCAAAGTCCAAGGTATGAAAGGCCTCAAGGAGCCAATGCGCTGTGCACTTTCACAACAGTTTAATGATGTAATGATTCGATTATTCGCAAGTTAACGGTGATCAACGCGTTCGATTGCAGAGAGATCTCTCAAGTCTGTTGGACTGCATTTTGAACTCATCATGGGGCACGGGGGATCCGCATGCGGTGGGGGGACCGCTTGACTGCAAGAGCAGATTCAGGATATTACACAGCAGATGGCCTGACCATACATCCAACACGGAAACGCTGATTCTAAGGTACTACTGTTGCTATCGGGTGCAGCAGCGCTTCTACCAGCATTGGCGCACGTCCTTACTACGATCACATCTTGTTACATAAAAGCAGCTGTGGCCTGGGACAAGGTGTTATTTCTGAGGGTGGGACAACTCTCCTGTGTGTCTCTGTGATCAATAATTGCAAAGGGGTGAACCTGCAGATGGCAACGATCTGTATCCAGGTGACACTCAGTGCCTAATGCAGGTGTAAGAAGACATCTTTCGGATCCGATGGACGCTAGCTCCTCCCAGGTATGTGTATACCCACATACCACTACCGTCGTTGACAAATGGCCACCTCATGACAACAGACCGCGAAGCCTGAGTGTCATGTAGGACACCGTCCTCCCCCACAAAGAGGAACTGCTCAACAGAGTACAGGACCTAAACCAGGTACGTCCTCAGCTCTTGACACATGATACGGTCTAACGAGCATGAAGCCGACCTTTCAGGAGAGCAAGCCTTGCCTTGTCCATGCATCCACTGGACATCAAATGCGTACTTCTGAGCTTCCATGAAAACACCACACTTGCTGAGAGTAGCAGCCTGCGCTGCTCCAAGCCAAGCATGTTCGTGTTACATCCGAAGCATGCGATGCAGGAGTTGCAGGACTGGCGCGAGCGCCTGAATGAGCAGGTGCAGTCCTATCAGGTAGAGATTGGAAGCACACGCAGCAGGGTGACAATGGAGATTGAGTCTCTGCGCAGCGAGTTCCTGGACCTCAGAAACAGCCTGCGCCAGCAGATGGACCGCACCTGGGCAGCGCTGGGCAAGCCCGTGCCCGGCCAGGGCAGCGGGCACTCGGGCATGGAGGCCCCAGCAGTGACGGTGTAGGGGGCTTGGCTGTGGTGCGCTCGAAAGGCATCTTGAATGGAGACATGCAGCAATACCATCATGTCCAGCACACTTCTGGGCAGCACCTCGAGCATTTAGGCCAGAGCTGAGAGGATGCAAAGGGATCATCCATGGTGCGCCTAGCGATGGCAGCATTGTTGGGATGACAACACATTGCCTGGGTCGCGTGTATGACAGACGCAGCACACATGTGAAGCCGTGTGCTCAAACTCGAGGAAATTCCCAGGCATAGGCCTGCAGCAGCATGACAATGTACTAACTGCTGGAGCTTGCAATCTATCCTAGACAACTCTGGTGGCAAACTGATTAGGCATTGTATTAAAAATAAACCCATTGCCAGTCATATGGCAAGGCCAAGGCATCAACGCAGACTCATGCCGGGTCAAAGCGACGGTAGTCTTACTGTGCGACACATCACACTGTGCAGTCGTGTGATGGGTACAGCCCGCAGGCTGCAATTCCCGCGGTGCAGCAACCTGTGCCGGCTATCACGCCAGACCAGACCGCACTTGTCGTGTGTTTGCATAGACAAGCATTGGGCAGCACGGAGCAGTCCCGCATGTGCAGCACTCACATTTTTCCCTTCTGGTGGCACATGGCCTGGCATGATGGTATAGCAACAGGCAGGTGCTTCCATCACTTTCTCATTCCAAGATTTCAAATTATCCATATGCAAGTATAACGAGCCGTCCCAATCTATAACCTCTGCCACTTCAGGGACTGCTTTCACATTCAGCCTTCCTCTTCTTTGCAATGAGTCTGACCTCCATGCGAGCCTGCTCCCTAGCAGCTTGAAACTCGCTTGGGGAGATTGGCTTTTGCCCAGGAGATTTGGCTGTAGGATAGGGGGCCGTATCCCGGTCGCCCAGGTTGCATAGCGCGCTGTACAAGAACAGCTGCAAGGACATCCACACATCATAGCTTGGATACCAATGCAGAAGCCACCAACTTGCTCTAGTCTGATGTGGTTTGAGCACGTGCGTACTATGTAGGAAGTCAGGTATTTGTGCACATACAATCTTGCATGCACCCATAAAGCATACCGTAGCAAGCTGTAGGCACAGCATCTTCAAATGTAACGCTGAGCGCTCACACATGTCAAATGCAATCTTCGCACCTCAGTCACAGAGACTCTGGTGTCCGTCCCCTGCTGATCGTGCTTGACAGCGGGCGTCATCTGGATGAGGCCCCTCCTATTTCAAAGTTTGTCCTCAAGAGCCAAGTGTAGGTATAGATGCTGGTGATGCACGTGCGATGGCCTCTCCTGGACATGTGTCCTAATGCCTGAAGAGCATTTACATGTCACAAGGTCAGGGCATCACTTGGTAGCAGGGTGAGGCAAACCTGCATGCATGTGCGCGCATGGTATCTAGATGCAAAGGAGCTCTGCAGAGCAAGCGCTGGCAAGAGATTGCCAAATATGCATTGCCAGCTGGCCAGCAGCCTTCAATGAGCATTGTGCAAAATGTGGCAGCAAGTGGTGAACGCCTTTTCTTTTGAGGATTCAGACATGATGCCCACCGCCAACGACTCCAAGACAATGCAGATGGCTCGAGATTTGTTGGGCAGTCTCACCCGGGCAAGCATTTCTGTCACGTGCTCAGCCATATCATCATCATAGACCTTCTCACCGCTGTTGTATGCAGTCCATAGATCAGGCATTGACCAATGGTCTGCATCCTCCAGCTTGAACCTGCTGGCACATGCTCATTTGCCATCCATAGGATTGATGAGCATACAACATTAGGACAACATCTTGGCTTGAGGCCATTATCAAGGTACAGCCAGCCAAATTCTTTAGCTCAACAGGGCAGATAGGTGTGCACGCAATCTCATGAGGCGTTGGCCAAAAGCTGTCGCAATCTCAAGAGGGGGATTGTATTGGGCCGTTTTGGACTCACGGTGTCTCGCACACAATGGTCTGCAGCACCTTGAGCTCATTTCCATGGGTGATGTTGAGTAGGTAAAGATCAGGCGGCCCATCCTTTAGCACTTCCTCGGGCTCCCACTTGTTAATCTGCACAGATTGCGCAAATTGAGTACCGCATCACCAAGACTTCCGTTTGGCACTGTGAGGCATGCCGATGATCATCCACAGCGTTTAGTCCCTGCGGACACCCCATCCTAGTGTGAGGCAAGGGCCCTCACTTCCGACGCGGTTGGCTGCCAAGGATGTGCAGTAAGGCGATAGGGTTCCTTTAGCCTCTTGAAGATGTGGTTGATCCTCGAACCTGCTGTAGCCATTATAGCACACATCGTTCCAAATTTGTTAGGGATCCCCTGCACCTCTCCGTTGCCAGCTGCCTTGTAACCTTCCTTGTCCCAATCCTGAGAGTGTTTCAGATCAAACATCAGACCATGGTGATACACAAGCAGAACAAATGCGCCTTGTGCAGGGGTTGTCAGTACCTCAAAGCAAGATGGTGCGAAATAATGTGTATATAAGATATCCGTGTGCGCATTCAAACAGACACTCCCCATTGGGCACATCAACATGCACACTACTCTGCAAGCACGCCGCGTAGTGCGGCACTACCCAGGGATGAAGCTCACCTTAGTGTGATTCTCAATGTACCGCCTGATCTCCCGGTCGGCGTCAGGCCAGCCCTCCACCGCGGTAGGGTGAGTGTCATGGAAAGCTTCACAATTGTCGGGGTCAGAGAACTCTATGTTCTCCGCGGTCGGAAGTGGATCACGAAGCAACTCTTGAAGGAAGCGCCACTCTCTAGACGGCCGCATGACTGATACAGCATGCCAATCATCCCGTCAGAAAGCCGCATTCAAGCAATGCGCTTGAAGCCGAAGTTTCATTGTTACTCAAATGTAGACAACCAGCACAATGAAAACACTAGCGAGACGATGGCAGCATATCCTGCTCCACCTGGCCTGAGGCACCAGATGCGTGCCCGACGAATGTTCAGCTTCTCTAGGGCCTCCTCAGTGGTGATTCTGAAGTGATCTGCGGACTTGAAGCCGGCCCAAAGCAGAATCTTCAGTTCTGCATCAGAATAGCGATCTCCTAGTGTAGGCCGGTCTGGTAGGAGCGTATTGATTTCCTTTCTCAGCCTCGCTAAGTCATGCGAGCTGAATGTCTCTGATGGCCCTGCACAAAGTATCGGCACACCTCAAGGATTACAGTAGAGGCTATGCTGGTACTTACTGGCACTACAGAGGCCCAAGGTGCTGCTACAAAGCGCAATTACACTCAAATGAATTCTGCTTCTTCTGCACTGGCATTGGCCTTGCCTTGCTCGCTGGGTTCGACAGACATCGAACAACCTTGCACGAATGACGTACACAGCGCATGGGGTTGCGCTTTACTTGGTGATGTCATACCACTCTCATTCATCCTGTCGTCCATTCTTATGCTTGAAGGCTTACGTAGAGCACTATGCGACGCCATCTTCTGTAAATGACCTTTAGGGATTGACTGAGGAAGCTAGGGGAAGCCAGCTGACAGCATCCTTGGAGATCTCGCACCTTTAGACTGGATGGCGAGATGCTTTGGTCGCATCGTATTTTTGCATTAAGCAATCAACACAAGGGACCACACGCTGGTGGCAGATGCTGCCTTTGCAGACTTGAGCAGTTCTACGAGAGGACAGGGTGCTTCTGTAGGTTGGGGTTTGTGAAGACTTGCTAAGGGAGTACAGACCATTGTCATGGCAAAGAGAAAGGCTGGTAGCGCCAAGAAGCTTCAGCACGAATCAAAACTGAACAGTCTGGATGAGGAAGCCGCAACAGCAGAGGAGCGCGAGGACATGAAGGCCAAGCTGCAGGACAACTCTTGTATTAGTACATACCTGCTGACTAGATGACCCTCGGCGCAATCTCTCCCGTGTGTGAGCGACTATAATACAACAACCTTATGGCTTGGTATACACAGCTGTGCCATATCATATTCGGCTGCCAGTTTATCATGTGAGAGGGACCATTGCTAGGGAAGGTTGTCATTCTTACTTAATGAGTGGAAAGGAATTGTGTGGTTGTCATACTTCTCAGCAAGCTTGACATTGCTATTCTAGGGGCGAGCCTTTGCCAATCTTCTGGCTGTTGTGACTGTGCCTGGTCAAGACCTGGTAGTTGCAGGGAAGCAAAGTGCCTTGTCGCTAACAAGACTTTTGAGAGATCAAATCTGTGCAGGAAATCTGCAAGGCGTGTCTGTGCAAGGTGTGACACCAGCAGTAGATGGCGCGCTTGATGGAGTGAGGAAGGCAATCAATAGCATGGCGCCTACAAACTATTTAACTGGCTTGAAGCCCAACCTGGTGGATAAATTCACACCATTGGACTTGCACATCCTTTTGGCTGGAGGTTTTGAGGATGCAATTAATCTCAGAGATGCCACTGCGGAACATCTGCTAAGATTGGGTCTTTGCGGCGCGCGTGTCTTTGATCTTAAGCCAGGTGATGCAAGGAGCTGGCAACCCGCCCTTTTGCTAGCGTTTGACTGTGTTAGCTATTTTTCCAACTTTTGCTTCAAGCATGCGCTTGTGACGCATGTTGTATGTGAGTGGGGAATGGTTGTGTAACAGGTTTGTTGTCCCCTCGGGATAGGCGAACCCTTGAGGAGGTTTTGTACACTCCACTTCCGGATGTGAAAATGAGTAACTACCTCTCCAACCGAGACCAATACAAGGATTGGCATACTCATCCTACAAGGGTCGTGGAGTGGCCTGATTGGGAGCTTGATGTTAAGAAGCGCCTTCAACAAGGCACCGAGGTGACTCTAAACTTGAGTGCTTAGATGCTTGCATAGTTTGGTAGAAAGACGGCAAGCAAAGGAGATTGCTCAGCAAAGAACAAGTCAATGCAACGACTTGCCAAGTTGCTCACTGCGCAACTTAAAGTGCATTCAATCAAGTTGATCATGCAAGAGGACATTTTGCATGTGTGAGGGGATATGCTTCAAGCTAAAGTTTACAGGATTGGAAGAAGGATGGCTACACGGCAACGGGAGAGATTTCACGTACATATGTCGCAAGCGAGTACGGACTAGCGTCTCTTATTCTAAATACTGTGGGTTCAAGAATGAATGAGATCTACTGGAAGCAAGGCGGACGCCGCAAAGGAGTTGGACCGTATGCATTCACTGCCTCATCGCCATCTAAATCAGAGGTAAGTGCATGCCGGTCACATTCTTACGTGCAAAGCTATGGTTAAAGGTATGCTGGCGATTTTCCTAAGCCCCATGGAAGCTAAGAGTTTTATTTTGGGCATCCAGACTGCTTCAGGAGACTCTTGTCAGGAGCCTGAGGAAGTGTTGCATGGATGCGCGCCCGATGTTTGTTTGGTGGACACCACAGTGCCTGCCGGCGAGTGGAGCGTATTTCAAACCACACTTTGCAAGATGAAGTAAGTCGAAAGGGGCTCATAGAAGTGCTAAGTTAATTCTCTAGGCCAGTGGCCACAGGTTCCGTGGGATTGCACATGCTCAAACGCCCGTTTGTCTTGCCGAGAGCATGACGACACCTTATTCATGTGTCTGACAACACGGTTGTGTTATGTTAGTACGGTGTTATGCACATGGTCTGCATGCTTGTGTCTCGACTTTGCCTACCAAAAGATAATTAAAGCGACCTTGGGCATGTGCTTGTAGGTACTACCTGGCAAACGCAGAGGATTGGTCAATGCCTGCTCTATGGTATGCGTGGAAGGATGGTGAGGCAGCTAGTGATGCTGACTTGGCTCACCGAGTGACCAGTGCAATCTCCGAGGTGAGAACGCAAAGACACTTGCATGTTTCACGAGAACAACTTTGGTGTGCGCGCTTACACAGCGCAGGCCACTTTGCATCTATAGCCCTACAATAGAGCAAGATTGATAGCCAAAGAAGAGAACACTTTTGACGTAGGATCATGATCGATGCTACTTGCACATCGCCCCCGCAAAGCAAGTGGACTGCACATGCATGCATGTTGATTGCTCAGGATTTGATTTGTTTCTGTGATTCCTTTGCCATCCTTGAGTGGTTGCATGACCCTGATTTGCATATGGATGCAAACTCAATGTGCTGTTGCAGATGTTGGGGTTTATGTCAAGGAGAGGCCATTGCACAGGTACAATCTGCACCTATCTACATACTTGGCTGCTTAAGACGGACAAGAAGGGGCTTGTCCAAATCACACCCGCTATTCGGCACAACCAAAAAGGGACAAGCACCAAGGTCTCCGTGACCGAGGTACGATAAGTACACAAAAAATCTGAGCTTGAACTGATTAGAATCTGTCCACAGCTTGCCATCATGTCTGCTTCAATGTGTGCAACACTTTGTGTACACGCAAGGGTTGCTAGGTGCATATTAGTTGGCCATCTGCGGAGCACATGTGTAGCTTAGGTCATAGCAATGCGAATGGCTGTAAGCTTGTGGCACCCCATATTGCCTGATAGTTTGGATGATATCTCTGGTGTCTCCTTGCAGCTCTTCCTATACAGTGCAATAAGCAACATTGATGATAGGGACCGGACGCCCTACCCTACTGCCAAGTCCCCTGGAGCAGAGCCAATCAGCCGCGACCAATTTATACATGCGGTAGCAAGGGCTCATAGTCAAGTCTACCATGATCGACTCAAATATGAGGCTTTATGCGGCATTAGAGGCCCTAGCCCCAGCGGAAACAAAATCATCCGATCGGGGGTTTTCTACGGCGCAAATGACCCGATGCCCCAAAAGAAGCTATACCTCACCGCTAGACTAGCTGACAACGTCTACTTTGGAGGGTAGCCTCCTTTACTACTAGTAGACACATCAACATGTTAATGACCAAACGAACTTGTCGTATGGGTGGAGCCCAATGGCGGCTCATTTATCTCTGTCGTGTTTATTCAGCATATCAAGGGATTACAAAGAGCTATCTAGCCTTGTACTTGCTGCGTAAAAGACTCGAACGTCTTCACCTCACTCGTGCAGGTTTGCTGGCCAAGTTGCACTTGTGTGCTTGGCGACCGATGACAATGCTATCACGCGTGCGAAGCAAGAGGTAGTCGTCTATCAGCGCATGAAGCATCTGCAAGGCGGCTCCGTGCCTCAGCTCCTTGCGCATGGCTACACTGCAAAAGGCAAGGCGTACTTTGTGGCTACCAAGTTCATTGAGGTACAATCCCAACACCTCCTAGCACCTTGGTTAGAAATGCAATGCAAATTTTAAGTACATTTCTTGATGTGTCTCGATAAGTACTTAAGCAGGAGGTAAGTGTCCCAATGATTTGTCATGCCTAAGCAATGTACCAAACCTCTACAATGGAGACATGCCTTCAAGAAATGCCTGCAAAGTGCCTGCAAGTTGCTGCATGCTAGATGGGTGCTCTCTTAGATCGACAAAAGGCAGGAGATGATAGTGGTTTGCTTGAGCTCGTGCGATTCTGCAGGGCATTGCTTTGGAGCATGGGGTTGAGGCTCACATACCCTTCTTCCGCAAGTTAAAGTATGCTTTGGACCAAAGCGGGTGTACGGCATGGAGACCTCGAAAACAGAGCTGACGGAGCTTATGTCTAGTATAGTACGCTCTGCTACGGTGACGCTTGATGAGCATGCTCGTTGTATCTATCAAATGCTCTCAAACGACGGCCTCTCCCTCGACATGCATATCAAGGGGCGAGAGCCGCATGGCAACCATTTCCACTCTTGCATACCATGTACAGACTCTTGCCTAGTTGCGGAAAATTGCTTGATTTGAGCGGAACAAGCCCCTGTACTATATATAATTTAGCAGATATATGCATGTAGCGATTGGTGTCACTTGGGCTGTGGGGCCCCTTGGTATCAGAAGCTGACACTCGAGGTATAGACTACTCCATCGTATCAAAGCAGGCAGAGGATACCAAGACCGAAGGACATGGGGGTAATTGTGCGCAATGAGTGCCAGAATGCGGTTGCTCTTCCCCATTGAGCATTCCCCCTTGATAGGCTTCTCGTGCGCCTTGTCCAGCACCCTTATGAGCGCAAGGGTGCTCCGGCCACCGTACAACTGTCGCCATGCAAGCTCAAATGAGTCATGTAGGCATAGTAGTTTGCACAAGTGCTGTCCTCAGGACTATAGGCTATTGCCACAGTGTGTGCTTGCTCAGTATCCTTGTAGTTCTAGCAGGTTGAACCACACAACGTACTGTGACCGCAATTGCCTTTAGCTTATAGAACAAGGGGTGCAGGCAAAGATGTGCACCATATACGTACCTTGCAATCATTCTGGTCCACAGGCATGCAACTCACCTTGCTGTTCTTCCCTCTACCCTAGGTGGTCACCAGGGTCATCACTATTGCTCTCTTGCCACAGTGGCATGAGGTATACACATGCACAGTAGATCTGCCTGATGCAAACATCACTCTAGAGAGATACGAATCGTGTGTGTGGCATCAGAAAGATTTCTCTACCTCACAGGAAGGTAGCCTTGTCAGGATTGGCTGCGGAAGCTAGTGGGAGCCAGCTGCCCAGCTGGCATGACTAGGCAGTGCACAAGACTGGGAGACGCGATCTGCCTCTGCCAATCTCTAGCACGAGACATATGTTGCTAAACGTGTCTATGAGCATGTGAAAAGTGCTACTGCGCTGTGTGGGGGCGCTTTGAAGAGGGGCTTTCACAGTCATGTCCCATGCTGCCAACCTATACGAAGCCTAGTGCGTATGGCAAAGATGATTCGTCCTACATACTTGACCTCGCTTGGAGACAGCTGCGTATTAAGTGCAAGAGGAACGTGAAGCTCTTCCTCAAGAAACATCGTCTACTTCTAGCCCTGGTCGCAGCTGGGTCCATTGTTCTGTCATTGCTGTGGCTTCTCGGAAAGCCTGTGGATGTTCTTTGAAGCCTTCAGGTGGGTACATTGCTCTGTGGATGGTTGTCATGCATGGGGGTCTGTCCGAAACGCCAGCACCTGCACTGTCTATTTTGGTCTTTGCAGGCAAGATGGCCCAGAATTTTCCTGTGCGCACTCAGCAGTGGACAGCAGATGTAAGCGGCGTCAACACCGACTTCCTGTTATTGCTGTATGCTGACCGCCTCATGGTTGTGGCCACACAACTGGGCGCTTTGGGAACCATCCAGAGTGCGAAGTGAGTCCTCTCTATATCTTCCGAAGCGTGTGACCTCTCAGATGTGCTCCTCTGACCACTCGGACCTGCTCCTTACCGCAGAGGCATGCTGCCCTAGCGCCGTACGATGGTTACCATTGGATCTGCAGAGCAGAGGCAGTTCTGGAGGGTAGGCACACGTTCACAGTCGAGACCTTGTTGGGGAGGAGGGATGAAACGTCTCTCACCATCTGCGCTCGTGCCATGGCAGAGAAGCTGCTAGACGCAGGCTGCTCACGGTACCACAACTCCGCTGGCAACCATGTCTCTTGACGTTATCTGAGTAGTGACCTCCTTGACGGGACGCATCTTTGGACCTTATGCGCAGCGTCCTCTAGGAAGTCCTCTTATGGAGTCAGTGGCCCGACACAGCAACACTGTCACTGAAGGTCTGCCTGATCAGGTGTATATCACTTCAGTGTTTGCAACCTGTGCAGGCCACTGCTGCTTTGCATAGGGCTGCGGGAACACTCTCTGGATGCCATGAGGAGCATCATACAGCAGGTCCTTGCTCATCCGCTTTGGTAGCTAGGAATTGGGATACACAGCTGTGCAAAACTCGCAAGGGCGTCTGGTAATGGAAAGGAAACAATTGGTGCAGCAAGGAATCACGATGTCCCATGGCCGTATTTTTTATAGGCAGAAGCATGGCTGCATGATTGAGGTGACAAGAGCGTTGAGAACAACTTGGCTTGCGGGCTGCCTGTACTCCAGGCAGAGTCAGCACTAGACAACCTAGGGAGTATAAGCCGCATGTCTTGCCAGCACCGTTACGGAAGGCAAAACCAGATAATCAGACAATGCATAGCCGGTACGCCTGACAACTCATGCGCACAGCCAGAACACTGCAGGCAGATACTATATGCATCAGCCTGACCCTCCGAGCCCCTCAGCTTATGATTTATAGTTTCTCTCAGCATAGTCTTCAACATACACATTTGGACCCTGTCCTGCTGCTCACAACAATGCAGCACAAAGGCAGCGCTGACCCAAGGTGCAATGGGAATCTCCCCCCTTTGAAGGAGTTGAAGCTGTTGCTCATGCGTGATAGCATGCTTCCAGATATAGAGCAATTCTACTGGCCCGATTATCGAAGCTCGTCATTCTTCAAGTCCCTGAGAGTCCTGTGTAGAGTGTCCATCTGCACCCCTGTCCTGCCGCTCACAAAATGCAACGCAAACGCAGCATGCAACGCTGAGCCCATATGAAGTACAGACTCATCCAGCTGGAAGCGCGGCGTGTGCAGGCCGTGCACAGATCCAGCACTCTCGTTGTGAATGCCCAG
This sequence comes from Coccomyxa sp. LA000219, assembly GCA_000812005.1. Lineage (NCBI taxonomy): Eukaryota > Viridiplantae > Chlorophyta > Trebouxiophyceae > Coccomyxaceae > Coccomyxa > Coccomyxa sp. LA000219. The sequence continues at coordinate 383,275 of KN714655.1, forward strand.
GAAAGTGAATGCGCCCGGCACAGCATCTGCAGGGCAAGCGCACATCATGTGTATGTCATGTCTGCAGTCTCATGGCTCGGGCCTCGTCTACCTGCTATCTTTCGAGAGTAACACAGGGAAGATCACCAGGATGTACACCATATAGAAGACCTCCAAGCAGCCTTATATTAATGGCACAATGTCAGTGCTACCATGGCAAAAGCAAACGGGGGCGGTCTTGCACCATAGGGAACACAGCCTGAGACTCAGGAGTACGTGTGCCATGCCATCTGGTGCGCGTGCCGCAGCAGGAAAGCCACATTCTATCTGAGCTAGCGCTGGGAATGCTGCGGTTGGTGATACTGCTCAACAGGGAAAGGGACGCACGAGCCATAAAGCCGAAGTCTTCCGCAGCCATGGTCGGGACCGCCAGCCGCTGCCACCTGTCCTCCCCAACCAAGCCCTTCGCAGCCTCCTCCACAAAGCTGACCATCTCAAGGTTGTTCACCGTAGGTATGTATGGCGGGTCCCTCCATGTCACCTCCAGCGTGCAGCCGTGCATCTCCGCTGCCTTTGTCATCACCTGTAGGACATGTGTCATGATCCTCGTCATCTAAGCATCATGGCACCCGGCTGCAAGCCTGAAGAGCTGGGCTCTTTGACCACGGCCCCGCAAGAAGCTGCTGAAGTACAGAGAGGAGAAGGAAGAGCACCTCTGTAGCCCGTTCTATGAGGCGGTAGAAATGCTGCTCAGAAAGTCCCCTCAAAGATCCCCCAACCTCCACAGTGTCTGGTATCACATTGGTGGCGCCTTCCCCTGCGCACAACCCGTATTGGCAGCCTCCTTGAACTTGGTCGGCTGCCTGCCATGGACAGCAGGTGCTATAAAGCTGCAGACTGATTACAGGAGGGTCTGGAGACCATATAGCGAGGGTCTTGAAATCCCACGCATGAAGCACACTCTGCAATGTACAACAACTGCCCTCTGCACCAACCCCAGAGAGCATATAGACAGCAAGTGGGATCCTTTCTCTACCTGTGGAGAGGCGCGTCACACTGATGACAGCGCCATCCAGGGGGTCAGTCTCCCGGGACACCAGCGGCTGCAGCGCATGCACGATGGCTGCCGCAGCAATCACAGGGTCCCGCGCCAGATGAGGCATTCCTCCGTGGCCCCCGTGGCCCCTCACCACTGCATGAAATCTGGTACTCGCTGCCATTATTGTGCCAGCCTGCACTGCCATTTAATTCTCAGGCTTGAAAATCGGCCTCAGAGGGCTATGGTGCCAGGCAGGCATACTGGCGGCATTTGGCCATGGTAACTTGCCACAATGGATAGCTGAAGGCCCTGGAAAGCTTACTCCTGGCGACATAATGCTGGTGTGAATTGCATAGGGCTTGATATGGATACGCATGATCAGTCCGTGCGCTGACCCATGTGATCTTGCATCCAACAAGATTGCTTAGGCACAACAAAATAACTCTCACCCGTGAGGCAAAGATTCCTGAGTGCAGGCCGGGCCACACGTGCAGGCCATGCACCGCCGTCACACCGTCAAAGGTCCCTGACTCCACAATGTGCTTGGCTCCAGCCAGGCCCTCCTCTGCAGGCTGGAATACGAGCAGCACTGTGCCAGAGAGGTCGCCCTCCATCTCCTTCAGCAGCCTTGCGGCTGCGCATGGCACCAGGCAGGATTAGAGCGCTTTGACTTGCACATGAGAACAGTTCTGGGCCCATATCATGATTGTCAGCAGTGGAGACAGTGCTACATTGTGCCCCTGTGGGGCTCCACGATAAGTCTATTTGGGTCAGAGGTGCTAAGCAACGCTAGGGTCCTACCTCCGAGCAGCATTGCTGTATGTGCGTCATGCCCACCTGCAATGCAGTGACCACGCATTGAGCAACAAATACCCATCCCAGCCATCATGACATGATGCAGCCTGAGCCAGTGCTTTGGGGAGTGGCAGCATCTGTTGCATTCAGGAAGAGAGGCGCACATGCATGCATCCTGCCAGCATGGGTGCTCTTGTAAGGCAGCTCCACATCCTCCTGCAAGAGCCACATAGATCTCATCCTGGTCCTTGTGCCTTCTTCCAATAGCAACGCATGTTGGTGAAGACTTGCCACGCAAGCCGCACAGAGATCATGACTGGCGGCTATATAGGTAACACCTAAACCTAGGGACATGTGCAGCAGGTGCTGGGCGCTTTGCAACGTCATGCAGAGAAGCTGGTTCCCACCTGGATTGGCAGAGCATCCATGTCTGCCCGCAATGCCACGACTGGCTCGCCTTTACCAATGCTGCCCACGATGCCCGTTTTGGCGACGGGATACTCAAACTCAACATCCAGACCCTTCAGTGCATCCCTGTGACAATGAAAACCTGACTGTTATGAGCACTCCGGAGCTAGAGCCATCTGCATGCCTCATCTACACTCAATCTCATGAAAGCCTGCACACCCCACCTGATATATTGACTGGTCTTTAACTCCTCGAAGCCGAGCTCTGGGATCTTATGCAGGTCCCTGCGTCATCGAGAGACTTTTGGAAAGCGAGGAACGTATGCACGGCAGAAGCAAGCTGGTGTGCTGGGGAAGAGACATACCGTCGAATTGTGACAATCCAGTCCTGCAACCCCTTTGCCGAATCAAGTAGGCTACTGTAGTCGATGCTAGTGCCGTGAGATGACTGAATGATTGTAAGGATGCTTGTCAGCCCTACATAGTACCAAGCAGCCATGCCAGTGAGCCCTACAAGCAATGCAGGCCTGGTGCGCGTGCTCAGCAATCTGGTGAACCCGTTGAGCCTCAGAGGAGTGTACAGAAGTTCTTCAGGCTGAGAGAAGAAACGAAGGACCCGCAGAACATGGCCCTGGCTGCTCTATCGCGAGTTCGTATGATCGCCGCGGCAGCTTCCCCAAAAGGGGCAGCTTCTTGTTCAATGGAAGCGAGGTCTGCCGAGCACCTTAAGTCCGGCATGGAAGGGATGGGCATAGATTGTAGCGTCTTCAAGGGACACAAAACATTACTGCTGTGGACAGAGAGCCTGATGATACACATTGCTGGGCGTTATATAGCATCTGTTGTCCTGCAAAGCCGTACTCATTGGGAGCAGTTGCGACCTTCACAGACCTACCTTGCCAACAAAAGGGGAGCATTCTCAAGCGAAAAGATTGCGCGAGTATCCGCAAGAGCAATGGCGTCATCTGCATCGGGAAGACGGCAAGTACCCAACCCACACATGACAGAGGTACATCTAGGCATAAGACGCTCATGTCGCTAACCAGCACGCGCGATGAACCGCGTGGGAGTATTGTAACCTATTTCAGTGAGCCTATTATATGCAGGTGCTGTTTGTAGAAGTTGGCTTTGGGTGCGATGGTCATGGGCAAAATGTGACGGTACGCCGCAGCAAGCCCCCATGCATGGAGGTTTGTCTCTGCAAAACCTTGCAGAATATTTGCTTAGGCAACACTGCAGCTACACGCGGCCCTGAGTGTATGCAACCTGCAGAAAGCAGCCACCAGAGCCTGCAGGAATGCCATTGAATTCAATAGCCTGCCGGCCATGGGCAAGTTGATACCTGGCGGTTATGCTGGGATGCGCCTGCACATCAAGATCGGCACACCGCATCCAGTGAGCCCTTTCCCTGATCTCCAAACTGCTGCTATAGAAGTCACAGACTGACCTGTATCCTATGCATCTCAACTCTCCTTAATGAGGACTGGACTGCTGCATGTCATTCAATCTGCTCCCTGCAGCTTGTCTAGCAAAGCTTCTGTATAGGTGCACGACAATATCGATGCTTCCCTTTGTCTGCCAGACATCTGCATCTTTCAGTCTGAGCTCACATGAGCAGCCTTTCACGCCATCGACCTGGACCATCCATCAGACATGCCACTAACCTTGTCGTTCAATGTAGGCCTGTTAGATTGTGTGGGGTTCAGGTTTGTCGTCCAGTGTAGTCTCAGTGGGCTGGCTGTGCAGGAGCAAGTGGATGTGGACCAGTGCAAGGGGATATTCCCATATGGCCTGCCCATTGTAGAGGTGAGCCCCTCAGCTTCTTTCAAGTGTGGAGCCCAAACTGGCTGAGCAGCATTCAGCTAGCGTAGTGCGGCCTGGTCTGGGAGGGCTGCATTCAGCTATTGCTGATACAGAGTACTTGCAAGCACAGTGCTTCAGCCAAAGAGGCCTTGTTGGCACTGCTACAGCCATATCAATGGGGAAACCTGGCCTTCTATGGCAAAATTTACTCAGTGCTTACACCTGCGTCTTTGTCTGGGGTGTAATTTGGGCGCCCTCCAGCTCCGATACTGCGAGGGGCTCATATACAGCAATTGTTCATCTGTCATAGGTGCAAATGGTGGCAGGCGGCCTGTCTTGCAGGAGCGGCATTGCAGCACCTCCAGCTGCCAACGTCCTTCTTGTGTGGGTGAAGATACACACACCAGTGAATGAAGATACGGTGATGGATGCAGGTGGTGGAGGGCGGCCTGTCTTGCGGGAGCGGCATTGCAGTGGACGAGCTGGGCGACTCTGGGGATGAGATGTGCATCGCCGTGGCTGCTGTCACAGTGGGCTACGGCGTGCCTTGAGCTCAATCAAGCGGGCTCCAAAACATATAGAGACAGGCCAAGTGCAGTGCCTGACAAATTTGCAAACTGGATCATACGATGCATCTGAATCTGTTACAGCAGACTGCGGAAGCCCAATGGTGTGACAACCGGCTGTAACGTCTTGTGCTCTCAGAGATCACATGCGCTACCATCCACTGGGCCAGGAACACAGCATCAGACAAGGAATGTGTTGTAAATCACAGTACCTCACAATCCTCATGGTGTCTACAGATCTCCCTACGTGTATACACAGCAAGCAAAGTGCAGCATGCGCAGCTAGATGCTGCTACGGCTGGAAATACGTATAGTATACTGTAGGTGCTAGTATGCTGCAGAGGTACCTTGCAGCCTTACAGAGCCAGAAATTGCACACATGCATGGCACGCTGAGACTAGAAACACGAGTATGGGGAAATGCATCCCTCAGACCGGGATTTGCTCCCAGACTGGTGTAGCCTATTGCAATGACACCACTTATTGTACCATGTGCATGCCCTTTTGAGGACAATCTCCATCATGCGCTGAGTGTCAGCGAGCACTGTAGCCCTTCATCTCAGGATCTTGAGATATCAGTGTTTCCTGACCCAGTATTGGATCAATACCATCAGTGCCTGCCTGAGATTCTGGGATATCTGTGCCTTCTCACCCACTAGTAATGCCTGCCCAAGATCTAGAGTAAGTCTTCCTGAAATTCTGTAGCAGCACTATGGCCCATTGTCTCTGTGCTATATGCATTGCCATACAGCATTTTTGCAGGACTGCATAATATTGCTTGAGCTCCTGGAAGGCAATGAGCCCATTGGGGCAGTCTGAAGCAGACACTGAAACTTTGACAACCGACTTTGCATGACCTAAGGGCTGTCACGCAAGACTTCCTCGAGGCAAAACCCTGCAATCACAGGCTCTACCGTCCAACATGGGCTCTGTGCAGTGTTCTACCACTCCTTGGGCATCCGCCCTCAGGCTGCCCTAAAGGGTACACGTGCCATTTAAAAATGCCCAAAGGTGTAATGCCACGGATTCAAAGTACTTCCCAAGCTGGGATTATATGCCCAAAGGGCTGATAACACAGATCACAAGTACTTCACAAGCTGAAGGGCGTACAAATCACCTATAAGTAATTCTTAAAGCAGGTGTTCCTGTCCTGCAGCCTGGTGTGGGTGACTTGAATCCCTTATCTGCATCCCCTCTGACACGGCAGGGGCCCAGCTGAATGGATACATGCGGTGGTACAGAAGCTCTCATAGCCTACAGTACAGACTCAGCACAGAATATGCCTAGCATACTTCAGAAGCTTGGGGCTGTCGTGCAGCGCTTCCTGCAGGGCCCCCTCAACAGTGGATGCATCCACCTTGTATGCGCTCTTGATGACGGTGATCCCCCTCTTCTGCATCCGCTCTGTCATGGCGGGTGACAGCCTGGAGTACTCTGTCAGCACCAGCTGCTTCAGACGAGGCGCACCCTGCAGCAGGTGCATCCCCTCACCCAAGGCAGAGTGTGCACATATGACTACGGATGCCATGGGTGGGAGTCTCCCAGAGCATATTCCTCAGACTCATGTGCAAGCGGGGCGCCAATCGCCGTTGTGTGCGCAGGGCAAAGCGTACCTGAGCACGCCCTAACAAAGGGCCGGCAGTCTGCGTCAATGAAATGCAATCATGCTGCACCCCATGAAGTCACCTTCTTACAGCAGCTGAAGGCATGCACTGCTGGTATGCATGATGTCAATGACCTAGCCAGAGAGCACCTTATCTAGCAGTGTCTGCAGGGCAGCCTCGGACACGTATGTCTGGCCCAGATCAAGCACAACGCAGCTGTCAAGACCGTCGCAGACGCTGCCGATGATCCCCATGCAATTGAAGCAGGAGAGGTACAGAAACTGACTCCTGCATAGTACTGCTCCCCTTCAGTCAACAGTCAAGCTACCATCCAGAAAACCAAGAAGACCAGACGAATACAAAAAGCACAAATTTAGGCCACTCTAGCAGGATGTGACCCCCTGTGTCACATCTGCAGAACATGCTTTCAGGTGAGCATTGTGTGTCAGAAATGATCAAGCAGCAAGGGGAAGCATGAACCTGAAGGTCCGAAGGGCATCGCAAGTCAGATTATTGATCCCGTCAACCCTCAACATCTTGAGCTGGGAGAAGCCCTCCCAGGGCCTGAACTCACACCGTGTAAAACTCGAGTCCTGTAGAGAGAGGGCCTGCATGCAAAGAAGCTTCAGTGTGCGCTCAACCTTCCTTGGCCTACAGCAGATCCATGCCGGGTCAATCACCCCCTGTGAAAGGCTAGGAAATGCAGTACACACTATGACACTTCTGCATAGTCTGGCAAGCGTACCTGAAGGTGTGGCAAAGCACCCAGTGCAAGAAGGTCCTGGTGGCGGAGACAGCAACCCTGTAGTCTGAGGATGGACAGCGTGTTGGGTGTGGGACAGAAGATCTGGCTAAGATGCGGCATGTACTGGAAATCGCAGCTGGACACCAGAAGCCCCAATAGCTTTGGGCACCGCTCCAGAGTGCCCTGCAGCAAGAAGTTTACGACATTCACTTAGATAATTGAGAAGAAGGCTCCAGCGTCATACTCTGTAACACGCAGCTTTTTATGTTTCTGCGTACCTTAATTATGTCTGCAGTACCCAGTGTAAAATTGTCGAGTCCAGGTACAGAAGTCTTCCTCATGTCGGCGATTGCAAGGGATGAGCACAACTGCACAGCGTTCAATGATCATGATGAGGCCTTGCGTGACACCGTCTCTGAAGAGGCAGGGACAGGTGCATACCATGGCGACAGAAGTCCTGAAACATCTGCTCACTGGTCTGAGGAGATCGAGCTTGTATACATTGCCATCACAGCAACAATGCAGGATGTGACAGAGGACATCAGGGGGCATGTCATTGAGGCTGTTGATATGTTCCATGATGCTCCTGAAAGGGACAAACAATGCATCTGCCAGTCGGATGATAAAGAAGAACATATAGCTCACGGACTGACTGCGCAGCTTCGGCATACCTCTTAGGGCATGCCGGCAATCTCGGCACAGCTTCCCTCCCAGAAGAAGGCAGGCTACAAAGGCTGCCCTTTCAATGGCAGATGCTTCTAGAACCCCAAAAGGTAAAAGGCGCAATCGTTCCAGGGAAAAGTCTAGTCGGCCCCAGGCTAACATTCACTGTCCCTGGCAGCATGATGCTGACCTAGGCCTGGTCTGTTTGCACAGACATGTTAGCAAATCTTAGATGGAGAGACGTCTCTCGACATAGCAGACCTTGCTCTGGGTCTAGGTGACACCCAAAGCGCAATGCAAATGGCATGTCTCTGCTGCTGCAACGTATGGCATGCTTACAAGGCGAAGGAGGACTGTCTCATTGCCCCCCCGCGAGGCCCGCCGGGGCCGCCTCGCGCTTTATAGCACATTTTACACTGTGGCCTTTCAACACAGTCGTTCTGTTGCAGCAGGCATGGCACCTATGGTGCAGTTGCGAAGGAGCGTTGGAAATCTATTGGCCCCCAGCATCATATGATGTATTTGGCAGCATATTTCAGGACCTCAGGGCTATCCTGGAAATGCTCTTGCAAGCACTCCTCGACAGCAGCTGTAGTGGTCCCATAGAGGGTGCTCTGTATGACCTTGATCCCCTCGTCTTCCAACTCTTCCACCATGGCAGGTGTCCATGTTCCATCTTCCCACGACTTGCCAGACTTGGCGCTTAGGAACAACGTCTTCAGGTTTGGCGCACCCTGCAGTTACCACTGTCGTTGAGCGCATGCATGGTGTTTGACATCATTGCGCTGCAAGGTATCATTCCCTGGCTGACCCAGATATGAGGTTACTCTAGATAGAATCAACATGCGAGATGGCACTGAGACGTAAGGATCTTGCATCTTGTTCCCACTATGTGACGTAAAGTGCATTGCGGAGTTGCAAATTCCTTGCAGGCATGCTTGAGGGATATGGTCACCCCATCAAGTAGGCTCCGGAGGCCATTATCAGAAATCATGTTGCGCCCTAGATCAAGTGCAACACAACTGTCAAGGCCGGTGCAGATCCCATCGTCAATGTACTGGCAGCTGTGACAAGAGAGGTACAAGAGCTGACTCCTGCACAAGGTGCTCAATTTGGCAGCAAGTCAAGCAGACTGGTTCTGCATAGGAGTGCAGGTGCTAATGGCCTTGGCGATACAGGATGTAGGCTGATGCACCTAGCATAAGAAAGTGATATAGCCATGTTTTCGAAAGTACATCATGGCCAGCATGATGCAAAAATGCATTGACATGGCATACTTCTTGGGTACTCTGAGAGGTGAACAACAGGCGGCGTGAGAGGGCGCACCGCACGGGCTCAAGAGCCTCCCAACACACGCTTCTCATCCAGTCAACTCTCAGCAGCTTCAACTGAGGGAATCCCTCCCAGGGTGAAGACGTCCTGTCAATATATGCGTTGCATAGACCGAAGGCCTACATGCCAGGTAGCTTCAGCACAAGCGCAGGTTCAGTGTTGATAGTGTGGGACTGAGTGTAAATGCTCCTCATGTCTCAAGTTCTTTGTCCCTTCAGCTAGAGTCGGATGCCGAACAGAACGATGGAGAATGTGGTTGACTTGATGAGAGCTAGGGTTGAGGTATTCATCTGGAGATGTGGTAAGACACGTCCGATCTCAAGGAGCACGTCATAGGACATGTGACACGAGTGCATTTGGAGGACACAAAGGGTGTTTGGCATGTATGTGAGAAGCTTCCGAAAGCTGGATCCGAAGTAGTCTAGGCGGCTGACCAGCAGAAGCCCAATCAATTTTGGGCACCCCTCCAGAACACCCTGCCCATCACGCAGGTGATGACTTAGACAAACTTCGGAACAGCCGTTCAGGTGCACCTTAGGCTCGAGCATCGTGTTATATAGCCCTCTGCATACCTTGACCACACTGTCACCCCCAATAGGGTATCGTACCCCGGTATCCCAATTGTAGTGCATATCGGCAATCGCAAGCGATGAGCCCACCTGCGGAGTAGACATCACATCTGAGAGAGGTGCATGAGGGGCCCATTGACGTCTTCTGTGACACATCGTTATGGGGTGCAAATGCGGACGCGCACCACAGCAACAGATGCCTTGAATGTCCTGTTCACTGCTCGTAACACGGCAAGCTTGTAGATGTTGCCACCGCAGCAGCGCGCCACTATATCGCAGAGGATATCAAAGGGGAGGTCCTTCATGCCTCTGACCATGCTGCGCGTCAGCATGATGCCCTATGAGCGTTCAAACAAGCTTCCGCAATGAGCAGTGCCTGAGAGCTGCGCACAGCCAGATAACACAGCGCTCAAAAATATATGCCCGCCAGTGATGGGCATTTCGGCATTGTCGGCATGCCTCCCCTCCCAGGGAAAGCCAGCAGTGAAAGTGCCTTTCGAGCACAAGCGGGCTCGATAAGGTAGTCTGTCGGCTTGGCGGATCATCTGGATGGGTGGTTTGAGCTATACATGGACTTTCAGTACCGACCTGCAGGTCTCGCATTCCTTTGGCACATGCATATAGAGCGCTAGCGAGTGCAAGCACTTGCAGCGGGGCATGTTGCACCAGAATGTGATGAGAGAGGTGCTGCTACAGCTGCGAGCTGATTAGCATAGTGTAAGTGGAAGTATCTTGATGATGACGAGGATCTGTGTCTAGGTCTGCTATAAATCCTTTTGCATTTCGCTCAAAAAGTACTTCTTCCCGGGGGCCCTCCTGTGAATTGCTCATGATATGCACATTGTACACATGACATGCCATGACATGGCAGCCGGCACTGCAATGTCGGGTCCCACTGAGGGTTTCCCATAGGCGGACAGCCATATTGAAGGCTCTCTGCCACTACAATATATAGTCAGCAGCGTATTTCAGGATCTGAGGCCTGTCTCGGAATGCTTCCTGCAAGCACGCCTCGACAGCGAGTCTGTTGGTCCCATAGCCAGCGCTCTGGATGACCTTGATTCCTTTCTCTTGCAGCCGCTCCACCATGGCAGGTGTCCACTTTCCGTCGTCCCACAGGTTGCCGGATTTGGTGTTGAGGAGCAGCAGCTTCAGTTTAGGCGCAGCCTGCAGTGCATGAATGCTCAGGCAGTGCCAGGTGTAGGCTCACTCATACATTATGCGGGTCAGCTGGCAGACTTCTCCAAAGAGGTGGACAACACAAGCCGGACCGTCTTTAAGGCAGCATGGCGCCATTGAGATCGACAATAACATGTCATGGAGGAACATGACGCCAACAGCAAGGTGCCATTGTAGCAGGAGCTGAGCGCTTTTGCAGAGTCCAATAGCGTGCTAAACTCAGAAGAGCTCATCAGACTGCTCATGAGAGAACGATTGATGCACAGCACGCATGCAAAGCAGCCTGCCGCACCCGATCGAGCAGGGTCTGCAGGCCATCATCAGAGACGGCAGTGTGCGCAAGATCAAGCACAAGACAGTTTTCAAGCCCTTCGCAGAGACCGTCCTTCATGATATCGCAGCCATGACAGGAGAGGTACAAAAGTTGGCTCCTGCATGCAAAGCAGTCTCTTGGCAGCAGCTCAATCATCATGTGGCAATCCAGGCAAGGTATATGACCCACCAGAGCAAACCCTAGCCTATGCTGTATCAAAGCAAATGAAGGCAAGTACTATTAAGCCATAGTGCCAGGTCACTTGTTGACATGCTCATATGCAATGACGTCGGAGCCTCTGAAGCACAGGCAACATGAGAGATGGACACCTTATGTGCTGGATCTTTTGCCACTGCATGTACTTCAACCAGTCAAGCTTTAGGAGCTTCAGCTGAGGGAAGCCCTTCCAGGCATAGCAGACGTCCAAAGTGTCTGAACTACTCACAGAAAGGCCCTGCATACCAGGGAGCCTCAGGTGTGCCCCAAGATTTTGGTTTGCAACGCCATTGTGGCCTACATGGGCTGCAGGCAGAGACCTTTCAGATACTCCCATCTCTTTTCTGGAGATCTGCAGCAGTTCACACGTGCACCTCATTCACGGCTAGCAAGGACCAAACTGACGGCAACAGATCTGCAGCCCGACTGTTCACACCTGAAGGTTTGGTAAGGCGTTGCCAAGCCAATGAACGACTGGTTGGGTCAGCTTACAATGGTGAAGTTGGAGGATACACAGTGTGTTTGGGTTACAAGTTTGAAGTTTGACAAGTTCTGTGTAGAAGGTGAATTTAGCGTTGGTCAGCAAAAGCACAATGAGCTTTTGACACTGCTCCAGGACGTCCTGTACAGTAAGCACACCTTGAACTTAAGAAAAGAGCCGTTTGAGCACAAACGATGCCTCAACACAATATATAGGAGGCCTCTGCTTACTCTGAGGGCATCATTGGTAATCCCCGCTGGCTGATTGAACCTCATATCGGCGATAGTCAGCGATGAGCATATCTGTGAGTGAATCGCCAGGGTAAGCATAGGCCTAATGACAAACATCTGCTACATCAATCTCACACGCGCGTACCATAGAAACGGGCGACCTGAAAGCTTTGCCTGCTGCTGTGAGGTTAGCAAGCTTGTAAGGGTTGTTGCCACAGCAGTGCTGCACAATGTCACAGAGGACACCAGAGGGGAGGTCGGTAATGCCCCTGACAGGCGGTATGCTGTGTGCTGACATCAGAGCCATGACCTGCCAACCTTGCTTCTGCAGTGTTTTAAAGCTGCTCTGCAAAGCATGTCCCCCTGACTTGGGCACTTCGGTGATGTCGGCACAGCTTCCCTCTTTAGGGAAGGCAGTAACCGAAGATGCCTTTTCGAATGCTAGGCGCTGTCAGTAGCTATAAACTCCCTCGCAGCAGTATCCAAATTATTTGTGGGACGTAGTTGCACCATGCAGGCAATAGCACGCTCGTTGCCTGGGTGACCATTATGTCGGAGGCACCCGCCAGCAGTACTAGCAAGGCAGGGCTACTTGTTTTTGCGGGAGGCATCTTGATTGGGAGTGCTGTAGCTGCTGCTGTAGCCTACGCCTACACCAGCGCATATCAGGACGATCGACCTCGATCTCGGAGGGGCAAAGGAAATCAGCGGTATTGCGTCAATTTAGCATCAAGAATCTGTACTGAAGCACAGCACTTGTACGATGGAATTTCTGCCCTAGGTGACGTATTGAATGGACGCCTTCAATGCTATTGCAGGCCAAGCAGCCCACGCAGACGACGCATCAACTATGGCGAAAATGGGGACTACACGCACTACAACGGCAATCACACCCCCTATGAGCAGAAGGAGAAGAAACGACCAGACGGCGTCACTGCTCACAACAAACCAGCGCAGTCCGAGTCAGGACGCTTCCAGGTGAGACATCACACCGCACCACTAAACTTCTGTTTTCAGCTCTATACACAGGTGTTTTGCGTTATCTCTGAGCTTCCCTAAACCAACTAGCCTAGATATTGTAGCCCTTCAGCATGTCACCAACCCTAGGTCGTGATGTTGTCTGTCCCTGTCACCAGTCGCCATTTGAGCATTCAGAGTGCCGTCCAGCTTCAGGTCAATGTTAACATTTTCCACACTAAACTGCAGGACAGCAGCTCAGGGAGGAGATTGAGGGTAACACCACCTTCCATATGACCCCACTTCCCAACTTTAAGCTTACGTCCATTGCTTTCCGCCTTGGCTTGCCCTATGCCTGGGCCAACCTCGTTGCAGAGATGTCAGCGTTGCATGCATGTGATCTCTGACCTCAAGCAGGGCGTGAGACCAGAGCTGCAGGGAGATGGCAGGCCATTGCCACTGCTCCAGAGTGTATGATGCCTGGTGCAGGACTTGTATACAGAGGATGATGAGTGGGCGCACATGGGGGGCTACCAGCCCTCCCCTTCTGTGGCACCTTCTGTGCCAGACACAGTCAATCAGTCGGTATGGTCTCCACATCACTTGCCTGGCAAGACCCATACATGAGCATGCACCTGGAGCATGTACTGCTCGTAGCCTCAGCTACAATGCATGTAAAGTCTCCACCCCATGCAGCTGGCCCGAGCAATGGGAATCCCATTTGTTGCAGCATGCTCGTATCTGCATTGGCTCGAGCGCTCTACCTGGCAGGTCTTTCTTTGTGTGCTGCCAACAGCCAGGCAGCATCAAAATAAAGGGAGCCTCTCTGGGATGATGGGCATTTCTGATGATACCCTCACGCATGCAGGCTGATGAGCGGGGGCATGCAGCCCACTTACACCAAGGCCAGAGGCAGCCGTACAAGGATGGTGCGAGCAGGGCCGCGCCCATCAATGGCGGCTCAGCACAGGCTGCGGCATCATCAACCCACAGCAAGCCTGTAAGAGACTGCGCTCCACCCCTGCTGTGCTTGAACCATATGTAGCTGCAGCGCAAGAGAGTGGCACTATTTGCAGCGAGGAGTGCAAGTATTCTGGCTGACTCAAGTGCTGGACACATATCATGCGCCAAGACATGCCATTGAGTGCTAAGCAGACAATGGTCAAGACCACTTTGCCTAGCAGAGCGATATCCAGCATTGGTAACCTGGTGACTGCAGCAGCCAGCTACACTCTCCGCGCATACACTATTACATGCCAGGTTGCTTCATCTTAAAGATGCTAAGATGTGCTATGCAGGTGCAGCCTGCGGTGGCCCCGCAGCCAGCGGGCAACATGATGTCTTCCATAGCGCACACGCTGGTCCCCCCGCCCTACAAGCAGGAGGTGCCGCACCCCCCCGCGCAGCACAACATCAGCACCATGAACGAGCTGGTCATGGAGGGCAAGGTGTGCTCCCCTCACACATTCTAGATACCCAGCTGTCAGAGTCTTTGGTCCGGGGCTGTGGTGGGAATGGTAAAATTGCATGGTATATTGCTATGCAATCCTGGTGGATCCTGGAGGTGGTATGAGAGCTCACACCATGATGCTGCATCAGATTGTCAGGGGTGGAAATACCTATCTGTACAGTCATTCTGGTGAAGCACATGGGTTGCAACTGAATTGAGATTCTTCATGCCAGTGGCCTTTCTGCAGAGGGCCTGAGTTGCAAGTCCTGAGCGTGTAAGTCATGCATGCAGATCATCGAGGACGCAGCGGTACATGAGCAGTACAGCAGAGTCATCACCCCTGAGCCGGCCATGAACGAGGAGACCGAGGATGTGTGTGCTCTGCTCCAGCAGTGTCTCGACCTCAGGTCTGTTCAACACTGCATGTGAATTTGGGCATTGTCCACATCCGGCATGACAGCCTTATTGTCTACTGGCATCATTGGCCTGCAGCCACGCTCATGGCACATGCCTTGCAGTCTGAAATGCTTCATGCATTCAGGCCCTGATGGAGCTCTGCCAAGTGTGAAGTCATGGTCTGTATGGTAGGTCAGGGTGGCTCACCTATTCATCTTCAGCAGCACCAAGGAGACTGGTGAGTGTGTAGCAAGCCCTGACACATAGCCCGTTCTGCAGAGACAAGTGGCTGTTCAAGCCAGAGAAGTCCCCGGCAGCCATGGGCCCCTGCGAGGAAGTTGCGCGGCCTTCCCTGCTGGAGGCGAGGCCCTTCGAGTGGTCCCCCCAGGAGCCGAGCAACTTCGAGTTTGAGATGGTCAACGGCATCATCCGCATCTACCGGGGGTCCCAGCGCGAGACTGAGGCGTTCCCTGTCCCCGGGAGCTCCTACGACTTCTTCTCAGACATGCACTGGTAAGCAGTCAGCTTCCTATGCTGATCAAAGGCTTCCGTGAAGTGTTCATTGTCAGAAATGCCCTGATCAGCTCTCAGGACCCCAGTGCCGACGATGTGGTCCCCAAGACCCTATTCACAGACATGCTCAGACAAGTTGTCAGGATCCCACAACTGATGACGCGGCTTCAACAGAGCTACCCCGCACATGTTGGCACCTAGTTGTGTCCCACTATGTGTGTATATGTCTTGGCCAGTTTTGCAACTAGGACCACTTCCACCCCAGGTGTGGTCAGTCTGCGAGAGGCTCACAGAGAGGGTGCTGGCTGCAGGGTTCTGCGGATCTCTGCAATGGGCCCCACCAAGTCCTTCTGCCACCACCGGCTCATGCTGCTGGAGCAGAAGTTCCGCCTGCACCAGCAGCTGAACGCCGACAAGGAGTTCCTGGCGCAGAAGTCCGCCCCGCACCGCGACTTCTACAACGTCAGAAAGGTGCAGACAGACCCTCAGTCCCTCACTGTCCATGCCAAATGGTCATCAGCAACGAAAGGCAACTTACATCCATTCAATCTTGTTGCTGAAGCAGGAGGCAAGGTCAGACTGGCCCGCTAACACCCACACTGATTTGTCAGGCCGATGCCAAGGATCGTCTACAATGGCACACTGCTATCCTGCCGTGCAGGCACCACACCACCGCGCAGTGGTTCTGTGATAAGAGTCTGCACAATGCCAAGAGGCTTCAGTTCAAGCCACCTTTGACCTGCAATGCAGGTGGACACGCACGTGCACCACAGCGCCTGCATGCACCAGAAGCACCTGCTGCGCTTCATCAAGAGCAAGCTGAAGAAGGAGCCGGACGAGGTGGTCATCTTCCGCGACGGCAAGTGGCTCACCCTGCGCGAGGTCTTCGAGTCCCTCAACCTCACCGGGTGCGCCCTCTGGCTGATTCTCAGCATCTTCTATCAAGCTGAGCAATGTCCATGGTGAGGAACATGCAGGTGAAGGCTTTAATGAGTCTCTGCAGCGCCAATCCTCTGCAAGAGCGGAGACTCTCTGGGCCATTTACTGCATGTGGCTCCGGCAACTCCAGCCGACTTGCCCTGTGTGCTTCATGCTGAGCAGGGGCTGAGGCCTTTTTCGTGGGTCTGGATCAGCTTGAGCTCTGAGTCCCTAGACTCACTGTACATGCGCAATCTGCCAACTTCTACCAATATCCTCGGATGCGCTGTCATGTAAAAGCTCATGGATGCAAAACGTTGCTGCAGGTATGATCTGAACGTGGACACACTGGACATGCATGCGGACAAGAACACCTTCCACCGCTTCGACCGCTTCAACCTCAAGTACAACCCCTTCGGGCAGTCCCGCCTGCGGGAGATCTTCATCAAGCAGGCAAGGCTGCTCATCCATGCTCCCTTGTCGTTTTTGAAAGATTGACGCACTGAGCTGGTTTCCATGCTCAACCACATGTCAGGACACATACCAAAATTTGTCAGAGCCTTCTTCTTACAATGCTTCAATTGGGCATAATCACAGCAGGGGCCCCTGAGGCGCACACGGCTGCATGCCGCTGTGTTGCACCGGATGTTTCAGGCAAAGCAGGCCGTGCATGACATGTGCTGCAGCGGGTTTCCCTGAGGCGCATGTGCATGCAGGACAACGTGGTGGATGGCCTTTTCTTAGGTGCTGTCAGATATGAAGGCCACCAAGTAGCACACAAGTGGTACTTGGAGGCTTTCTGGATCTGACAGCACCTCTGTACGTCAGCATTTTCATATATGCCCACTATCGCTTTGTATGTGACATCTGGTATATACGCCTGCAGGACAATGTGCTGCACGGGAGCTTCCTGGCGGAGCTGACCAAGGAGGTGCTGTCGGATTTGGAGGCTTCAAAATATCAGCATGCGGAGTACCGCATCTCCATCTACGGTCGCAAACGCGTGGAGTGGGACATCCTGGCAGCCTGGATCGTGCAGAACTCCCTCTGCTCGGACAATGTTGTCTGGCTGATTCAGGTGCTCGTTGCCTCTCAGCATATGGCTTGAGAATTCAAGTGAGGTTGGCTAGCATAGTTACAGGCCTTTTGCACTGCTGAGCGTTGCTGCCATGCTCTGGAACGCCCTTCTGACTAGGGCGGGGGCGTAGTCATGATACAGGCCTAGTAGCGTGCAATGTAACCCCAGTTCAGTGCAGATGCCGAGGGGGGTACGTGAGCTCATGGTGTGGTGTTTGCTGGTGCAGATCCCGCGGCTGTACGACATCTACAAGGCGCAGGGCCTGGTGGACAACTTTGAGCAGCTGCTGGACAACATCTTCACGCCCCTGTTTGAGGTCACCATCGACCCCAACACCCACCCCCAGCTGCACCTCTTCCTCAAGACGGTGCGGCCCACACCCTCAAATATACTGGAATCCTACATTCAAATGTTCTCATTATGCATTCCAGTAGCCTGTCATGTCCTGCCTCAGGAATGGCTGCACCTCTTCCTGACATTGCCAGCACACACGCCTCATCTGCTGCTGTTGCATAAGGAGGGTACTGTCAGAGTCAACATCCCCAGCCTGACAGGGAGTGGGTGCCCTAGATGATAGACCGTGATCCAGGGACACACATGTGGGGCCTGTCCTGGCACGCAGGCGGCTGGACTGATATGCAGATGTGAGAGCTAAAGAATAAAAGACGTTCATGAGAGACGTATTGTCGTGCAGGTGGTTGGGTTTGACATGGTGGATGACGAGAGCAAGCCCGAGAGGCGGCCGGCGAAGCACATGAAGACGCCCGAGGAGTGGGATCTGAAACACAACCCGGCCTACGCCTACTATGCCTTCTACACCTACGCCAACCTCTACACCCTCAATAAGCTGCGCGAGGCTCGCGGCCTCAACACCTTCGCCCTGCGCCCGCATGCAGGTCGCCATCCACCTCTAAGCCATGCTAATACACCCGTCATGCTGACTTGATTGTCATGACCTCTCAATATTGACTTTGACAGTCCTGCCATGGCTTGTGCTGTAGCTCAAGGAAGGTGTGCCCACACATTTGCTATTTCCTACGATGACCTGATGACATGATGAGTCCTGTGTCAGCCCCGCCTTACATGGCTGTTGCTGTGACTTTGCACTTCACAGGATACCCTGGTCACATGCTCCTCTGCCGTGCCGTACTTCACATGTCATGGTGTGAGTTGATGCTGCTTCCTTTCTGACAGTTGCATGATATCTGCAGGAGAGGCTGGGGACGTGGATCACTTGGTGAGCGGGCTGCTGCTGTGCGAGAACATCGCGCACGGCATTAACCTGCGCAAGTCGCTGCCGCTGCAGTACCTGTTCTACCTGGGCCAGATCGGGCTGTGCATGAGCCCCCTCAGCAACAACTCCCTCTTCCTGGACTACCACAAGAACCCCTTCCCGGTGTTCTTTGCCCGCGGCCTCTCCCTCTCCCTCTCCACAGACGACCCCCTCCAGGTGAGGGGCCTCTCACAGGGCACACCATGCACGTCTTCCTGTCCCTTTCAACATTGCAGCATTGTTTGAGGTCCTCTGAAGGGCCACCTCATCGTCAGCTGAGATAGACATATGCCAAACGTGACTGCTTTGTGGAACTGGAGGCTGAGTGGTCTTCTAAGCCATTCCATTCATTCTGTCCGGGCTCCATGGCGCAGTCGTGCAGGCAATTGAGAGCATGCTGGACAGACACAGTGCTGAATGAAGACAGCGGAGTGGCCAGTAGACGATGCCTGACAGGGTAGCGTGAGAGGGGCTGCTCATGCCCAGATGAGGCGTGCTCATGACTGCTAGTCTCTGCAAACACAGCTAACGGCTGGTGGCTTGTGCAGGTCCGCCTGACCAAGAAGCCCTGGTGGAGGAGCATTCATTTGCTGTGGAGGAGCTCACAGGCAGCGACTCCCTTTCGGGACTTTCTTGGTGCGCAATAGACAGTCCAGAGAATGGTGTTGCCTGCGCAGATCCATCTGACCAAGGAGCCGCTGGTGGAGGAGTACAGCGTGGCGGCGCAGGTGTGGAAGCTGACGGCCACCGACCTGTGCGAGATTGCGCGCAACTCCGTGCTGCACTCTGGGTTCCCTCACCAGGTCCGCCCACCTGCCACGATTGTACTCCCATGATTGTGGGCGGGCCGAAAGCATTCTATGAGTGTGTAAGATCTTTTGGCACTGCATGGTGGGTCTGCCAAAGGGACGGCAGCCAGCCGAGACCGTTGCTGATCTGATAAACAGCCCTTGTCAGACCTGGGAACAAGCTGTACATCTTATGGCAGTGCTGCTGACTTGACACGACGTGCTGTACCCTTGTGCTGACCAGTCAGTACGCCCAGCGCTCTGCTGGCACCACACATGCTGAAGCTGCTGGACGACCACAGGTCCTATTGTCTTGAACTCTTCAGGGCAAGCCTGCATCATAACCATTGGCAGGAGTGATTTCTGACTTGATGTGTGCAGGTCAAGATGCATTGGGTGCATGAAAACTACTGGCAGCCGGGGCCGCAGGGCAATGACATTCAGAAGACGAATGTGCCCAACCTGCGCATGCGCTTCAGATTTGACAATCACCAGGAGGAGGTATGCTGCTCACGAGAATGTCCCGTAATACCATGTACAGAATACAGAAGTAGCACTATCTGAGGGTGCCACCAGCAGCATCATCTGTGCTGGGCAGAGAGCAGCGGTCTAAGGCAATGTGACAGGCTCATGCCATTGCTTTGGCATGTCTGCACTACACTCATCCTGCTTGGCGTGCGGCCCTCCGACAGTGTGTAGTCCAGGTTACTGCTGTCCCCAATTTTGTGCGGCTCCCCAACTCTGCAAGCTCTGCTGTGTGTGATGCAGATGCAGCTCATCAGCGCGGGCTCTGCGGCGCATGCACACCGCCAGGAGCAGCAAGCAAACGCGCGCAAGGAGTCGGCATGAGCGGATGTAAGCAGGAGCGCTGGCGGGGAAGCATGAATAGGTGTCAGCCAAGACGCGCCGGGAGTCAGAATGGCGCGTCTGAGGCAGCAATGGGTGCTTCCTGACAGCGTCAGGATGAGTCCCGCCCAGTTGCATGGCGCACAGTGGGAGATTCTGGGCAGCAGCGGGCTGTCTGGGCAGCTCGAGAACCAAGAGACACAGGAGAATTGGCGCATGCATGTTTGCGCAGCAGCATGCACAGAGCAAGGCTGTGCTCATGCGCTTCATGAGCCTGGGGCTGGCGCCATGTGTGAGTCACATACAGAGTGTAGGTCATCAGGGTAGCCCATCATGGAGTCCAAAGGCTGCCTGTGTAGCCTGTTCGGCGGGTCTCTAGCATCCTGCCCCACAGTCAGCTACCACGTCGGGTACGGCTGGGTATTATGTTAGATGAGCGCGCAAAGACTGTAGTGTACCAGACTAGCGCCTCAGGCGGCCACGTGTAGCTTGCTGTGGCTATCAACAGAACTTCAGGTTAGACCGGACCGTACGTGGCATCAATTACCAGCTGTGTACCATTGTCTCTGGATAGTATGAGCTTGCAGGACTCAAATTCTTCAAGCAGCTCTGTAGTTATGTGCTTCAGGAGGAGGAGCTTTGACCACTACTGCAGAGTGTGCATTTGTAGTGACTCCTGGGTGAATCTGAACAGAAGCTTCTTGTCTTACCGGGATTCGACGTTGGGCTGATGGCTTGCTTTCACCTTGTACTCACACCTCATACTGCAAACCCACTTCCAGCAAGCGATGCGCTGGTATCCGGAAGGCGTGCACTGGCGAGCGGCTGATCATCCTCAAGAAGCCATACGCCTTCTCGAGTACCTGGCAATAGCATGACCGCCATCAGACAAGCTTTCCTGCTGGCATGACAAACGTATCGATGGGAGCCTGCACGGCATATTCAGCATGGCCACCTCTGCTGTGATGTGATTTCTGTTATCAACATTGTCCTGGGCCACTCCCCACAGTACTCAATTTCACTGCTCCGAGATCCAAATGTGTATGAGGGTTGCCCTCGGCCTGATATTGGATGTCCAGATAGACAAGGGAGGCCTCACGCGGCTTCGCTTGCCGTGATGTCTGACAACCTCTTATAGTCCTGCGATCTGATTGATCAAAGGGGTCCTGCTTTGGAAATGCAGAAGAGGAAGTCAGCAAGACACCATTCTTGAGAGCCAGCCTGTGCCAGACTTGGCAAAGACGCTGGCGCGGCCTCTGAAGTAGACGGGCGCCTCCTTAGATGCATGCTCGATATCCCCCAGCAACTGCTTTGCTCGGGCAAGCACAGGGGTCTCAACCCCTTTTGCCTCCTGCGTAGTGAGAGCCAGTGCTGGCACATGTCTGCATCTCTCGGAACACTTTGAGAGAGGCTGTGACTTTAGCAGCAACCAGGCTTGAGTACTCTCAGCCAATGCACAGCGGTTGCGGCACACCACTGACATGTAGGCCTCACTCAAGCCAACAGCCGGTCCTCAATCTTGGTGCCAGACTTTGACATGACGAATCAGTGAAAGAGCAGCTGAGACAGGCCTGAAGCTTCAGCACCTTGGTTTTGGACGCAATGATGATGCGCTGCTCCAACTCCAGCTGCTGCAGCAGGGCCTTCACGAATGCCGGCCCCTGGTCGACCTGGTTGACATACCCATACCAGGCAACCACCCTGTAGAAGCCCGGATACTCCAGGTGCTTCACCAGCAGCCGCTCATCCCCTTGCACCTCCGGAACAGGTACCTGAGGACACACGCATGCTAAGCAAAGCCTTCCCCGCAAGCGTGACACGGATATGAGACGCAAGAGGTCACTAGCGGAGAAGCTTCAGAGCGGCTGCTCATCCTCGTGCATCTTCCATCCTCGGGAAAAGGGGCCACACATATGCACATGCTGAGGGGTGTCCCAACAGGAGAATGCCTGAGCAGGGAATGACCTGACGGATGTGCAAGAATACCACAATGCGGTGCAGGGTAGGTGCAGTGTCCAGCAGCTGCTCAAAGACCTGGGGCAGGCCCTTCAGGGCATCTGTGTAGTAGATGGCCAAGCCCGGAAAGCGGGACACCGCTGTTTCAGATGAGCTGACCTGCACACTAAGTTGGGCACTTCTGCAAGCTGTTGAAGGGAGTCTTGCCTCGCACAAGCAGTTGGAGAGCGCACAGCTATGCAGCGCCACATCACGCCATGGGCTAATCGTGCATGCACGGAGGCTGATGACCGGCCTGGAGCTGTGAAGAGTCTATATATCAGGTGAGCATGTCGCCTGCTGCCCTCATGAGAGACTCTGTCATTTTCAGCAGGCGAAGACCTCGTGAGCCCTGACACCGCCACAAGAAGCAGGTGGGCGCTTACTGTGTAGACAGAAGAATTGCTGCTGGCATCAGCAGCCTCCTGAGGCGCCAGCAGGGTGCTGAGCTGCTTGGCATGCCGGCTGTGGAAGCGCAGCGTCCTGATGTAGGAGGAGTGCCAGATGACGCAGACCGCCATGATGCTGGCCGCCAGCACCAGCGGGAACCAAGCGCCCTTGGGTACCTGCAAGAGCACACAGTATCAAGAGCTATGCTTCCACAGCACCGCTCTTAGACTGCTAATTCATTATGGAGCAGTGCTCTCTTTGCTGCGCACCGTGCACCAGGCTCCCAATTGAAGGTAAGCTGCGCTGGGGCAATGCAGCTGCTGATGGAAGACCTCACAGGGTACATCGTCACGTTGACAGCTAAAGAGCATGCTCTTAGATATGAGATCCTGGTAGGAGTCTAGCAAGGTATCGGGGCTTGCCTTGATGATATTGGCGGAGAAATAGACGCCCTCCAGGACAAGAAAGAATGCAGTGAAGGGCAAGACCAGCAGAAGTGGGGTCTCCCACACAATGAGCATCACAAGCGACACCAGACATGTTGTCACGAGCATCACACTCAACACGGCCACACCTGCATCAGGGACAGGCATGATGTGCGCATTCATGCCTTATACAAAGGAGCTCTCAAGCTACTGAGGCACGCAAGCAACTTTCAGAGGTGGCGTGTGATGGCTTTCATGCAACACATGCACTGTCATCAACACCTTGATGAGATGTTAAGCACTGAAAGCTCATGCCCGGAGGTATCAGGAGGCAAGCCGCATGCTGTGCAGGGGGAGCAGATCTTACCGAAGGCGTTGCCTAATTCAGCAGTGTTGACAGGCGAGCTGTCAGGCTGAGTCAGCGTGAATCCCAGAATCAGCGCCACGCCGAGGGTCATGAGGCACCAGTTGATCTCGGGGATGTAAATCTGGCCGCACACCTTGGTCGACGTGTGCACGATGCGCACGCGCGGGAAGCAGTTCAGCGTCATGGACTGCGCAATGATGGAGAAGGTCCCTGCATGCAGTGAATGAGGCGTCTGCGATCGCGGCACGTGACTTCTGCACAGCAGCCGTCGCAGATCAAAGTACCTTGCATGTGGCTGCACATAGTGGGCCGGAGGCTTTCGGATGGCGGCTTCTTTCTCATGACTGACTCTGGCGTGCTTTGAATGGACTGGGACTGGAAGCTTTACTGGCTTGCAGGGATGGCATACAGATGGGACGCAGCCCTTACAGCAGGCAACTTTCTCGTCTACAGGTCTGTAAGTTGATGATGTTAGGACTTGAGGGGCTGCACCTGTGATGATGGACTGCGAGGCCACAATGCTGGCCAGCAGGGCGAGGACAAACATGGGCCAATAAATTGGCGCCGGGATGCTGGAGTAGTACAGCGAGCTGAAGCTGCTCGTGTTCTGGGTCAGGAACGCTGCCTGGCCCAGGTAGATGAGCAGCAGGCAGGGGTACACCACACCCAAAGCGCTCGTCTGCACGGGACACACAAACCTCACAGAGGGATTCTGCAAAGAGTGGGCCTGCTGCACTCCATGAGCAGGCCTCTTGTAACTGGCGTGTCAACGCATGACTTGCTGTTGGCCAATGCATATCCAGCCGTGATCGCAGGTAGGTAAAAGACAGAATTATGGCAGGGACATCCCGAACATCACTGAGCGATGGACTCCTTCCATGTGCCAGCCTGGGGACGTTGATACGGATTTCCAATGGCAAAGGGTGAGATGGGTGAAGGCAGCAGGCGCACCCTAATGGTGCCGATGCTGAAGTGACCCAGGTCCGCAAACAGCGCCTCGGCCCGTGCAGGCAGCAGACACACGCATCAGAGCCAGCAGCCCGGCTCACTCTTCTGGTGTGCCGCCATGTCATTCAGCTCCAGCCAGGCCATCGTGACCAAGACATGTGACTGAGACGTGATTCAGGATCGGCAGGATACTCATCTGTGATTGCGAGGACTATTCCTCCCAGGCTGGCCCAGCCAACATAGCCCAGCCGGATGATATACAGAAAGATGTAGTGTGGCGAGCAGGCCTGCATGCAGACACCTGTTCAGGGACCCTAGTACACAGCAATGCATCTACTGTTGCACTACACACATGGCGCTAAAGGCCATGAAGGCGCGACGGCTGAGCTCTGTCGCCATGCAAAGTCTGGGCGGTACAGAGCTTCACACTTTGACTTCAATATTCACTATCAGGTTGGGCAGCACAGATGCCAGATCAGGCGTCATGGCAGGTATCACTCACCCTGAAGATGGCAGGGTAGCAGGTGGCAATGTTGTAGCAGCCGACGGCAGCGTTGCAGGTGAACCACAGCAGCAATATTGGCGCGTAGGAGAAGCCTATCTTGGACGTGCCCAGGCGCTGGAACATGAAGATCGCAATCAGCACTGCGCAGCTGATCCCCACCACAGCACCTGAACAGGCGGCTTCTGACCTGAATTAATGCCTCTCATGAGCGCACCTAGGCAATTGCCCCGGCACATGTGGCGATAGTTTGCGGGCCTGTCACAGCTTGACTCATGCACTTTGCCCTTCAATCCTGCTTGTGCAAGCTTGTCCTTGCTGCCATAGGCTCGGCCATGAAGTCAGCAAGGATGTCCCCAAGGAGGCAGCGCTACAACTGATGACGGCCAAGGATGAGGCAGGATACAGTCACGAACTTATCTTGCAGTGCCACGAGGTCAAGGGTCACGGGATGTGACAGGCAGATTTGGACGTACCATTGGACACCTTGGGTCTGCCCTGATGATCCAGCAGTGCCTGGGGCACTTGGAGGCCGGATATGGCTGACACCACTGCAGAGCACACAGAGGTGCAGTCAGGCTGAGCAAGCATTTGACCTTTACCACTCTGACAGGCAGACCCAGGCCAGTGCACACAACAATCCCTGACAGGATGGTGTTGCTCATGTGCCTTCCCAGGCTTGTGCACACTACTGCAGACTGCTGCAAGGTTGAATCCTGGCCTCTGCTGGCTCTTTGTCTGCTAACGCTTCAGACTGAGCATGCTCCCTGACATTGTCTCTGGCGCAGTATCCCACCAGGCATCGCGCATGTACCTGATATGGCGGGCGTGAGGATGCCGTCCCTGATCAGCGCGCAGGTGCCCAGCAGCACGAAGTTGAGCAGGGTCGCCCTCAGGCAGGCATGCTTCTCCAGCGCCATGGCCAGACGGTCCCCCACCCTCACTCCCCTGCATGCCAGTGCATCTGACAAGCTGGTCATGCAGAGCTGGATCGGCAAGTTGTGTTCTTCTACAGCCAGGCATGCTTTTCCAGCACCATGGCAGGACGTCACCCAATGTCAACGCATGCAGTTCACCCTTGACCTGCCAATGCAACTCTGAGCTGGCAGCATGTGAGTGTCAGATAGGCAATCATAAGGGTGTCCGGGCAGAGTTTTGCGATCAAGAGTATCTCAGTCATGACCCATCAACATGTGAGAAGGCCTCATTCAGCCTTGTGTGGGACACACCTACCAGAGGTGGGATTGATGCGGCCCTGGCTGGAGGTGTATCTGCGCAGGGACTTGTCTCCGGCTTCGACGCTGCCAATAGGGCTGATGCGGGCAAAGCGGCAGAGCAGGGAGTAGATGGCAAATGTGCCTCCTGCACCCCACACTGCCAGCTTCAGCAGGCACACTCAGCAGGAAAGACCGCCTGCTTTGGTCATTGCTACCCATCGACCTGCACTCAGCAAATTTGGGAGGTTATTGACCAGTGTGCTGCATGCTCGCACGGAGTCGCACTGCTGTAAAGCCTATGAGCATTGCTGAGGCGTGAGACCAGTAAAGCAAGCAGCTGCGGGGCATCTGGCAATTCTGATGCAGGGGCTTTCAGAGACCAGATGTACGTCATCAACATTGACTTTGGGGGGACGTGAAAGGGGGGGCACCTTCTCCGTGATCGTTTGCATTGAGCACAATGACCTGCAGCAGGATGACATCCTGACATGAGTGATCCGTACCAGCTCACTTATGCGCTCACGGTCTCTTACTCACACATATGAATGTCAAACAGCAAGAGACTAGCCGAAGGGGTCCTCCACCATTGCAGGTGCCCGCGCAAGCTTTACCAAGCAGCACAATGAGCAACACTTGGCTAGGGCAATGCCTTGCTCTCCGTGTCCGCTCTGCGGGCAGGAGCAGCACCCGCAGATACTTCATGAGGCGGCATGAGGGCTCACCATATACTTGACAACCACGATAAGCGTCAGAGTCCACAGGACTGTTGATGTTGCCCCCACCACATCCTCCTTTGTGGGCTCGCTAGAGAAGACAGATGGCCACAGGTACAAGGGTGATGTACCTGCGATACTTCAGGTTATTCAGGGACTCAGTTCTTGTGATGAAGGGGATGGCTATGATCAGAGGATGGGTAAGGGATGGCCCCAGAAGCATATGCCAGCGGATCCAGGTGTGCAGTCTTGGTCTTACGCGTGGCGAGTACATGTTGTACGGGTAAGTCAAGTACGCGGCAAAGAGCTGGGTCCCTCACCTAAGTCCCCATAGACGACTCCTAGGGAACCCCAAGCCATCGCTATGAATGCTCCCAGGGTCCCGGTTGCCTGCAGGAAGGTGTAGTACGCACGTTTGTGTCGTACTACAGTGTTGAGAGCGTGCACTGGCCGGTATAGATGCTCATCAGGCACATCACGCTAAAGTACATTGTTCATGTCATTTGTTGCGCGGCAAGCACCTTCTGATGCTGATCCTCGACTGCAGCCTCGAAGTCGGCATCGGTCGCCCACGTTGCACTGCTGAAACGGAACACTCTCATGCTGGAGGCCTTACTAGGTCTCCCTGCTCGAGACCCGCTCGTTTCAGCGGTCTGTGCATCTCCTGGGGCATTGTCTCCTGCCCCAGCAGCGGGAACAGCACCCTGTCGATGCATGAAGCCGTAGGAAGGGGCCTAATGTTATGAGGGCCTGAGATACACAGCGCTCCCTTTCGGGCGCGGACTGACTGGGAATACTCCAGTCGGCCACTGGGACTTACAGTACCTTGGCATCTTTGCAAAGGATGCTTCTTGTACTAGTGCCAGCCAAAGCTGTGCCGGCCGGACAGGGAAGCGCGCAGGCGACAAAGTGGGAGAGCTACGGCTGCAGTAGAAGCTACACCGCTGAACAGTAATTTTGAACACGTGCGGATAGATCCAACAGTCCCTTTTCGGGCTCCATCATGAAGATGCGCAGAGGCCCGCTTCAGGCAGCGCTATCTGGTAATAAATGATCTTTATATCTTTTCTGCCATGTGACCAGAATTATAATACGTGAGCAGGTGAAGGACCTGTCAACATGCAGTGAGGGCTACACCTGAACTCCCGTGCACTGCGGCTTGAACGCCTCGTAGAAAGAAGGGTTGCAAAGCAGTACAACTCATGCAGAATGGCGGTCAACGCAGGTGAGAGTCCAATGATCCATGCAGGCTAGTGCCATGTCACCAGTGAATGCCATCTCTATGAGCATTCGTCATGACCATACCCAAAGGACTGCTTTTAAATCGATCTCGTGCAGTATGCATATGAGGAGCGTTTCATGATTGCCTGGCCCGTTAGATGCGCGTGCTGAGCGTGATGACGTGTGTATGGCACAGGCAGGCCAGTCCCCCACGTCCCTCACTCATGGTGGGGGACCTGGCGCAATGCAGAGCAGCGTTTGAGCGCCTGCAGCGCCAATGCGCTGACCTGCTGCAGGGCACTGCAGGTCTGCACCTTCACAGCCCCTGCATACTTCTGCTTAAATGGGGCTACAAGGCCCCAATCCCATGTGACTGACCTCATTATCAGTCATGTGGAAGCTGTACTGCTGTTTGCAACAGATAACCAGCACAAGGACCTGCTTTCTGTGCTTCCTTGAGTACAACAACGCCAACTTGACTTGCATGTCAGGCTCAGCATGACACCTCTCCTTCATGGCTCAATTGTACTTGAGATTTGCAGTGCTGTCAGGCTCTGATTTGCAGCTGCGGGCTGACGTCTCGACACATGTGCAGACAGGATAACATGGGAGGATTTGGTCCCCCGGTTCAGAGCCCTGCGGGAGTCTCTGCTGAGCAACAATGCCCCGCTGCCCTTCTTCACGGAAGCCCTGGAGGCATCCTCGGACACCTGCCTGCGCGCCGGCAGCTTCCCCGAGTTCCTGAAGTCCGTGCAGCAGCTGGTGCTTGCGTCCTACCCTGCGCTAGCCGCAGAAGACCAGGTCAGCCAATCACATCGCTCCTATCATGCACGTATTATCTGGCTGACTCAAGACAGGGGCGTCTTCCACCTGCTCTTTCGAGTCTTCAGGTATCACAGCTCTCTCAGTAGCCATGTGTCGCTGCTGAGGACATTGCATCGTGCTTGTGGAATGCTGGACATAGCCATGCACCTCAAACGATAGAAGATCTGCATTGACCACACCTGCCCTCTCTCTGATTTTGGATAACCCTGTCTGCAGATCGGCACTCATCTCCAGAGCTTGCACATCTCTGAGAATGGTGACAGCAGCGGCGCTTCTTCAGGCGTACTCCCCTCAGCGCCTGATGAGGCTCAGGGAAGCAGCCTTCAGCGCTGGCCGGAGTTTGCCGGAGCTTTTCTACTCTACTTTGTCTGCATCCCAGCTGCGCCAGAGGTAAGGCCTTCCAACAATGGTAGCCTTGACATGCGCCGTCAAGGCTGCAGGCCGGCAGAACAAATGCCACAGATGATGGCAACCCTCTGCCCTTCCTTCCCGGATACTTTGCGCATTGCCTGAGGCACTGCACATTTACCCATTTGGAGATGCCTTGTTTGGGCTCAGTGAGCGCCATCGCCTGCATAATGTAGTGAGCAGGCGCTGATGCATGCAGAGCATGGATCTGGCTGCGCTGCTGCGGCGCTTACCGCACAGCTTGCAGCGGTGTTCAGAGATCTCTTACGCCCTGGAAGCGCATAGAGCCATGACCCAGCAAAACGGCCTGGCATTCTTGCAGCTGCACTCGCGCGGCACATGGATGCAGCAAGCCATTTTGCTGCCAAGACTGCAGCAGGTATGCCTACCAAGGTGTTATTAGGCTAAATTGTACCTGTCTACAGAAGCTGCTTGCACATGTCAATCACAGGCCTCAAGATGTCTTCAAATCCTCAGGGCGCAAGCAGGACGCAATGCATATAGCCTGAGCCAGATCGGCTTCATGCGTGGGATTATGGCAATGCACCAGCAAGGGCTACTGGGCGCTGTGTTAGACTGTGTGCTTTGTGCAGAGTGTCAGACGAGCTCTGCAAGTGCAGTGGGTGCGTCTCAAAAGCCTGCGGCAATTCGCAGTGGCGGGGCCGGAAGTCAGGGTGCCTCCAATGTGTGCTGAAGGGCTGTTGATGCCATGCAGATGCAACGGAGAGCTGTCGCCACTTTTGGCAGCGCCTACAGGACCCTGAGCACTGATGCAGCTCTAGGGCTGCTATGCATGCGGGGTGCTGGCATAGAACGCCTCTTGGCCCTCCTGAAAAGCTGCGCAGAGCAGGGCATGCTGCCAGCGCAGCGTGCCTTGTCTGCTGCCCAGATGGCTGACCGCCATGCCCAGCAACTACTCGTCTTCCATGCCTGAACGCGTACACAATTGCAATGAGGATCCTGAACGCCCTTTCAGTATCCCACAGGCTGCAGCTGAGGCCATGTATGAGTAGTGCTGACCTACGTTGTTTCAGACATTGTTGATATAGAGTTAATTGCAGAAGGGTGACGGATCACCAGACCAGAAGGCAACATTTGCAGACTGAAGCCCCTGAATACATGCTGGGAGGGTTTGAGCTCGCCATTGGGCTACTGTGCCCTGCACACTGCAGATGCTCATTTGAGACCTAGCTGGACACAACACAAGCGCCATGCAGGGGGATAGCCTTGTCTTGCAAGCTGCTGCTATCCTCTAGATGTGTTGCTGGGCAGTGCACTCAAGAGTGTACTCTTGTGATCGGGCCTCTCCAGGAAAATGTGTATTGCTCAAGCACCTTACATATTCTGAGGGACGCTGCACAAGCAACAGAGAAAGCATGAAGCACTAGTCACGACAGTCTGAGCACGATATCAGGTTCAATCCCAATCCTCCTACTGACCAGGGCACTAGTCATGGCTCACAATGTCGCTGCAATGCGCTGGGAAACAGCAATATTGGCGAAATCACGCTCTTGAGGTCAATCTGTGCTAGCCTTGACACACGCAGTCTGCAAAATGTCTCCTGGCTAGGGCCTGCTCACAGCTACCATACCGACTGCAGCATTGCGGGGCCGAGGATAGCCTGAGGCCAAACCGACCGGGACACCACCTGCTCGTTTGCTACCAGAACTTTCAGAGCCAGCATAGGCCCCTGTGTAGAGACCGTCATGTGACTTCTACCCACACTTTGCAGCTGCCTGCCTGTGCTACTGCTGGGAGGTCTCTCATTGTTGCCTTCCTCTGAGCTTTATTGCTAGGATGCCGTGGACCGGCACCAAATATCCTGCTGTTTAAACTCTGCTTACACACTACACGCTGTGCCCCATTGCTAAGCTTCCTAACCTGGCCTGCCAGACACTCGGCTTCTGCACACGCAGGCTTCCTCAGGGATCATTATTGGAGGTCCAAGAGAAGACCTGGTGGCAGGGCTGCAAGCCGATGGAACGGGTCATGGGCCAGAAACTGCATCACATCCTAATGACCTTCCTGAAACGTTCTTGCAGGGCAGCTGCCAAGGGAAAGAGGACAGACACAGAAACTAGAGACATCTGCAAGACCTGCCAAGGTCAGGTATGTCTGCTGAGGGGGCTAGCCAGCATGTGTACTCCTCCCACATGCCTTGTTGTAGATCATTGAGTGGGTTTTCACGGCCACGCAGGTGGTCATCTGATGGCGCAAAAGCGCCGGCTTGGGACCACTGTAATCAAATAGTCGGTATCAAACATATATTCAAAAAGTGTTTGTACAACAGAACAGCTGTCGCAGATTGCCCCTCCATCCCACTCTCCTGCTGATACATTCCTCCCGCGTGTTGCACGCTGTTTTGAGGCCAAGCCCCCTCAGCGAGCTTACAAATAAATATCTGCCTCCAAGTCTTGTGCTGTGAACTTTCGACTTAATTGCCCCCGTGTGGGGTATCCCAGCACGCAGCCCCCCCTTGCTCTCTCTCTTCTCGGCTCTGGGAGTCCCTTGACAATACTCAGTACAGGAATTATCGAACACAATACAGTCCCACTATGGAAAGGAGGGCAAGGCGGCCTTGCGCTTCCGGGTTGGGGAGGGCTTTCCTGTTTTCTCGGGCAGACTGGCCCAGCTGTATTAGGGCCACACACAGACTGCAGTCCTGCTTATGCTCATGTACCACTTCTGCTCTTATATCCCTTTCTCACTACTGCGCCTAGCCAGGAACCTGCATTCAGCTAGTCTCATTCTTTGGGGCCGCGCCTGCGAGGCCGCACAATGACGGCTGCAGTGCGGACCCTGCTGCTGTGCTGGCTAGCGCGCAGATACACCTGGGTGGAGCCGCAGGGTCTCCAGGAATGGCTGATGCCATGCCCTGGGAGGCCGCAGGCTACTTGAATGTGTTGTCTCTAGGCAAAATCCGATTCAAAGTGCTGGGGAGACGCCTCATCTGGTCCCCCCTGCGCGGCTCTCACGCGTCGGAGCATGTGTGTTCAGAGAGCAACTGCCGCGGCAGGGCAGAGCACTGGGCGCTTGAATGAAGTTTTGGTCTCCAGGCTGCGCACACAGCCGTTCAGGCTGCATGCACAGGCCGGAA
Source organism: Coccomyxa sp. LA000219 (assembly GCA_000812005.1). NCBI lineage: Eukaryota > Viridiplantae > Chlorophyta > Trebouxiophyceae > Coccomyxaceae > Coccomyxa > Coccomyxa sp. LA000219. The sequence continues at coordinate 415,522 of KN714655.1, forward strand.
GAAGGGGCCGAGACGCCACTCCAGAGCATGCAGGACCTCCAGCTCCAGCTGGGGAGCAGCATCCTGTGGAGGCTCCCCGTTGTAGATGTGGGACAGCATGGTGGAGAGCAGGCGCTTGTAGGGCACGAATTCCACGTTCTTAGCTGCGATGTAGATGCAAGCCAGGTGGACTGCCGTCAGCCTGCGCATGCATGATGCCTGTCAGCCACGCATCATGGACATCCCGAAGCACTCCTACACTGAGCCAGACACACCCAGCACACCAGCTTGCTACTTACTAATGTGAAAGGGCTACGTCCACATGCCATACGCTGCTGCTGCATTGCAGGGTGGACAGCCCAGCAGGGACACAAGCCTGCATCTTGGAGAGATACAATGCGGCATAGTGCTGCTGAGCAGGGAGTAGCGTTAGATGAGCGCAGCGCACCAGTGCTTGGCACCCAGGTGGCGGTGGGCAGCGCCAATGGGCGTCTTGACGGAGCCGGCTTCCATGGGGGTGGCAGCCACGAAGGCGGCGAATTCTGGGGTGGACCTGGCGGTGTGCAGGAGGGTGGGGTCCTTGGCGGCCAGTCGCTCAAAGTATGAGGTGCCTACGCTGATGGTGAAGGGGGTGAAGCCATACATGGCGGCCATGCAGCCGATGAGGGAGTCGTCTGGGATGCGGCGGTAGATGAAGCAGCCTGCAGCAGCACCTCACGCTCTCAACAGCAGACCTCGCGAGCGCCTTACAAACCCCTATTCTGTCAGCACTGAGCTCTGACACACATGACAGCAAGTCCATACAGATGAACACCTGCTGCTGTGAGCACTCAGCCTTTCTTGCATGCATGTCGGGAAGCCAATCTGACAGGAATCCTTTCATGAGGGAATGATGTATGTTGGCAGCAGGCTCTGACACATGATGGGAAATCAATCAGAGAGGGATCTACTGCTAAGGCTATTCACCTGTTGGTGAGGGAGTATTTGACATGGCGGAAGGGTCAATGATGTCAACCTCCTCGGGAGAGCTAGCTGCATAGATGCTGCTGTGGAGAGCCTGCTGAGGCAGCATGAAGGTGGAGCCTGCACGCAGGTATAAGTGTCTCAGTGGTGACTTCATGCATGTGGCATGCCAATCGCCGAGTCTCCATCTGCGGTGCTCTCAATCTACTCATCCAAGGGTCAGCATCAGAGGTTTGCGCAGCACATGCAGGCAGGTAGGGATTGGAAGCTGGACAGGAAGCCACCTTCGCTGTGCTGGCTGTCTGAAGTGCTAGCAGACATAGATAGGCTGTCGTCTCCTAGATCCTCAAAGCAGCGAGGCGAGCAATCCCCCACAGAACCCCCACACTGGCCGGCTTCCTCCGCTTCTAGACCCTCCTCGCAGAACAATAGCCCTGCAGCAGCAATGAAACTCCTCAGCACTCCTCTGCCAGCCTGGAAAGGCCCTCAAAGGGCTTACAATATGCTGAGCCTTCCTGATGAGCGGGTGTCTGACCCTTACCAGGTGTATGGGACAGCACACACATGCACACCAGGCCCATAATGATTATTCTGCGTCATAGGTCCAGGACACTGTGGTTGCGAAGAGGGGTCTGGGCATGAGGACATGTCATGCTGCACACACAAGTGAAGGCTGTGCAGGAAGGGCAGAAAGGTGTGGCCTAAGAGCGCGGGAATCTCACCAGCATTGTCAGCCACAGGGCTGGCATTTTGCATCTGCAGGAGGGATGAGAGGTCGCTGTCAGAGTGGCAAGACCCTGACGCTCCCCACTCAGCCTCCACATTGCCGCTGCAGGCATGTTCCAGCGCGTGCAAGCGCTTGGTCTCAGGCCTGCACACACAGCCCCATATGTGGTAAGCATCAAAGCATAAAAAGGATTCCCCTCATGGTCGAACTGCTGCTATATCACGCTGTTGAAGCTAGCTCGTCGTGCAGTGCAGTGCAAGCTGGGCTGTGGACGGTAAAACGCATTCCAATAGTAAGAGAGACCTGATAATTTATGGGGGCAAGGTGGGTCAAGAATTCCTACCTGAACTCCAGAGGCCCTGCTCCAGACGGTCTTCCAGACTGATTGAGACACTCCACGAGGGGCGCTGCGGTGCTGTCCGGGGTCTCCTGATCACGCCCCGCCTTGCGTTTGCATCCTACGGTAGACGGCCTTTGGGCAGCACCCACGCTGACGGGGTACTTGGTGGCCCTTTCCAAGTGGGCCGACTCGCACATTGCTGGGGACATCATCGCGGTCATCGGGCTGCAGCCGGCTAGCTCGTGCTGGCAAGCTGAAAAGCCGAACATGAGGGTTACTGATCAGCACAAGATTCGCTGCTGTGCCGAGACGTGAGGCTGCTGCTGCCTCTGCTGATGCTACTAAATTGCCTGATGCCTCCGCTCAGGAGCGGCCAGCTGCTATACGCTCCATAGACTGGCTCTGCACAGTGAAAACACTTGAAATCAAGCGGCCGCGTCATATCGAGTTGCCAATGCCGCGACAGCCACAGACCCACTGATCCCGCTCCCTAGAGTCCTGTGACAGTCTATAAACCGGGTGGGGCCGCCGTGCGAGCACAGTGCAACACCAGAAGGCATCAAGGGCTTGGCCCAGCCTCCTTCAAGATACCAACCCTGAACTCCAGCGGGCGCGCGATCAATAGCGATCACCAGCCTTCAGTCCTGGATCCTGAGTCTAGATAAAACAAATGCTTTCTATGTATGCTTTGGGATTGCTGCTAAGCCCAGGCGAGTCAGCGATGCACACGGCTAGGCGGGGCATGCACGAGGACAGTACCCATGCAGACCGTGGGCCACAGGCGGCCAATGGATGCTGCACCAATGCCATCACAGCGCTTTGCTAGCCCATCAACAACACGTTCTAGCCGCTGGCAGGGTCCTGCCCCCGCTGGCGATGAACTTCACTGCACGATGGACCGCTATTCTGTGGGGCTGAAAGAGGTCTTGGCGCCCCACAGACACGCTCCAAGCGCCCCAGACGCCGCTGCTGGCTAAGATCAGGACAGGAGCTCACCTTGGTGAAGGCTGAACGGCGCTGGGAGGCTGTGCAGAGTGAGAGGCGCCAGATGCGGTCTGATGTGCGGGGCGTCTTCAGCGTGCTGGGCAGAGGGCTCTTGCTGTCGTGAAGCGCGCTGGGACTGGTGCGGTGGCTTGTAAGAATATCGATGCGAACTGAGATATGATTGGAACGAGGCAGGGAAAGTATCTGCCTCCCCTCTAGCGCGGTGGGATGCCCGGGCAAAATTTGGCTGAACCTTCACTGCTCCTGGCCCTTGGTGCATACCCTGGGCGCAAACCCTAGCGCACCTTTCGGGGAGGCGGTAAAATATAAAGCGCATCCACCGAAGTTTCACCCAAGCTGCAGCTGAAGCTTCGGGGGGAAGTCTCGCAGTGACGATGGATCCTCGCATGTGATCTCAGGCGATTCTGCGGTTGCTGCTTCCCTCCCACACGACACGTAAAGGGCGCGCAGGCCGAGGCCCGCCGTGCAGCATCATATTGCGGCATCAGGAATCTGATGGGATATTTAATGGCCTGCCGATGAGGCTGCAGTACCTTTCTTGCGCTCGACGTATGGGATGCCTGCCACACCGGCACCCTATCTGCTGCTTCTTGCCAGTTGTCTCCTGCTTATGATGGGGATAGAGAGAAAGGGAAGTCTGCCCATTTTCTAGCATGCACAAGAAATTGCTTTACAACGTGAGCATTGGTGGGGTACAATGGTGGCTTGAGAGAATATCATTGTCAGGAAGGATTGCCTTGCATAGTGATCGTGGAATGCACTCTTTGACAGCCTCCTAACTTTAGAACGAGGCAAATTGTGAGAGCATCCTAAGCGATTGTATTGCCTGCATTTTCTGCACTGAGAGCAGTACTGTCACCTCAGGAGGCCAGTTGTGCTATTCTGAGTCTGTGCACAGACACAGATAGGCAGCCTGCTCAATAAGTAGACGACTATTTAGCAGGTTTATTGAGATTGTGCAATCTCAATCAGGGTAGTCACCTCAGTAATAGTGTGATCTCAGCAAAGTGATTTGCACGCTGGCGTGTCTCTAGCCCGCTGAACTTTGACGCGCGTGTGTCCTGACCGCGTGACTCTTGACCGTAAAAAAGGTCTGCACTGCCTGCTGCGCGACAGTTGCGCCGCGCAGAGGTAGCACAGCCTTCATGGGTACTGGCTTGTGAAGCTGGTACCTCGAGCTCACGAGAGGATACGACTGAGGCGACGAAGTGGTCGAAGTGAAGCCCGATGATGTGTTCTATGCGTGGCAGTGATGTGTATTCAGGCGCAGGCTACGATGGCCCTCTGGGTGCGCGCGCGCCATTTCAGAAGCCCCTGACTACTCTGCCCAAGCCGAGCCCACTCCGCACATCGACAAAAACTCGAGCACCGCTTGCTCGCAATCTCCATCATGTTATGAGATCATTGACCATGCCACAACTATGCACTGAGGGGGATTGCCTGCCCACAGCCTTCACACGGAGGAGCAGATGCCGTATGATATCCAAACCCCAGACATGAGTGATATCTCTTCCATCTGCCACTGGGCTAGCCACACGACGCCATGGTGCAGCGGAACCTCGTCAATAGCACTGAGATGTCGTCTTCGAGGGCCGATCTCTCTGCAATGAATCCAGGTCAATGCCCCTGCCAAGCTGCAAGACCATCTGCGATTGGGCGATGATATGCGCAGTTCACACTGGATCTCCACCCCTTGAGACGCTCTTGCTGGTCTTGAGTCTTGCAGCAAAGGGAAGTGGCACAGAGTACATTCTTGGAACACATGATCAGCTTGCGTCCTATGCTCACGTAGACACTCGGTGCTTCAGGAATCTCTGAATCTCTGCAATCTTTTCTACCTCTATTATTTGTGCGCTTGTATCTCCATGACGGCTTTCTGAGCTGTCCCTCAAGCAGCATGCATAGCTCCAGACGGTGTGGTCTGTTTTGAGCCTCTGCTGCAGGACAAATGATGCAGGAGATTGTGGTCACGGCTTGACCGTGCAGTACTGCATCATGCCTGGTCATATAGTACGTCAGAACCAGATTGCTCCTGTGCCTTGCAGATGATGCGCCTCTCCTGCGCGCTGGCCAGGCCAGCAGCAGCACTACTGCACAGCATGGCCTGCATGAGGGCAGGGGGATATTCAGCAAGCTCAGCGCGCGCCTCTGGCTGCTCACCTTCTGCAGCGGCATAGCAGGCTTCCTTTTTGGGTAAGATTGAGCCCTGTCAAACATCTTGTCTCTGCGCAAGTGCCTGCATTCACCGCGGTGATTGCAGACAGACATGAGTGTGCTGCATAGTGAAAGATGTGCCGGCAGCTGCCACGCTGTGAAGACCCCGGTCTTTAGCAGAAGATACTGTCAGTGCACATTCACCTGACGCAACATGAGTGCATCTGTGCAGGTATGACACAGGCGTCATCTCGGGGGCGTTGCCCTACATCAGGGACGATCTCCTTAAAAGCTACCAGAGCAACACCTCAAGGTGAGCCGATTGCACATGGCATGTACTGCAAACCCCTCTGTGCTCACTGCGCCCCTTCTGAGGCATGCTAGACCCATGCCTCTCATGTGGCACGCCTCTCTACGTGTCAGACTTCCATCCATCTCTGTGGCTTGTGCCCTCCCGGGTCCTACTTCAAATGCGCTGTCCTTACTAGCGTAGGCTGCAAGCTGCCTTCTGTGTGCCGGCTATACCTGGATGCCAGGTCTGAGAAACCATGCCTCGACCTAACACTTGCCAGTACCAGGCTACACACTAAGCAATGAGAGGCCTTTGCAGCCTGAACTGGATCCAGGGCGTCATTGTCAGCGCGGCAGTGTTTGGCGCTGCTGCCGGATCAGCGCTGGGCGGAGCACTCGGGGACTTTGCTGGGCGGAAGAAGACTCTGCTCGTGGGGGATGCGCTGTTTGCTGCTGGCGCTCTCCTCATGGCAGCTGCTCAGGGTGTGGGGGTCCTCATAGCAGGTCAGCCCTTCACTGCTACATGTTTGCAGTTCCCAGCCTCCATTGTGTTGCGTTCACAGCAGTACAGCTGCAGTCTTTGGCACTTTCAGTCCAGGGCGTAGCAATGTCCTGTCACGATGTCATTGCCAGTGGCTTTTACATGTTCTCAGAGCGCTGTGCTGTTGGGAGCATGCACAGCAGCACACGAGGCGCCTGTGCATGACAGGATTGTCCCCTCCTATTCACAATGCAGAAGCATGATTGTGCTGACGATGCAGGGCGAGTGGTGGTAGGTCTGGGGGTGGGCCTGGCGTCTGTCACGAGCCCGGTGTACATCGCTGAGTCAGCGCCGCCCTCCGTGCGCGCCACGCTCGTCACCATGAACGTCCTCATGATCACGGGAGGCCAGTTCGTGGCCTACGTGGCCGACCTCATATTCACCTTTGCCCCGGGGACCTGGAGGTGGGAACCCCGGAGGCAAACCCCCGGTCAGTTGAGGATGCATGGGCAAAGGTTGATGCCGTGGCAGCAGCAATCCACAAGCCGTCATGGAGCATATAAGAGCAAAGTGCAAGTGGAGCTCGTGCTTGGCGGTTGCAGCGGTCCATATGAGTGCTACTAATGCGCAAAATCGTAGGAGCGGCCATGTAGGGCCCTCTGCATGCCTAGGCCGCATGCAATCAATCTAGGCCGCGCGGAAGCTGAGCATGTCTTCTGGGATGAACTGATTGGCCGGCGATTGCAGGTGGATGCTGGGAGTTGCTGCGCTGCCAGCTGTTCTGCAGGCTGTGGGGATGCTCTTTCTGCCAGAGTCTCCTAGGTGAGCTCCTTCCTAGACTCTTAACTCGTCCACCCCTGCTGCCTTAAGATGGATGGAAGCAGGGTAATTGTCTTATCATCTGTGAAACATGTCCCTGCGCTGGCTCTGTACTTTGCTGGTAGCTAGGGCTGTGCCTAGGGCATGCTCTTCGTGGCCCAGCTTGAGGAACATGAGAAGCACTGGCATGGCCAGCTGCAGTCATGTAGAATGCCACCAGGCACTTGAGGCTCAAGGGATGCGCCCTTGTGCTCAGGCTGATACAGCATGATGGCACAGCTACCCAGCATTTGGCTGCTTGTGCGCAGGTGGCTGCTGGCGCATGGGCGGACGGAGGATGGGGAGCGGGCGCTGCGGGAGCTGGTGCAGGGCCCGGAGTATGACCAGATGACTCCCATCAAACACTCCAGCCTAGCCACAGCTAAACAAACCTGCTGCCTGTGCGCAGGTGGCTGCTGGCGCATGGGCGGACGGAGGAGGGGGAGCGGGCGCTGCGGGAGCTGGTGCAGGGCCCGGAGTACGACCAGATGATGGCGGACCTGCGCGAGCAGGCCGAGGAGCAGCGCAAGCACGCCAAGGTCGAGCTGCGCAAGGCCCTGGTCACCCCTGAGCTCCGCCGCCAGCTGCACATAGGTCAGTCCCACTCCAGCTTTGCATCTCACGGCAGCGCAGAAACCATCTTGATGTGACTTGATCAGCTGAGACACACTCGGTATCAGAGCAGCGCCGTGCATGCTAAGGTCAAGCTTTGGGAAGGCTCTGGTCACCCCCGAGCTCCAGCGCCAGCTGCACATAGGTATTGTCCTGCTGCTGAGCGATGCCACACGCCACATCTTGGGCACAAAGCCGGCACTTTCCATTCAGCATGTAGCGCTGGTCCCGTCTGTGGTGATGACGCTCTGATGCGCAATCACACAGGTTAAGGTTTTGCAACTTGGCAGCTATGCAACGTTTATAAGTTCTCTATCAAGCCTCAGGCCTGATCTACTTCATCACTGGGACAGTGACTGTGGACTGGAGACCTGTGCGTCCAATCAAACAGTGTTCCCAAGTACATTCTGCGACGGAGGAAGATGTTGTTGCAGGTGTGGGCCTGCAGGTCCTGCAGCAGCTGGCCGGCATCAACACCGTCATGTACTTCACGCCCGCCATCCTGGAGCTGGCGGGGATCCACAACAACCGCGTTGCTCTCCTGGTGAGGCCCGGTTCAGCTGTGCACCGCAGAACATTGCCTCACTATCAGTGCATCCGGCAGCCGAGATCCACCGATTTATCCCGGCTTCCGGTATCCGAGCGGCCACCACAAGCTGCCGCTCAGCCAATGACAGGGCAGAGGAGAGAGGGGATGGCTGATGCATGTTGCCAGTCCGAAAGTGCCATGCCCCTGATGAAGCAAAGGACAGCTCGGGATGTCGAGACTGTGCTGAGGTTTTGCGCCATTGCAGGTGGCTTTGGCACCTGCGGGAGTGAACGCCCTCGGGACTGTGGCGGGCATGCTGCTTGTGGACCGCTGTGGGCGAAGGTACACTAATTTCAGAAGTTGCCAATTTGGATGTACGGGACGCCTGACTTAGGAATGTACCTGGTACGGTGCCAGTACCTGGGCTGAGACTGGCCCAGTTCTGCTGAGCAGCAGGATTCTCACTTACTGCAGGAAGCTGCTGTTGTGGAGCTTGGTGGGAGTGACGGCTGCCATGCTGTTTCTGGGAGGCGCCTTCAGGCTGGCAGAGACGCACTCGCCTCCGGTGGCACTGGACAATGAGTGCCCGGCATTTGAGGGCAACACATGCACAGATTGCATCCGCCAGGTACCCTGTGATCTGTCGCTACATCTCGCGCTGTTGTTGCACTGTGACCTTCCAGCTGCATCCTGTCATGATGTACATGAAGCACTCACTTCATGTCCAGGGAAGAGCAAGGGACATGAGACATAAGGCTTTAGGCCTGCGGATGCTGTTCCATTGATGAGTACCAGCCTGCAGTCGCAATGATGGCTTACACCCTGTAGAAGGTTGTCTCTCATGTACAAGGGGATCCTGCGTTTTGCAGGGATGTAACTTTTGTAGCCCTACAACAGGCGCTGAAGAGCCGGGCGCATGCATCTCCCGGGAGGGTAGTTGCGACGGGTGGCTGCCCAGCTACGAGTATAGCGCGGGCTGCCCATCGCCTTACACTGCGCCCATCATTGCCGGCCTGCTCATCTACCTGGCAGCATTCGCCCCGGGCGTTGGGCCAGTCCCCTGGGCTGTCAATGCTGAGCTTTACCCGCAGCAGGCAAGCCCTTGCTCTGATCTTCTGTTTTTGGCGATAACCCTGGCAGCAACCCTGTGGCATTGAGTATGCGAACAGCCTGAGTGCCCAATGCATGCGAAAGGGTCCCGACATGCAGTCCAGCATCCCTTGAAGGGGCAGGCAGTGAAGCTTGGGGTCTTTGCATACTTAGCATGATTCGCAAGCAGCTTGGTCTGGTGGGCAGTGGCCCTTACGGCATGTCATGCAAGCTCTGCTGACTGTGCTTCCACGGAGATCTGTCTGCTGAGCGGGTGTGTGCCTGCTGCAGATGAGGGGCCTGGGCTCAGGAGCTGCAGCAACAGCAAATTGGCTAACCAATGCAGTCGTCTCCCACACCTTCCTCCCGCTGACACAGGCCGTCGGGGGCTCCGGCGCCTTCTGGATCTATGCATCCATCACTGCTTGCGGGACCGCATGGGCTTACATACAGCTGCCAGAGACAAAAGGTGCGCAGTGCAAGCAATTTGAAGATTTGAGGTTGTCCATAAGGGCTTTGGTGGAGAATATCCCAAGACAGGGCATGCTGGAGGGCTGCCATAGAATGTCTGCTGCAACGCACCTGATCTACAGAACGGAAAGCGTGTAAATGAATGAATGAAGAAGGGCTTTATCATGGCCTGGCTGAGGCAGCTAACATTGCATGTGGGTCTGCACGGCCCTACATACAGCTGCCAGAGACAAAGGTGTGTGATGTGAGCCTGCAAGGCTTGGCAAGGGCAGCTGTGCAGCACACAGCATCCTGATGTTGCGCCAGTGACATTAGTGACTGTTATCATGCTAGCCCTGGTTTGGAAAGTGTACAAGGCATTCTGCTGAAGGGGTCCTTGCGCATGTGCAGGGCTGAGCTTGGAGGCAGTGCAGGAGCTTTTCAGGCAGTGACGCAGAGCGTGCCTGAGATCTACTCTGAAAGGTTTTGGGCTGTGGTGCCGAACTGCAATTGCAGCTCCGTTCATGATGAATGCGAGAGCTATCATCTACCCTCAGCTGTCCTTACCATTGTATGGGCATGTTCAGAGGCTTTATATCAGACCAGTCAGTCTCATAGATCAGCTCTGGTTTTACGAATATCCAAAGTCAGCCCAGGATGGTGTGTATATGTCACGATCAGTCTGCGCAGAACAGCTCTAAATGTTAGTGAGTACTGCTCTTACTTGTACTGATGAATTATGTTCTAATGCTTCAGCTCGCAAGGTGAGCGATGTCCACTGCGATGAGTTTGCCTGCATATGATGGCACTTGTAGCTGGTGCCCGATGACTACGATGAGGCGTTACATGATGGACGCATCGCTTCATGAGCCTGCTCATGCTGCGCCCGCCTCGAAGCCGACCCAGGAGCTAGAGTGCAGGATTGTTTTTGAAGACGAGCATCATGAGAGTATTTATCCAACACCAGGGAAGCAGCGTTCTACAATGTAAAGCCTCTGACACCGTTGAGGATCTAAAGGGCGCGATCGAGAGACAAACCGGTGAGTATCATCAACGTTGCACGGATCGTACTCTGTACTTGGAAGTTTGACTTCGTAAGGCAGAGTCTTGCTGCCAGATATGAAACTACGAGTGCTGTGTGCCAGGCATCTGTGTGGGCGACCAGTGCCTCAGCCATGCAGCACAGCCTATGCATGACAGGTGCACTCTTTTGGAGTACGCTGTCAGAGATGGTAGTACCATTCGTCTGAATGGGCGGCTGAGAGGTGGAACAACGGGCTGGCAGCTGATTATGAGGCCCAGGATCCAGAAGGACAGGTGGTCCAACTACTGGAAGGTGAGCCATATATCTGTTCCACATGCCCCGTCTTGCCTCGCATTGTTGGGACAATACGGCATGTCAGGGCTGTTGACTGAAGGAGTCGTACAATTGCTCCAGTATGCATCATGACCTACAGCACGCTGGACTGTGATGCCTTCTGAGTGGCGCTGTCATTATCATTGCAAGGGTGGCAACCCTCAGCCCAGAGCCATAAGGCATACACATGGCAGCCTCGGCCATAAATCCAGCACAACCACCATGCAACCAGCCTGCAGCCCAATTGCATGATGTTAGGATAGCATGAACAGCATAAACTCCAGGGCATATTCAAGCCTAGGTGTTTGAAGACTTGATGTCCCCACACCAGGGCACCAGTACTCCAGCCACACAGCGCCGCCACACAAAGCCTGTGGCATGGTGACGTCGAGGGTTTCCAGGGAGAGGACCTCTTCTGTCTGGAGCGGCAGCATAAGCAAGCAATCTAATCACGCAAGGGCAAACGTGCACAGATATGCAGTGTCTCTAGCGGAGCCCTGGCAGGTACACTGCAGGTGCCGCACATTGTTAGAGGCGGCTGTGTGTTTTCTCTAACTCCTTCAATGTGCACAGGAGTCCATGGAGACAAAGACGGACATGGAGCCGGACATTCGCCTGACGGTGGAGCCCACAATGACGGTCAGCGAGGTGCAGAAGGCCGTGGAGAAGCGCATGGGCTGGCTCCCCACCTCCCAGCTCAAGAGGTATGTAAGCGGGCTCTGTCCCAGGCGCTAGCTAGCACCTCTGTAGCATTGCAGGGCCCTGAGTTGCTGCACGCAGTTGCTCTTGCGGACACAAGTGCTCACCAGGGAATGAAGGCTCTTGACAGAGTCACGTCAGTGGTAGGCTGGCTCCCCACCGCCCAGCTCCAGAGGTGTGTGCATGATGGCCCCTGTCTGGTGGCGGTATCTCTCTTGCAGGTGTTCACGCCCACCTCAGGGCCTCAACAGCATCCAGCTTTCACTGCCTAGGCAATCCCGCTCTCAGAACCTTGTCCCGGCGGGCAGCAGCTAGCTCTGTGATCGCCTCTGCTGTTGGCCGGTGGGACGATCTGTACTGCAAACACAGGTTGATGCAGACCTGAGGCCCTCAGGCTGAGGGCCCTGAGCACCTCCTGAGCTTGGCATGACTTGTAGGGGGAATGCTGTGACAGGTTTGATCATTGCTTTGTGATGCTCACAACGCTGTGGGTAGAAACATGCGTTCTGAGTCAGACGAATTCTGAACGCAACGCAGGATGGAGGGCTTCAAGGATCCTTGGGAGAGCGCTGTGTTCAAGGGGCGCCTGCTGGCGCCAGACAAGGCGCTGCAGGACTGCGGCATCGCCTCCGGAGACATGATCATCACCGTGCGCAGGGTGCTCGTCCCAGAAGGTGTGCCCCGTTTTAGAACTGCATTTGTCTCTAGGGACTTGCAGGAGGCATGGCCCTGTCCCTGTAGGAAGTGTGCAGCCTCAGCATGGGGCCGGCTTTCAGCAAGTTGTGCACATTGGTCCATTTGAAGAGGGTGTCCTGTGCTGCTAGCGCCTCATGTCTTCACGTATTTGTTTGCAGGGTGGAAGATTGTCAAGGAGGGCGACGAGTCAGATTACAGTTCTAGTGATGAAGAGTGGTAGGCATGACGCCTCTGGTAGAAGTGACCATGAAGTCTCAGGCTTTGGTGGGGCGGTCACATGTCAACCTTTGCAGACTGTCATGCTCAAGACTCACAGCATAGTACACAACAGCAGCTGCAGGCTACATGCTCAGGCGTGCAATAGTAGAGTGATCTGTGTGCTGAGTTTGCTGGTATAGACACAAGCATTACGACCAGGTCTTTAGTGCGTACTGGCGCTTCTGAGCGGGTCTGTGATGATAAGAGGTATGCATTGCTACATGAAACCTTTGCAGACTACAAGCATTGGTTTCCAGGGCTCACTGTCTGACAACTCAACACTGGCTCTGACAGGATTTTGTCTGGTGTGAATTCCACCGAAAGTTTTGATGACACCTCTGAAAAGGACCTCTGAATTCTCAGTACCTCTTTACTGTCTGACGCTCGCACTTACCAGCACACCAAACATATTCTGCTGCTCTACAGCTATGCCCTCTGCTCTCACTCTGCTACCAGACTCCCTACGCTTGTCTCCCGCTCTCACTCAAAACTCGCCTCAGCATCCTGCTGTCGAGAGGCTCCTGTACAGCTGCCGGGCTGGCTTCTTGCTCATTGCATCCTCCCAGTTGATCACATCCACCTACAACCCATTGTTGCTTAACCTCAGTAAGGGGATGTGAAGAACAATGTAGCATAGCATAGCATAGCCTGTGCCTGTTGTGCATAGACAAGCATCTGCTCATTGGGTGTCCAGGAAAGACCTGCGCTGAGTCACAGGTGTGGCCTGTCAAGCAGCAACAGACACCACTCCGAGTCATACCTTGTGCATGTGGACGAAGCCTGCATCATTGAAGTGGTATTCTGAGAGGCCGTCCAGGTTGACCATGGTGCCCATGACATTGTCCAGGATTCTCGGGAAGCAGCGCAGGTTCCATCTCACCACCACGGTCCTTGGATCCCTCTCCCACACCCTCTGGATTGACACCTGGCACAGCACATATCCTTCAGCTATCACTCAATGGGCCCCAAAGAGAGCCTAACCACAGGCAAGACAGGCTGAATGCTGCACAAGTGTCCTATCATGTTGCAGGGGAGATACACTCGGCCTTGTGTGATGCCCTGTACCAGTAGGCGGGATACAAGGAAGCATGACTGCCTTGTGTGTACTGTGCCAGCTCAGGAGGCATAGAGCAAGGCAGGCAATCACTTGCAAGTCATTCCTTTGACTTGTATGTCTTGAGTGTGCGCCTTTGACTGGTAAGATCATTGACAAGTCTACAGGCTCTGAAATGTGCTACTAATCATGAATCAAGAGACATCACCGCATGATGTTCCTACCTCGCATCTGCTGAAGAACAGGCTTGAGTGGAAGCGCAGGAGCCACATGTGCTGGCTGTACGCCTTCTTGCCCTCCACTGCTGAGGCCCTCAGGCCGATCCTGGGGCCGATGTTATCCACAAAGGACACATTCTCTGTCAGGATGCTCGTGTCTGGTGCCTGCTTGAAGAACCTGCGGCAACAGTCTACCATGTCAACTCTGCTCAAACCTGCTAACGTTGCTGATATAAACCACTTGGATTCTGCCGTTGTTCATGATGCAGCAGCAGCTCAGAGAAGGCTGAGCTGCAGCCTAGCAGGCATATTCTAAGCCTCATGCCCCTGCCTCAGTTGCACCAGGCCAGCAAGTCTGCATGCACCCTGTTCCAGGAGGTGTTCTGGAACAGCTCTTGCCCAGCGCCCTGACATGTACATGGGGCACCTGAACACTCAGGATGCATCACAGGATTTGCCAGTAGCTGACCTCGGTATGTCTTCCCTGATCACTCTCAGCGCTCTCCCGTAGTTCAAGTAGTAGTCCTGCTTCTGCCGCATGGTCTTCTCCTGCTCCAGTGTCACCCCAAGTCTGCTCAAGCTCCACATGCCTGTGCTGCTATCCCTCTCCACCATGCTGAGTTCCAGGCCGCTGCTGTTGACTGAGGGCTCCAACATGCTCTGCCATGGCTGCCGTGCTGGCGCAGGGCGCTGATGCAGCAGAGGTGAGATGCTGGGTATGGAGAGGGATCGCTGACACACGTGTGACTTGAAGGCTGCAGCTGGCCTCGGGCCCGAGGACAGCAGCGTCTGCGTCATTCTGTCCGTCTCACTCAGCAGTCAGCAAGTGTACATCAGACCGCCTCGAATCTTATTCTCGCGCGCGCCAGCAGGCGACGTATGCGGGGCAGGGTTGGCGCTGCCTCCCTAACTTCTCTCCGCTGCCGCTGCTCTGCCTTGGCCAGCGCTGACTCCTCAAGGCTGGAGCTTGGACGAGTTCTAGGATGCTGCGCTTTCCGCAGTGCGCTTTTCGGGCGTTGTGTCTTTCTATCCAAATCTACGCTGAGGTGGCATCGCTCTCCGACAGTCCAGATGACCTTTTGGCGTTCCGAAAGCGCTGTGCCCATGCAGCCCACTTTCTAGTGTGTTCGATACACATATAGCTCCTCACGATGGCTCTCGCGAGTGTCCAGACAAGAGGCTTGAGCCTATCGTGCACATGTGACAGAGCAGCGCGCATGCAGAGCAGGCGAGTGCCTGTCTACTCATGTCCTGCGTTGAGGCAATCCGGCACCAGTGCTGCGGTCATTGCGGCCGTGGCAGTCAATGCACGAAGGGCGCCTAATGTACTTCAAAGATCTAAGCAGATGCCAGGTCCTGCTGCGGCGCGGCGGGCGGGCAGCATGAAGGTGACGCTGTTGCCAGCCCTGCTGTCTAGCAAATAAGCAAACATTCTTTGTGAACCTCTTCGTGCACAGCTGCATGCGTTTCTCATGATATTGTATAAATCTCGACGTTGTCGATGCAAAGAGTGTTACTAAATCACTTATCAGGCCCTGAGCTTAGCGTACTGAATGCCTGCTAGTAGAAAGTGAAATGAGTTCCACACATATGTGTCACTTGGAAGAGGTTTCTGTGCTGAAAAATATGGCCCCTGCACGCAGGCAGCCGCCAAAAAGAATGCAGCTCCCGAGCCGGTGGAAATGGAGATCCCAGTACAGGGCCCAGATGATGAGAGGTGAGACCTCATGAGCCCAAGGGGGCTGGAGATCGTGCTAGTCCATTGATAAAGATTGCCCTCCGCTCGAATTGTCCTCCTGAGAGGCACAGACTGCCCCGTATCTGACTTGCAAGTCTGGTCTGAGGAGCAGTGCTCTGTGCAGGCCGGCTGCGCCTGCAGAGGATGCCGCAGACATGCCAACAGCTGGCGAGGATGAGGCAGATGGCGCATCAACCTCGGAGATCATGGACATGATTGAGGAGCTGGTCGAAGAAGCAGGCACCTCAGATCAGTCTGTGAGCCTCCGTCATTCTCATGCCACACCTAGCAAGCCTACTGTGCCCACACAGACGCTCACGCTTCTGTGTAGCTCATGAAGTAGCACTGAGGATGCTGTCTGTCCCTTCCCTGCTTCCTTATGGACCAAGCTGCTTCCTGAGGGCTTCCAGCCCTCTGTTGTTGCGCAGCCTGCCTCACACTGTAGCAGCAGAGATGCAAAGCAGGCATTCATTGCTGGCAGGCATGGCGTTGAAGGTCGCTGCTGTGCTGCAGAGTGCTGAGGAAGCTGAGGGGCAAGGGGTGGCGCTCAAAGCGGAAGTTGCCTCTCTGAGCGCGCAGCTGCGGCAGAGCGAGGAAGCTCTCAAGGCGTCGCAGGAGCGCTACCTGCGCCTCACCGCAGACTTTGACAACTTCCGGAAACGCTCGGTGAGCATCTCCCAAGCCACTCAAACCTTTGTACGCCAACAAGTTGAAAAACATGTGAAGAAGTGGGGGGCTGGCTGTAGAATTGCATGGAGGGGACCTTTCCTGGATGTGCGCGGATACGGGCTCCCCGCCGGGGGGAACTCTCGAACCCTGCAGCTAAGTAGGCAGCTTGGGCAGGTCAATGTGACTGAGGGCATCAAGAGCCATGACACGTTTTGAGCTCCCTCATTCATGTTGGCCTGCCCGTGGTGCGCAACACGTGAACCTGCAGACCTGCACAATGTCATTGTCATGTGATTGAGTTGGGGCAGAGCACTGCCAGATGCTGCTGGTGTGGGGATTGTCGGTCAGAGCGTCTTGTTGAGTGGTGGACTGTGCTTTGCAGACTGCTGAGAAGGCGCAACTGACAGACAAGACGAAGGCAGACACGATCAGGCAGCTGCTGGCGGTTGTGGACAGCTTTGAGATGGCCAAGGGGCAGCTCAAGCCGGAGTCTGAGGGCGAAAAGAAGATCGACGGCTCGTACCAGGTGTGACCTGTTGGACGGAGTATCTTATGGGCTCTTGCCTGGCATCTGCACATCTCTTATCTTGACCACCATGCTTTCATATCACCAAGGCTGAAAGTTCAGCAAGCCCTGAGGCCATGTGCTGCTCCAGAGCCCACAGGTGAATTGGCCTGAGTGGGGGGAGCCAATTACTCTGGTTGTCTCGTCCTGAGCACCAAGATAAGGTGTATCACCAGGACATCCTTCGCCATGCTAAGCTCCAGCGGTCAGGGCGTGCAGAGCTCCTGCACTCCTGCCACTGCGCTTCTGGCCTTTACGCCTGTTGCCTCACAGTCGGGTGCTGGGCATGCAGGGGGTGTACAAGCAGATGGTGGAGGCGTTCAGGTCGCTGGGCGTGGAGGCCGTGCCCGGGCCGGGCAACATCTTCGACCCGGAGGTGCACGAGGCCATCATGCGCGAGGAGAACGACGACCTGCCCGACGGCACCGTGCTGCAGGAGTTCCGGCGCGGCTTCAGGCTGGGCAACCAGCTCCTGCGGGCAGCCATGGTCCAGGTGCAGATGCTCGCGCCCACAATGCCTGGCCATGCAGCTGAACAGCGACCTGATGAAAGGCTCAGTTCAACACGACCCCACTCTGCTGCTGCCACCGAACAAGGACTGGGCGCATGTGCCTGGGACGTCCATCATGCAAGATCGTCCAGGGGTGACCTGTGAATCGTTGCAGGCGTGCAGCTCAACCTGTGGGCCGTTTAGTGTTTCTTGGATCTGTGAGCGTCAGCGCCCTGCAGCAACGCGATTATGGGTTCAAATACCTGCATGCACAAGTTTTGACCAGACAGGGCATGCTCCGCAACTCTCATTGCCGCAAAATGAGGAAGGCGGCTTGCAGACACATGTCGGTGTTCGGTCATGCGGTTCCGGTGCATGTTGAGAGACTGATGCACCACTGACATCCATTGCTGTTGCTGAGCAGGTGTCATTCACGGACAAGCCCAGCCCGCCAGCAGCCAACGGCAGCAATGCCAGCGATGCCCCTGCAGAGGAGACCCTCAACGAGCCTGCTGTTCAGGAGTCAGAGGCTCAGTGAGCTGGCTGCTCAGGCCTTCCTGAGCGCAAGCTCATACCTCAGCATCCTCAGCAGCTGGGCACCTGCTGGCGGAGGTTGTCACGAGCCTCAATGTAACCGCGTGCTGTGCCTGATCAAAAGGGGCTAAGAAATGAGCTGCAGTGATTGAGGCGCTGAGCACTTATGCCCGGACGCAGCATGATCAGCTTAAAGCCATGGCATAAACCTGATGGAAACTAGACACGCAGAGGGCTGCTCAGCAGTGTGGGTAGTTGAACCTTCGGAAGAGCAATCTGCAGGTGAACAGGACTAGGTTGCACCATTGATGCCCAGCATTGGTGGGCTATGTGCTCCGTTGCAACCAGGGCATAGATGGGCGGATGAATATTGGAAGAGCCTTTTCAATGTCCTTGGAGGAGATCTGTAACATGCTTTCACATGCTGCAGCTGTCTTACTATATATATGTGAGACTGTGAGCTAGTTGATTGAGTATGGCACCAACACATGTGCATGTGGGAATAGGACACCATGCGTTGCTGGCCCTGCTTTTGTATTCAATGAAAGAGCTTTGTAGCATCACTAGAGACTGTATGTGAACGTCAGGAAAGCAAAGCCCTTACACATTCCCTCCTAATGCCAGTGCTGGGGGTCCTACACCCCACCTTCATTCTCCTGCAGAAACCTCTGTGACAGGGTCTTCAGACACCCCGCTCTGACATCAAGCAGGATTTGTTTCCAGCAGCTGCGATGGCTGCCGCAAGCACCCCATACAAGAAACTTCAAGGGCTGCTAACAAAGAGGTGTACTTCCAGTAACACAACTACAAGGCAAGATGTGCTAACGCCATGCGGCAGAGGGGACCCACTCAGACGAGTGCAGCTCTGAGAGGGAGCAGCCCCAGATCATTCACCAGCCTTGTGAACACAAGTAATGGCGCGGGCAAGGTGCTGCAAAGAGCATTGCTCCAAGCATGCCAGCCTGCCCAGCCGCCCTCCCTATACTATTGGTGCAGCCACCCTGCTCTGCCAAGGAGTCTCAGAACTACTAAAGCTGAAGTGCGTTGATGCCAAGCAAGAGTCGAGCATACTTACTTCTAAACATCAACCCCTTATTGCCACACAGCTAATGGCATGCTAGACACACACCCGGCGCATGAGCTAGGTTTGTGTCTACAACAGTCCCAGAGCAACATCAGAAAGGCCTCTGAAGGCTCCACTCCTCAGCCCTTTCTGGCTTCGCGCACAGATGCAGTTGTGCATCTTTTGAGTTTTGGTATCTCATTTTGCAGGCTGCGAGATTCTACAGCCCGTGTGCTGTCTACCGCATGGGTACGGCCCTCAATAGAAAGCAGCTTGGCCCGGATCCGTTGACACTCTGCTGCAAGCCAGAATTCCGGATAATCTGCAGAAATTCAGATGACTCTAGACCAGGCAGTACCCGTGCCATGAGGCCCAACATCAGCGCCTGCTTAGGCGACGGCGCCAGCAGCGGGCAGCCCGGCAGCGCCCATACCGCCCGCTGCGCCCGCTGGGGTTGCGCCCGACAGATACCTGTCAAATTCAAATACGCCCAGGCCCTTGCCCACACGGCGCAGCTGGGACACATACTCGGACACAATCTTGATGGCCTGCGCCTGCTCCTGCAGGAACTCGCTCTCTGCACGCAGCACAAGAGATCAGCACATGCCGAACACGATGTGAGTGCACGGGCTGATGAAGCCAGCAGCAGCCAGAGGGCATGTCTACTATCAGCACCCGGGAATCAGGTAAAGGTACTCCTGAGGTCTGTGTCAGACAGCTCGTCCAGACTCCCTTAGCAATCTGGCCACAGGCGTGCAAAATACATGAGGTTTCGCATCCGCAGGTGCTGCCATCTCGCCCGTGATGGAACAGAACTCATGCAGCACCATGCCAGGCAGAGCGCATGCAGGTTTGCTCAGGTGGTCTCACCAATGAAGTCGGCCAGCTGTGCGTCCTCTGCGTCGCAGGCCACCTTGTGCAGCTCGCGCAGCTTGATGAAGTTCAGCTTCTCCAGGCTCAGCGCCAGCTCCATTGCATACAGTGCATCGCCCTGCAAGAAGAGTGCATGTACTGAGCTGACTTCCTGTACATCACTGTCTCCCCGTTTCTAGTGGCCAGATGCTGGCAGCATGAAAGGTCTTACACTGTGCCATCTCCAGGACCTCACCAGACAAGACCACAGCAATGCTATTGTAGAGTGTGCTATCAGATGTACACCAAGAGCCGTCTTTGACTGCAGAAAACACGACTTGTCTGGGGTGTCACAAGAATCTATGACACTCACCTTGTCCTTGTGGTTGAACTCTGTCTCTGGCAGCAGGATGCTGAGCAGCTTGACGCGCCCTCCACGGCGGTTCTGCACATGCGAGGAAGGTTTGGCAAAGCCTGCCTGTACATGTCCCTGCTCTGGCTAGACAGTGTATCTGATGGGATCCCGCGATGCATGATCAACACAATGTAGAGCTTCCAAATGCTGTGTCGTGGAATGATGCAGATTTGCAGGCGCAGGCATGGTGCAGGGCTCGGAGATGCATGCCGCCTTATGCAGGAAGTCACTGGCAACAGTGCTGCAGCATGGTCTGGTGTGGCACCTGCTGCGCCATCAGCTTCTCTGCATGCTCGCGCTCCTCCGCCGAGCTGTTCCTGAAGTACTCGGCAAGCCCTGCACAGTATCGACAAGAGATCTAGGGGGGGTGATAGATCCACCCACATCATCCTGGTCCCTACAGCACACCCTGTGTGTGCTAGTGGAGCAACAGATTCTCCAACTGGATGGCTGACTTATCACTCAGTAGGAGGCTTAGCAATGCTCAGGTATATGCGAGAATCTTGTATCCAGACCTGGGCATTACTAACTCTCCCACTAAGATCAGAAGGCTGTCTGATTGAGACGTTGCACAGCATGTACTCATATGCACTGTACTGCACAAAAGGCTTTGGAGGTGCTCGGCCCTCTCAGCAGCAGCAAGCCCAGGCACATGACGGAGTCCGCCTATACGGGAAGCGCAGCGCCATGCGCTAAATTCAGATTGTATTCCCGCCTAGCAGAAACAGCGCCTTGCAGACAGGCTGCCCGCACCTGGCAGCCCAATGTTGTCACGGTCGAAGAAGGCGTACAGGCTGTGGTAGATGTAGGAGATGTTGTACTCTATGTTGATCTGCATACCAATCAGACTTAGCTTGCTATGCACATCAGGCCCCTTGATGCTCTGTGCACTGGTACCCAGCCGGGCCAGGTGGGAGTACTGTACTGATAGCGTAGATTTCTAGTGCTGAAATACAGACATGCAGCTCAAAAAGGGCATGCCTTGAAGATGAGTTCACCTGCTCGTTCATGGCATGCTCACAGGACACTTCATAGTTGCAGCGAGCAAAGGACTCGGTGGGAGCATCCGTCTTGGACACGGTGGCAAGCTGCGGCTTGACCTAGCATAGCAAGATACGGGTGAGCTTGTGTCGGCTCGAGCCGGGCACGCGCCATCAGCTCAGGATGCTGCCTACTCGGGTAATTTGCTGATGTACAGTCACAACGTTCATAATTGTCATTCAAACTGCCATCAGGGGCATGCTTGCCACAATGCAGCCAGAGAAAGGCAGGTGGACTGCGCGCGTCCAAGGAGCAACCCTACCTCCTGAAAAGGCACGAAGTTGACTTCGGTGGTCTCCTTCGTCTTTGCCATGCACATGGTTCTCGTAGGCTTAGCATGAGTCCTCTGCACGGGCGCAGGCGAGACCAGCCTGCAGTACGTGATCCCCCTCGTGACTTCACGGCTCAGGGAATACCTGACCAAATTTACATCACATTCCACGAGTCACTCATCATCTCATGTCCAATATTCTGCATAAAGTGTGGCGCCATCGCCGGGCGCTCGGCACTGGCTCTTGACATAAGACGGTGCCATCACAATGTCAACCACCATGCAAACTGATATTCACTTGTCGCCGGATTTATCGTCTTTTCTGCGGGAGGCTATGAGCTGCACCTGTTGCCAAGCAGGGTTCCTGTCTTCTGCAGGATGCTGTCCATTGCTGCTGATGCCATTTCAACTGCTGTGAGAACTGCACCCGGCGGCACCTAGCCCTGATACTGTTCGCAAAATTCACACGAGTACGCAACTGTTTAGGTTTTGATAACCGTTAGAGCTTCGCACATCAGGATTGCCGGAAGCGGGCGCCGGTATCTTCCGGGAGATAGGGTTAGCAATTTCCACACCCTTTCGGAGAGCCTGAGGGTTTTCGTGCTGAAAAAGGATCAATGCCTGGGCCCTCTTGCGAGCAATACACTTATTTGGGGTGTTCTATATTGATTGAAAGGATCCAGCGCGCCTGCATCTGTGCCCATCGGCATTGACGATCACACCAGACGTGCCAGCTGTCATTTGTGGAGGGAAAGGAGCGCAGGAAACGTCCGGCACCCGACATCCTGTGCTGCACTGTAGAGGAAAAGGATCTTCTACGCCACCAGTCTCGCTTGCCAAGTGTGCACGGTAGCAGCTAGGTACGGGAGCTCCTGATAGGAGTGTCGACACTACCTCACTGAACATTGATGACTTGGTAGGCACATGGCGTTGCGCTGAAATCTGACTGCTGGTCAAGTTTGCTGTCTTGCGCGCCAGGCAGGGCTTCGGCAATGACCCTGCACTCGTTCGGCTTTCGCGGTGTCGCAGCAGCTAGCTCCCACCTGTGTACCGCAGAGCTTCCCATAAATGATGTTGCTTGCCCCTGAGGACAATCAGGCGGCACTGAATAACAAAGATCCCATGCAGGTTGCACATCAGATCGAGAGGCTCGTTGCGCTGCTGTAGTCATTGTGTGTGAACTGGCAGATGGCCAATAATGGCAGTACACGGCTGCCGTTGATGGGCCCGTGGATGAAGGCTCAATGCCTTTAAAGCTTTTCCGAAGCGATACAAGAGATAGCAGCCCCCTCCAACCCTCCACCCCGCCACGAAGCAATTCCCTCAAGTGAGCTTTAGTCAGTCTCAACCTCCTTGACAATGCCACAGCAGGTGCTGTTGCATCAAGAAAGTTCATACATTTGTGGCATGACTGGAGTGGCTGAAGCCATAGGGGGTTTCCCAGCTGCTCTTGTCATGGCACCTTGACTGGGCTCCCTAAACTGCACAAAGGGGGAGACAGCAACTGCGCTGCGTGGCTGAGAGAGAAGGTCAATGATGTCGAGCGCTAGGGCGCAGATGCGGACAGATCCTGTATTGCGGCTCACCATGTACCCATGCATGTGCAGGAACCCTTTGCGGAGGAGTCACTCCTTTCTACTCAGAGACAGTGTGAAGGGCACCTTCATGTCACGGGGGTCACAGCCAAACCTGGTGTCCTATGCGGACGATGAGGCTGATCAGGCTTCCAGCAGCAGGGATGAGAACCGCAAGAAGGGAGGCCACATGAGGAATGTGAGGACACGCCCTTCCATCACACCATCTTCATTATCATGCCTTACTGCCGTCCTGGCCAGACTATGACTAGCAGTACCACTACCAGCAGTACACTGGCATCATGTTCTCATCCCCTTGTACAGACATCACTCACACCGGTGATGTTTCTGTGATTGTGACAGCAAGGAGTCATTGCAACGCCTTCTATACAGCATATGCATGGCAATCAGCCTTCGACCTCGGAGCAGCAGGCCAACCGTCGGTCAAGAGAGTACCCTGTGCCTGGCAGTGGCGCATCTGCAGGCATTTTGGATGTTGATAGGCTTACAAAATAAAAACGACATCTAGCCTTCTGTATGCAGGGGAAGGCCTGGTGGCGGCAACGGCCGCAGGTTTTGGCGATGGTTGCAATAGCGTTGCTGGGCTCAGCAGGCCTGGCCAGCACCTGGAGCGGGCCCCTTCGCAGGAGCTCCGCCGGCAAACACAAGCATCTCATGTCCCACGGGGTTCCCGAGAGCCTCATGCATGCGAACATCACCGCGGGCTATGCAGACACCTTCTGCAAGACATTTGTGCCCTCAAACCTGACCACGCAGCACTGGGTGGACGAGCCCATGTGCCAGCGAGCGAACACCACCTTCAAGGTGCCCCCAATCTTCCTGCATGCTTCATTTCCCTGCTTGCACATGTCATTCCTACAAGCACATCGCATGTGTTCAGAAGCAAAGCACTTCCTGAAGCGGACAAGGGCATCCAGAATGTTGGCAGGCATGTTGAGCTGTGACTGTGATGTGGGTCTAGTCCTGCTACAGCAGATAATTGCCCTTTGGCATGCGCAGCACCTCCAGATCCGGACACCATAAGCACCATAAGCACGACATGCGTGAAGCACAAGTGTTAAAGGCGGCTTTCTTCCGCGCAGGCGGGGGTGTATCAGAAGGACGCCTGCGCGGCGGTGATCAACGTCCCGAAGATCGCCATGCTGTTCCTGGCCACCAAGGGGTTCCCCCACGCGGCCATGTGGTCCATGTGGTTCCAGCAGATCCGGGGCCTGGTCCCCCGCGACTGCGTGGCGCAGGCCTTCTGCGCCGCAGGGCGGACTCAGGGGGACGCAGCGGGCTTCAACGAGCTCGTTCAGGCCTGCGGCCCATCCAGTGAAACGCCAGGTGCATCTACTAGCAAGTCTTCCCTACAATAAACAGGTGCCAGCTTGCCCTGGTCATGTGGCGCCCACACTCAGCCAGGGCCCTCAGGAGCGAGAGCTGGAGGAGTTGCTGGGGCTTCGCCTGTGCTGGGCAGCCTCTGCGCCATGTCCACGCAATCGCAAGTCTGGCTGGGCATATCTTGGGGCCAGGCATAGAACATGTCTGTTCCGGTTGCTGGGGTGCACAGCTTCTGAGGCGTCATCAGGCCATGGGTGCGAGGTGCAGATCAGCCCGGTACCAGTGCTGTTCCGGCAATTTTGCTGCAACTGAGGCAGCTACACACGTGTGCAGGCATGAAGGGTATTGTAGAGGAGCAGCATCTGTTCAACCTGTACGTGCACCTGCCGCCCAACAAGACGCTGGAAGGACCACCCACCATCTTCAATGGCCACGAGATTCCCGGCAGCATTCAGACTGGTGAGCATTGTTTTGTCATGCGCTCACCAGTGTGGCCCTGTATACTGCCAAAGAGCACCCTCTTCTTGAGGTGACCGCTTCATCGGCGTCTCACCCTGTGCTGTCAGAGAATCTCGTGTCGTCAGTGCACGGGAAGCACGCATGGAGGTGGCTGTACAGTTTTGAGCCAAAGCAGGCGCCCATGGCCCAAGTCAGATCACTGGTTAGATAGCTGGCAGGTCTGAATCATGAACCCTGTCCTGCGCAGGGTGGGGCGAGTGGTCGCTGGCGGATGCGTCCAGGGTCCTGATCAGGGAGGCCCTGAAGAACCCCCTGAACCAGCGCTTCATCATGCTGTCGGAGTCCTGCGTCCCGCTGTATCCGCCCGCCGTGGTGTACCAGCAGCTCATGTGGGAGAAGAAGAGCCGCATCAATGCCTGCGACAGCGACCCCAACTACTACCGGGATAACTACAGGTGAGCCAGCCTCGAGGACATGGTGTGTTGGAGACAGTGCATGTGCAGATCGACATGCGACTGAGATGGTTGAAGGTGCCGGTTACTCGAGTCCAGGCATCTCTGGGATCGCTATGTCTGCTTCTTATGGCCCCTGCCATGCAAGCACCTTTGCACCTTGCAGCTGTTCATGAAATTCAGATGTCCATTCTCTTGCTTGTAGCAGCAGCACAACACAGATGGCCTACCATGAGCCATCTTGCTGGACAATCTGTCAGATGCAACAGATTTCAGAACAGGTGTAAGATGGTGAAACATAGTTCTTGCACTTGTAGAGCCGGAATGCCACCAATGCAATTGATAGGTAGCCTCATAGGGATAATTTCATCAGAGAAAGTGGGCATGCAGGTATACATGGCGGATGGCGCCAGAGTTGGAGGAGAGCAAGTGGAGGAAGAGCTTCCAATGGTGAGCGCTCAGCCCTCTGTTCTTTATTGATGTAGCAACAAATTGTCATCTTTGAATATCCGACAGGTGATACAGGTGGTCAGCAAAGCTCATGATCTTCCAAAGAATTGACCAGCTGCGTCATGCATGTATGTCGAGCCCAAGAGGAAAAATTAGAGCGGGGCTCATGTCTCAAGTGGTCACATTCGGGGGTGCAGGTTTGGCGTGGTGCGGAAGCATGCAAAGGTGATTGCAGAGGACACAAAGATAGCTAAGGTAAGCAAAGCCTTCACACACACTGCAAACGAATACTCTCAGGAATTGGTGATGGCTTGTAGCTACAACCCGTGGCCTGAAGATTTACAGCCTCTCTCATCTTCTGCACAATTTGGTATTCAGCGGCAGCCCTTGCGCCCTCAGCCCCTTCTGCCGTGTAATAGATCACCAGATCAATGGTCTGAAGGCTGCCTGGCGCCTCAGGTGTTTGAGAAGCACTGCGTGAACGCGTGGGACGACGACCGCAATGCCTGGAGGAGCTGCTTCAGCGACGAGCACTACTTCGCTACCGTGCTCGCCACGCAGGGCGTTGATGAGGTGAGCCCTCCTCAAAGCCCCTATCTCTCAAAATGACCTTTTCGTGTCGCCTCCTAATCACACACAATACAGCTGCTGCCATTGCCCTCCTCTACTATCATGCAGCAACGCTGCTGTAGTAGAAATAGCATGCGTGCTCTCACAGATGCATGTCATGTGTGCAGGAGACGGACTGCACGGGAGGCATGACGCACACAGAGTGGTGCAACCCCTGCCTCACGGCCGACGACCGGCTGCACCCCACAGCCTACACAGCAGACATGGTGTCTCAGGAGAGCATGGCCAACATGCGCGAGGTCGGGCTGAAGATGTGCAACGTGAGCGCTGCGGAGGACCTGGCCGCGGTTAGCTTTGTCAGCGCTGCCCAGCTGGCCGCCGGGCAGCAGTGCGGGCAGGCGCCTCTCCCCAGGTACAGCCAGCTGCCTCTATAGAGACGCTGGTGCATCAGAGAGTAGCGTCACTGCCTTGCTGGATCTACACTGCGTTCTCAGCTCTACCTGTATAGCCAATCTTGACTTGCTCTGCCATACATAGAGCAGGCTCGACTGCTGAGGATATATTCGGCTCCCAGACATAAAAGTGTAAGATGCTGCATTGGCTCAGTGGGGCTGCTTTGTGGTAGCTGCTGAGGCTGTGATGCTCACTCTGGTCATTATCTGTGCAGTATGGAGGGCGGAGCGCTGGGCAAAGGCTGCCCGCTGTTTGCCCGGAAGTTCCCGTCAGACACTGCGCACAAGGTGCTGGAGGCCTCCTTCAACATGCTGGTCAGCGAGAACAAGGTTGCGCCCCAGGGCTACCTCGTGCCTGACAGCAAGGCGCCTGGCTTCGACAAGCAGTGCAAGTCCCTGGGGCAGCCCGCCAAGAGCAGGAAACAGCTCTTTGTGTAGCCTACGAGTGTGCCTGAGCAGGCTTGAAAGGCGCGAGGGAGCTGATTCTCCAGCAATATCTCATGCTCGAGCCAAGCACTGCAAGTCCCTGGCGCAGCCGGCCAGTAGCAGGAAGCAGTTTTTCGTCTAGTGTAGGGAGCCCTTCAGATCCAAGAAGCACTGCAAGTCTCTGGGGCAGAGGCGCAAGAGCAGGAAAAGGTCCTTTGTCTCTAGGACAAGGGAACCACCAGAGAACAGCAGTATGGACCAGGCAGCAAGCCAGCAAGCAGGCACCAATTGAGATGTCAGTCTGGCCAGCCATATGCTCAGAGAGGGGCAGTACCACGCCACATGCAGATGAGGGCTTTCCTGAGTGGCAAGAGATGGCAAGATATGACGCTCGGGTGCTGGGAGCAGGAAACCCCTTGATTGCGGGGCAGCTGCAGGGCAGCTGAAGAGTTCCTTGCCACAGCCTGTATGACCAACAAGAAGCTGCATGCAGTGTCAGGCTTCAATCAGACCAAGCAACTTTTGCGTCATCCTGAAGAGAGGCTCCGTGTGGTTGGGAGTCTTAAATGCTTACGGGGGAAGCGATGTCGCATAGTGGCTGCCTGAAGTATCGAAGCTGCTTTCATTATCATTACAGTGATGAGAGCACCATACTGGTTGCTGCTGCTTGCACTGCTTCAGGGGGAGTGAGCGCCTGCCTCTCGAGGCTGGTCACTTGCGACTGGCTTGAGCATGAGCATGCACAAGCACTCGAAAATTCTGAAAGGTCATTGTCTTTGAGGCCGCTTCCATACCCTAGTATAGGCTGAGCTGCTTACCTGTGCACATGTCCATCAATCTTGGGACTTTTGCCAGCCAGTGTTGAGCATGCCACCATCAAGCCACTCTTGGGCCACAAGGATTTGCCACATCACAACCAGCGCAGCATTGACAGCTTGATAGGACCAGCTTCCTTGGGCAAGCCTTGGGTACACACTGAATGACGTAGCTACTATAGTCGACTATAGTCGACATTAATCAATGCAATCCAGTCGTAGTCGACGACACAGACATATGACAGCAGCTACTAGAATACTATGCAGGAAGTAGGCATTTGAAAGTTCTAGCGCCTGAATTTCAGCTTTCCCACAGTGATGATGACTTGCAGCAGATGGTCTACACTGCAGTATTCTGTCAGAGCGCCTGTGTAGAAGACACGGTCAGACCACTGCATGATTCCAGTTGCGCAACTGCATGCAATACTTGTTGAAAGTGCTGCATTGCTTGTGGGGCGTGATGAGAGTTACAGATGGGGTCCTACACATCATTATGTTAAACTGGACCTCTTGGTCACTTGCAGCTGCAGCTGCTCTTATGCTCACACATGGCCTCGTATGCCTCTCAAGGCAATCATTTACATAAGTGTCAATGGCCAAAGTCCATCCTATGCTCTAAAGCAGTTACACCCTGGTCTTTAGCTCTTGTTCTTGTCAGGGGCGGAAAGTCAGCTTAGTCACTAGTAGAAACTCAAAGAATGGCCCGTATCCCTGTGTGAACATGGCAAGGCTGTCTATCTCAGCCATAGCATCTGATCTTTTCTGTGGCTCCCTTCTCAGCTGACTGCCCAAAGCCAAAGCGCCCGCCCCTTGAGAGGTACTGCTGGTGATAGGGCTCCGCAACGTAGTACATCGTTGCGTCTTCAAGCTCACTCACCACCTTCTTGCCCGCCACCCTCCGGAATGACCCCTCAGCCAGCTGCTTGTTGACTTGCTCAAAGGCCTGCATGCATGTAGCAGCATTTGCCAAACAGCATAGGAAGCCACACACCTCACGGTGTCCTGATAAGTGTGAGCATGCCACGGCTTTGTCCTTGTACGGCAGTGGATACTAAGCCTATACTAAATTACTATACATAGCAGGTGGGGCATTGCTCGCTGCATACTCTATTTATTCTAGCTACAGGGTTGGTGTGCTGCAGTGACTACAAGCAGAGCGCTGTGTGCAACAATCACAGGCATTGGGAGTGACGATTGAGCTACTTGCTTGCAGCCATTCTGCCTTCTGATCACGGGGCTGAGAGTATTGGCAAGCGCACCTTCTGCGCTGCCGCCTTCTGCTCAGGTGTGTGGCAGTAGACTGCGCTTCTATACTGCGTCCCTCTGTCGCCTCCCTGCCTGTCCTTTGTGGTCGGGTCTACATGCTCGAAGAAGGTATCCAGAAGCTGCTCGTACTGCACTTCCTGAGGGTCATAGATCACCTGTACACGTAATCAGCTCGATCAGTATAACTGCAAAGACCGACAGCAACCATGGAGTCTCACTCATACATGCGTGACAAAAGTCTGGATGTAAATCTGTCAGACTGCAGGCTCCACAGGCAAGAGGCTGCAGGGCAGGCTTCACGTCTTACCTGCACCGCCTCTGCATGCCCTGTGCGGCCTGAGCACACGGAGTTGTAGTTGGGAGTTGGATCATGACCTCCGGTGTATCCCACTGATGTCTTGATGACCCCGGGTACCCTCTGGTATGCGAGCTCCAAACCCCAGAAACATCCTCCTGCACAATTGAGCACCTCATTGAGATTGCTAGTTCATGGCATGCTGCATGCTGCATGCTGTTTGACTGCCGGGCCTTGTACAAACGAATGCAAATTCAAGCGCTGAGCATGGTACGGGTCACAAGCGGGAGACTCAGGATAGACTTTGCGACCTTGCCAACACCGCAATGCTGTAAGCTTTTGACTGTACATCACAGAGGCACGTGGATGTGGAGTGCAGGTCTGCTGACGTTCAGACGTGGCTCACAGTGCACTAAAACTCGATGTTTTGGCTGATTGACTTGCCTGCGAAGGTGGCCAACTGCTTCCCAGACGGAGCTGCGTCAGGGGCAGGAGGACACGTGGGCTTAGCTTGTCGGGCGTTCTTTAGGATGTCAGCATTCTTGCCCTGCAGGGAGGATTCAGCGCGCTTGTCAGTTGGCATGATAGGCACTCAGTACAGCTTCTTATGGACGAAAGTGGCCATCAATGCAATATAGCTAGCCTTACAAGAGTGTAGGACGGCTTCAAGAATGCGCTTAAGGCACCTGTGGGTTACTGCCATTGCCTCCTCCGAAGAGGCCAGAGAAGAAGCCTGCAATGCTCATTCCGCTGTAACTTCTGTCTCGAGGCAGTCTACTGCCTGCAAAGCTAAACCTCCGAGGCTGAGGCCGTCCTGCTGTGAAGGCTGATGCAGCTGCCTGGAGATACGTGGCCTGCCTGAAACCAAAAACTCTGCCTTGACTGAGCATGTAATGCGACTTTGGTGTGCTGCAATCTAAGAGATGTATTCAGTAAGCGCAACATAGGATGAGTACGGTTTTCATGCAATGAAAGGCCCGAGAGACAACCTCCAGAGGCTTCTAACGACAGTGCCGGAATGGCAGCTTCCTCCGAAACCCCAGCACCTTCCAATCGCCTGTCCCAGGCGTTCCTTTCAAGCGCTCTCCCACTCCATACAGTAACATGCCCAAGCATGCCTTTCATTTGCCCATGATGAGTGTCAGCAGAGGCACGATAGAGCTGCTATGTTCTGGCCATCCGTAGCTCCATCCCAGCTGTACGTCCTGGGTGCATAATAGGATTCAGAGCTTGTTGCATCTTCATGGCTGGACGCCTCCAGGGCAGCTTCGGGGTCAGGGGGCTGGTGTCAGATGATATCAGACCTCTACATCTGCGACATTGCGTCAGTCCCACCTTGCCGCAGAAAGTCCGCCTGTCTGAGTCCGTCGCACAGCTGTCCCCAACGCATGAGCGTGCACATCTAGAGACTGCATGCACCTTCCCCAGGAAGCGACAAAAGCTTCGTCTCAGGTGAGAAATGCAATTGATCTCTGCTGTGGATGTAAGTTCTTCACCTCCGACATCCAGTGATAAGTTTCGAAGAGACTAATCAAGTCTGTCACCCTTCTGCAGGATCCTCAGCAAAGCAGCCTCACCATCTTCAGATGGGAGCCTCAATGATCCTGTGGGCTTCGATCTCATGACTGGGGAAGCTCATGACAGCCAGGGGAATAGCTCAGTGACTGCAGAAGTCTTTGGGAGCAATGGTGCTGAAAGCCTAGCGGGCGAGCTCAAGGTTGATGACGCAGAGGCTGATGCTTCTAGGTGAGTCAACAGCAGCCTGTCCCTATTACCTGAGTGCCAGTTGATGTGACTGTGCTGATGCAGCTCCCTAAGATGCATGTGATCGTTCCACCAAGTGAGCAGGAATGAGGAGAGTGTGATGTCGCAGAGACGCCCCTTTGACAGCCTGGGGCCTTCTCAAAGATACTGTTGGTATCTTGTACAAAAGCTTCTGGCCGCTTATCACTATATTTGCAGTCACAGATGCGTTTATGTACACCCTGCACCGAGTCAGCCACCGTATCACGAACCAAGGCAAGCTCTACACGATTTCACCAGTAGGGAAATAAAGCAGCTATCAGAGCATACATGCTTACACTTCATGGACCCATGGCATGTGCATGCCCATCATACTGGTACAGGCGAACTGGACTCCCTGACAAATCATCGCACATGCACATTGCCGTCCCTGCCTTTCATATGACGCAGAGGGAATGAACAGTGTGGCGCGCCGACATTGCTTTATGCATTCTGCAGCGGCAATGAGCTTGCTGGGGATTGATGCAGCTAAGATAGGCAACATGTGGTACCTCAGCAATAACCCCGCCGTTGCAAACTTTGACACAGGTAAGGTCCCAATGATCCCTTTTATCTGCCAGTACAGCGTTACAGAATGTAAGAGCAAAGCCTGATGAAGCTGTCGATGCAGTGCACCCCATGCTGGTAGCACATCTGATGCACCTCATATGTCTGCAGGATATCAGTATCTGGTAGGAGTGTTCTTCCTCATCGTCTTCCCGCTCAACGTCCTCCTGCGCAGCTTTGCTGCCACTGTCACAGTCCTCTACTCCTGGAAGAACGCAGGCATGCCCCTCCGACACTCACTGTTGGTATCATTATAAGTGCACCATTATTGTTGACTGAGTCTACGCCCTACGCATGGGAAAACCTGCCATCCAATCTGTCACCTAAGGTCAAATTTGGTGCTGTGCACTAAGATCACGACAGGCTCCTTGCATATGCTTGAGGACGCAAGAGAATGCCTGTCACTGCACAAAGACGAGTCAGACAGATGCCCAGACCTGCAGCCTAAGATGATAGCGTCCATCAAGGCCATGCACAGGAACATCTCCTTTACCTGGCCAACAACGCCTGTGTACATGCAGGCGAGCCAAATGAATGCCCAGACCTGAAGCCGGCGCTGCTCCCGCCCATCCGGTCCATGTACAGGAACATGTCCTGCATCTGGCCCAAGATGCGCTCCTCGCTGGCGCGGGTGTGGATGGTTGATCTCCTGGTCGCCGTCCGCGTGCTCCCCCTGCAGTTCGCCTCCCTGCTGATCATCACCCTCCCCTTCACGCTGCCGCGCCTGCTCGCGCTGCAGCTGGCCAACCCCGCCTCTGTCGTAGAAGGTATGTCGGAGGCCACCCGTCTTTAAAAGTGGCTCATGAAGCTCCTCATCCCTCTTGGAATGCGCCCAGCATGATCAGCGGATTTGCATCGTCGTTGGGCTCTGCTACGCGACCATTTTCCCTGCTGCCAGACTGTGGCAAAGAATGGCTAACGCAGCGCCAGGTTGCCCTGAGATGTCAGGGTCACAGTGCTGTGAAGCCAAGGGGGTCATGCCAAGATGCAGCTGGTTTCCTGCGAGCAAGAGGGAATGTGTTCACGAGCGTCTGACTGCTGGGTGCAGAGCTGGAGGGAGACGAGGCCATCGCCAGATCAGGCGAGCTGACAAAGCTGAGCGGGGTGAAGAAGGCGCTGCTGTGGCCCTACGTGGGCCTGATCCTGGCCCTGCGCCTGGTCAGCCTGGGCAGGACGCCCATCCTATCAGCGCTGCCCACGCACGTGGTCAAGGACGTGCCCGAGATCCCCTTCCTCATCTACTGCGGCTTCATCTTCCTCTCTGTTGTGCTCAGTAGGTGAGATCATAAATGTCTCTGATGCTGAGCAGGAAAGGGCCTCAGTGAAAGCCTCATGCTGAGCTCCCATGCATCTCATGCGTTTCTATGTCTGCTGCTTTGTGGGGCTTCAGCAGGACAAGCCATGCACCTGGGCCATGTTAGAACCTTGCTCCTGCTGTCCTGGGAATCTGCACAGGAACGCCAGGCCCTCATGTGTTCTGGCAGGGTGGCATAGTAGCATATGCAGTCACTCTACCCACGAGAACAAGAGCTGTGCGTGCAGGTCCAGGCGCTGAGATTTAACCTGTGTGCATGCCTTGCAGGTTACAGGATGTTCTGCCATTGGCTGTGTTCATGGAGGCCCACAAAAGGGATGGGCAGCTGAAGAGCAAGCTGGCCTGAGTTGACTGTTGTGCTGATGCGCCTACTGCAATACAAGCCCACAGTGAGCGTGCTGAGTGTGATAATAAATGGCAAGAAGTGGTCATCATGACAGCTTTGAGGCAGTGTCACTTCAGATCTGGACCCAGAGGCAACTGTTGCATGGGATGACTGGTTTGTGTCTTTCGGGCTGCATCTCTTGGGGAGTTCAGATGTTGCACATCTAGACAGACCTGTCCGGTGTATATCAGGCCTTTCATTGAGCATGCACTCACTGATGGAACATTCCTGTGTCTGCAACTGTGCGACAGGGCTCTTTGTGTTCCTGTCATGACAGTGATCAACTGCCTTCCATGAGATGAGGGACTTCCATCATGATGGGCCAGGCGCGAGATGAGACGGCGTAGGGTGTGCCAGTTCTGTGCATCAGGCATGAAATAGGCCCTGGTTGATGTGTTGAGGACGACTGTAAGGGAGGATGCAGGATCCAGGAAGTGCCTGAGCTGGCAGGATTACTGCTGCTGACTGATTCACCCAGTGACGAGGATGGCCTCTGCTGGCCTTTTTCCTCTCATAGCTATCGCACTAGTCAATGCCAACTGTTATAACACCCTGTGGTGTGCGCAATCAAGGCCTACATGCACATTCATAAGCAGATAGAATGAGTGCAAAAAGGCCTGCTCTTCATCTTGCTGTCTACATTATCATTCTGGGCAGCATTTGTCGTCAGTGCTCCGCCATCTATGTCGTGGATATAGGCAGTGAGTCCTCTATGTCGCTCTTTTGTGCCGCTACTAATGCTACTGATCGATCAGCACTCCATGCCATGCACCATGAGCAGGCCTTCTTTATAGACACAATCCACAGCTCCGCATCAGTTTCAGATGCACGATCCGTTAAGAACTTTATGCGCCTTTTCAACAGGTCT
This sequence comes from Coccomyxa sp. LA000219, assembly GCA_000812005.1. NCBI lineage: Eukaryota > Viridiplantae > Chlorophyta > Trebouxiophyceae > Coccomyxaceae > Coccomyxa > Coccomyxa sp. LA000219. The sequence continues at coordinate 449,940 of KN714655.1, forward strand.
TCCACCTCCTGAGAGGTTTTCTGCTTCAGCATTAGTGGGCTTGCTTAATCGGCATGCCGGAAAGCCGTTTGTGCTTGGCAAGATCAACCCAAACGACGCCCTGTGGCTTGGCAGCGCCCAGGAGGACGGCATTCTTCCAAGCAATGACACGGTCCAGAACCTCGCATCCCTGAAGGACCTAGCCACTCTAGCTGTGGGCCAAGGTATGTCCCCTGTCATGATACCCTGCCATGCAGTTGCTGCCCAGGTTCCATCAAGTTTGCTGTGAGGCGCTCACTTCTTTTTATGAGGTTCCTTCTGCGAATGCAGGTGCTCTTGAGGCTGTAGTCTTGTATTCAGTGACCGAGCTTTGGTCCTTGCCAACTGTTGCTACGTTGGCCGGCATTTACAAGGCAGTCCCATTACTTTCAGCGCCAGCAGACTCCACTCTGAGCAGATCAGAGCTAGGAGCTGCGCTGGGGGATCTGCCTGTCAGGTTTGATGCCCGTGGTGCATGGCAGGATGCAGAAGAAGCTACAGAGTGGGCTCTAAGCAACCTCCACCGGCTGTGCAATTCTACTGCCTCTCTTGTGGTAGTGCAGGTGAATAAGCTCATTCCCCAGGCCTGCTCCTCATGCCTTAGACTGTTCTGGCATGTCTCAGGGGTTCCTGATTGGATTTGTGCTGTGAGTCGTACATGCTCATCAGCTTTTGCATTAAAAAAATGGTGACACGATATGTGCTTCAAGGTAGCCTGCACGTGAGCATCGTCTGCTTTATAAGACTTGACAGCATTTGTGCTAGCTTTACAGCCCACAACAAGGTTCTTGCTACGGCATGAAGGTTGGAAGCAGTTTTCGGTGTCCTTCGTAGAAGCCTATCACCTTTGAAGCTTGCAAAACTCAAGAGGGGACACGCATGCATGCAGGAGCCTCCACTACTGGCAGCAGGCTTCCTTGTGGACATGGTAGCAGCAGGGCAGCTCTTCGCCTTCCACCTGCCAGACACGTGCAAAAAGAAGTCCCATTCAGCTGCCCTCTTCAACACCATCGCAGACTATGCACGGCTGCACGGCTCTATCCTATCAGTTCTGGGATACTTTCCCAAGCAGGAAGTAAGGATATGCTCACCATGTACTGCATGTCTCCAGCTACATCTGCAGATGTGATCTTCCTTTGACCAAGGGCAGCAGAGCAGTTTGAAGGATGTCGGATTTTGTCGCTTCTCCCAATGTAGTCAGATGGCTAGCCACAACTGAGTGGAGGCATCAAGATATTGACTATCACAGGGCAGCTGAGGCCTAGTGCTGAGCAGGTGTTCTGTAGGTCCGAGATCTAAATCCTTCATCTGCACCGTGCACCTGGCAGCTGTATATTGTGTGTCCCTTGCAGGTGGTGGCGCTTTGCAGCAAGCACCACACGGAGGTGTCCTTGGTAGCCGACTACTGCTCTTCTTTATCCTTCTGGCAAGCGTCAAGCCCTCCCACCTTACAGTCCAAAAGCAGAAGTTGCACTGTGGTAGTGCAGCATAGCTACGTCAGGATGCCAAGACATGTATGACAGCATCATGCTGCAGGTCCTGTGAGGTGGAGGGTGACGGGCGTTTTATTGTGCAGGTCATTGCTTCCCTCTTTGAATGCACCCCTTCAGCAGCCTGCTCAGCTTCCCACAGAAGCATATGACCACCGTAAAACCTACATAGCTATCATAGCAAGTGATGGGGACAACATGCAGGTACAGCTCCGCAATCTTATCACGCTTGCCTGGAAAAAATACGCCTCCAAGACAATTCTCATTGAATTTGCTCAGGACATAGTTCAGCCTTCTCGCACAGAACTTGCAGACCTCAGTCTGAGACGTGGATCCATGTGCTGGCACCAGGCAGGGCATGTGCACAGGTCAGGGTTTCCTTGGGGATTTACAGTTCCCTCTGCAAGCAGATGATGTTCAACATCAGGCGGCAGGCCATGGAGCGGCGGCGCCAGCTGTGCGCCCAGCCGGGCGCCACCTGCCCGCCCCTGACCTGGACCATATCCAATCGCCTCGCTGACTTCGCCCCCTTCCTGCTGCAGTGGTACTTCAGGTACCCGCTGCCCCGCGCTGTCACAGGCAGCTATTGCATGCGAGCTCTGCTGCTCACAATAAACAAGTACCGGTACTTGTCAAGATGGATCTAAAGCTATGACAAGGTGGTACTGAGCTGCCGAGCTGGGACGTCCACACAGAGATGTTGCGCGCAAGGTGCTCATTCAACGTGCTACAATGGCGGGTTAAGGGCAATGCATGAAAGAAGGGGCTCATATGCAGGCAAGCACGAGAGACGGGGAGGGACAGCTTCCTTCTGGGGCCATCCGGCTACGGCTTCCTGCACCCCAGCCTGATCCACCCATCTGACCCCTTGCTGCCCGCATTCCTTGACCGGACAGAGGCAGCTGCAAGTCTTCTGGATACCTCAGCATATGTGCACTGGGATGACTATGACAATGGCTGCATGACAAGCAGCGCAGCAGATGCAAGCACTGCAGAGACTGACAGCTGCACAAATGAGCTAGACATGGAGAGGTACCTCCGAAGGCTTGCGGGCACCAACATCAAGTCTGTATTCAGCCCAATCCTGCCGTTTGTGCCGCGCCACATTGGCGAGCTGGCAACCTTCAGAGAACTGTACCGCTGGTTTGGTACGGAATCGGGTGCCAGCCTGGCACGCCGGCTGGGGAGGTACCGCAGGGGGACGATCGGGTACGTCTACATGATACCGGGAGTAAGCATGGAGAGCATGGAGGAGCTTGGGAGGGAGCTTCCAGAGCATGTGCAGCTGGTGGGTCACAGAGAACTGGCAGAGATAGGCAGAGGGCTATTGCAAGGTGCAGATGCAGGACCTGAGTCAGCTACGGACAGCACATCAGTTGCTGCAGCTACTGAGTAGAGCAAGTATCAACAACTTTACAGCCTGAGGAATCATCCTAAAGAGATGTCCTGTCATATGGCAGAGACTTCTGCTCTCTCAGCTGGGTTCTTCAGATTGGGGCCTATGAGTTGCACATTGTTGAGACCGTCACAGCAGCTAGCTGCGCCTGGCAGCATTGTATTTGATTGTATGATCTGAGATCTCCTAGGCCCAACATTGATGGACCACTTGCCAGGAACGTTCCTGTGAGGTCCAACCAACAAGCTGTCCTCCTCTGCATCATGTAGGGGGTGCAGCATGATGACAATGTTCGGCAGATTGCTCATGGCTATGCCACTCACTTGTCCTGTCGCCACCTTTGCCAACCCTGCCATGAGAAGGAGTTTCAGTAACAGGAGCTCGCCTTGACATGGAAAAGTGGTGCATGCAAAGAACACTGCCTGCTGGCTGTTTGAGGCTGAAGATTCTGCTTCGTTAGCCTCTGAAGATCATACCTTGCCTTCCAGTACCTGTCACATGGCCTTGCCACCTTTGCTACAGCACTGCCTCTCTGAAAGCTCAATCGCCGCTTCGGTCTTGGCTGATAATCTCCATTCACCTCTCCTTCCCGTCCTCCCGGCCTCCCTCCTTCCTTGTGCTCACCCTCTCGCGGGGTGCAATCCTCCTACCATGCTTCTGGAGGACTTTAGACTTGCGAGCCACCGCATGCACTGAATCCGACCCTCGGGAGCTGCATGCCTGCGTTTTCGATCTTCGTGTAAATCTCTGCGTCTCCTTTCGAAGACCATATAGCATATTGTTGAGATTGTCGACATCATGAAGGCCTTGGCTGCCTTGAACATTCAGCAGCAACGTACTCCAGTCCAGGGGCTCCAGACCACACTGGTGAGGGCCATCCGTGGCGACTGAAGGGGCGCCAAGCGCGGGTGGCGCCTCCAGCGACATGCTGCACAGAGCAGCTTCTACCTCCTCCTCCATCTCCCTCCCCAGCGTCACTGAAGCATCGGCAGGCTCTGCTAGAGCAATTGGACACTCGTATGATTCTTGCATGCTCTTCAAGGCAAACGTAGTCTGCTGAAGCGTTCTGTGTGAGGCTCTAGCCCCCTCAGGCCAGCAATGGCTCAGCTGTCGGAAACTGTGAACCGTAAATGACGTGAGCCTGTGCCGAGCTTCTCGGCATGAGGAAGCGGCGAACGTGGCCATTGGCTCATTCGCAAATTCTGCCCTTGCGAGAGTACTTGCAGCACCATTTTTCGTCAGGGATTCCAGAAGGAGACTTCTTAAGGCATCAGTGTGGCTGAGTTGAGACCAGCGCCGGTCGCGAGTGCGAGGGACGTGTCACAATAAGCGCCTGTTGGAAGGGAGGTGAAAGTCAGGAATATGCAGCGGCTGCTGCCATGTAGCAGCTCTGGGCCCCCATCATGCAGCTTGCAAGGCACAGGGCCCCACGTTCCCGCAGTGTTGCACCACTCAGGCTGGTGAGCGAGGGCAGCCTTCTCATATTCTGTAAAGTCCTTCGACATGACGCAACTGTGCCCATAGATTGGGCGAGAGTGTCAAAGAAGTTGTTTCCTGGCATTGTCACACACAGCAGAGGGGCTGTGGCGGTCTGTCAGCTTGCTTTCGTGTGTGGTGGTACAAGCTGGTACACGTTACCTAGTGCAGACCAAGCCCGCGTTCGCTTCAGGTCTTGCTGCAATAGACTGACGAGCAGTATTTCGTTATTTTGAGAGCATTGGTGGTGGCGCCTTATTGCCTTGCTCACATTGACCCTGCTGCCTCAGCAGGCCACAACCAGCAGCACAGCACATCAGGCGTCCAGCAGCGGAGCGATGTTGTTGCTCTGCGAGCGGATTCCCACAGCAGGCGTCGTCAGAAAGACAACGGATGGACGGGGTGCAGCGATTGCAAGCTATCAGCATGGCGCCATCAAGGGAAGCCAGTGACACAGGCAGGAACTGGCAGGATGCAGATGCAGGGCTACGGCCAACAGAGAGGGTTGGCGTGCTGCTGCTGAATCTTGGGGGCCCAGAGACCCTAGCAGATGTGCAGCCATTCCTGTATAACTTATTTGCAGACGACAGCATCATCCGCCTCCCGCCCTATGGTAAGCTCCCCCGCATCTGGTCGGAGAGGACTCAGTCTCCCTGCAGCTTCATTGCATCGAGCAGCCATATGTGTAGCAAGTGCTGCGCCATGTATTGGTGGGCTTGGCTGTGGTGCAGAGCCAGCATCGAGGGAATGCAGGCTGAGGGAATGCAGGCTGAGGCATGGCTAGATCTCTATTCTCAGTGCTGCTCCTGCACAGCTAAAATGCTGTGGCTTCTGCAAGTCACTATCACAGCGATTCGTAGCTGGTCTGGGCAGCAGGCGCCCACATTCCGCAGTGTTTGCGAGGCGGTAGCACAGCATGTTCCTAACTTGATGTTTACGTGTTGACTATGTATGCTTTCGTGCAGCGCGCTTCCTGCAGCGGCCGCTGGCAAAGCTCATCTCGACGCTGCGCGCGCCCAAGTCCAGCGAGGGGTACAAGGCCATTGGGGGCGGGTCCCCCCTGCGCAGGATCACCGAGGAGCAGGCTGAGGCGCTGGCGCAGAGCCTGAAGGGGCGCGGCCTGGACGCCAAGGTGTACGTTGGCATGCGCTACTGGACGCCCTTTATTGATGATGCCATGGAGCAGGTGAGGCTTGTCCTGGTGACTGTGACTCTCATCCCAGTGATTGACCGCAGGGTTTCAGGGCTGAAAGCTGGCAGTCATATGGTGTTTGGTCTTTGATACCTGTGGCGTATGCCAGCCCACAGGAGGGCTGGGAGCATATGTCACAGGCACCGCTGGCCGTCAGCCAGTTGGCTTTAAGCCACTATAGACGCCTCTCTTGCATTGTATGCTGCCAGCCTGATACTCTGAATTTATTTACGAGGTATGAGGAAATGTGATGGTGGATGGGATTGGCACACGAGCGCATCAAGGAAGATGTCAGCAGGAGTCCGTGCGCTAATGACTGTCTGTATGTCTGCAGATCAAGCGGGATGGCATGACCCACCTCATCGTCATACCCCTGTACCCCCAGTTCTCCATCTCCACATCAGGCTCCAGCCTGCGCCTGCTGGAGGACATCTTCGAGAGCGACCCTGCCTTCAATGACCTCAAGCACTCGGTCATTGCCTCCTGGTGTGTCCCGTGAGCTTCATGCAGTGTGTTGCGGCACCCACAGGAAGACTTTACCCATCTGTTTCGTGTCGAATGACCTTGCTGTGCATGACCTTGCTGAGTAGGCATGCATGCAATTTCTGGCAACACCCTATGAGGGTGTATGTCTTTGGCCGCACCTCTCTACGGCTGCTATGTTGCTAGCAGTAAGGATGATGCATGAGCAGGGGTATAAGCTTGTCATGGCATGTGCAGGTACTTCAGGGAGGGATACCTGAATGCAATGGCAGAGCTGATCCAGCGGGAGCTGCAGAAATTTGACAACCCCGAGAAGACTGAGATCTTCTTCAGCGCACACGGAGTCCCAGTCTCCTATGTAGAGCAGGTGCGCCTGAGTGCTTGTCCTCCTCTTGTAAGCCACACGCTGAAGGAGAACTTAGGATCTGATTGGACCTGGCAACTGTAATGCCACTTTGAGGCCCGGGATGCTTGACAGCACAATTGTGCCTCGAGGTAAGGTGTTGCATTGTTGCACATTACCTCAGGCTTCTTTCGCGCTGCTCAAGTATCCTGGGAAGATCAATGCCCCTTCTATGGGATGTCAGGTAGACATGGACTTGTCAGAACGCACTACTATGACTAAAGCACGCTCTTTGAACTGTGGTGTAGGTGCTCATTGGTGCTATATCATGCAGGATGGCGATCCCTACAGGGATGAGATGGAGCAGTGCGTAGGCATGATTATGGACGAGTTGACCAACAGGGGGTGGAACAACCACTACTCACTGGCATACCAATCCAGAGTGGGACCGGTGTGTTGTCCCTACCTGCCCTGCATGCTTATTGAAGGCTCTCCCCTCACCATGTGAGCGCCCAAGATTCACCTCGGCAGATATGCAGCAGTGCCAGCTGATGAACAATCAGGCGAGCTGCCAAGTGCCATGCCTCCCACAAGTTTGAAGCCGCTCATGCTGGAGCTTCAAAGTGTGGCGCAGGTGGAGTGGCTGCAGCCCTACACCGACGCAAAGATCAAGGAGCTGGGGGCCTCGGGCGTGAAGCAGCTGCTGGCGGTGCCCATCTCCTTTGTGTCGGAGCACATAGAGACCCTGGAGGAGATCGACATGGAGTACAGGGAGCTGGCCATTGAGTCCGGCATCAAGGTGAGACCCTCCATCCCTGTAGCACTGCCTGGCAGCAACAATGGCCTCCCTCACAAGCCCGGCTACATTGTCAAGATGGTCTTGCAGAGGATAGCCTTTTGGGACGCGTAGAGCCACTGAAGTGTGCCTGTGAGCTTTATGGCCCTCAATGTGGGTCTGCTTCGCATGACCAATGTGCCCATGCTTGATACAATGAATAACATCTTTGCTCAAAGGATTGTGGGTACTGCTGCAGCAATGGGGCCGCGTGCCTGCCCTGAACACCAATGCGACCTTCATAGATGACCTGGCGGCGATGGTGCTGGAGAAGCTGCCCAGCGCAGCTCCGCGCCCTGGATACACGCCCTCCCTCAATGAGACCATGAATCTGGGCCCCCCAACAGGTGCGTCACCCCATCCCGGTCCACAAGAAATGCTGAGGGAACAGCGTAGAGGGTGCTTGGGTGCAAACAATTACCATGCGCAGAGACTTGGAAGCCACATAGGCAGGCAGGGACTTATTTTCTGCCAGATGTTACAGCCTCCGATCACGTAGTGTGAAAGCGCTGCAGCGAGGTGTTGAGTGCATCCGACATTGTTTGGATTGCATCGGTGGGGTGTTGATCATGAAGTTTGACCTGCAGGCCGTGTGGAGGACATCTTGCAGACGTATGACAGGGAACGCCGCGTGCTGCCGCCCCCGGTGCGCATGTGGGAGTGGGGCTGGACCAAGAGCGCGGAAACTTGGAATGGCCGCATCGCAAGTGCGTCCCTCACCCGCATCTGGTTCTGCCCAGATCATACAGAAAATCATGCATACAGCATGGTAGCAGAGACCCCTTGCTGTCAGTTTGCAGAAGCCTACAGAGCGTTTCCTGAGCTCAGATCTTCTGTCTGCGTGTGAAGCTTCTGCATGCATGATGGGTTGACTCATAGGCAGGCGCCATAGCAACGTTGGTAGGCCAGCAGCCAATGACCACAGGTGACATGAGAGTGACCTGTTGTGTGTACATGTGCAGTGCTGGCAGTGCTCATCATCCTGCTGCTGGAGGTGACCACTGGCCAGGGCGTGCTGACTCAGTGGCTGGCACTGTGAGGACCTCCTCAGAAAAAGCCTGGAGCTCTGTAATGCTCCCCCATCTGGAGGATCTGCAGCCCTCATTGAGCACTTTAGTCCGACATTTGGGGCACCAGGGTCCATGTGAGGTCTGATGGAGTCAGAGGGAGTGGGTGCAGCAGGAACTTAGTGCAAGAGAAATGGCAAAGATCTGTGGCTAAGCAGCGTCTTCAGATAAATGAAGCAGGTGGAGAGCTGAGGAGGTGCCCTCCTGTGTATGAGTATGAGAAAATGCACACCTGATGGCACCCACGGAGAAAGCTGCCTGTTTGAGGTCCATAGTCCTCCGACCTGTTTGTGTCATAGGAGAGCAAAACATTCTTTGGCACAGGCAATGGCTGCTGCATGGCGTTGCTGGCAAAATGCTGGGCAGCGCTCTTGTGGTGGCCACTGGCTGGCATCCTTATCAGGGGGTAAGAAGAAGTGGGGCAACTGGGCAAGAATGTATGAAGCAATGGGTGCTGTTCGACATGACCAACTTGCAGGATCTGGTGTGCACATGTGTGCCATGTAGTGAGATGATGTTGGACCATATGATATGCATCGCAATTGATCCTGCCTGTGACACTTGCAATATTTGTGAATGGCCTCTCTGCTGCCATGTGTGCATTGAAGAAGGTTTGCATCATTGTTGCCTACACAGAGTTGTTGGAGCTTTGTCCAAAGCCTGTTGCAGCCCTCAACTATGTCCCTAGTTCTACTTGTTCAACGAACCCCGCAGGTTCAGTTTACGGCCCTGCTGTCTATTGTACACTGTTGGCAACACTTCCATGCATCCCCTCAGGGCATAGGCAGGCATCAGACCTCTTTTCAACTGACCTGCACATGCTCCCCAGACATGGTCATGAGCAGAGTCATCCATGAGTTTTAACAGCTATGAGTACAGGCGGATGACAATTGAACTATGTAAGGTCAGTTTCGTGGTACCCGTCTTGCTGTGCCTCATGATGCTTGGGTGTACTCCCCCTACTGCTGCTGCTGCTGCTTTCCACACGTCCATTGCCCGCATAAGCAACCTTGGCTCCAGCTTTGCTGGCTGCAGGCAGCTTTGCTTTGACAAACTGACCCCCGTTCTCCAGGTGGAACTGCCCAAGCAGAGGGTTTGCAGCTGCTTCCTTGAGCTCGATCCCCCGAGCCTGCACAACAGCATCCTGCTCTTCTCAGGCAATATTGAAGCTCCCACATGATAATCTGCTGCAGAAGAGCTCTGCGCATGAGTGCGCCTTGGCATGCACTCGCCTTGGCTTTTGCAGCCTAAAGTTTTGTAAGAGATTGCCTGCAGTGCATGTCTTCTGCTCGACTGTGGCATGCCCACCTGTGGTGCTCCCGATGACAATGGCTGGAAGCCATTGTGTCCAGGGGAGGGGTTCCGCGCCTGTGCGTGCCTCTCGTCAACTGTGGCCGGATGCTGCACAACGTCACAGCATTCTCAGACACATCTGAGAGGGCAGGCTGCCTTCCAAAAATTGTGGCAAAGCTCATTTGACTGTCCATGCGCAAGGGATGCATGAAGCATGCACCACCTCAGGACAGTGGCTGATACCATGGAAGCATACAGAAATACCCCTGGGCGTCTGTTGTTCCATGTCCTCAAGCATTGCTCAAGTGCCATTGAATGTGAGACAGGGATTGACACAGCAGAAGGAATTGCACAAACCTGCATGAATGTGCTCTCGCTGGAAGCCCATGTTGCGTCATGGTCCAGCCCTCGAGGCTGCTGCCTGAAGGGATCCGCCATGGAGGGCGGTATCAGGCACTCTGCCAGAGCAGGGGTGGGAGCAGTGAGGATAGGCTGAGCATCCTCATCAAAGTCTCCTGGCCAGAGCTGCCAGCTTCTGCCAGCTCCGCAGCTGTAGCAAGGCAGGCAAGCTGCCACTCTCTCCATCAGCCTGGCTCCCTCGGACTCCATCTGTAGGGGTGTCAAACCTCAGTGCTCACGCCTGAAAAGAACGAGGCATGGGTGCAAGTTGGAGGCCTGGGTGGCAGTGAATACACCAAGGAGGGAAAGGACCAACCTTACAGCGTGAGGCCTGTAAGTGCGTCCGCTGGTCGCAACACGAGGTTACTGCTCTGATGGTCCCAAGTGCAAGAGCACGAACACTGCCAACAAGCAGGGGGATAGGCTGCAGCTACAGCACTCCAGCAGTTGCCTGCGGTGTGCTAAAGCGACGGTGTCTGACCCTTGCCAGACAGTATCTACGACCACAAAGGAGTCGCCTTACACAGTTTGAACGGATCCGATGCTATCACAAGGCCGATGCCAAGGGAACTCTTAGTCAACTGCACACCAGCTCACGTCAAGCCACCGTGATCCCCGATTGGAGGACCTCCCACAAAACACCTCGGGTACTCCCCAATAGTACTCGCACAGAACGAAAATGCGGGTCTGTCACGAGGCAATGTTTCTGGTCTAGTCTTGTCATTCTGGGCAAGGAAACGTTTCCAGTAAAGACCCTTGAGAGGGCTTCCGAAGCCCTCTCAGGCATTGAGCAATGACTCCGAAGTGCTCTCCTCTTTCCAGGGAACTTCCACATGATACATATACAGGACGACGTGTGATGCGGTCTTAAAGCTTGCTGTGCAGCGCCAGCCCTGAAGAGGGTGTCGCCTGATCGGCAAAGTGCTGCATGATGGGCACCTCCATGCCGCTCATTCCTCCTCTTGAGCGTTCGCCTCAGCTGAATGTGCACCACGTGGACCTCTTAATCAGAATATAGAACTGTTCCAAGGCGCTGCTATGGTCTTTCCGAGCCGGCAGCAGACCTGCAAGGTGGCCACCAACCTTGGAACCCAGGAATCCTTTGGCCTGAGGCAGCTCCAGCAGGAGGTACGATGAATGAGATGCTTAAGCTTGGCACACGCATATATGACATCACTAGTGCCCGTAAGAATGTCAGAATACCCAAGATCTTGCAGCTGCATGCAGCACCAACATTCCCTGTGCTCCGTTCAGGAGCCTTCCCTGGCTGATGAGGGCTTCCACATGCTGTGTGGAGGATACTCGACAGTGTATGGAGATGAGGCATATGATGAGGAGATCAGCACATTGGGCAACCGAGTCCTCTGGAGCGCAGCCGGCATCGTCAGAAGGCGCTTCACATTGGAATGCCCTGCCACGAAAGTGCTGCAGGCAAGCCTTCCTCAGCCTGATCAGCGTACTCATGCATTGTGCGTCTGCAAGCCTCACGCTCCATGTCATGCATACCTCCTGTGGCACACCCACCTCAGCCTGCTTCTCAGCAGAGACATACGAACGTTGGGGTTGGGGGTGCCATCAGGTTGATACCCAAGACATGTTACTGGCTTTTGCTGGACTCCTTGCATGTCCAGAGGGACGCAAGCAAACTGTACCAGATGAGGGCTTCCAGAACGTTGCATCCTGTGCGAACAGCAGTGTGTACATGGTGATGCTCTGGCCATGCGCAGGTGGCATGGGCGGCATTCGCTGGGATGGAGGGGGACAGCATCCTGTGCATGCTGCAGCAGGCCACCCTCACAGCCTACAGCCTGAAGGGCAGCCTGCAGACGGTCCCTCTGCCGCCCCACATCACCGCCATGCACCCACTCCCGCACGGGCTCATCCTGTCTGTGCGTCCCACGCCCTTCCCGCATGGCTGCAAAGTCAGCTCACAGCCATGCAGTTACTGCCACACCCTATCATGCATACTCCTCGCGTCTCGATTTCAGATCTTGTTTGCCTGACCTCGTAGGCATCCCTGCAACCGTGTGCCGCGCAGGGACATGCAGGCATCTTGCAGGGTGTCTGGAGGATCAGCACAGGGGTTTTTAACTATGATGGGCAGACATATTGGGTTTCAATCAGTAGGAGATAGTGGCGCGTGCTCTGACGCCAAAGGGGTGCTGTGCAGGGGCCAGGAAGCCCATGCAGCGTGCTGACGCATCCCCTGGAGCCGCTGGTGCCTCTTCAGGCGGAGGAGGGAGGCTCTGACCTGGCCCCCGTCCAGGGCGAGCGCATTGTGTGGTCCAGCATTGAAGTGCCCTACATTGCGACCCACAACCAGGTAGGCTGCCTCATGGAAGGCAGCCCTGTAAGTGTTCTCATCAGTCATGAGAATGCATGGAGAGCTGCTCACATGTGCAGATGCGGATGTGAGCGCCTCCTGCTGCTTCTGCAGCTGTCAGAGGGTTGATGTGAGTGCAGGGTCTACGAGAGCACAGATAATGCTGTGGATGGAAAGTTTGAGTGTTAGGTGACGTGCTCTTCTCCTGCAGGGATTGGGGAGGACGGCTCTATGGGCTGTGAGGGATGGCAGGGCCGCCAGGAAGAGTGCAGCAGTGGATGCAAGCGCCACGCCCAGGACACCTGCTTTCCTGCTGCGCAACATGCCAAGCACGCCCAAATCAACCTCCAAGCGGTGAGGTCATTAAGCCCCACTATGTCCCTGCCTGTCTAATCCTCAGTGCTGTATCATCCCCACAAGGGAGGTCCGCTTATTGCAGACACGTTGCCAGGTTCTCACAGGACACTCAGGACTTTTACCCGTGATCCCATTGACGGTTTGTCCGTGTTCAGTCCAGTACGGGAGGGGCCATTTGCCTGCACACTTCAGAATGTATAGGATGCAGCAGGCCTCCAATGCATGTTCTTTGAGGATCCTTGGGGGCAGCAGCAGGGCCTCACTTCAACCCAATTGATTTTCCTCTCACGACCAGCCAGCTTTCTAGACCTTGGCTAGGTCAAATTCCTCAGGCTTGTACTGGGTCTTGAGCATGTCGTGGTTCTCCCAGACCTCAGGGTCGCCTAGGAGGTCGATGTACTTCTCCATAGCCTCCTCTTTGCTCATGCCCTTGAGCTTTGCCCACCAGTCCCATTTTGCCCTGGCCTCCAGCTGCACAGCCCAGGGCTGGCTGCCCTGAACGTCGCCCTTTGTGGCCTGCAACAACGCCAGCCTTGTCTCAGATGCGTCCTTCACGGGACGGCGACATCGTAGCCTTGTCCAAGGGAAGGGATGGTGCTGGGTACTAGGGGAGCTCAGCGGGTTTTTTGCGGCCTTTCAGGCAGCTATGCAGGATTCCGAAACGCTCCTAACATTTCAATAGCACAGCCATAAGGGATGGGCAGCGATCGGCTTGCGCATGCAGCCTTGTAGCTCCAGATCTTGAAGTCTTGGAATGCCAGCTTGGTATGCACAGCAATGTCGGAGCAATTTTCACGCCGACTACGAATCATATATTCCAAAAGTGCATCTAAACTGTATGGAGGGCGGAGTTCCGCGCCAATGCTCTGTATATAGCAGGCCTACAGGGGAGCATGACGCCCCACCTGCTTGAAGTAGCTATAGAAGGTCAGCTTCTGCTCGTTGGTCGAGTCCATCTTGGGGCCATTTCGAATGAGCCAGACGGCCTTCTTGAACCTGTCCTCGATCGTCTCGGATGCCATCGTAGCGAATGTGGTATGATCGATGGGAGCTCCGTCCCTATATTGTATGACAGGGCAAGGGTCTCCAGGCATCGAAACCCTAAGACCGAGCATTGCTTTGCCTGCATGCCTGCACCTGTTTATGTGTATTTCAGATACGATGATGGTATCGTGAGCGCTGTGAAGCTGCACACCATGCAACAGAACAAGGGCGATGGCATGCATGCAGCAAGAAATTATGCCACGGCATGCCGGACACATTGGGACTGCTATAATGAGCTCAAGCCGAGGTGAAACGGCGCTAGTAAGACGTCTTTCTGGACTGAACTCAAAGTGAGAGACATGTACATGTATGCAGGCAGTCGCTGCGGACGTCTGACGGGCATCTGTCTCCAGCGGCGTTCTCACCGGTGTCCCGCGCAGCTGGAGCAGCAGCTGCCCAGCTCCAGGCAGCCGGCCTGACCGCTGTGCAGCTGCATGGATGGCCCAAGCCCATTGCACACCGGATCTGGGAGCAGAAGGCCGCTGCAGGTGGGCAAACCCTTGGCTTGCTGGCATGCACTGGATGAGACTCGCTCTGTGAGCGATGAACTGCAGCTGTGTCGTTGGGCATGTCTGCCGAGGACACCTGTCAATAACTTTGTGCCGCACGTCAGAAAGTGCATGCCAGCACAAAGCACAGCTGCCAGATATAGCAGCCACACAGCATATGCCAGACGGCGCTGTGCAGACATCTATACCTATGAATCAGACAGCAGGGTCAATGAGCATCATACCATGCAGGCGAGGCACCGGACAGCGGAGCACTGGCGACAGGGCCTGACGGGGCCCTTCTGCTGCTTCTGCACAGCAGGGCTGCCCAGAAGGCAACCGCAGTCCAGCTGCCAGCTGATCCCCTTGGAGAGGAATCAGCCAAGGTGGGCGTTCCCTCTACTACTGCCTTCCCTGGCACATGTGAGGTCCTCAATGCTTGATCACAGGTCCAGTGCAGCCCAGACGGCACTTTATGTTCTACGCGAGAACCTGCTTACCTGCTGCAGTCGGAAGCTGCCCCTTGGCGCTGTCAGTACCATCACTTTTGCGTCTGCTTGCATGGACGCGCTGGCTGGCAGGCCAGACTCCAAAACTGGGTGCATGCTGCAGGTGGCCTTCACAATCAGCGCTGCAGCGGTTGCAGCCATTCAGGCGACCCGCGCGGCAGCTGAGGGGCAGCCACCGGCAAGGGATATCCTTGTGTTGCACCCCAGGGGCCGCTTGTCTCTGTACATTGGCGCTCGCCACGTCTGCGATGTCTCAGTCAGGGCTTCGGCCCCTCCGAACATGGATGGGCCACTCAACAGGCTCCTACCTCCTGCGCCAGCGGGTATATCAGTGCCTCTTCTACTGCAGCATCACCTAACCATCTGGCTTCATCACACAGTGTTGCAGTGGGGCCAGGGCCCATTAGAAGTACCCTTGTATAGCTGCACGTTCTCTATGGGCTTGACAAAAGGGCTGTGGCCATGAGTAGCAGTGATTCTTTTCATGGCCAAAATGCAAAGGGTGACTCAGGAAGCCCTCACGGCGCTAAAAATATGCCCCGGTACAGATGGTCGTGTTCTGGAGTAAGACTCATGAGCTGACTTTGAGGCATCAGTGGCTTGTGCAGGGCTGAGGAAGAACGGCAGCAGCATGGACATGTCAGATGCGTCCATGAGCGAGGTGGAGGAGGGGGACCCTATGATGCAGTCCCCCCGGAGCAATGACGCCACCGCTGCCTCAGGGCCTAATGTGGCTGCCCTTGGAGACGCCCTGGAGTCGCCCATAGAGATCACGGATATCAAGGTGCTCCCCTGTCGCACATTCGAGAACTTGCATTGGTGCTGCATACTCATGTGCAGCATATGAGAGTTCTGTGCAGCAGGCAAGTGGTCCAGACCTGGTATAGTAGCTACTTGTGCAGGTTCTACCATAGAAACAATGATTATGTTGACACAGTGTGAGTGCTTCTGCAGGACGCAGTGGGCAACAGAGTGACGCTTGCCCTGAAGGGAGGGGGGTCCCTGCGGATTGCTCTGCCCTTCCGGCCGACGCATGCGCTCGCTAATCTGGCGCTCGATGCTCTGTCCCAGGCCCTTGAGCCCCCTGCATGGCATGCCCTGCTGAGCAGCCACTTGCTCTCTCCAGGTGCGCCATGACCTGCTTGGCAGTCATGCTGTGCGTTACAACCGGTGCTGGATGCAGCCACTATACAGCAACCCTGTCCAGCCTCAGCGGCTGAGACGGGATGACCAATATGTCTGGGTAACCTGATGCAGCAAGCAGCTGTGGCTAGAGCACATTGCCTGCGACTTACATCATTGTAGAATGCTGGATCAAATCCCAGGGCCGGCCAAGGTGGTTTCAAAAGCTCCAGCATTAGTAGGATTGCGGTAATCTGTCTAGCGGGCAGGCATGTGGCATAGACTGTCGGACTTTGGCATGCAGCATAAGGTGATCTGCATTCGTATTCTTGAACTGCAGGCTCAACATGTGGGGATGGGCAGCAGGAGTGGGACGCCTTCGCGTTACTGCTGCAGCGCTGGGCAGCTGATCCACTGTCCCTGATGTCAGGCAAGGCGCTGCGTTCTGATGGTAGCGCCTCATTCAGCACCACCAGAGAGACCGATGCAGGTATGGGTGCTCTGAAGAAAGCTCTCGTGATCTCTTGTCTGTGAGACAAATCTGCAGCATTGAGGGTGATAGCTAAGTCATGTCTCTGCATGCGCAGGCGCCCAGGTGACGCCAGGTGGCAGTGTCAACTCAGGCTCGGCCTTTGCGTGGGATGCCCTCATACACTCTGACAGCCACAGGTGTGCCTTTGCACATATAGCAAAGCACCTTCAGCCCATGGTACTTCTCTAGAGGGCAATCTTGCAGTAAGTTGCTTGAAGAGGTGGTTGCGGCAGTCGAGAGAGGAAGCCGAGCAGAAGCTGTGGCTATTCACAGTTGCATTGAGAGGTCCAATGTGGGTGCAGAGATCTCCTGCAGAGGCGGCAGTACCCTTTTCTAAGGCGGCACGCCCTGAGTACTGCGCCTCAGAGCCAACCAGGCAATGCCCACCCAGCAGCGACGCAAGCCCCTGGTCACCCCAGTGCTTGGCAGGCGCTAGAAGCATTGCATGCTGTGTACGAGGTAGGCAATGAACATTTCTGGCCCTCTCCTTTGAGTGCAGCAGCTTAGCCTGATGCCTAAGTGTATGCTTCTGCTAAGCGACACAAAACCTCCAACTGCTTCATCAGTTTCTACCGACTTCAGTGAAAGTGAGCATGACAGAGAGGCTGACAGTTGAGCGAGTCAGCTACTTGTGCAGGACTGCAAGCTGCACCTGCTGCGCTGGAAATTCATGCCAAAGCTGGCCGTCCTGCTGCACTCGCTAGCCGGTATTCTAGGCGCGTCTGAGTACCAGGACAGATACATACGTGAGATGGGCCCTGAGATTGCGCAGTCTGGACAGAGTGTGCAGAAAGGTACTGGCAGATCCACTTGATCTGTGGCCAGGCTTTCCACGTGCTGAGCTATGCCAACATCCAGCGATGTCATTGAAGCACTTTGTGGGCAGGCTCGAGCCACTATCTCTCTGGGGATGAGGCACAATGCATGTCAGCTTCTGCCCAGAGACAGGCTGCAGCAGTCTCTGGGTATGCTGCTGTACAGTGCACGCTTTTCACATTTCAGATGTGCGTTCAAGGCATTGTTTGAAAGAATAAGTGCGAGTTGGCTCTGAATGTGGTTGACTGGCACAGGTGCATCTGGCAAGCAGACGGCTGACAGGCGTCGGCCTGCTGATGTCATGAGGGCTCTTCACCTGTGCCTGAGTGGAAGGCCAGACCGGGTGCAGCAGTGGGTGCCCCAGCTTGTCACCAGCGCTGCAGCCTGTGTGCGCCGCACAGTGAATGTGCTGGCCTTCTATGAGTGCATTGCCTTGTTGTCAGGTGGGCCTGACAGAGCGCCCTGACCTTTCCATGCGTCTGAACTTCCCCATGTGCATGTCTTCCTTCAATGAAGCATCTTCGACGAGGCATGATCAGCAGCACTGATATGTCTAATGCAGTCCTTCGCGCGGAGGTCATCGTACTTCTAGCTGTGAGAATATGCATGTCCTTCCTCCGGTAAGAGATCAGCCTGTAGTTGCGGCACTCACAGATTCATACGGGCCAACTTATACAGCGCCTGGTTGCAGAGGACTGCGCTCGGGAGCTGTGTGCGGGCATGGATGCCTCAACAGGCGCAGCTTCCCCAGACCCAGAGCAGCTGGCGAGGCTTGTGCTGGTCACATGTGAGCGCCTGGTCAGCATGATGGTTGAAAAGGTGATCATGCCCCGGCCACTGTATTTCTCATCCTGCTTTTCACGCTACCAGCCTTGCTTGCATGGCTTCCTTGCTTGCACGGCTTCCTGACATTACTTCAGACCTTCTGGACCAGCAATATCTTTGAGCTGCATGCCAAGCTGCAGTCAACTATCATGGCACCTAGCAAGCTAAGAATCCCTGACATGCAACTAACGGCTGGCACCATGATGACCGTACGTGCCAACTCAATCACATCCTTTGCAGGGCTGGACCCAGCATGAGCTGGACAGTCTTCCGATTGGGGTGGCCCTGCCGTTAAGGGAGGCTCTGCACAAGTGCAGGAGGCGCCCGCCCGCAGGTAGACACCTCCCCAAATGGCAATGGCTGCAAGTCATCTCATGTCCTACACTCTAAAGTGCAGCATGTGATAACAAGTGGGACCTGCCAAAGGCTATAGGCATCCTGAAATGACCTTATGGCAGCCTGAAGAGTGACATGAAGACATTGCTTGTCCTGAGCCTTCCGTCAATACGCACAGCCTGTGCAGGCTGGAGTGCTGCTGCATATGCTCTGGTCGGGCGCATGGACCTGGCGGAGATGGCTTCTGCGGCTTGTGAAGCTGAGGCCGCATCGCGGCAGGCGCCCGCGCAGACCTTGCGCCCGGGCCCGTCAATGGCGCTCGGCGCAGCTAGCGCGCTGGAAGAGCGGGCGCAGGCGCAAGGCGACGGCAGGCGCCCGCAGCTGTCTCCGCTGTGGCAGCCCAAGCTGCGCACGCCCGCGCCTGGTGAGGGCAGCCTCGATGACTCATGCTCTTATGTCCATGGCCGCACATAGGCTGTATTCTGGCTGTGTCATTGATTGCCCAAGCACTTGTCTGATGGGCTCCTGAGCGTCAGCAGCAGACTGTGCGCTGCAGGTCATCACCCACAGCGCAGCAGGCTGAGCATTGGCGGGAGCCGTCATGCAGGCGCGGCTGCCACAGAGGCTGCCGTGCGGATGGAAGCTGCCACCCTGGCAGGCCTGGCGGGCACTGCCACTGGGCCGTCAGGCAGGTTTGCAGCTTCCCCGCAAAGCCGCAGGCCTGCCAAGCGGCCCGGACCCGTCAATTTTGCAGAGGAGGCTCCTGGGGTGGATGCACAAGTGCCCTCTGCCATGCCATATGCACAGCGGCTGAGAAGAGAAGGTATAATTGCCAGCAGCAGCTGTGTGCATCTCTCAGCCATGCCCTGCACATTTGCTGCCTGAAATGATCGGCCTGCAAGCAGACTGCACCAGTAAGGACCCTATGCGATATCCTCAGGACTTACTGCAGGCTCTATGTTGTGTCGTACAGACAAGCAATGGTATACTGTCATCCCAGGACATCATATCTCCCACACACTCTCTTCCTGGTACCAGTCCACTTCTCTGCTTGGGACTGCGAGAGCATTTCACCACCTGCAACTGACGTGGGTGTGAAATGCAGGCCTGGCCAGCGCAGCCAGGGTGCCGCAGGAGAAGCCGAGCGAGATACGCAGCGTCGAGAAGGGCAACCTGCCCGACGGCATGGAGAGCCTCTTTGACGGCACCGCAGGGCTGCGGTTCTCGCGCGACA
This sequence comes from Coccomyxa sp. LA000219, assembly GCA_000812005.1. NCBI lineage: Eukaryota > Viridiplantae > Chlorophyta > Trebouxiophyceae > Coccomyxaceae > Coccomyxa > Coccomyxa sp. LA000219. Next base: position 469,518 of record KN714655.1, read on the forward strand.
AGCGCATGCTCGAGGTGTTCCCACTTGACGGCTTCATCTCTGCAGCAGATTCTTACTGGAGGCTGCCTGACCGGCCCCTTGAGCGCCTGTACAAAAGATCTCAATGCTGGCACTCAGTCTGTACAGTGTCTGCAAATTGCTGTTCTGGTGTGTGGCCCGGCGCACCTAAACAAGAACGCACAGGATAGCTTTACGCCATCTCAGGGGGAACAATAAGTGTGATGAGTTTGTGCGCAGGTAAGGAAGCTGATGGCCAGCTCAGCGCCAGTGCCGCTGCATGTGCCGGCCGCGCCGGAGGCCGCAGACGCCGAGCAGCTGCAGGCGCAGCAGCAGGCGCTGCTGACGCTTGGCTGCCGCACCATGGCCCTGCCCATCGGCCGTGGCGCCCTCACCCTAGGTAATATGTCTCCCCTAATGTCAACAGCACACCTTTCACCTTTCACCCTTGTGCTCATCAGGGCATGCTGCTGCTGCTGCTAGTACCAGCAGACAAGCACTTGTCTCATCCCGGAAGGCGTTGAAAGACTTCAAGTGGGAGGGTGAGGGCCTTCACCCTCTGTGCAGGCACAATGCGGCCGCTGCCAACAGAGCCGGTCACATTCCCAGCCCTGTGCTTGGCTGGCCGCCTGCCGGAGCAGCAGAACGCCACTGTCAACCTGGACCTCACCCACGCCCAGGTGTGTGCTCCGCTTGGGCAGTCTGAGCACAATTGGCGCCCCCTGCCTTACTCCAAACGAACGGACAGAGCAGTTGGTGTACGAGCTGCCCATGCTTGCCTGTGCAATGTGCAGATTTGTGTCCAGCCAATGGGCCTGTAGATATCCTACTATGCAGCTCGAAAGGAGTGGTGTCATGTGCAGCATGCGCCTGGCGGTGGAGCATCGGCTGATGTCACAGCATGGCCCGAGTTCCACAATGGCGTGGCTACAGGTGAGATCAATCTGCAGTGCCATCCAAATGGTCTTACTGAAGACATGGCCCAACAGGCGCAGGCAGATATGCCGATGTCAAGCACCTGTGCTCAGTTGCAAAGCCATTAGTGGTGACAGCTGGCTGTGCATTGCCTGGATACGTAAATCTGCAAGAAAGGTAGCCCCAGAAGCAGAGATCCCATGTGAAGCGGAGATCCCATGTGAAGAGAGGCCTAAATTTGTGGTGTTCCCACAGGGCTGCGGATAGCCAAAGGGTCTGCGCCCATCACGCGGACCTGGATCCTGTACAACAAGCCCAAAGTGCCGCAGTACACGCATGCTGGCGTCCTCATGGGCTTAGGCCTTGCAGGTATACCTCAGGTCCCTCCTGCGCTAATATTCCGCGCTTCAGTCCCTGTACGACTGCATACCAGGCCTCCTTGCTTGTACGCTGCTTTCTACATCCATGCTAACTCCTAGCTCATACCGCTGGAGTTTCTGTTGCGATGCATCAGCAGGCAGGTATCCCAAAGAGAGATTTACACCGACAATTACTGACCTGACTGTTTGGCTGGGCTCGCAGATCAGCTGTCATGTCTGACGGCCACAGACGTGTACCGCTATATGTCTCAGGAGCATGATGCCACCACGATGGGCCTGCTGCTGGGGATGGCCGCAGCCAAAGCAGGCACCATGGACCCAGTCGTGTCCAAGATGCTCTTCATGCATGCGCCCCGGCTCAGCACTGAGGCGTTCCTGGAGCTGGAGCTGAGCCCCATGGTCCAGTCAGCAGCCCTCCTCGGCCTGGGGCTGCTTTTCAGGGGATCCTGCCACAGGTGCACCTTCCAAAACTTTTTCAGTGTCTGGAGAGTCTCCACATACATGCCATGACAGGCAACTGACAGCCTTACAACACACTGAGATGAAGGACACAAGCCAATGCCTGCCCTATGCTGAGCAGCCATGCAGAGGCATCACATCCAAGCAACATACATGAACTGCCAGATGTACTGAAGATCTCTTCTGGCGGAGCTGTTGCAAGAAGCATCAGCAGGCGGCCAACACACGTCTGAAGCCACTACTTGCATTGCAGGCTGACAGCCGAGCTCATGATTGAGGAGATTGGCCGGCGGCCGACATCTCTGGACATGACCTGCGCCACGCAGAACCCGCAGGGCAGCGCGCACCATCCCGAGAACAGGGAGAGCTACGCCTGGTCTGCCGCCATAGGGCTCGGGCTCATCACGCTGGGCAAGGGGCGGAACGCGAGCGGGCTGAGCGACATGCGCATCGAGCAGCGCCTCAGGTGCATGCCCTGACCGCAAGCCTTCACTTCCCTGTCGGTTGATCTCTTCCAGTAAGCACTGATTCTGGCAGCGCCTCAGCTGCATACTACGAGACCGACAGTAATAGATCGAGTTGCATAATGATAGCGCTTCTTATCCGGTCCCAATTATATTTGCATTTTTAGCTTGAGACCGCTTCCAGTCAAGCCGGCACGGAAGATCGTCATGATAGACCTGGTCGAGTATCATTGAATCTGAGAAGGATGGCGCCTCAGCTGGCATGTGCTCTAGCGCCTGTAGCCCTACAATACAGGTACAGCCTGAGATTTCCTAGATCTGCTATGGGCTGCTGAGGCAGTGTGTGCTGCTTCAGGCACTTCATGGTGGGCGACAGCAACGCCTCCTCCCTGAGCAGAAGGGGCGGCGCCAAGTCTGGCGCCATTCCTGCGCCCGTGGACCCCCTGGCATTCATGGACGTCCCCAACCTCCCAGCTCTGAAGCTGGACGACCGGCAGCCGCGGCAGCAGGGCCCATCCCAGGTAGGATTGGGAATGATTGGGATTCACCATGGTTGGAGAAGTTTCAAGTGCCCGTGCCTTTGCGTTTCTTGATGCACTGCAGAAGGGAAACGCCAGTCTCAACTCCCTGTTTCTCAGAAGAAGCAATGACGCTGCAAGCGTGATGCAGGGCTTGCTGCATGCTTCTCTGATAGCAGGGCATGCGCATGTAACAAACCTCTGAGCACGCTGTGCGCTTTGCCAGGTGGTGCTGGAGGGCGACCTGGTGAACCTTGACGTCACTGCACCCGGAGCCACCCTGGCACTGGGCCTCATGTACCTCAAGACCAACGATGCAGCCATTGCAAGGGCCTTCAGCATCCCAGACACCCACTTCGCCCTGGACTATGTGAAGCCGGACCTCATCGTGCTGCGAGTGCTGGCGCGGGGGCTGGTCATGTGGGATGAGGTGGCGGGCACCAAGGAGTGGGTGGAGTCTCAGCTGCCAGACATCATGAAGGTGACTTACAAGCCGGAGTAGGGCTCTAGCCAGTGCACTCAGGTACTGGCCGTGGCGGGTAATAGTGCAAACCTGGCTAGGAGTGAATAGCAGAGGATGTTGCTCCTTGGGGGTTCAACATGGGTTCGGCTGGCAGTCACCAAGCTCCCATTGAGGTCTGTACAGCTAGAAATTGCTGATACAGGAGCATCAAATAGCACCGCGTGATTTGGGCAGGACCCTGGCAGCTTGCTAGACTGGCAGCATACAAGAGGGTGCCGCCCCTGTTGATACACTGATGCATGTGCGCTGATGTGTTGCAGGGTCCATTGAGCCAGCACATGGGCGGAGTGGACCTCGCTGCCAAGGGCAACATCGACCACGAAGCCCTGGCGCAGGGGCATGTGAACGTCATCGCAGGCGCCTGCATGGCCATTGGAATCAAGGTGTCCCTTACAGCTCATTCCAAGGGGCCCAGACCTGCTATCGCAGACTGGAATTGATTCTCAACCTTGTTGACCAAATCACATGCCTACTTTTGACAGCCTTTGGAGCAATCATCCTGGGACTGAAACCCTCTGGAGTGCGGGATGGGGTAGTTCGGCATCTTGCTGTGACACATGAGCGAGCAGGTTCCAGCATATTGAGCAGACGGGTCATGTGATGTTGGACGTGTGCTTGCAGCATGCTGGCACGGGCAGCGCGGCTGCACAGGCGGTGCTGTCAGACTACATCTTGTACCTGCTAGAAGCCAAGAACGCTGCGGTGGATTCCCTGTCAGGTAGAGCGTCCGCAAAGGATGTTGTGCAAGCCATGCCGCATGCCTGTGGGTATGAGCGTGCAATCTCAGAGGGGTTGATGGGTGCACCACAACCAACCCTCATCATAGTGCTCTGCCAGAATGTACCAGTCTGGGGGCAAACGTGCACGGCATCGGACCAGAGTATCTTTATGGGCTTGTGCTTCACTGCCGGGCCTGCTGATGAGCCTTGCAGTGCAGCTGAGAAGTTCCCCTGCCAATGCAGGGGGCCTGGCAGCCTGGGGTCTGCTGGACAAGGCTGCTGTGGAGACATGCGTCTGCGCAGTGGCTCTGTCGCTGTCTGTGGTAATGGCGGGCTCCGGGCACCTGCAGACCATGCGCCTCATCAGAGGTTCGCAGACACATCTCGCCCGAGTGCTATTCCTCTTGTGGCTGCAGCCTTGGCTGGCCGGCCGGCCGCATCAGTAGCTAATCTTGTGATGGACCAGTGTCTTAGCCGGGGCAGCACCGCAGCAGGCTTCAGTCCATGTGGGTGCATGCTCAGCTGGTACCCACGTGCTCAGCAGGCACCTACATGATCTGCAGCTGTCTGGGCGGTGCTGCATTGGCTTTACCAAGCAAGGTCATTAGTGGCCTGATGGCATGAAGTCAACGGTATGCACTCAGGCCCAACTTGCCCGCAGGTCTATGCAAGCGCCTGACGCCTGTCAGCTCGGCAGCGACCCGAGTGGGAGCCGCGTTGAACCATGGCAGCCACATGGCAATGAGCATGGCGCTGGGGTTCCTGTTCATGGGCGGCGGCAGCACCACCTTCTCGACCAGGGATGACGCCGTGGCGGCCTTAGTCATCGCGCTGTACCCGCGCTTCCCCAGATCCACCCATGACAACCGCTTCCACCACCAGGTACCAACCCCATGTTGTGCTCTCGGCCTACAGGGATCTTATTAGGGACTCTATGGGCTGACTACCTGCTAGCAGCATTGAGAAAGCACTGCTCTTTTCTCTTGATGCTCACCATGCCTTCTTCGGTGGTTGCAGCCTTCCGCAACTAATCCAGCTTCAGACGCATGCAGCGTTCCTGCTGATGACTGTGTCTGACTTCCTTTGCAGTGGCCAAGCCCATGGCAGTGCCACCAGGGATGTCTGACTCAACCCTTTTCCATACGCGCAGGCGTATAGGCACTTGTATGTGCTGGCATCAGAGCCGCGGTGCGTGCGCCCAGTGGATGTGCACACACAGGAGCCGGTCTGCGTGCCCCTCAGCATCACCCTCAAGCAGGGCCAGAGCTCAGCTCTGCAGCAACCGGTCGCAGGTAGGCCATTAGCAATTTGTCTGGCCTGATTGCTGGGAATGCACAGGAGCGTTGCAGCGCATTCCCTCAGCAGAGTTACCAAGCAGGATGAGAGCCCTTCAGGACTCAGTCTCAGGCAAGGGTTTTCCAGCAACCACAGCATCGCCCATCTTGGCGGCGATAGCTGGAGTTGCATGCACCATCAGGAGGCATCGTTTTATCCTTACTAAGGTGAGCCGGGAGTATGAAGTCCATTGCCGTGCATGTGCAGAGACGCCTGCCAATGAGAGGAGCACGTGGAGCGCGGCAGATACTCCCGCCTCTGTGCAGCCAAACCAGGCCGGGGGGTCCCAGGCAGCCCTCATCACCAGGACCGCGCCCTGCCTCCTCCCAGAGATGAGTCATGTGAGCGCCCTGCCAGTCTCTCCTGCGCATGCCCTGTCGTCACTGCAAGCCTTTGACAGTGGCCTGCCTGCTCAGGCAGAGGTTGAGTGCACATGCTCCGCAAGTGTTTCTCTTTCGTCAGTCACATGTGGAGCAGTGACTGTCACGGGCTCGAGATATCAGACAGCAAAGCATCTCAGCAGGCCAGGACAGCAGTAGCATTATTGAGCTGACCGCGCTGTACAGCAGGTGAATATGAGCCTGTGCAACTGCCAGCACTGGCAGTGCCTTTTGTCCTGAGTGAAGCGTGGTTAAGCATATGTCCTGGCATGCAGGTGGCAGAGGTAACTGTGAAGGGGCCCAGGTATTGGGAGCAGACCATCTCGGCAGGCCAGGATAAGGGGGGCGCGCTGGCCGCGCTGTACCAGAGCGGGACGCTGCCGGTGCAGCTGCAACGCTGGGCGCTGTCCTACGTCCAGGACCCCTCAGGCGTGCGCGGCCTGCTCTCGCAAGCCTTCAATGAGGTGTGCTGCTTGGAATTACATGGCCATTGGCTGGCAAGCACAGTGAGCCTGTAGAGCAGATCTTGAGGGCTGTAGACAGTCCAATGCGCCTTCCCAAGCTGCCAAGCAGCTGCATTGACGCTTGACATGTCAAGAGGCGCACCTGTGATGAGGACACAGGAAGGGCAACTGGCTGCAGAGCAGTGCCTGGTAGAAATGTGGCAGCAAGATGAGTACGAGCAGTAAGCCTGGCGGCCCAGAGTGAACTGACATGCAGGGGTCTGCAAAGGATGAAGAGGGCTTTGATCTGGTGCATCTATGCTCCATCTTTGCCAGCGATCCCTTCGTCATGGCCTTCGCCAAGCTCATTGAGTCAGGTACAAGCTACATCTCCTGGCATGGCTATCCGATGCCTGATGATGCGCACCCTCCTGTGATAGGTGATCAATCTTTACTGGGAATCAACTGGCTCTCTGACATTCTTCTATGAGCGCGCAGGGCAGGCACAGAGTGGAAAGACAACCTCTGAGGCAGAGCATCTGCTCTTCTGGCGCACGGTGCTGCGGGAATGCATCAGCGAGGTCGGTTGCCCCGAACAACACTCAGGACTCTTGTCTGACCCACTCACGTACCAGTACAGACCTTTGCAAAGGAGCTTGAAATCCATACGTCTTGAGGTTTGTCTATGCTTTCATCTCCACTGCTTTCATCTCCACTCCAGAGCCTGTGTGGGCATTGCAGGACAAGCTGAGCTGCCTTGGTGGCCACCTGTGGCTGCACAGCATCATTGCAGCGCTGGCGGATGGGGAGGGCGCCAGCTTCAAGAGGCTGAGCGGGGGGCTGCCTCCAGCTGTCCCCCTGTGGAGCCTGAAGCTGGCGAGCGCCTACCACGAGTCATGCCTGGGGCAGGCCGCCCTACACCTGGCCGCTGTACAGGCCGCCTCTGGTGCGTGCTTCGGCCTCTGTGTATACCTTGATAGGCACACCCTTTATGCATGCCTCACGAGGCTCAGCTGGTATGAGAGGAGAAGCAGTGCTGATGCCAGTGTACTGCATGGTATTCCTTTGCTCACCCATAGACTTCCTCCAGGGTGCTGGTAGCCGTTACATGCTGTAGGGCAGATCTACTGAGGGTGATTGTGTCATCCACAGGCAGCACAGGAGGGGATTGGAGGCCCTTGATGCGGGTATCCTTTCTGGAAGCTCAGCACCAAAAGTGGCGCCGGGCACTTGAGGGCGACAATGTGGTGCCCACTGCCGGCAGCGCAGCCTCGCAGCAGCTTCTTTCCGGGTATCTAGGTCTTGGCAACGCAGCAGAGGCCGCAGCTCCTACAGGGCATGCCGCCACATGGAAGCAGGTGCCTAGCACATGGCCTTCCTCCGGCCTGTTCTGAGAGGTCATGCATTCAGCTGCGTTCTGGCGTTTGTCACGCGCCGAAAAAGTGTACCGTAGGCAGCAGATCTGAGCTATATGGCACTAGGTGAATACTGCTCGGGCGCCTATGAAGAGCTTGCATCACCCTGCAGACCATATTGGGTAGAGCTGCAAAGCCTTTTCCAAAATCTGGAAGACTTCTTGAGGTAAGCTTGTGCGGGGACTGACAGAGAGGCCATCAGAGCAACATCAATATGGGAATCACTTTGGGGGTAGTGCCTGGAGGAGGTGACTAAGACGCCCAGCTGCTTGTGCAGGAGCTCTTTGGAGCCTTCCTATCCCTGTCCACGATGCCTGAGCCTGACCAGGCGCAGCAAGCCCTGGCGCAGGCTGCCAGCTCAGCGGCAGCCCTGTCTGCCAGCTCAGCCAGCAAGCGCCAGAAATCCGCAGCCCTGAACGCGGGCAGCCGTCTCCCCCTTCCTCCAGCCGCAAAGGCTGTGCTTGCACAGGCGCTTCCAGACACATCTGCAGAGGCCTTAGACCTGATCATGCTTGCAGCAGAGCAGCCCAGATGATGCTTTGGGAACTCATTGGGCTGTTGGGTGCATCAGCTGGAGCCCAATTCTCATGGAAGTCCCTCAGAAAGGTGATGAACAGCCCGGCAGATTTAGAATATGTAGGACAAATGCAGGAACTGCAGACCAGAAGAACAGAAGTGAATGCTCAGAGAAGTGTGGCTTGAATGCAGCGTGTGTTGAGGACAAGAGCAGAATGCAGCAAAGGACAAAGAATACGGCCTGTGCTTGTCAGACACACTTCCGCACAGGCAAATGCAGCTTCCCTTGCAGCAGACAGTGCAAAGGACCAAACACAAGGGCCAGCCTTGGTTGCTTTCCTTTACAGAGAAGCCTGTAACAATGCTGGCTGCCTCAAGGACTGGAAAGATTTCCCTGAAGTCACATTGTCATTTCAAGATTGATCCCATTACCAGTGCCCCACAGGACACATTCCTAGCTCAGATCACCGTGTGAAGGACAGGCTGGAATGCAGCACACGCTGCTGCTGTCTGAATGCTTCTGTTGCTGCCTGCCATGGGTGATTGCTGCTCGCTCGCTCTCTCGCTCTTGGTGTACATTTGCATCATCCCAGCTGCGCATCAGCTGCAGCTGTATCTCGCTGGTACATTGAAGAATACGCAAGCTGCGCTATGCCTAGCAGCGCTGTGCAGTCAGAACGCCAGCACAGAAGCCCTCATTTCTGCTGCGGAGTTGGCTTGCGCAGGTTCTCGTACTTTCTGAGAAACTGCGCTGCTCTGCTATCGTCGCCCACCATAGCCTTCTTCTCGCCTGTCCACGCTGGGTGGTTTGTGGTGTCCTGCGTGTGCATGAGGGCATGCATCAATGTACAGGTTTTATTGCCAACAGGTGCAAGCCAGCAGCCACCACAGGTGATTACTACGCCTTCATATGAATGCATGGAAATTGCAGCTTGCCGATCGTGCTACGCCCTCTGTACCTTTGCAATTGGCTGAAAGGTATCCTCACCGTCTGTAGCCGAAAGGGCCGATTGGCTTTCAGAACAGTCTCCACTTCATAGGTTGCCCCATTCCTCAAGACGACCGTCATTCGATGCAGCGCTGGATGGATGCCCATTTTTGGCATGATGGGGCCGCACGGCTTGTCAGCGTGTCTCACAGACGTGGATCGGGTGTCATCCTGCGCCTGAGGAGCCTTGATAGAAGGGCAGGAACATGTCGTGCTTTTGGCTCGCTCGGCGTGTATGCAGGGAGGCCTGTCAACTCACAAATTCCAGTCCCTTCTCTTGATGTGTGATGATGTATTGCAGCCTAGACTTGCAGCACTTCCGAAATGGGCCTTGATGACGCCAGGTGCCAAAACGGGCTGCTCGCCCATGTCGGTTCGCATGTAACGGCGTTCGCTCCGGTGAAGCTAGGCCCCCTTTAGTGCCTGTGCTGAGGACATAAGTTTGAGATGGTTGAGAAGAATCCGTGGTGGAGGAACGTCAGCGGTCCCTTCCCCAAATGGGAGGGGCCGATCGGATGCAAGGCTGATGGAGGTGGCTGCCACTATGCACGGGGGAAAGTCGGAAACAAGCTGGTCCACACAGCAGTCCACAATAGAGATGTAGCTGGTGAGCGCCCACGCACCGTCTCCGGGATATGGGTCCAAAATTTTAGTGCCGCGATATGCCTGCTGAGCCTTAGGTGTATTACCGTATGTTGTCACTATCTACCATCCGAAGACTCTTACACGAGCAGATATTTCTTGCAGGAATCAAACAGCTTGTCGAGTCAGGAGAGGACGTGAACGAGGTAGAGGCTGCTGGGAACACGCCCCTGCACTCTGCAGCCTACGAGGACTGGCTAGAGGGTGTGGAGTTGCTGCTCAGCCTGGGGGCAAAGATCGACGCATCTAACAACGCAGGAGACAGAGCATATCACTGGGCAGAAAACATGGGGCACAAGGAAATCATGGACTTCATTGTGAAGGTGTGTCACCCGCACATGCTGATTGTGCTGGTCTGCATAGCCAGGTCTCACATTATGGACAGCTGAAAGTTCGCTATACACAGATCACCATGCCCCATCGAGGCCAGCCTGCTGATGGTCTTTGTCATGCATGTGATTATCCTGAAGCAGCTGGACAATGAGTATATGATTCAACATGAGCTTGAATGCTGGACTGCAGAAGGGCGGCAAGACTGCAATGGGAGATGTGCTGGTGTCAGACCACATCCCCAAGGTCAAGGTATGCTCCCGTCAGCGCTGCTCCCGCTGAAATGACATAAGCGAAGACACACACACTACTACCTGCACAAGAAAGCTATCACGAGGCTAGCACTGGCAGTAGCGCAGAGAACGCAGGTGCAGTGCATGTCAAAATTGAGCACCCTGCAGAATTAGATATTGCCAGCCACCCGGCATGCAGATTCACCATATACTCGCAATGCTACTGACAGGCCATGGCGCTTGCTTGCAGGACTTCTTCCAGAAGGACTGCTGGAAGCACCACCCCAAGCCGTACCAGGAGTTTGTGGACTGGAGGCTGAAAGAGGACGCAAAGATCGAGTCCTACCGCAACCAATCCGGCCCTAGCACCAGCTTCTGAGCGTGTCTCTGCATCATGTACTCTGTCTAGACAGGGATCGACATGTAGGCGCTACATATCCAGTTGCCGAAGGTGAGGCAGGATACATCAGATGAAGTGTGGGTGCGTCAGGGAGTCTGTCTGAGCAGCAGGCTTCTATGGTGGCTGCACAGCCCTGAGAACACTCACGGCACTGGGACATTATGGTATGATTCCATTTTGGCAGAGCACAGGACCTGCACCATGGGGGTAGGCCTTGCCGCCACAGGATGATGTAGCATCGATGGGATATAATTCTTGATCTGTCAGTGTGCAATTCTTTTACAGCGCCTGTCAATGGCTTTAGCACATTGCTAGCTTCAGGCTTGCAGCATCAGACGCAGACAGTATCTCAGCTTCTGCACCAAAAAGCTTTGAGCTAAAACATAAGTCCAAATGATACCCACAACTGCTCTGGCATATGAGCAGAGAGCGCTCAGTCATGCGTTCAGATGCTGCACATGAGCTTCAACGCTACTCAGCATCTTGTGTATATCTCACGTTGATTGCTTCAGAGCCACAGTCCTCAATCCTGCCCAATATTCTCACTTCAACATATTGTTAAGCCTATAGGCCTGGATTCCCTGACACTGCAAACATGAGCCGATAACTGCATAGACTTGCCACTTTCTGCTACAGGCTGTTCTGCTTGCTGGCTAGACATCTTGCGGCGGCTTGGGAGTCAGTATTTGTTGATGCCCAGGATGCGCACTTTGTGCATGCTTGGAAGCTTTGCGATCACCAGCACCAGCAGCACAATCAGGTTCAGCCCCAGCGGCTGCCTCCTGCGCAGATCAACATGACGTCAAGACTCATCACAGATGCTCAGATGCATATCCACCCTGAGAACACTCGTGCATTGACCGGCAATGTGTCAGATGCACTTAACGATGCATTTTTGCAGCTGTGAACGTGACAGAGCTGACTGCTCAGCCGATGACAAATATCCTAGATGAGCATCTCTGCTCTGGCAAGCATCCACTGGGAACCCCTTGGGCAGCCCGGATTGCATGTGTGCAATTTGTCAAGCTGATCACATGAGCTGCAAGCTGCTCCACCTGTAGTCTGTGCCATGCGTTGCCAGCAGGAACAGCACCACTGGCACCAACATCAGGAACTTCCTGTTGTTGGTGTTCTGCACTCCATCATCCAGCTGCTCCCAGAATGTCATCCCATCGTACTTCCCCTGCAGTATGCTGCCGTGATGAGGTCCGCTCACCAGCATTCAGCGAGATTGCTATTAGCACAAGGCAGTGAGCTGGACACAGTGAGGATCCAGAAACAATGTTGGCAATGGCAGAACTGTGCAATCATCATGCAAAGCACAACTGGCACAGTGCGCGGAACTGTACACCTGCGCCCATGAGGATCATCTGCCACCATTCTGCAACAGTAGTACTCAGCTCACACATGTCCCAGGTGGAGTGGTGCAGATATGAGCACTCGCGCTGACAAGGAAGCTGCTAAAGCCGGGAGCTACCTGATCCATCTGCACAGGGGAGCCCTTGTTCCAGTGGAGCAGGTAGTAGGTGATGACTCCGTGCCCCAGGTGCACATAGGTCCATGCCAGGCCGCTGTCCACGAACAGACATGCGAGGAGCCAGCCCAGGATGATGAGCGCGCTGATGAAGGTCCATGCACCCGGAGCATTAATCCACTCCACGTTCTTGTTGGTTGTGACCGGCTGGCCGCGCCTGTGCTCTGGGGAGCCCCCGTTCTGGGGCACCAGTGTTCTGGTCACTACCATGCCTGGCAGCGCCCTTCTGGGTATCAAGCAGCCTGCAAGCCAAAGGCAGCGTTCACGTCAGGATGCATGCAAATGAGCAACCTGCACGCGTTCCTTAGAACGTCAACCGCTCACTTTGGGCTGACTGTGCCAAGAACTTGCATTTAGATGCCTTTAAGAATATGGTAGTAGGTACTGGATCCGCGTGCCTCTAGGTCACAATGAGTGCATAGTTGCAACGCAGTTCGATGTTGGAGTACATGCCAGTCTACAATGCACTGACTGAGCGGGTTCTCGCAAGAATGCAACAGGCAAACCCGGAGCCTGTACCTCGGAGATTCCTGCACTGGAGGAAGGCCAGTCCCAAGCACCGCTGCTAAGTCCGAGTTTTGGCTTTCAAAAAGCCTCTCTGCTTGCCTTGATGCTGTTCGGTGTCAGCATCAGCCTTTCCGGTCTTCGCTCCAGTTTGCTGAGCAAGTCACCGATCGGAGGGCTAGATACTGATGAACGTTCAGCAGTGCACAGTTAGCCTTGCACAAGCAGTTGTAACGTCTTATGCCTGGAATGCTGTCGATTATGGTCTGCAGGGGAGCTTATGAGACATGCTGACCTGCCCAGCTTCCGCTGAGCGGCATGCACCTTCCCCCTGCTGGCATTCATGATTTACGGGCCAGTGCATGGCTATTGTTGGTTGCAGGGCCTTCCTGTATGTTCTGTGCCCTTCTTAAGCTCTCAGCCTGCCGCCGACCTCAGGCGCGCTTGCAGATCAGATAAGGTCCCCTGGGATCTGCAGAACCCACATTGGGAGCAGCTTACTGAGGCACACCGCGCATGATGCATGGAGTGCATGCTGGACCGGACATTTGCGAGATGCACTTTTAGATATGTAATGTGAGGAAGATTGGAGGATGTGCCAGCCAGAACCCACTTCCTTTCAGCACATCCAGCAGACCTCAGACCAATTCCTCAAAGAGACGTAATCTGATCTGATCTGATGTAAAGTTTCTCTCTCTCTCTCTCTGATCGTCTAGACATGCCGGCATACTGTGCCTTCACTGAGCTGTTCGATCTGACACTTTCCTTGCCAACTCATCATCTCTGACCTCATGGAAGTCAAAGCTCCTGAAGTACTCCTCATCATAAACACTCACATCCCGGTCAGCTATGCCTCTCGTCATCTTGACACTCACATACCACTCCCGCCACCTCACCCGGTAGTGATTCAGGTGCAGCGCCATCTGATCCAGAAGCTGCTCCCCTGTCAGGTCTCTGGTGCTCTCTGCCACCACAGACTGAGATCCCATGCGGCCTCCTGCCATGGGGTATCCAGTCCTGAAGCCAGGCGTCAGGTATTGCCAGTGCATGTCAATCTTGCGCACGGCTGCTGTCCTGTAGATGGTCTTTCCTAGAGTGCCTCCCTTCGGGTGCCTGTCCCGCCACAGGAAGCTCTGCACCATGCCCCCTTTCGGCCTCTTGACGTGCCCAGAAGAGCCAAAGTGCTTCCAGGGAATTGTGATGCATCCCACGTCTGAAGCCACTAGCTTTAGGTACTGCGCTATCGAGTGGCGCCTGCCATACATGAACTCGTCCAGATCCACATGTAGCATCCATGTGGTGCTGTAGAAGTAGGGCTTGAACAGCAGGTTGTAGCGCTCTGTCATGCTGATTGGGGGAGTGTGCTCCTTGCGCCGGTCGACCATCAGCGTGACAAGGCCTCCGGAGATGTATGGGTCCAGGATCTGGTGAGAGGCGTCGGTGCTGCCATCGTCAATGAGGTAGAAGTGCTGCACCCCTTCCTTCAGGTAGTGCTCCAGCCACTCCTGCAGGATGCTGTCCTCGTCCTTGAACTGAGCACAGGCTGCCAGGAAGTATCGCGAGGTGTCATTGGTGCCTGCAGCAGCATTGCAGGGCCACTTGTCATCATCCACATGCACAAAAGGTGCGTCAAAAGCATTCTCCCGCTACGATCTGGCCAAATAGGTACGCTGGGCAGTTCATGGTTATAAGGAGAGTGCTTTTTTTGGGAATGCTGACCTGAGAGTTTTAATATCCCTATAGTTGTGCCTCTCCCACTTGATGTCTGGGTACAATTGCCTATTATGACGCCCGCAATCAATACAGCTGTCCAGAAAGCGGTCTTCCCGGACATGCTGGCCAGGAGTCATCATAACAGCCACAGCTCTATGCCGGAGCATCGCCTCATACTCTTTGCATTTTTGGGCGCAGGTCCCGGAATGCGTCCCAGCTTTTCTCTCAGATAGTTGCGCATATGCTACATTAGGTATAAGCCCGCATGCAATGTGTGTTTGGCTTCCTGATGAACTCGCGCCAAAACCCACACATGCTGGGCAGATTTTGGGCAAGAGCCCAGCAGGGCCCCAAATGCGTGTGCCGACAATCTACGACGTCGAGCGCACATCCGATCAACCTGAAGCATCTGACTCGATTCAACTAGACACGAGAGCAGAAATGCATGTCCAGTATGAGCTCTGGCGAACAACATTCCAGCATGGAATACCTTAGTCATCCAGATATCACAGGAGAGACCACATTACATGTAGCATCTCATGTAACCTTTACAGGCGCAAGAGCGCGCAAGTCTTGCACTGTTCCGCGCTGCTGCATGCCAGTATTGCAAATTTCTATGCGCAATCTGTCTTCAAGGTTGATGCAGTCATATAATATGGCAGTCAATTAATCAGGGAGTCCAAACGATGCATCAGTCCCTCCGCCCAGCCTTCCAATACTAGGCCAATTGTGTACACAGAACGTTGATAGCTGTCGTTTTGCTAACGCAGAGCACATATCACCGAGACAAGCCCACATTGTGTCTCAGAATGCCACTATTGTCACTCAATGCAGGTTGTCATTTTCCTCTGTCACTTGCTGAGCATCCCAGGCCGACGCAACAATATGATGATATGCATGATGTCTTGGTCCTGGTGCTGGTGTCATGGCCGTCCAGGATCACTGTCCGGCTGCACAGGTGCCTGCCACCGCACAGGGACTGATGGGCAAGGCGTCACAATCTCCCGCAACATCTGGGACCCCTTTGCTGAAGCACCTGGCCATCTGCACACACCTCGCAGCTGCTGCGCCTGGCGGTCCATCTCTTTGGCTCTTTGTCCAAGGGCCCACTGTGATGCACTCGTCAGGAGCCTGTCCACATCACAGAGAATCTCAGCACCTCAGCACTTTCAGCATACGGCAGCTTTAGCATGCAGGGATGAGCAAAGAAGACTCCGAGCAAACAGGCAGACAACCCCTAGCCAGGCAACACCTGCGCTAGCAGAGAAGCGGGAAGCCTGGCCTACCTGCACACGGATTTGCAGGGTGGACCGCTCAGGCCTTGCCGTTGCTGTGCTTGGCCTCGTCGTCCTTGGCGCGCTGCACCAGCTCGGTGTAGTCCCTGATGGTGATGGACACTCCCGCCTTCTCCATGCGCTCCTTGGTCTGGCTGGTCAGGATGCCCACCACCGGCACGCCTGCTGCCACACCCGCTGCTGTGCCTGCAAGCAGTCCAGAAGATAAGTCGGGCTGCCTGGCAGTGTCACTGCATTGCTTCTGAGATTCGCCGCTGCAAGCTGCTCGCAGTCTTCATATGCCTTCTCCATGCGCTCCTTGGTCTGGCTGGTCAGGATGCCCACCACCGGCACGCCGGCTGCCACGCCCGCTGCTGTGCCTACAAGCAGACCGGAAGATCAGTCGGGCTGCCCGGCGCTGATGGCATGCAGTCTTCATATGGAAGTTCTATGCGCTCATAGGTCTGGCTTGTCAGAATGCCCACCACTAGCACGCCTGCTGCCACCCTGCTGCTGTGCCTGCAAGCAGTGAGGAGTATGAGCCATGCCGCCTGGTAAAGTTAGTCATGGACGGGACCGTCAGGATGCCCACAATGGGTACGCCTACTGATGTGCATGCAAGCAGCTGAATAGACGCGAATGCGTCTCGCCAGCTCTGTACTTGACATGTGGACACACTCCATAGGCCATCTTGTGACAGGCGCCAAGAACACACATACTGCCAGGGCCTACTGCGTCTCGGCTGCTGCGGTGCATGCAGACAATTCTCTTCCTAGTCAACCTACCACACGGCCACAGGTCTGCTTGCTGCAAATACTGTAGCCATTGCCACTCACGGCCTTGCCGCGCTTGTAAACAAGAATGCATGCTGTCCAAGGGGGCCTGCCAAGGCATGCTTCACTGAGCTGGATAGGAGGGCCACCTGATGGGGAGTCTTCACAGACGATGCACTCCTCAGGCTTCACACCGAAGGCTTTGAGGCCCTCCAGGTAGGGGTCTGGGTAGGGCTTGGGGTTGGCGCACTCCTCGCCCAGCACCACCTTCTCAAACCACTTACTGCAACAGCACAGTATGTCAGAAAACATACGTAAGAAATGACTGAGGTTGCCTGTTGCTTATCCTTGCATCTGAGACCATGCACTGCAGCGGAGCAGGAATGCCTAACGGAAGCACCTGAAATGGATAAGTGCCATTGTCTGCCTGGCTACTATGTAGGGGGCAGCCATGAACTTTTGCGCAGGACAGTCTTGCCCTTCACAGGAGCATGCATGGGTGCGTAACATGCTTCAGAGGCTGAGGCGGGTGGATCAGGAGATGGCTCTGCGAAGCTCACTCGAGGCCGAGAGCTTCTAGCATGACCTCAGCGTTCTTCTTGGGCGCGTTTGTGACGGCGCACTTCTTAATGCCGTGCTCGTCAATCCACTGGATCCATTCCCGCAGCCCCTTCACCATGGGCAGGCCCTTGTCCACTGCACAGCAAGGGTCACATCTCGAACATTTGTCAAAGCTGGAGGAGCCAATCTGGGTCCATGGTAATGTAAAGAAGGCAGTACAGAATCTGGGCCCAAGACGCAGTACCTTGGGCATGCATCACATGCATGGTGCCAGCACAGCTGCAACTCTAGGGCAAGATGAAGCATACTCTGAAGGCGATGACCTCTTCACAGGGGTACACAGCCATATGCCTTTCCTGCCACTGGTTGATGACTGGAGAGGAGGAGAAAAGACGCACATGCATATTTCCGGAAGAGGGCCTCCTTCTCATCGGAGAACTTGTCGCGGAACGCCTGGTCGCGGTCAGGCCACAGGAACTTTGACAGGAGTATGTTGTGGCCGCCTGAGATGTGCTCGTCAAAGAATTCTCTGTCGATGGGCGCGCCATTCTTGAAACCCTGCGCGGCGCCAAGACTGAGTACGATCACAAGCACAGGGAAGTCATGCACTGGGCGCTATGCTGCTGCCAATGTATCCAGGGCATGCATATTGTTCTGTCATCACTATATCAGCTCCTTTTGCTTCTGCTGAGTCGGCGCTCAGTTGCTTCAAATGCGCATGCGGAAGGCAGCAACACAGATGATGACACAGACCATTAGAAGCTTCGGGTTGCACCACTGTAGGGTTATACTATGCCGGCCATACATTAAGAAGTCCAGCAGTACAGTGGCACAGTACAATGCCCTACCTTGTAGCCATATTCCAGGAGAATGTCGTGGAACGCGTCAAAGTGGAGGGGGTCGCTGTTAGTGAGCGTGCCGTCCACATCAAAGAGAACTGCCTTGATTGTGGTCAGATCGGGGAATGGTCTGTTTCCAGGGTTGGCACTCATTGTGATGCCGGCAATCTCGATCGTCTCTGCGGAACCACCCTTGCTGGTCATGATCAATACTGGTAGACGAGACAGTACTTGGACGCAATACCTAGACTCCAAGGACCCAGAGCGTTGGTCACGTAACACGAGAGGCTCTGAAGCAGCGCATCAAGGAATCATTGCCTCAGCTTATTTTGGCACGGCAAGAGTGCTCACCGTACTCGTCAGGAACCTCTGTTTTGGTGGCGGCGGCCCTGACTCGTCGCGATGGCTGCGCTGCTGCTTGGGGCGCCTGCCTCCTAGCAAGCTGCTGTATCCTGGGCCCTGCTGCAAGCGTATTAGGTATTCGCTATAGGGATGTTTGCTCAGCTAATTTTCATCCACACCATTGTTCTATATTTGCAGTAGCATGTACAGGGGCAGCCAGTAGTGCAAAGCGTTTGGCTTGGGGCAGCGGGCAGCGAGACGGAAGCTGCCCCCCTTGCCAACCGTTCCCAATTTCCTCCTCACAAGACGCCAGACCCCTCATAGGCTCTAACATCAACAAAGATTGCTCTTTGCTCACGCTGCAATACCTCAGGTGCAATATAAGCGCATGCACAACTTTGTACCGTGCGGCATGTACTGCTGAATGCATCGCAGACGGAGAAGGATTACCTGCCCCCTGGTGTACTCCTACAAGCAGAGGTGTAATAGGACGTTGCAATAGCGTGGGCTTCATCGCGGCAGGTCTCGGCACATCCGGAATCCGAAAGAAGTCTGCCGCTATGATCCTCCAAGTCATAGGCCAGCTGGCATGACTAATGTGCATGGATAAGGGCGCCCCTTCTATCGCTATAGCTGAGTCTGTTGGTGCTCTCTGTACCACGAGAAGCAGTGCCAGTCCTGCTGGTGTCCTGGGGGGACATACCAGAAGTCGTTGCAGCGACAGATTTGGACGGCATGCTGTAGAAAGTACCATCTGCACCTCTGCAGATGGGGGGTGATCTGATCGTGAAGGCATAATTACCAGAGCTCTACACACTGCATGACAGCCATGCATTACTACTCCGCTCGCCTGCTGGAGCCTCCCTGTTTCTGTCAGATGTAAGATCCGTGCCCAAGCATGCTGCGCAGCCAATCAATCCAGAAGGAGCAGGCTGAGACTTGCAGCCCTGGCAGCTATACGGGTAGCAAACAGCATGCAGCGCCTGGCAGGGGTGTGGCTTTACTCCCAGCAATGTTCACGCTGCTCGCCAACAATGCGCCCCCCTACTGTGTAGAGCACCTGCCATGGCCAGGATTGAGCTTGCGCACTGCTGACGGAAAGCTGCCGCCAGAGCTTGCTGCTAGCAGAAACCTCCCCCCTGCCTGCCAGGCAGTCCCATGCAGGAGTGGGGGAGCAGTGATCTCATGCCAGCGCCCTAGCGAGCTGCACATGCGCGCCGGAATAGCGAGGCACAATCACATCCAGCCGCGACACCTTAATAGATCCCAATCAGAGCCCCATGTGCAGGGGCTGCCTGAGTGGGTGCTGTGCTTGTGATTGTGTAGTGACAGGCTTAGATGTGAAGCTTGTCGACTGGCAGGATGTGCTAGGCCAGCGGTACAGCAGCATCATGTTGCTGCATCTGCGTCGCCAGGAAGCGACTGGCTGCATCGTCAGTGCATGCATTGCTGATACTTGCTGATGCTCCGCGCAACACCGATGCATGGAAGGCCATGTATACCAGACCCCTTGGGCAGACACCTCACATGTTGCTGCTCTGCAGCTACATTTGCATGGCACCCTCATATGATGCCCTGCTAGGTACACATGCACCCCTTTTTGGCCATGGGTTGGGGCTGCTAGCATAATCGTCCTCAGAATTGCGGGCATTCCTTGCAGGAAGCTCTTGCAGTGCTCTGCTGAATTATGCGGGAACAGCAGTGAAGGAACTTCAGTGTCAGACTGTGAACCTCTCCTCGTCTTCTCGCGCGTCACCTTTTCGACCCCTGAAGAAAAAAAAGCGCACGAAGCACAGTGTGTCGTACTTCCGGAATCTGTACTAGCTGTCGCACTACCTCTTGCAAAAGTGCAGACAACCTTGGCGAACAGGCTTGGCAGATTGGGTCCAACGCTTTCCTCCTAAGTCGCTTGTGACGTTCTGGCTATTTACCTCGTACTTCAGCTGCCAGACGAGCTGCCGCCTTCTTGTTCGAGATCGCGCGGCTCTGGGCATCAGTAAAGCCAGAATAGGCCACACTGTCATCTGGGTACTGGACCACAGGCTTGCCCTCTCCAAAGATCCGTGCACATCTCGACGATACATCCCTCAGAAGAAGGACTGATTTCGCTGCGAGAGGGATAGAGCATTGTGGGCAGCTGCAGCAGGAGCGAGAGGCACCCCTTAAGGCCAAAGTAGCAGCAGAGAGAAGGCGTGCTCCAGCCGGATGCCCATGTCGCAGTCGGCGGTCGCACAGGCCATCTCACATCTGCCGGGGATGAATGGTCTGCGCAAGGGCACTGCTTCAGAGCCGGGTGCCAGTGGAGAGCAGTTGCCGCAGGGTGCTACATCGGGACCGCCTGAGACCGACGGCTCTACCAAGCAGCTGAGGAATACTACGGTAAGCCCAGCTCTATCCCCGGCACATGGGCAGGTTTGCGAGAGGTCAGATGCAGGGCAGCCTTCTCACTTGGTATCGTGTAACCCGAACCAAGCTAGTAAGCAGCCCTGGGCTTTGTCCTGCTTGCTGTACATCACCGCTCGAGTGTAGCAGCCATACGGCCCGCGTATTGCTGGACGCTGAGGGCTTCATCTGACTCATTCATCTGTGCCGGAATGTGATGGGCGCTTCGGGCCCAGACATAGCAGTCTTGCACCCGCACCTAACTGCCCTCACAAAGTGTTCCTCATGGTGCAGGCTCACTCCCAGCCGACTGCCCTCCTCAACACCGGGCATCGCATCCCTCTCTTTGGTCTGGGCACCTTCAAGGCCGACGAGAAGACCACGAACGAGGCTGTCGCGGCAGCACTGCAGGCAGGTTACCGGCACATCGACTGTGCGCAGCACTACCTGAATGAGCCGGCTATTGGTCATGGGCTTAAGGGAGCCCTCGACGCGGGCTATGCAAAGCGCGAGGAGGTCTTTGTCACGTCCAAGCTATGGTGAGACTCATATTAGTCCACGCTCAGCGTGGAAAGGGCGGGAGCAAACTGCACTTTCTTGCGCCTTGTTGCTAAGTGATGCACCTTTGGAAAGCGGTGGCCTATCAGAGCTGTTGTTGGAGCCCCTATAGTCTGCAATACTCATCGACAGGTATTAGAGCTAGCACAGATGCTTCAACATCGTGGTCAGACGCAGGTCCCTTGCCAGCGTGCTATGCTGATTTATGGCTCGTACACGACTGCAGCAATCGGCTGATAGCCATCAGCAGCTGTGGCAGGTGTACTGCCGAGAAGCTAGGCTAATTTTGAGCTTTTACTAACCTCACAGGAACACAGACCATGGAGCAGACGATGTGAGGCCAGCTCTGCTGGGAACCCTTAAGGACCTGCAGCTGGAATACCTCGACCTCTACCTGGTGAGTACGCTGAGCTCATGTCAGATCAATATGTACAGCGCCGGGTGACTCACAGCCTGCTCATGTGTGATGCAAACGCCTGTGCTTACACCAGTGGATGTCCTGCAGATCCACTGGCCCGTGACAGAGCCTCAGAAGAAGGGGGACCGCATTGACCCCTCAGTCAAGGAGACATGGACAGCCATGGAAAAGCTTGTAGATGAGGTAAATCAGTCATTTCCAGACTTTGTACAGACTTCCCCCTGCCGGCCACTCAACTTGCCATAGGAGTACTGGGATGGGTCGAGAAGCGTTGGCATCTGGTCGTCTGTACAGTCTCTGTTGTTTGCATCTGTGTGTAGCAGCAAGCCCGTACCAATCTCAGAAGCGTGTAATATGACGTGCGACTTTCGTGTACCTGCAGGGCTTGGTGAGGAACATTGGTATTAGCAACTTCTCCATCAAGAAGACACAGGAAGTGCTGTCCTTCTGCCGCATCCGCCCAGCTGTCAACCAGGTACATACACACTGTGGCTCCTTCAAATCCCAATGTTGTCCATGCAATCCTCCCGCTCATCAGTGGGTGCAAGCTGGATGTCATGCCGTGTCTAGGCCGTTCATCCATCTTGTGTTCCAGCTCTCTGACCTTCTCAAAGGTGCAGGTGTGCCTTATCTGTACGCTGATCCGTGCTATGATGTCCTTCAGGTGGAGGTGCACCCGCTGTGGCGCAACGATGACCTCATCCAGTACTGCAACAGCGAGGGCATCCACGTCAGCGCGTACTGCCCGCTGGGCACGCCCTGGACGAGCGCCAAGGCGGTAATCCGGCGTGCGGACCCCGCCAGCCAGCACCCCGTCATCCAGCAGATCGCCAAGAAATACAACAAGCATGCGCTGCACATCATCATGCGCTGGGGCCTGCAGCACGGCACCTCCATCCTGGCAAAGTCCTCCAACCCACAGCGCATCAAGGTATGCTTCTGAAGACCCTTTCCCTCTGCCTCAGTCTCCTACAACAGCTTTGGCATGGCTGTTTGCACTTCTCACTATAAGCTGGTGGGTGTCTTCTCAGTCAGACACTGGCGGTGGCGACAGCATCAGCTTGCAGTGAGGCATCAAGCTTTGTCGTCTTGCTACAGGGTTGGGATTGACTTTGCATGCTTTGTACCCCTCTTTGGAAAGCCTTCCCTGAAGTCCGCTCTAGACTGGCTCCGTGTTGGCCTGCAACGGAGGTGAGTCTGAGCGTGTGCATGGGTGTGGCGCAGGCCAACCTGGAGACGGTGCTGGCCTTCGAACTGGCGCAGGAGGACTACGACGCCATCACCAACATCGACTTCCAGCTGCGCCTTGTGGACGGCATCCGCTTCCTCCGGCCTGAGGGCCCCTTCAGGTTCTTTTCTCCTTTTGAGCGGCCATCCTGAAAGCGCACCAAACTGATGCTGCAAGGCCTCAGTTAGCCTCCTTGGCAGCCTGAAATGTCAGGCACTCTCCTCACTCTTGCCTTGTAGCCTTTGGCGCGGGTAAATTTCTGCTGGCGCAGTCAAATGGGCTGTGCTGGCATGGATTATGCATTGCTTGGCATCATTGTGAAGCCTTGCATATTCCATGTCTCACATGAGGCTCTTTGAGTGTGCCCACAGTAACTTACAACCTACTTCAAGATGTGTTCTGGAGAGCATGTTGGTCAGACATCAGCTTGTAAGGGGGCTTCTACCAAAGGCATGTGCTGCCTGCAGGAACATGCAGGACCTGTGGGACGAGGAGTACACGGACCTGTGCCGCGAGAACTTCATCAACGCCATGTACAAGTTCCCCGACACGCCTGTCACGGAGCTGGAGAACGGCCGCGAGATGCCCATTCTGGGCGTCGGCACCTGGCTCAAGCAGAACGTGCAGGACACCATTGAGCAGGCCCTGCGCGCTGGCTTCAGGTGTGCCCATGCTTGAGGCTTGCATCACATGCTCCTGCACTGCGTTCCAGTATCATTGATGCCCCTGTCTGGCTGTCAGCTATTTTCATGGCCCTGCTCACACATGCTCAGGCTCCCTTCCCAAATATATTTTGCCAGTGAGACAGATGCAGTGCCTGACTATAGCCTGCAGGGCTCTGCATGATAAGGTCATGGCAGACGCATCCAGTGTGGATGCTGGCATGCGTGTGAATCCAGTTCAGGGCACAGGTCATGACTCTCTCTGCTGGCTGCAGGCATGTGGATGTGTCCTCCCAGCAAGGCAACGAGGAGGAGATCGGCACGGCCATGTCGGAGGTGTTCAGCGACTGGCTGGTGAACCGGCCTGACGTGTGGGTGACGGGCAAGTTCTGGCCGGAGGGCGCTGAGTGCCCGACGCCCGCCCAGATCCGGGAGCAGCTGAAGCAGACGCTGCAGGCGCTCAAGCTGGAGTACCTGGACCTCTTCCTGCTGCCCGCCAACAAGAACGAGAAGGCCTTCAAGGTGTGCTGCCTGTTTGGGAACCCTGGGTGCTCATGCTCTGAGCTCATCTGATTTTGGGGGGTCCTACTGATCATCTGAGTGACAGTGCTTGAATACATAGGAAGGCAAGAGGTCCCTGGTCAGCCTCCTCAGCTGTTTTTGGCAGCCGGGCTGCAGGCACTGTGCTTCTTTGATGTCCTGCGTCCTGCTGCACCTAGGATGTCGCAAGGAGGCAGACTTGAGATAGAGTGCTCAAACTGAGAGCCGCTGTGTGCAGGCTGCCTGGAAGGCAATGGAGCAGCTGACAGACGAGGGCTTGGTGCTGAGCATTGGGCTGCAGGACGCTGACATCGATGACGTGTCAGCCGTCATGGAGTATGCCCGCATCACGCCAGCTGTCAATTCCCTGGAGGTCCACCCTGGCAACAGGAACGACGCCCTGCTGGCATTCTGCAGATCACAGGTGAGCGCCATGCTGTTGTGAGATGTCTGATGGTGCTTCTCTCAAATTGCACAGCCCTGCAGTGTCATTCTCCAGCGCACATGCCGGGACACAATGTGTGCTATGTTCAAGACTAGGAGACTTGCCTGTCCCTCCCTTTCTGTTGTGCTCTGCAACGCTGTGCGTGTATCATCATTCTCAATCCCTGGCCTGTGTGCTGCCCTGACTGACGAACTTATCACGGTATGTATGACTCACCAGCTCGTCTCTCGCTTCCTTGTAGGGTCTGCATGTGATGGCCTCCAGCTGGCCGGCGACAGCCTACATGCTGCAGCGCAAGGACAGCCCGGCGCTGCTGCGGGCGCCCCTGGTGCACGACATTGCCCGCAAGCTGGGCAAGAAGCCCAGCCAGGTCCTCCTCAACTGGGCTGTGGCCCATGGCACCACTGTCTCCCCCAAGGCCGGCTCCTTTGAGCATGTCCGGGTAGGCGTGCCCGCTGCATCATCAATGACTGGACAGAGCGACACCACATGCTGGCGAAGCAGCGCTCTGCTTGCACCACCACCCAGCATGTCTCTGTGGCCAGCTCCCTGGATCCCTTTACATGCAAGCCTAGTCCAGCGTAGCATGCTGGCAGAGCTGACTGGGGCAGATAATGCACTCTAAGCTCAGTGAAGGCCTCTTGTTGGAGACCTAGGAATCCGTGCTGCCTTGACATGCGGGCGTATTTTGCAAGCCCTGGATGTTTGCCAGTGACTACAGGGCTGAGAGATAGGAAATAGTAGTTGCACAGCTGGCAGTGCATCACTGAGTGTTTGGGGCAAAGCCACTGACTTGGTATGGAGCGCTGTGCATGCTCTCAGCCTGTGTACTGTGATCCATGTACATCGCTCTGGTCGTCTGTTGTTACGCTTTTCCGCTAATTGCTGGACACATTGTGCGCAGGAGATCGCAGATGTCCTGAACTGGGACTTGCCTGAGTCAGACTACAGGGCGCTCGCCAGACTGCCTCAAAACCTGGGCGATGCCAAGGAGAAGACCACAGCTGGTGTGCTCTTTGAGGGCAACAAGGCCTAGAGCCAGCCGGAGTGATCTCATTGGGCATAAAGGCCTAGAGGCAGCCGGAGTGCTTCTTATGGCAGACAGACTTATATAAGCCAGGCATCACAGGGCTAAGGCCAGGCTCTAGCGCCTCAGCACAGAGGCCGCAGCCCCTGAAGCATAGCATCTCTGAGCTTCAGGGCGGGCCCGAGTTTTGTCCGGGCAATCCTGGGCAAGCTTGATCAGGCTGCAGGCCTCTTCGAGCAAGCCTGGGTGCGCCTGGAAGGCAGGCCTTTGCCTATAGGGCAGGCCTGCGCAGGCAAGCATTAGCCCACAGGCGCCAGAAAAGAGGGAAGTAGCGCAAGCAGAGACTCTTCGTGCACTGCCACACTGTGATGGTTTCCGCAGCCATGCCTGAACTTGCGCATGCCGCCCAAGCCTGGCATGGGTCATTCCTGATCTGGTGCCACTGGTACGGAGGCACGCCATGTGAACTTGCCCATGCATTGGAGATCGCTCATGCAACGTCTCCTCGCAGACAGCCCCGCCTAGAGCGATCCCATAATGGTTGATTGATAGCGCGCAGACAGCTTCATCTGGGGAAATTCACACCAGTGAAAATACATAGCGCGCAGACAGCTCCGCCCAGGGCGCTTCCACAGTTTGCCACACAAGCAGTGCAATGTGCGATGCGCCTGTCTCAGCGCGGTTGTGTCCCTTGCGTTACCTCATGCTTGCGTATGAGTGTGGTATATGTGTGTCGTGTTGTGGAGCCTCCTGCGTGGCAGCCCTGCAAACAAGGAGCCACCAGGGTGAGGCATTGTGTTCACGTCAGTGTTCCGCATCATTACTGTCAGTTTCCCATGATTTCTGGGGCCCGTGATTCAACCGGGGCAAAGCTTGGCAAAATCAGCGTGACAAGCCGTTGTAGGGAATCTCCTGGGAAGGGGCACCATGCAAGGCCTCTTGTCAGGAACAGAGAATTTTCATCCTGGCGTGCCCGTTCATCTGTTGTAGGCAGGTCCCGGAAGCATTGCCCTCAGGGGCTGCTTTGGGGGCCATCATTCAAGCAGAGTCCTCGAAATGCCCAGCAAGATGCACAGCAGAAGCCTGCTGCAGGGACAGCCAAGCGACAGCGGAAGTGACAGCATTCCAAGAGCCGTCATGCGCTAGCCTGTATATTGAAGGAGCCTGCTGTTTAGAGCGGCAATTTGTTGAGGTCAGCATTAGGTGATGTAGTCAAAATGACATGGGCAACCCAGTATGCCAGAATACGCCTGCTTCACAGTGTGCAAGATACTCTTTGGCCATTGATATTCCCTATAGATACCTTTGGTCTGGTGATGGGAAATGGAAGAACAGCATGGCATGAGATTCTTTGTGGGTTCATTATTCTTGTGGTGTCTCAGAAGATGCTACATAGCCTTGGCTGGCAGAATAGCATAGCTGACCAGCACAGAATGTATTGAGGGGTGTTTTTGATGCATCTGGACATGAGAGCCTCCATTACATGTGGCTGGGACTTTGTTTTGTGCCGCATAGAAACGCGACTTGCAATTGCAAGGCAGGGCAGCTGGCAAGCTGAAGTAGGAAGCACTAGGCATGTATGTTTCCCAGGCTCACTGTGTATGGTCCATGAATGGATCAGAGTATGTAAAACTCGATTACTTACGATTAATCCGTCAAAATCAAGGCTGCATGCATATGGTATACCTGGGAAACCGACAGGACTCCAGTCAGATATGCTTGTCAAATCTCTGATCATGATCAGGCTTCGTACATTTGCAGGATGGCAAGCGCTTGAGCACTGATCACATGAAGACTGTTTGTGGCTACAACTGAGCTGTCAAGACTATTTGTGATTCGTGTGTTTCCTTTCCTGTCATACAGCCTCAGGGGTAATGATGCTGTCGAGAGCATCGATGCGCCGCATCTGCTTATCAGAAAGTTCAAAGTCCAGGACCCTGTTTGCTGCAATCCGCTCCTGCTTAGAGGATCTGGGTACCACAGCCTGCAGAGGCAGCACTCAGCATTTCATGACCACTTCGCTCATGGAGCTTCCCTCAGTACCTACAGCAGGGTCTATGTGGCCCCTGCATGTCATGCTTGTTGTCGGCAGGGTTCATGATCTCGGACAAGCATAAAGCCTGCACCAATCTGACTTTTGACAGCGACTTGTTGCAAGTGGATGTACTAAGTATAGGTAAAGCCACCAAAGCTGTGTGTCTGAGGTGTTCGCACATGGCTCTTACAGCTGGAAGCAAGTCTCATTGTACTACAGAGACCTCTTTGGGCAGGGAGCGGGCACGGACCTGCCCATGCTGGAGGGCCCACTTCAGAACAACCTGCGCTGAGTCGCGCCCCAACTCCTGTGCGATTGCCTGCACCACTGCATTGTCCAGCACCAGGTTCTGCACATGCCCCTGCTTAAGCCACTGCGAGCCAAGAGTGCTGTACCCCTGCGTCACAGAAGCACATGTCTGATGAGGTGAAGCTGATGACCATGATCTGCACTCCTGACGCGACTGGCTTCATGTGACATCAAAACACCAGTGCCCAGGAGCCCTGAAAGAACCTGAATCAGGGGTGTGTAAGGGAGACATCTCCTCAGATTCCTCGTGTTCCCTCATCTTAAGGCCCAACTGCTACACTTCGAAAGGAGACCAACACATGCAGTGGCGCCTGGCAGCTGGCAGATGCTGCAGGATCTTCACTGACTGCCAGAGTGGTCCTCTGCCCAATCTGGAGCTTGGAATACATGGTGTCATGCATGAGTGATCTGGAAAGGTGCATCAAAACGCTGTGTCTCACAGAATTGGCATCGCTACCTGGTACTGGACGCCAGCCAGCTCGCACAGCGCCTGCGTGGCGAGGTCGGCCGATAGGGGGTCGGAGTGGCGCTGCACCAGCGCGGGCTTGATGCGCGCCATCGCCAGCAGCTCCGCCAGCTCGTCAATGTCAAAGTTGCTCACGCCTGCAACGAAGGATCACCTGGAAACGTCAGAGCTCCCACACTCATGACTGGTAGGCCGTGTGCATGACTGAGCAGGCCTTCTGATAATGCCTGTGCATAACAGGAGAATTGACGTCCTCTGCCACAGAGGTTTCTGAAGGGCAGAGGTGCTGCAGCCCATTCCCATGATGTAGACACCAGTAGACATAAATCCCACTATAGAAGGGTTGAGTCAGCGCATCTGGCTTAGACCAGTCAGCTGCAGGTGATGAGAAGCCATCCTACCTATAGCCCTGATCAGGCCCTTGTCAACCAGGGTTTCCAGCGCCTTCCAGCTGTCCTGCCACCGGCCAGCTGGCACCACATCCGCCCCGCACAGCTCTGGCCAGCACGCAGGGTAGTGCAGCAGGAACAGATCCACGTACTCCACCGCCAGGCTGCTCAGGGACTTCGTGAACTGCAGTAATGGCACGTGCGCTCAGCTCTAATCTGAGATGCAGGGACTGCATCTACCAGAGGCATTGCCCATGCATCTGAGCATGCACACGAGCAGAGTGAACAACTTCAGACAGGATGCTGATGGTTACATCAAGTGCAGCGGTTGCACAGGTGCAGGCTCGGTTCGAGGCGCACACACTACATCCTTGCAGCTTTGCCATGCTGTGTGCATGGGGCTCATAGTCTGGGACAGACAATGATGGCAAAGATATCAACCCTCGCCTGAAGTGAAGAGGTTTTGACAGCCAAGCAGGGCCGACTGGCGCACCTGGATCATTGCAGCATCATAGCCATGGTGCCTGGGATGGAGCTTGGAGGTCAGGAAGAGCTCCCCTCGAGGTATGCCAGACTCAATTATCGCCTGCCCGACCAGGTCCTCTCTGTACCACTCCAGGGCCTGCGCAACACCACAATGTGTCTCTTAGATAGCCTTCTTCTATGAGCTTGCATGCCAACAGAGGCAATGCTGTTACCATCTGCGCCAGAACAGCGCTGGCTCGTCCCCTCAAGGCTGCCACTGTGCTGCAGCACATGCCATCTCCAAAGCTCTTGGAGTGTCGGTGTTCCTTGTCTGAGTGGACAACATGCACAGGCACATGGGTGCAGCAGGCATGCAGAGCAGACCTGTGCGGAGTCAATCAGCCGGTAGCCGGCCTCCAATGCCCACTTGACTGCCTGCTTTGTGTCCGGCCCCAGGCCAGCCGAGCCAAAGCCCACCAGGGGCATCTCCACGCCATTGTTCAGGGTGACCTGCGGGCAGTACCAGCCAGTCAATACCTGCTCTGGGAAGCCTGAACGTCCTCAGCTCTTGCTGGTGGTGCCATACGCAACACTGAGGGTACCCTGCAGGCAGCACCTGTCATCTGCATACGCATTCCTGGGCAAGCCCTTATGGCAGGTCGCCGCTCTGGCTGTGCCTCATACTCCCGTCCAAAGAGACCATGCAGTGGCTTGTGGTCATCGCTCTTGTGGCTCATCAACAGGAGATGCCCATACAACTGGCAGCATTAGACACCGGGAAGCAACGTCTGCACCACAAGTCCAGACAGACTATCCCGGATACCATCTGAGGGGCAACATCATCATATCAGAGGCATGCTGAGGGCGGGTGCAAACCTTGTCGGAAGACCGGCGAGTGTAGGGGCGGCCGCAGACGCCACAGCTGCGCCGGCACTTCTCCAGCATGAAGGCGGGCCCCGTCTGGATGCAGCCGTCATCCTCTGCCCAGGCCGCGCAGCCCGCCTCCTCGTCGAAGCAGCTGGGATCCACCGTTGCATTCTGGGCAGGCGTTTGGGCAGGCGTCTGGGCTGGGGTATGGGGCGGTATCTGGAGCGCAGGGGCCTCCTCCTTGCCTGCAGCAAGCAGAAGGCTCAGGTCATGAAGTCATGAACAGGCAAAGACGATCTTCCGGCAACTTATGATGTATGCCCCTGATGTTGTACGGGGCGGCATCCCCCAGATGTGGCATAATGCTGGTCTTTCATTGACACTGCAGGTAGTCGCGAAAACAATGGACATGGGAGCTCATCGTTGCGTCCAGCATGCCTATGCGCGTGTTTGTTCACAGCATGAAGCAGGAGGCCAGACAGCTAAAAAACTTCACAGTGGCACTTGTCACATGCATGCTTCTAGAAAGGGCAGAGGCAGTTAGGGCCGAGAGGGAGAGAACGAGGTATACCTTCATCAACAGGAGCTTTCGGCTTGGTAGCCACATCCGCCAGGACCTGCTGCTGTGCAACCGCGGCATCTGCGGCGGAGTCTACTGCCTTGATGACCGTCTCGCCAGACCCCGCCGCAGAGCTAAAGACCGCCCGCTCCTCCGTTGCACTGCTCAGATCCAGCTCCTGCTGCTGTTGCAGGAGCGGGGACTGGCCGGGGTAGGCCTGAACTTTCTGCGCTGGCAGTCCTGCACATGTACAAAGGCCCTTTGGCTCTGGCTACTTCAGGAAAGCTTCTCAGAGGAGAATGTCAAGCCATACAAGGCCTCAGGCTGTGAGCTCCAGCCACGTGTGTGGAGTACATTCGCAGCCTGCTCAAGAGAAGCGTCTTCATGCTTGTAGACCAACAGGCGGTTGCTTCTGCACTAGCAGCTCATACCACACCTAACTATGCTCTCATTGTGCAAAAACATGAATTTGACCAGATTGCACAGTCATAGCCCAGCTCTTGCAAGAATCCGTCCAGAGACCAGAATGCTCATTGGCTCCCTGTATGTTACCTGTGGAAGAGGGCGATGGCGAAAGCTCAATCACAGGCGCCTTGCCCTCTGGTACATGCTCGACGGCAGGCGCCCTGTTCAGCCCTTCAGCGGCTGGCCGAGAGGTGCTCGCAGCATCTGCAGAGCCTTGAGTGGCCTTCACAGCAGCTGCCACCTGCTCCTGGGACACACGCCAGCTGGTCAGTGGGATCGCACGGGCACTGATGCAGATTGGGACAGTTCCGGGGTCGCGCATCTGGTGAAGCTTTTCCCAGTGCCATACAAGCGACAGAAGACTTGCGCAAAGAGGCAGGCGTGTTGCTGCTCCCTTGAGGACATCATGTCACGAGCGCTTGTCAGCCATCTCTCTTGTGCAGAGCATATTGGATGCTTAGACAGGATGCTACCGTTCAAGCGCGCCAGATGTGACGGCAAGGTAGTATGCAATGAGAGCCGCTGCATATGCATCCATGCAGCGGCATGGGCTCATGTATGAGATCCTGGGTTACCTGTTGCTGCCGGAAAGCCTCTGCAAGCTGCACCAAGTTCTGAGGCCTGGCATTGGAGGCGTTGCTGACCAGGCTGCTCGCAATGTCGCCTGGCTGTTCAGATGCGTCTAGCTGTTGTGCGCCTTGGCCATGCGCAGGCTCCTTTGCTGCCTGCTTGCTCGACGAGCGCGCAGCTAGGTTTTGCTGCCCGAATCGCGGGTGGCTGTTGTAGAGCTGCTCTGAAGTTTCATGCTCCGGTGCAGCTTCAGAGCCAAGCTCCGCGCTCTGTGCTCCTTGCTTGTCACTCTGCTCGACTGTAGTGCTGTTGTGCTGCTTCGATTGGGTATCACCACTCAATATCCAGCGCTTTAGCACTCCAGTGCTGCCTGAGAAGCTGGAACCTTTCGTCGAACCGAGCTTCCTAGATATGCTTTCTCGATGCTGCGCAGGTTCTCCATGCTGTTCCTCTGTCCTGGTAACAGCTCTTATGGTCCTGCTCGAGCTGTCGGGCATCTGTTTGAGGACTAAGAGGTTGCAGAGAATTGTAACGGTGATCATCCCCAGCGCTAAGTTCCTCCATTTGCGGGGGAGCAGCATGTTTGCAGGGGGTATTTATCATTTCTAAGGACATCTGGTGGTGCAGATTGAGGTAGCGGCCGAGTCTGTGCGCATTTCACCTCACGGATCCCGAGATCACCTTGTGGGGTTTGTATTTCTAAGGGAAGGCACCGTCCCCCTAGACATCAGTATACTATTGGCTCTTTCACCAAGGAAACTGCGCTCAATATTGCGCTACATTTCACATGCTGACCATTTCCAAGCTGCTGAAACTGATGCTGGAGATCGTCTGACATACCCTCACTCAGGAACAACGAATCAACACATAGAACAGCACGCACTCAGCAAAGGCTTGCACAGACGTCAGTCGTCCGCAGGGAAGGTCCCACAGAGTCTCCCCTCCTTTTCCGGAACGCTCCTTGCACGTGCGAGGTCTCGACAGCTTCTCACAGCTTCCCCGTGCTACAGGTGGACCTGGGTGGATTACTGGAGGTCTCACAAGGGCTTTTTGAGTGCTTGCTCGTCAACGGGCTTCCTGGCACAGGCTATCCGTGCTTTGGAGGCGGGAAATCTGGAGAAGAGCACATAACTTGCAGCATCGAGCACCTTGACCATACCCACACACTTTGGATACTCAATAGCGCCAAGCCAAGCATACAGGACATCGCCGTTATCTTGTAGCGCCTCAACTTAATCATTATATCAGATCGTTGGGCGGCCTTGCTACGAGTGTCGCTGTCTAAGATTTCAGCGTTTTGACGGGCTCAATATGCTGTCTGATAGCGAAAGTGGGCTGGTCAACCTCCAATATAAGGACTTGTGCAATTCAGACGGCTCAGCGAGAGCCAGACTGCTCCGGTCAGTAGAACACGTACGAACTATGACTCCAACACCGTGACTCCTGCAATGCTTTCATGGACACATCTGCCATCAGCATCAGACCCTGTGACACTCTCAACTGTTAAGTCTTACTGCTGAACCTTCCTGTTCAGGCATACGGGACTGAAGGTCTGGGGATACTCACTGTGGCTGGTGTCCCTTCTTTCCCAGAGCTGCGGCGGGAGTTACTGCCTCTCACAGCAGACTTTGTGGTGCGCATGCTTGCACATTGGAAAGTGCTGACATTCACCATCACTCCTCGCATATACTGTCCCATGCAAAACTACCAGCAGTGATACCCTTTGATATCCATATGACTCATCGCCTGGCATGTAGTGCGCTGATGGAAGTACTTGTGCCAGTGCGGCACCTCAGTTGTTGCAATGAGAATATAGATTGTCATCAGCGTAGTCTGTCAGTTGACAGTGCCTTGAAAGGGTCCCGCACTTTGCAGGCGCTGCCAGAGAATGTCCGAGAGAGCTATGCAGACCCTGCCAGCAGCTACAGCTTCGGCTGGAGCCATGGCAAGGTATGTCAATGCTCCATCTTCGCACCGACTCACATGCTCATACAGGCTTGCATGCATTGCCGCAGACATCAGTGCAATTTAATCTGGCATGTCTCAATTGCGCTCCTTCCCAGCAAGATGTGGCAGCAGACCCCTGCCTGCATGTTCAAAAGGGGGTTGAAGGTTGTCCGCCCTCTCTATAGGAAGCCTTGGAGGATGGGGTCTTTGACACCCTGAAGGGGAGCTTCTATGCCAATCCCGTGAAAGACAACATTGACATGGAGGAGCGCCTTCAGCAAGAGTGCCCCAGCTATTGCAGGCGCGTCTTCTCCGCAGAAGCTCCCAAGCGACTGCATATCAACATGCAGCCTGTTCGCATCACTGATTGGCAAAGCATCAGGAGCGGGGATTCTGACTGTGGCGCCTTCAGGCTAGAGTTGATCCGCAGGCTTTCATGTGAGCTTCACGATGCGCCAGAAAGGGCCTGACATGTATGCTCATGTAGTGCAGGCCCAACATCTGGCCGGAGAAGCACCTTCCGCAGCTCAAGCCGGTGTTTCAGAAGCTGGGGCAGCTGATGGCGGCTGTAGGGGAACAGATAGCAGCCCTGTGTGATGACTACATGCGTCAACAGGTGTGCCATGCAAATACCTACATCTGGAAATGTTTTGGGCCCTGATCCCAGTGTTTGGTATCCACGAGTATGAGACTTGGCAGTCCTGTTTGGGCTGCTGCAGATCTGTGAATTGGACGGTCAGTACACACCACATCATGGAATGTAGCAGGCATTCTGCCAGGCGCACCGGCTGCAGGATATCAACGCCAGATGATACCAGCCAGGAATAAAGGCTTGTCTCACAAATTCTGTCCGTCCAAGACAACATCAGCCAAATGGGACAGAGTTTAACTGCGTCTGCAGGATGGTACCAGCCAGGAATTCAGGGTTGTCTCACATATTCTGTCCGTCCAAGACAACATCAGCCGAATGGGACAGAGTTTAACTGCGTCTGCAGGAGGTGCGGCCATGCTCAGGGTCGCTGCAGCAGATCATGGAGACAGGCAGGCCCTGCTACAAAGCGCGCCTGTTGCACTACTTCGCCGACCCGGAGTGCGCCAGCAAAGGCTCCGAAGCACAGGCGCCCTGGTGTGGCTGGCACACCGACCACAGCTCGCTCACAGGTACGATGCCTCTCCTGCCTTTCCCGTTCAGGCCCGATTTCTTCGTGAGATGGCGGATACTCTGGCGGACGGCGCTGCTGAGCATGCAGGCTGACTATGAAACACATCACTGCTGGCGTGTGGCGCGAGCCCAGCTGAGCGTGGCACTCATGTCTGAACCCGGCAAGCTGCATTTGCAGCAGCTTGCTTGCATGATAGTACAGGGCTTCCTAGGGTCTCTGAACTGGCGGACAGTCATCATCGCCAGTTCCTGACTTGAAGGTCTAGCAGCAGGGAACGAGCAGGATGTATGTGCAGGATTGGCGAGCGCCATGTATGTCAAGGACGGGCAGGAGGTGCCCAACCCAGACAGCACATCTGGGCTGTATATTAGAAGGCAGGACGGCACAACTGTACAGGTCAAGGTGCCTGCAGACCACATTGCCTTCCAGATGGGCGAGGCCATGCAGGCAGGCTTCCTCCGAACAGAGCAGACTTGGATTTGCATTGGGTCAGTACGTGTACCACGGCAAGGACTATGTGAGACCAGGGCCCAGGCATTCTATAGTGGGACTCTGAAAAAGAAAGGTAGCGCGAGCATTAGCAGGTCAACTCACAGCTGTCCGATAGGATGCTGGGCAAGCCCAGCCGGCTTTTCCTGGTCGCACTGTGAGATGAGAAGGTGATTGCAGCAAAGCGCTGCTTTTGGAAGCTGAGCATTACTGCTCCATTGTGCAGATACACTCAGGCGGGCTTCTGCGTGCCACCAAGCACTGTGTGAAGGGCGCAGCAGGGCTAGCAGCCGCGGGTGTCACCAGGCATTCTTTTGCGCTATTCATGCAGCCCAGGTGAGCACATGCACATGTCAAGGCTCGCTGTAGGATGACGTGAGGAAGGCTGCATGTCTCCTGGTGCCAGGCTTGCCAGCAACGCACAGGTTCAAAGTGGCTTTGTGGAGAAGGATGCTCCTTATATATCGTGCGCGCTGCAGGTGGGATCAGCCTATGGATGTTCCACCGGGTGCTGCTTCGTCTGAGGTTGGAGTGGGTCAATGGCAGCCAGGACTAGACTTTGGCCAATTTTCTGAGCTGACGGTGCAGCACTACTACAGAAATGGCGAGCAGACATGAAGTGCTCTGGCTCGCTCTATGATGAGCAGGAGCGTACTGATACTACCTCAATACTGTTGACTCTCTTGCTTCTCCCGGAAACCCATGATATGGATGTACAAACATCATGTATGATACACTGAGCTCATGTCCTTAACAGGCAGAAGGGACATTCTTTTAGGCCGCATTGAGGGCTGTCTATGACTTGCATAATCTTGTTTGGTCATTTCGCCTGAGAAATGCCATACCGCAGCAAGTTCAAGATGTCTACACCATTGGTACTTCAAGCATTTCTCTACTTGATGAGAGGAAAATCATCTGTAACAACAGTCCTGCATGATTCTTTCACTTGAAGGCTGCTGCACTGGTCGAGTTTGCTGTCCCATCTGCATATCTGATGTAGTGCTCCAAGAGCTTGTCCTTGTATGAAGCGCCCTCCTCTGGGGGCTTGAATGAGCCGGTGACAGAGGGCCTCTTCATTGCTGCCTCCATCCACTTTGAAAGCTGCACAAGAACACTTCCAGCTTGCTCTCACATCAGACAGTGCTATGCTCTGTTTGCTGCCTTTTCAAGAAGCTCAGACACCCGAGAGAAAGCCCGCTGTTGCTCTTGCACAGAGTGCCGCACCTTGGGACAATCACTGGGCGGCAGGTGGATCCCTCGAAAGTGCTCCATTATGTAGCCGCGCACAAACCAGGGAACTATGGCACAATCCTGCAGAAAGGCAGCACCCTCATCTCACAAAGCCAGGCAGACATGTGATGCGGGTAAAAAGCTCTCAGATTTGGCAGAGGGCATGCCCACTGTGTAGCAGAGAGAGAGGCTCCTCAAGGCCAGAGTGCACTGCATCATTACGATATCAGCACATGGGCCGCAAAGCACCGCTCGGCATGGCTCTGAGCACTGCTCAAGACTTTTTGCTACACAAGGAGAGCGAGGGCGACTTGCCACCAAAGAGAACTGCTCGCCCATGAAATAGGGTCCATTGCTGTCAATGTTTTTCTCCAGCCACTTGCACTGAGCAATAAGCTCCTTGCCCACTTCTTCCTGCTGCTGCTTGTCCTGCCTGCAGCAATGTGTGCCTACTCAGCTCACACACATGCACGTCAGAACAATAGCTCCTGGCTGGGCAACGCACTGAACCCTGACAAGAACATCCTTTCAACTGTACTCACTCTGCCTGTTCGCGCGCGTCTCAGCTCTAGGCAAGTTTCCAAACTTGCCATATCCTGGACTTCAGGCTGTGTGAGAAAAGCAGAAGGCATGTCCTGTCACATCAGACGGACACAACCCATTCTTGATGTCTCACTTCCAGTATCGCCATATGAGGACCCTTTATCATAGTGACATTGAGAGTCATCAGACGCTGATACCTGACAAGGATGCGGTAGAAGAGAGGCACAAAGTGTGTGTTGAAGTGGTCCATGATTATCCTCGCCCTGGCCTTGACTGCTGGATGAGGCGGCAGCAGAGGTGGGTGCTCCTCACTTGTGGCAAGATCCTGTATAATGTTAAAGTCATACACGAGATCAGCTGACCTAGCAGCACATGGCTGGCCTAGTAGCTTTCTATGGGAGCTGTGATGAGGCCCAGGTTGGTTGCATCGAGGCAGGGTGTGCCTCACCTCAAGGAACTCATTGCATATCAATGACTCATAGACTGTGTGTAGCTGTGGTTCAGCCTCAGACTCGTATGCAAGGGTTGGCACCTGCGTACACAGCAGTTAAGAGTGAATTGAACAGTAGATTTGCCGTCAGAAAGACAGTTGGTGTGCAGCAGCACCATCTGTGCTTTTCAATGAACAGAGACAGCTCAGTATGCGCAGCCCGGGCTTACCTTGCCAAGCGGGTTCAGGTCTGTGAACCACTTGGGCTTTTCTGTGAGTGGGTACCAGAGGCCAGTCTGGGGGTTCCTCAGGCTCACTTCATGGTAGTTGAAATTGAGCTTCTTCTCCAGTAGTGCAATGTATGTCCTCTGCGACGCACTGCAGCATTTCATATTGGCAGCACCTCTAGGGCTCATGACGCATTGATGCTCAAGCATTCGTCCACCCCAAGCTCTTTACTGCGTCATTCTGGAGGTCCCGAGCAGATGATGATTACCTGTGCGAAAGGGCAGAACCATGAACACAGGAAGGTCAGGTCTTTGCCGATCTTTGGTGCTGTACTAGCCATGACTGGCAACGCTCTGAAGCAACTGCGAATGCCCTAGCCCTCGTCTGCCGTATAACAGGTAGTCCAATAATATCTCTGGTTGTACCAGGCCAGTCTGTAGAGTAAGAATAGCATTGGCGAGGTGAGAATGCAGGAGTGTGACATCAGCAGCAATCTGCCCAAGATCGTTCTGACTCTGGGCAGGCACTTCACGGGGCACGGGGCTCTCCGTTATCCAGAAGTTTCACACACCAGATTCACAGTGATCAGTTTTACATTGCTTCAGGAAGCATAGCGAAGGCTGAATCGCATCTGCTCAGAGTCTTCCAGCTGTCTAGAAACGGAGCCCGGTGTCACAAGTCTTGCATCGCTTGTAGAGGGCCAGTGAAAGCATAGACGTGCATTGGACTACTTTAACAGGGCTGTGAGATAGGGCAACGTTGTTACAATGCCAGACTCGATAGATACCACTACTCTGACCGACCTTCCGGTAGGTCCCTAAGCTCCATCAGCCGTGAATAGACATAACTGCCTTTGCCAGTAGGGGCAAACTTGATATTTGATGTGCAGGATGGTGTCCTGGCGCGGATACTTCGTGATTTGGACGCCCCTGCCTTGTCTGCAGCTGAGTGGGTGTGCTGGCGCTTCAGAAAGATAGGCGAGCCTCCACAGCCTCATTGCAGTCCAATCTACAATTAAATTACGACTTCAAAATTTGAGTCATGGACAGGATGCAGGGTCTGGCCTGCTGATGAACACTCTAGACTCACTGTGTCTGAAGTTGACCTCCTCTTTCAATGCACCTTGCAGTGCGAGAGTATCAGCTGTGGCGAGAGATGTGCTACAAGGACAGTACCCACTGCGCGAAGCTTGCCGTCAGCCTGCAGGACGGCTTGGTCGGGCATGATGGGAGCGACATGCCCGCTGAAAGTGACAACTATGAGGTGAGGCAGTTCCTCTCTACCCCCTGCATAGCCCTGTCTACAGCAACAAGTCACTCCTGATGTGTCAAGCAACCTGCCATCCTGCCTCATGACATTGCAAGTCATGCAATTCTCAGATATGTACCCTCCTGCAGCTGTCAGAAGCTATGCGCACTCTTTAGATCTCTTTGGAGGACATGCTTTTGATGTCTTGCTGCCAGCGACACGAGGTTGTCAATGTCAAAGTCATGCTGCTCTAGGACAGTCTGGTGTCAGGAAGTGCACACTCGAACTGCAGTGAGAGCTCACACTGCATGCGAGGGCACATGGGAGGGCACTGAGCATGTCTGTGTTGCACTGCAGCGTAGCGAGGTCTTCCCCAATGAGCGCCAGCCGTGGAGGAGGCCGCTCGCCTACTACTATCTGCACGCGCAGCTCACAGCCCCCTGGGAGGCCCACTCCCTGTTGGCTGAGGCTCCGGCTGCATCCACCACAGGTGCCCCCATGCCAGACCTTCAGCAGTGTTGACCAAATGCCGTGGACATCATTTAAAGCTGAGCATTGACGCAATTCCTTGCATCCTTGTGGTGGAAATGCTCTGCTGCGTCGAGCTTGTTGCTACAGGATTTGAGATGCCGGCAGTCAGGATGCTCATTGCCGCAAGAGACTGGGGCTCAGACCGCAAGCATACGCAGAACCACTTGCAGCAGCTACTTGTGAGTGACTGCGAGCGTATGGTGTGCATGTGCAGATAACATTGAGGAGAATGCATCGAATGTGCTTACCACCCTGCACCGCTTCAATGCGGCGCTGGGCATCCGGACGCGGTGCTACTGGAGCTCCAAGGGCAGCCGGAACGAGGACTCCTCCGAGTGGCTGCTGCTGAGCCTGGTGCACCCGCTCTGCCTGGTGAAGAGCGTTTCCGTCCGCCCCTTCCGGGCCACCTTCCAGCGGGTACTGCCCCACCTATTCAAGCAGTCATTTGCAGTGCAGGTAATGGTGTGCTGATGCATGCTGCAGCCTGTGCCCTGCATCACCTGCATGCATGCCCAGCTGGTTTCAGGGTGGGGACCCCTCCCGGGAGCATCATCCACCTGCCACTGGGCATGCGTGCCGACTTGCTGTGTGTGAGTGCTGCATCTTACAGCCTGCTATCATCCCCAGGACATCCCGCATTTTCTGAATAGTCGACAGATGCTGGATATTGCAGCGCGAGCTGCTATCATCACAGCATATATGTGAAGAGGGACAGAACAAACAAACATAACATCGAGTGTGATCATGCGGTGCACTTGCAGGGTCACCCAATCTACTCATCAAAGGCCGTGCGGTTCACGTTCTCCTGCGGCGTGCGGCCCAAGCGGTTCACTGGGGCGGCGGTGAACTGGGGCGACCTGTGGGAGGAGGAGCATCTGTGGGCCCGGGAGTACGAGACTGTGACGGAGGCCTTCCCCATGCAGCAGAAGGACGAGCTGCAGGCCTTCACCTTCAAGGAGCCCATCCTCTGTGTCGGGGGCTGCGTGAAGGTGCTAGCCTGGTCTCGAGACTGATCGAGAATGTAAAATGCTGTGCCCAGAATCCTGTCACGTGGCCCTCAGTGTATGTTACAGAAGGAACTGGCCACAAAAGTCTGGACTGAGGTGCACAGCAATGCTGTGGTACATGATTGGGGCTACATCGTGGTCTGAGTGCCGTCCTGGTAGCTCTGCATGCTTTGCGCCTAGAGCTTACCTCCTGGGCTCTTGTCCTGGATTCTCCAGATCCTGTGCAGGTTTGTGCCTTCATGTCAGCTGGGGTGAGTGCCAGGCTGCTGCTATGCCTCAGCGCTCCAATGTAATGCTGCCTGTTCTGGTGCAGGTAGAATTCCTTGGGCGGGTGCAGAAGCAAGAGCAGGACGATGCATGGTACACCTGCATCAACTACATCAGCGTCTGCGGCAAGCCTCTGTATGGCTTCGTCCCTGCAGAGCGTGACGCTCCAGATCGCGAGAATCACAAAGGGCTGCTGCTCGAGAAGGTGAGCGCCGACAAGATTCCAAGTTGCTCACTGTGGCACTGCCCTTTCAAGTCTTGCACATTGCTCTTTACAGCACTGATATTGGTACGAGGGACAGAAGACATTGAAAGATAAGAATGGGTGCATATGTGGTCCCCTCATAGTCAGTTATTGGTTGCCTTGAGCCATGATCTGCTCGTTGACTGCTCGCAGTCTGTGGCATACAAGTAGGGTGCCAGCAGCGCATAGAGTACTTTGGCTCATGGTTGACACATGGTGCCCTGGCACAGATGCCCTTCGAGCACTTGCATCATGCAGAAAGCCCGTGCAGGATGCCAGGGCGGCCTCAAGGTACCTCTGGGCAGGCAAGGGGTTTGCTTCGGCACCAGCAGATATCAAGGAGATGATGAAGTGTGACGGTGCTTGTGCCCTGGCAGGTGAGGGACCCCCTGTGGGCGCAGGGAGGCCTGATGAAGATGTCGGAGGGGGGCCTGCTGCTGGAGCGACTGGCTGTCGAGCAGCAAGGTGTGCATCCCAACATTGTTGGGCTCATCATCTAGTCCACAGGTGCAGCGAGGTGGGCATCCCCACATTGCTGGGCTCATCGTATAGTCAACAAGTGTGCAGCGGAAGCAAAAGGAATAGCAGTGCCGGAGGAGAAGCATGTTGAGAGGGTCAGTAGAGCTGTGACTCCCATCTCTGTTGTCCACATAGCCTTGGGCCCCTACGGGCCTCTTGCAATGGGAGACTTAAGGTCCAACAGATGCTGACGGGTTAAAGCTGAACAACCTGTGTAGGACTGTGCACCAGGATGTCAGATGACAGTGAAGCTTGACGTGTGCTTCCGGAGCACTCATCGCATTGCTGGGACGCCAATCATTGCGGTTAGTGTTGTTGATGAGCAGGTGCATGACGCAGGAGGGAACGTTACAGATAGTGATGACGAGGCGGATGCTGTGGACGGAGACGGGGTCCCCCTGTTCATGTGGCAGGCGCTGGGGGACCTGGGTGCCCCGATGCCTATCCCATACCAAGGCCCTATGGAAGACCATGGCCCCATGCAGGCAGATGAGGTTGAGCCATGACAGCGCGCATTGTACAGACCGCGTCTTTGTCAGGGCAAGCAGCGAGCGCTCTGCCTACACATATCGTACAGTCACCACTGCTGCAGACTGCTGACCTACTCGTCAGCTTTGTTGCAAGGCTGTACATACTCTGATGCCGTGTGAGACATTAGCAGCTGCTGAGTCTGGTATATGATAAGCCAAAAAGAGCGCTCTGCACAGCAAGTGCAGACCTACTAGGTAGTACAGCCACAGTAGTAGACATGTCATGCATACAGCGCTGCTGGCAGGCTGCTGGCTCCATAGCCATGGCAGAGAGCTTGAGCTGCTCTGGGTCTCTGCAAAGTTCAGAGGCGTGTAAATATCAGTGTGGGATCTTGTCGCTGCTCTTTTTCAATCCTCTGACTCAGGAGGATTCCACTTTTCCTAATCCCGCCTTTAAAAGTAATCGAGCGATGCTGACCTGGCCTGATCATTTCCCCGGTTCAAGCACCCGGTTCACAGCGCGCCACGGTTACCCACTCCAGCATAGGCCCGATCCTTGTGTGAGGGTGTACGGGCCTCTCCATCGCTCTGACTTAGCATCTCAATACAGCGTCAAGCCCTTCCTTTTCGCGTTGGGGTCTGCTGTGTAGAGTAGGAGCCAGTACTAGTATCTAGAAATGATTGCTTCTTGGCCGCAGGCTGCCCTTCGAGGTGGCACCGCTCTCGCAAACACCGGCATTCATGGCCCTATCTGCTCCGTTAGAGGTTCAGCAGCTCGCCGTGTTAGGCGTACGGGTCCGCAGCAGAAGGCGGAGGCGGCACGGCTGCAGGAGGCCGCCCCAGAGTTGAGCACCCTGCCAGAGACCTGGGAGCGAACCAGCCTGAGCGATGAGGGGATTAGGGAGGCTTTGCGGGCACGCTCAAAGCACTTTGCAGCACTAGATGAGCCGGAGCTGGCTGACAGCGGTTCGATGAGTCCTGAGAGGTCCGCCTCGAAACGCTCCTTTTCTCCTTATCGCCAAACTTTTGTGCCACGCTCGTCGTGTCTGCTGTATCTTTCGAAGCTTTCTGTTCAGTATGTACTCAAGATCTCCATCACGGAGTGATATTTGGAGGGGTGAAAAGTGGGGCCCAGCTTCTCTCTCAGCAGTGTCAAGTTCTACATTGGCCCCTGCAGTGACCGCGAGCATGTAGAGGAAGAGAATGGCAGCAGCCCTACAAAGCAGCCTCAGCGCAAGACGCCCAACAAATTCGTGACTCCGTCTTCGACCAAGTCCTCTGAGGCCATGAATGAGGAGGGGCTGTCCGAGCGACAGAAGAGGCGTAAACGAGTGGGCTGGGCCCTGCACCAGAGAAGAGCAGGGAAGCCTGGCAAGGTCAGCCAGAAAGCAGAGAGGCCAAGCGCAGCTCAGTACAGCAGAGAGGTGGAGGCACAGCTGTGCAGCCAAATCCAGGTATGCCACATACTGCCTCCTGACTCCATCATGGCGTTCAGCAGATCTGGTACCTGCCACTGCTTGCAGGCACCCACTGCTTTGCTGTAGGCTTGTTGCCAGGCAATGTGGCTGCTGCTTTAGAGAGTCACCATGCATGGCTAGCCTGCTCTGCGGGACGCTTGACTACCGCTGACATATTTGTATGACAGGCATGCACTGTTGACTTAGCAGAATGCAGGCCATATTTGGGTCTTACAAGACATGTATGACATTCTGCTGTGCGCTCTGTGCAGGAAGCGCAGCGGCTGCGCCAGGTGTGCGAGGACATTGCAGGAGGGCGCCAGCAGCTGCCTGATCAGGAGTGGGCACGGGCAGCAGGTCTTAAATCGCCCAGGGCTCTCAGGGCCGCTCTGCAAGCCGGCTCGGCAGCGGAGAAGCGCCTAGTTAGCGAGCATCATGGCTTCCTTCTTAGTTTAGTGAGGAGATTCACCCACCAGGTACTTTGCCATCTTGTAGCAATGCAGACAGCGTGCAGCAGCATTCTATCTGAACAATTACATGTATCACCTTCTGTGTTGTGCTAGCTGACAGTGATGTGAGTGAGTGGGCCTGCTTGTTAATGGACTTCCTGGGATGCACAGTACTGCCAGAGCCAACTTTGCCTGACATTGTCTTTCTGCTGCACAGGGTGTGAGTGAGGAGGAGCTTCTAGTGGAGGCAAAGACCAGCTTCATCAGGGTAGCAGAGAAGTTTGATGTCAGTAAGAATGCGCGCCTGACGAGCTATGCCTGGTTCGACGTCATGAGCAGCCTGCAGCAGCTGTGCCAGCGCGAAGGCGCCCTCCTGCCCATGGCCAGATCAGCGCTGCAGGACCTGACCAAACTAGAAAGGGCGGAGGAGGCGCTGCTCCAGCAGAGAGGCGCCAATCCCACTTTGAATGAAGTTGCTGCTAGGGTAAGAGACTTTTAATGAAGCACCTGTCCCTGCTCATGAATGCAAATTCTGGAAGCAACAGTAACACATAGAAGGAGACGCCAGACACCAGAGCAGTGTGGATTTCTGGGCGATGGCACCATTTTCTGAGCCTTGCATGAGTCCTGAGGATGTGAACATCCGGTCAACATGTCGCTGACTGGTTCTGTCTGCCAATACAGGCTGGTGTTGCGCCTGGAAGGGCACGGCTGCTGAGGGAACGCCAGAAGACGATGGCCTATGAAGACATCACTCTAGACTTCAAGGGCGGGAACCAGCGCGGCGCGGATGAGATCACCGAAGCTGCAGACGGCTCTTCTGAGGACCCAGACACTGTCATTTGTGAGCGCGAGAAGGCCTTGTGAGTTCTTTCACCACATGCCTTCTTATGATGCTCACAGCAAGTGCCTGAGCAATTATACAACCTGTGAGCTGCTGAACTTTGCCCGTTCTGGGGCCTTGCTATTATACATGGGGCTCCGCAACAATCTTTGCCTAGGGTCTGCTACTGGGTTGGCAACCCTGACATGTCCTTGAAGCAAGTCAGTGAGGCAGCAGCAGCAGGAGCAGCTGCTGGTGTGGTGTCTCTTGCGCAATCGCTGTGTAAGGGCAATCCCTTTTCAT
Organism: Coccomyxa sp. LA000219; assembly: GCA_000812005.1. NCBI lineage: Eukaryota > Viridiplantae > Chlorophyta > Trebouxiophyceae > Coccomyxaceae > Coccomyxa > Coccomyxa sp. LA000219. The sequence continues at coordinate 514,448 of KN714655.1, forward strand.
CGAGGTGCCGCGGTGCTATGCAGGCATGTGCGCTCCATAGTCTCCCTGGCGCTGGATGCCCTCGCTGCTCGGGACCTGCGCCACGTCAAAGCAAACGGCTACAACCAGCGCGTGATCCGCGCCATGCGGCTGCGCTATGGCCTGGACGACGACCGGCCCCGCACCCTCAAAGAGGTCGGCGCCTTGCTTCCAGTCAACGCGCATCCCAGTCATCCTGCCTGTGTAGAATCTCTCTGTGATCAGGGTAGACCAGCACCTTCGGGGAGCGGAATACCACCACAATCTTTCCCTGTACCCCGCGATGACTCTATCAAGCATTGTAAGCTTGGACATGTATCCCGCTCTCTCCTGCTTCAGCGGGAGCTGGGAGCAGCTTGTGTGTAGCAAAGCTGTGCAGCTCTACAGCAGCTTGGGTCTTGCCTACTAGAAAGTAGGCTGTGATGTATCTCATTCCTCTCCCCTGTGTATGTGTGCTGCTTGTTGACAAGGAGCATGTTATCCTTGCAGGTGTCTCAGGAGATGCAGAATTCCGTGGAGACCGTCCGGATGTTGGTAGAGGAGGGTAAGGAGCAGCTCGCAGAGATTTTGGCCCAAATGGGCCTTATGAAGGATATTCAGATGTCAGCATGACATCCGCGAGTGTACACTACGTGCCAACAGCACTGCCAAATTTAGCACTGCAACAGCGATACCAAGGTGGTTGAGTTTTGCCTGAAGAGGAATGGAGAAGACTCTTGAGAGGTTCCTGTACACTGTACTGCTATCCACTTGCGGAGGATGAGAGCACTGTAGAGAGCGGTCTGTCGACAGCTATAGTTACAGCTGTAGCTACATAGCTGTGCATGAGGGATGTGCATGCAAGCATGGCGTGTGCTTTGTTGAGACAAATAGTGCGGCACAAAGCATAATTATCAGAGTAATGGAAGGATCTGCAGTAGAAGACATAGCCATCTTGAGCTTTAGCAACAGTTTGATATCCAGCCAGTTCAAGGAGTTCAGCTGTATGGTCTGGATGGCCAGAGTGGCTTGATATGGAACAGCAATTGCTTGGATGAAAATGCCATTACTGAGGAGCTTCAAGCAAGTTGCTAATTGGGTTGCGAGACATGTGACCTTGCATCATGTCAATGACTCGGAAGTCTCCAAGTGCTCCCTGTGCATTCACAAGCTCTCATCTTAAGTCAACACTCTTCTCTCCAGGACGGTTACCTTCCACAGCTCTGCAATGTACACTGCGCAGCGCATTCCCTCGAGCTGCTTCAGAATGCTCCGCGCCATCGGGTCAACAAAAGCCTGCTGGTCGGATCTCATCTGGGGACTATGAAGCAGTGACGTCTCCTGGTGGAAGCTCACCAATCCTCTCAAAGTATACCCTGATGATGTGCTCCTTCTCCGCTTCAGTCCTGCACGGCAATGACCCTTCCTCAGCCTTTGCTTGTTGCGAGTTTTTCCCCACGTGATGGCGTCAAGACAATGAGAAGGCCTCCGAGGCGATCATTTTGCAATTTCCCTCTGTGCGGCCACTAGATCTGCGCAGGCTCTGCCCTGCCTGAGCAAGTGGCAAACATTCTGCCAGGTCTATCATAGCAGCTAACCAACAGTTGGATTGTCCTAGACAGAAGATCTCTTCACTGAATTTAGGCAGTAGGCTCTCCACAGGACTCTTCCAAGGAGGGCGCTTGAGATTGAAACGTAAGGCTTTGCACTACACGGCACTGTCAGAGTGGCAAAGTCAAGGTGCATAGGAGAAGGTGGTGCTCACTGTGCAAGCGCGTCGCGGTAGTACTCGGCTTCCTCGGCCGAGGCGCCTTCGCCGCCCTCTGCGATGCAGGCCTGCATGTACTCTAGCTTCTGCAGCAGGTCCCTGTTCTGGCGCTCCTGCTCCGCCAGCCGGGCTGCCATGTCAGACTTCTCCTGCAGCAGCGTCTGCGCCTGCATCGCCATCTGCTGCGCTTGCTCGTCCGCCAGCGCGCGCTCGGTCTGCATGGCATGGTAGCGCGTCTGAGCAGGCGCCCATCTTACGAGGCGTGAGTATCCAAGAGTACGCCGGCATCATCCGAGCATGCGCAGCAGACAGCATGCCAGCAGAGCTGACTCTGCACATATGCACCTCTCTGCCCTTGGGCGCAGGGCGTTTGCGCCTATTGCTTTTCATGAGTAGGCGTTGTGTAGCTAGATTGAAAAGGAGCTCCTGGACCGAGAGCATTGCAGTGCGCATGGCAGACAAGCGTTGGCTGGAGGGGCACGCCTGCAGCTTTTCAACTTCAGCACTGATGTCTGAAGCCAGGGATGGAGCGCTCGCCAGGGGCCAGTCAGATGCTGAGCTGGCAACGATGTTCAGCCGAGGCGAGAGCGCCTTGCCAGACGCATTTTTGTTCTCTATGCACAGGCCGCCCTCTGGAGGCTGATCCCGCACGTCTCCGGGGCGGGAGTTGGCACGGATCATCTGCATGTGGGGAGGCTGTCTAGGCTGCCGGGCGGGCGTCACCCCTGCGGATTGTGAGCAGCTGTGCGGCCTCTGCTGATGCGCTCGGCCCTGCAGCGGTGGACTTGCGCTGGAGGCCAGCTGCCTCTCAGCATCTGCACAGCATGCCTTGCCTGATTGCCTGCAGGGGTGGCAGACGTACCTTGCATTCCTCACATCTGCCTTGTCAGTAGTAAGGGTGACCTGGGTTTAAGAACCCAGCACACCCTTTCTGAGGTGCGCACTTGGTGCTATGGCCGGACGAGGGCCTTTGGGCAGACCATGCAACATCTGCGAGATGTGATGTGCCAGCTAGAGCTGCAGTGAGCGTCGTGGATTGCACCATAGTGGGTTGTGGCGCGCACCATGACGGCCAGGCTGACTGCGCCGCAGGAACGAGCGGTCCACCTCTGCAGAGTAGGGCGGACTGGGCAGCGTGCCACTTCCTCCCCGGCCAGGTACGGGCAGTCCCGGAGGGGTCTCCAGATCAGGGAATTGCCCAGAGCCTGCCCATGACCTACAGTATAGTGACCAGGCTTTATAGAGGAAGCATGTCATCACACAGCCTTGATGCTGCATGCCCATTGCAGATTGAGTAAGTTCACGTCCGCGATTGCGTTGCCTGTCAGGCAAACTTTCAGCAGCCATACTGTAATTGCAGCCTTGATCTGTTGTTCCGACTGCACTCCTTACAGACACACCGCAGCAACCCGCCTTGAGAGGATTGCCTACTGCTGCGAGATACCCAGAGGGCCGGTGTCAAGTGCATGGCATCGAGATTGCTGTGATGCAGGTCCCGTGTAGTCTTATGTAGGAGAGTTCTGACATACGAAAGCAACACCTGTCCTTTGCCCTGTACCGGCGCATCCTTCCAGAAGCGCCGCTGGAGCGAGCTTGGTTTCCTGACATCTGGTAGCTGCCCTCAGAGCCACGCTCTGAGGGCGTGCTGGCTCTGCTGCTTGCCTGCATGGGTAAGGCTGAGTCAAGTCCTGCCACACTCAAGCTTGGGCTGGTACACTCCATTGCAAGATTTCCACGCCCTGTTCTGTGTCCTTCAATGCTAGTAGAGCTACTGTTCCCATGACTCTGTTGCAATGGCTGTGGATACGTCGTGAGGTCTGCGTGAGTCCATGCCTTCCTGTGAGGGTGCCTTCCTGTGAGGGTGTATTACCTGTGGCGAAGCATCTCTGGTGGGGCCAAGGCTTAGGCGGGCAGCCAGGCGAGGTGGGAGCATTGCCAGAGTGGCGTCGAAGTCGCTGACATCAGAGCCAGCAGCTGTCTTTGCAGACTTCACCCCTTCGACCACTTTCACACCCATTTCGTCGATCCGAAGGATGATATACACAGCCCCAGATTCCCCTTTCTGGGTGTGTTTGTGATGCACAGCAGCTGAGGAACGACGAGGGAGGGCTGCAGAAGGAACCAAGACTATGTGTCAACAGCTCTGCTTGACTGGTGCAACCTCGTCGCCCGAATCTGATGCAGTACTGAGATACATATACAGCCAAATTAGTCTGTCTGACCAGATGCCCGTATCATGCAGCAAGCGGCGCACTGCTCGCGTGCAAAGCTATGCCCTAGGTGGCACTGGGCCTGTGTCTCAAAGTTATGGCATGTCTCTGCTTGCGCGGCTTACGGGCGCAGAACACTGTCTGACTGTGCTCAAAAGAATCTGTTATGCAATTGATGAGCTGCAGTGGAGGCTGAAGGCAGCTCCAGCGTGCATTGAAGCTGTCCTGCACAGGATTCAAAAGCGTCACATGCATGTGCGGTCTCCTGCCATTTCACACAGCTCCGGCACGACAACCTCGTTCTGTGGTGCCTGCCATTGCAGAGTACTAAAGCCGTTGATGTTGACTGTGCGCTTACGCTTTGAATTTGGAGCACAAGGCGTCAATGTGCACCTGCACATGGAGAGGTGATGAGCCTCTGTACCGCAAGAAGCGCCGCAATACACGAAGATGTTCATTCTAAAGGCTAAGCATGTGAGTACAAGAGTAATGACAATGCGGGTTATGCTGTACTGTGGCGAGCGGCCGATATCATTTAGTGCAACATATCGTACACGGCATGTCAGCAACAGCTCTTTAGGATGGCTTCCTACAGGGAATTGCTGTGCCTCCTTGGCATGCCGGAGGAACATATGCAGAATTCACAAACGAGCGACAGCGATGAGTGCTAGTGGTGCGATGACAAGGGCGAATGATGCCTCAGCCTTTAACAGCCCACATCCAGTATTCAGAGCTTCAGAGAGCCCTGTAACGAAGCTGTGGGCTGGTCTTCTGCTACTATGTGCCTGTGTAATACGGTATGTCATGCTGCCATATAAAATACAAGCTCGGCCCCTGACACATGCGAAAGTGCTCGTGTGTAGCGCATTGAACACTACTCATGCAGGTGTCCAGTCAGAGTGCAGGCAGCACTCTTTCTAGCTGCAGAGTGTCTCTACACCTGGCTGCACCTGCGGCCTCTCAAGCCGCTCATCTTGGCAGAGAATGCTGCCGATGAGGCCTTTCTGAGGGACTTCACCACAGGCGCCTACTTTGCTTCAGAGCTCTTCCTATTCTGCCTGCTGGCTTTTGCGAGCCCAGTCAGGTGCAGCCGTCATAGATCAGCAACCTCTAACAGCCGCTCCACATTCCCTCACTCGGATGGGCTGACTGACAGTGTGCTGGGGCGTGCAGGCGCACTGTTCCCAGAGTTGTCCTTGGTGTTCATGCATTATTCCATGTGCTGTACATGCTTTTGGCAAGCTTCCACAGAGAATGGGCCCTGCAGCAGAACGTCAGCAGAGTTAAGGTGTGACATCTTGCGCTTTGGTCTGCCTCCCGGCTGCAGCATGTGTTCCTTGCTGGCCGACACGCTGTGATAGTAGCCCATCTCTTGGAGCTTATATTGCTCGAGGCCAGCAAGCATAGCTGTATTATGAAACTCCTATTTGCACTGGGCCTGAGACCGGTACATCTCATGGGTCTTGAGGACTGGAGTCCAGTTGCCCATGCAACCATGCAGTGCATCAGACGTTGCCTTGGATGCCAAGTAATCTTGGCACTTCGCAGATTTCCAGAAGCGGCGGCCATAGCCTTGCCGGCACTGTCTGGGCCTGGCTTCTGAATGCCCTGAACCTGGCTGATGCTGGCCTGCATGTGCTGTATATGGGCCTGTTCGCCATGCAGCTTTTCTAGAACGGGGCCTTATGGCTCTCTCCTTCTCTACAAGATAGGAAAGCTCCCAGCAGGCGAAAAGGGAATGAGCGAAGAACCCCTACCGCACAGTCGAAGGGCTTCCCGTAATGCTGGTGAGGCCACGTCAAAAGATACTGCTGCTGACTGCAAGTGTGTGATTCCCTCTTCAGCTCAGGTTGTGTCTTGAGTCATGTCCTTTGGGGTGAGCCAAGGCGTTCAGATCGGAGTATCCACATGCAAGATGTGAGAGTGCAGTGTGAACTTATCAAAGGAAGAGACCTATGGGAAGTTATGGTGAGACTTGACACTGATGGGAACTGGCATACTCTGCAGGTGTGTCTGGTTAAAGTTGACGTTGGCTGTCAGTATGTCCAGAACAGCCAAAATGGATGCTGAGCTTACAGAGATCTTGTGCAAGACCTGCGCTTGTGAAGGGTGCACCTGTGGTTGTCCTTTAAATTTTGGGCTAAGGGCCGGGAGTATGCTCAACACAGGCAGTGCAAGCCTTGCAACTCAAGACTGTTTATGGATGACGCTCAATACTGGTGACTGGGATGTAGAGAATGCAATCCTTCACTGGCACGCATGCCACGTCGAGAGTAAGACTGCAGCGCGCAACATCAGCAGAACTACAGCATACATGTATGGACATTGTTACTCTGGCAGTCTTTGCTTACACACACAATTTCAGGGAAAGGAAGACCGACAGCCCGAAATATGGGTAGAGTCTCCTGGCACCACTATGGTGACTTGGCAAATCTAGCCTACTTCGTCAGATGTCCGAATCATACATTTGGGATTTGAGAGGGCAAGAATCGCAATCATGTCAACTTGCCCAACAGTAGAGTGCCCTAACTGCGTCAGCTCTTGCTAGCACACATGCCCACTGCCACCATACAGGGATGCACCTCAGTACAGTGCATAGATGCGCCATGTGGGGAGATGCTGGTCTGAACATCGTGACACCACGACTGTTCAGACTCTCCACTCCTGTCTCTCCTGCGGGCTGGCTCTATGCAACAGACCAGAGAATTAATCTGCCGCTCACAGGAGCAATACCATTGGTCATTTCAGTTTCCTGGTCTTCAACTCACCTCTCATTGCTTTATCATAACTTTGCTCGTCCAACTTTCTGTTCTGTCTCATGCCCAGCATACCAAGCGGACGCACCCCATATATGGCGCCGCATGTGAAGCGGAAGCGGGAGCTCTCACCAAGTAAAGAGGCAGACAACCCCTGTCTGCTCTTGAGATTCCTGAGCAAGAGAGAGTGGCACCTCTCTCACAACCCTTGGGAACTAGAGGTCCTCGTGAGCGGCATTGGCTATCATTGAGCATGCACACCACAAACGCCAAGGGTTGCATTGGCGCCTTATCAAGAGCCCTTCCATGGGACGAGCCTTGGTTGTGAGCGCTGTCAACATTGACTCGGCTCAGGGTGCGTTTGTCTTGACGCTTGAAGAGGTGGCGGTCGCAGGGACCTTGCCGTTGCTGGGAGCCTGGCTCGTTTTGATGCCATGGATGGCTGCAGGACAGACACATCACATCAGACCAGACTTTCCCAGATCCCCTTCCTCAGACAGCATGCAGCACTCACCCTGGCCAGGACGCTGTCCACAGGTGATGAAAGGATCCCTGCTGGATCATGCTTTGAGGCCATGTGGGTTTCTTTCAGTGACTGAGCCTGTGTAACACCCAGCTGCCCTAGAAGTACAGTCCAATTCCTTGACTAACGCCTTACAGATCATTTCCTCAGACAATGTCTAGGGAGCACTGGGTGGGGCCCTATCATGCAGGGTGGTTGAGTCAGCGGGATCTGGGCAACTCACCCTCAGCATAGTCCTTGGCGCCGAAGACGGCTGATCCGGCCACCAAGGCGTTGGCGCCCACCTCGATGAGCTGGTATGCGTTGGCGGGGGACACACCGCCATCCACCTCAATCCAGGGGTTCACACCCTGCAACCAGGCGAACATCGCTCAGCGCCAGGCAACTCTGATCTGAAAGGCGAGCATGCGAGGAAAAGCCTTATGGCATGATATAGAAAGGCACCGTTCGGGAATCCCCAGGTCCCATGTTTGCGGACCCTGAGACTGAGAAGTTGTTTCCAACTATACACACTCACTTGACCCATAACCGCGTCAGGTCAAGATGAGAGTCCAATCATTTGCAGCTCCTCAGCGAAATGTCGCAGGGCGCCAGACTCAGACAGCTCTGATGCAATACAACAAATGGGGCGACAAGTGAGCGGGCACTCTGATGTGGTACAATAAAAAGTCATGAAGATCAATGCCAGAGGCAGGATGTTACCTTAGCATCGCACATGGCCTTCAACCGCCTGATCTTGTCGATCTGGGAGTTGATGAACTTCTGGCCGCCGAATCCGGGGTTGACGCTCATGATAAGCACCAGGTCCACAATCTCAATCACCTGCGCATGAGGAATCTGGCATTCGACGACTATCAGGAATGGCTAACGAAAATCCTTATGGCTGATGACATTGTGTCATAGTCAGATGTCGGCTCCTATACCCTGAGCCTGCCTGAAGTCATGTCATTGTAGTTCCCTAGACTTGTACAGAGGAAGTGCACACTGCATCAGAGCGCCTGCATGAAATAAGGTGCTGCAGGGCATGATACTCTAGCTCTTAAGAAAATGCACACAGAGCTGCATGCACCCTTCATCCAAGCCTGTCAGAAGCGATAGGATGCACACCTCCTCAATGGCGGTGAGAGAGGTTCCAGGGTTCAGGACGACGCCTGCCTTGGCTCCCAGGTCCTTGATCTGCACATCCATGCATGAAGCTCATATGGGTATGTAATCCCAATTCAGACTTTTCAAGGTCCCTGGCAGCTGGACCACCCGTTCTGCTGGCAACTGCATGGCTCAGCCTATGCGAACCCAGAGTATGATTTCTACAGCGATGATGAGAGACATGAGGGAGCAGAAAGGGGGTAACACACTCCCTGTACTGCTGATCGAGTTGCAGTCGTCATCAAGACACGCGCTGCAAGCATGAGACTCACGTTGTTGACAAGGCGGTGAAGGTGGATGGTGGCTGACTGCTCTGCGTGCACGCTGACGATGTCACTGCCGGCCTTGATAAAGTCCGCCACCCTCTGCTCAGGCTCCACAATCATCCTGCAGGGCATCATTGCAGTTAGCCAAGCCTACAGGGTGGCGCCACAATTATCCTGCAGGGCACCGTTGCAGTGATCCAAGGTTACAGGGCGGCGCCACTGCGCTCAACACATCTGCTTCATGCCAGCACGGATTGAGCAGAGCTGCTGTGCCACTGTGACAGAGCAGCTGCATTGCTGGCTCGGGTGGTGGGACACTTGCAGGTATGGCCAGTCATGGCGAGTGCTTTGCTCAGGGCAGAGGACTCACAGATGTGTGTCGATGACTGCGTCCGTGAGAGGGCGCAGGGCGTCCACAACCAGGGGCCCAATGGTGATGTCTGCAGGCACAGAGGATAGGTCAGGACACTGTCTATGGGTGTAAAGGTCCCATTTCCTCAGACCACATGCACTGGCACCTTAGCCTGATGAATGTGCTTAAAGTGTGTGCAGCATCTGCCAAGAACGTACTAGGGACAAATCTGCCGTCCATGACGTCAACGTGGACCCACTGTGCTCCGGCATCGACCACAGCTGTGACCTGCAGCATTTACAGATGCCATGAGGCATAGTAAAGGCATCTTCCATCTGCAGCGTCGACCTAGCTTTCGCAGCACTTATAGGAAGGTCTGATGTATTACAAAGAACGATAGAATCCGAGCAGGGGTTTACCTGCTCTCCCAGCTTGGCGAAGTTTGCTGATAGGATCGATGGAGATACACTGCAATATAGAAGAGGGCTTCAGGACATTGCGTCGAGAGCACTTGTCCGGTCCCATTCTTCCCGAAAACACCAATGGGGGACTGTCTGAGCGATTGTGATGCGCAACTAAGGATGACGGACTAATTAAAGTGCAGGGTGAGTCCCAGCACAGCCCGCCTGCGGCGACGTGCACAAAAGCAGGAGAATGTCTAAGCTGACAGCTTACATGATCTCACTCTTCTGGAATTTGTCGACTCTGGTGCCATCGCCCTTGGCACAAACCTTCACTGAGGCTCTGCTGGCCCGCTGCGATCTGCTGGAGCCACTGAGAAGCTTGCCGGCCGCGGAGGGTGCGAAGGTGGCTGCGAAGGAAGTCATGCTTCTTTCCTCTGTTATATCCCTCAAAGACAAGCAGCTGGCCTCAAAAGTGTAAGAATGGCATCCAATGCTGCAAAAAGCTCTGTGTGTGGCTGATATGGGGTTTCCTGTTTAGCTATCAATTTATGATTCCCAGATAATCAGCCTGCAAAACATTGAGAGTGTGACAGCCCTTTCGTTTTGTCAATGCGTGCTTGCATAAGATGAACCCATCCATTGAGGGTTAAACATCTGATCAGCCTGGTGTGGTGAGACATAATCTGATCTGATCTGGTCCATAATGAGTACCCTTCCATACGCCAGGCTCTTGTAACCCAGACCATCACTGGGCATTTTGCAATGCCATAGCTGCAGCTGCAACCTCTGACTTGCAATTGCATACATACCCACACTGTGGCATGCGAAGTCACGAGCACGTTCTGGTGAGCCTTGATCTGCATTACAGCTGGTGCCAGTTAATTGCAGCTGCACCAGTGTGGACAACATGCTAGCCTGTCTGGCACACTGGTAGGCAAGTCATCCGCATCTGCCACATGATAGGGGCAGCGCCACAGCCTGGATCGGGAGTTGGGATTGGCTGTGATGAGTGTAAATGCCGGAATGCAGACCGCCCCTTTTGTTTGCCCAATTGCTAATAAGCCCCAGCCTCATGATGTAAGGGTCAAGCTTCGCTGTCCTTCTCTTTCTGAGTCTCCTCATTCACTGCGGCCAGCAGCGGTTGCAGCTCTGCATCATTGTACACCCTGTACACCACCTGCAGCAAAGCCAACAAGCTCAGCCTTGACAGAACAGCCTCATAGTTCCTCCGTTCATTCTCATCTCATGTGGTAACATGTATTTGACCAGAACCTGCATGCCGCCTGCTCTACACTGTGAGGTACAGCCTTGCACCGACTCAGCAGGATGTGTGAAGTACTTCCACCTTTCAGCATTCACCTGTACAGGTGTGACCAGACAAGAGAGGCATGCAGTGAGCATGGCACGTCCAAGCGTGGCAGGTGCCGGGCAACAGACATCTTGCTCACCTCTCCTGTGGACTCATTTCGAGTAACTGTTGCGAGCTCCACCTTCTCTGGTGACAGTGTTGTGCTGTCCATGGTCTTGCTGAGCACCTGCACTCAAGGGAAGCTGTAAGGCCAACAGCTGCGACTTGCAAGCCGCACATCAGCGCCACACACATCACATCGTTCCAGGGACAGCTGCACTATCTGCCTTGAAATCACACATCATGCGCCAAACGCTCTCATGGAGCTCCATCATACTGCCAACCAGGCCCTGCCGCCAAACCCTTCATAGTCACATGAGAGAATGCAAGAGTGTGAATGGAGGGGACACCTTGATGACAAGCTTGATGGCCTTCTCTATGGTGATGTCCTCCTCATAGTCCTGCTTCAGCAGATTCTGCGCCGCCTGCTTGTTGGCGCCTATGGCTGTGGCCTTCCAGCCGCCGTAGTTGCCGCTGGGATCGCTCTGGTACAGCTGGAAGCCCCAGTCCTCATCCCTGCAAGGCCCCTCAGCTTTGAGACACACCGGCTATCTCCCTCAAAGAGAGCAGTGATTGTCTGGCGCCTGCTGCTGTTGCCTTTCGACTGTGATGACTGCCCCTGGGGTCATTTCTGATACAGCTGACATCTCCAGTCCTCATCTCTGTAATATTGTTTCCAGGGTTTTGCTGCAGATTCTCCAGCATCCAGCCTGTTGGCTGAGAATTTGAGAGCAGTGGGATTGTAAAATGGCAGAGCCCGAAAGATGAACAGGTAACTGGACAGAAGCTGTTCCCCAGAGAACACTAAGCATTGCACAAATAGGTTCAAGGGATGCAGAGATGCTCGTACCAGCCTCCGTACAGCAGCGAGACGCCAAAGGGCCGCAACCCGCCAAACTGCGTGTAGCCCTGCTTGTTGTCGCAGAGGGACCGCACGAGCTGCTCAACAGGGATTGGCTCCTGGTACGCGAACTGGTACTGCTGCGCAGCTAGCCGGCACTTGTTGATGAGGATGTTTGCGTCCGCTGCATGGCCGTACACAGAATTTGGGCACATGCTGTCAGCGTCCTTATCGTCCCAAGAAGGCATGCGACAGTTCATGTGACAAGAGGGCAGTAGCATTAGCGTAGTGGATGTTGCTGAAGGTGAAGTGGCAGCGCAGGCGCAATCATTGCTGCAAGATGTAAAGACTGGCTAGAGCAGCATTGCAAAGGAGTGCAGAGGTGATCAGCATACATGGGGTCACAGCTTCTGTGCACACCTGTGATGCCGGCCACTGCACATGCTACATGGTCATCCAGCTGGTACATCTTTTCTCTCCGCACTCCGACAGCTGAAGTGTCAAGCAACTGCAGGCAACAGGTGGGATGCATGTCACCGTCTGCAGAACGCTTGACTATGGTCCTAGACAAGATGTCCCGAAAGGACCTTAGAATTGGGAGTAGAAATATGCCAGCTTGCCATTTTGTGGATTGTCACTGGGTTCACCTTTGATAGAATTCTTTTCTCTGCAGCTAGAACAACTCCATCGGTAGCAAGGACACCGATGGCAGCTCCTGCATTCGAGATGGCTTCCATGGCATACTCCACTTGGTACAGCCGACCCTCAGGACTGAAGATAGTCGTTCTCGAGTCATACCGTCTTGCCATGGCTGCACTTTACGAAAGCTCGATCAGTGCATGGACTCTGCCTAAAAGTAATGCACAAGCTTTTGTGGCTCAGTTCCGCGATCCAGAAAACGATGACTTGTCTATGCAGGGCTCTGCGTGTCGAGCAAGCTTTCAGCAGGTCTGCAGGCAAGCTCACAGCACGGGACATTCCTGTTGGAACCCTACTCGGGGTCATCGACAAAACCCTGGGCCCAGACCGATCTCCCGAGCTGTGGCATCTCTGAAGCCGCAGGAATTTTCGTTTCTTCTGATACCGCTAGCAGCGCAAGGAATTCTGATATTGCTGAAGTTAGATAAGCTTGGAGTGTGTTAAGAAGCACATACAATGTTAGGACGCCAAGCCAGCGTCGGCACTCCTCAGGCTTCTCCTGCACACTGCTCAACATGTGGCAGACAGTCCCTGAAGGCTGCTCCCAGACCTTCAGTAGCATCTTCGGCACAGAACAACGTTCTCCGAAAGGGAGATGCAACCTTCAAGGTGTGTACCGACACCACTAGGCTCTGGAAAGCATGGTCGCTGTTGAAGTGGCATTGCTCCTTATGCCACTCTCAACACGAGTCCATATCAGGAGGACAGCACGTTTTGTACACATATCGACCGCAGCCATCGGAGAGCGGTTCAAGCCAGCTCAGTCCAGGCTAGTACAGCAGCACACCAATGAGCACTAGTCTGACGAGCCCAATCATGGTCTCCTGTCCTGTTATATCTACGAAAGCTGGGAAGCTGCTCGTCAGAGCTGACCTGTGAGATGTGTGGCAGGGCACTCCACTGAGTGGAAAGAGCGCTGAATGCAAACGCATGAATGTGAGGACAGCGGTGGTGGCCAGTGCAGAGACTGGTGAGCTATCACCTACACCTATGGCATTGCGCTATATTCCCCGGACGCCCAAGCACTGCTCATGACTATTGTCCGGCATCTGTATTTAAAGTCTTCAATCAGAGGCTGACTACATGCTTGTCATGCAGCCTCGCGCGTCGTGCCTCTGGAGAGGTACAGGAACATCGGTATCTGCGCGCACATTGATGCCGGCAAGACCACCTGCACAGAGCGCGTCCTCTACTACACCGGAAAGTCCTACAAGGTGAATGCCTGCCAGGTGCTTCTGTGACATGCTGTTGCCTGTAAATAGGCTGGGAAGGTGCTCTTGAGGGGCTGGCCAGAATGCTGTGTTTTGGGCAGAATTTTCAGAGGAATCACAATGCGCAGACTGGGGAGACGTGTTTGAGCCATGCCATGATGCCTGTAAGGGATCTGGGGAGCGGCTTTGAGACCACAGCCCGCACATACCGGCCCAAGCAAAGTTTGAGAAAGGTTCCGGTGTGCGCAGATTGGAGAGGTGCACGAGGGTGCAGCCACGATGGACTGGATGGCCCAGGAGCAGGAGAGAGGAATCACCATCACATCTGCTGCCACCACATGCACATGGAAGGACCACCTCATCAACATCATTGACACTCCCGGTCACGTTGACTTCACCCTAGAGGTACCCCATGCGTCTCACATGCCCTGGCTTACAACATGCTTGATCCAGTAGCCTGCTGCACACTGTGTGGTAATGGCAGCCTTTCAGACAGGCGCCTGAGGCTGAAGTCTCATCTGAGTTGACCATGCTTTTGAGGCTGCTGCTCGGGCTTGGGAAGCTGTGCGAGGCTCATCAGTAGTGCCAGTTGAGGCACACCGGCTGGCAATGCCATCGAGGTAGCAAGTGGTGACCGCTGGCCGGCACCTGTGGGGGTATCTGCATCAAAGAAGCATCGCCATCATTGTCTGGCGCTGTTACGCTCTTCATGCAGTGGCCGAGGGTGGGCTGCAGATGAAAGGGCCGGACGTGTGAGAAGAGAGCCAGAATGGCTCATGATGTCTTTCCACGTAGGTGGAGCGTGCGCTGAGAGTGCTGGACGGCGCTGTGGCGCTGTTCGACGCGGTGGCGGGAGTGGAGCCGCAGAGCGAGACGGTGTGGCGGCAGGCCACAAAGTACGGCGTCCCCCGTATCTGCTTCGTCAACAAGATGGACCGCATGGGCGCCAATTTCTTCAGGTAGCGCCCCTTGTTGAAACACGGAACTCCATCCTCCTCAGATCTCTTGTTGCCAGCTTGAGCAGACCTTGTGCACCAGTGTCAGTTGGCTCTCTGTCTTTGTCTGCCTGTATCCCTGCCCTCCCTCTTCAGGATCGGCAAGTGAAGCCATGTGAGGCCACTTCCCGCACCAGGGCCTGCACATGTCGTGCCGCTTACCGGCTAAGGTGGAGCATCAGCCATGCAGGATGATGAGCATGAGGCTACAGTATCCAGCATCTGGCCCTTGAAGACAGGGAATACCATGCTTAGGTGCAATCGCTAGCTTATGCACAAGCTTATCTATGATAGCAAGGCAAGTGTCCACAGGGCTGAGGCACAGGCGCTGCTGCGCGCAGGACGGTGAGCATGATTGAGAGCATGCTGGGCGCAAAGCCTGCGGTGGTCACACTGCCCATCGGCTCAGAGGACAACTTCCAGGGCATCATCGACCTTGTGGCCATGAAGGCCGTCACCTGGACTGGCGAGGTGCATTGCTGCATCCCGAGCTCCTCTCAGCTTCAACATTCACCAGATCCTTGCAGCAAGGCACTCGCTCAGACCGCCAGTGAAACTTTGCGCCTGAGTGCTACAGCCCAGCTTTGCTGCGGAGGCGCCAGGCTCTCTGAATTAGAGGTCATGCGACAGCAGTCCAAGATGTCCTGCTTGATAGCATGAAGGCAGAGGTGCAGAACTAACATGATAAGCGGGGGGCACCGGCATGCGAACATGTAATGCACGACATCACGGTGCGTGACAAATGAGATGATGCGGTGCAGGAGCTGGGCGCCAACTTCAACGTGGGCGAGATTCCCGAGGACATGAAGGCGGAAGCCGAGGAGTGGCACGAGAAGCTGCTGGAGACGGCTGTGGAAGTTGACGATGCTGCCCTGGAAGCCTACTTTGAGGGCGAGGTGCGGCCTCGACTCTACTGTTGATGCCATTCCCAACAGACTGTGTGAGGGTCGTACTTCTCCATTGAACATACCTGACATCCAGGGTTCTGGGGTCGAGATATCAATGTTCAGATTCAGGGATTGCCCGTCATCAGCATGAGAAGCTGGTTGTCAAAAAGACCCTGAAGGAAGTGAGGACCTTCCCTGCCTGCATGTGATGCTACTTGTGTGGTCGACATAGACATTGAGTGAGGTGGCCGGAATATGTGCAGATGCCCGACGAGGATGCGCTGCGGAAGCTGCTCCGCAAGGGTACCATTGGCAACGCATTCGTGCCCGTGCTGTGCGGCTCCGCCTTCAAGAACAAGGGCGTGCAGCCCCTGCTGGATGCTGTGACCGCCTACCTGCCCTCGCCTCTCGACGTGCCTCCCATGAAGGCAAGTCCCTACCCTTGCCATGAACGCCCTCAGCAATGCCAGAGACATGCATACTGGCTCATGAGGTCAGTCCTTAGCAGAATGAGGGGTGCGCAATAGCCTGCGGGTGTTTGTCTCGTGCTCGCTGTTAGCTCTGGCAGCCCGCGTGATACTTCTGCAGTATGGAAGCATAGTATGTCCCTCAAGTGACCATGCAATTGCTCCCAGGAGACAGCTTGCTGACTTTATGCTTCCCTTTCCTTGTCAACCGCAGCAGCCAGGATGAAGTCGCGTGCAACAACTGAATCCCTGAAGTGTCTCTGCCAAGTCTTGGAGGGGAGGTTGCCGATGGCCAGCAGTGTCGCCTCATTGTCATAGGGGGAAAAGGAGGTTGCTGTTGCAGGGATCTGAGGTTGAGAACCCGGATGCAGCAATGACCCGGAAGCCAGACGATGCTGAGCCCTTCAGCGGCCTGGCCTTCAAGATCATGGCTGACCCCTTCGTGGGCACCCTCACCTTCGTCCGCATCTACAGGTGCGCCTTGCATCTGCTTTACAGATACTCACCTCAGTCGACCTGTCTTGATGAGGCATTTTGAGCATTGCAGAGCCACTTGTATGCGGGCTCTCAAGCTGCATGCAGGCATGGCTACAGGCATATGATGTTATCGGACACCTGGAAGCAACATTGGGGAGCTGAAGCTACTGTGAAGCATGCATGTCCTTCAAGGGCATGGGCCGAGTGGTGTCTGGTACTTGCAGTGGCGTGCTGGAGGCAGGAACGTATGCGCTGTGCGCCAACAAGGGCAAGAAGGAGCGCATCGGGCGCCTGCTCATGATGCACGCCAACAACCGGGAGGACATCAAGGTTGCCAGAACAGGCGACATCATCGCCGTGGCCGGCCTGAAGGACGTCATCACGGGAGAGACGCTCTGTGACGAGAAGATGCCAATCATGCTCGAGCGCATGGAGTTCCCAGGTACAGTGCTAAACAGCTTATAGTGTTCAGTGAAGGGACTGCTGATGGCAGCTGCAGGATCCCGTGTTAAGGTCCTAGTTTTGGGGTTTGCACAAACAGACACGCTTGCGGCGGTCTCTGCTGTGGGTGTTTAAGCACCCATGCAGTGCCTGTACTCCACCATGTACAACTGAGCGATGGTAAACACTGCTTGACAAGTCATCCTAATGAGGCAAGAAGATGTCCCGGGAACAATTGTCATTGGAACAACGCGCATGGGCAACCGCAAGCTATTGCAGGATGAAGGATCTTACTGAGGTGGCTTCCTGTGCACGCATGTCAACTCAGCGTCTGACTGCTCAGGACTTGTCGTCAAGGATGCCCTTGAATCTAAGAGCAAGGGCAATGTGGAGAAGCTGAGAAATATAATATAGTTGTTCTGCCCATCCTGCTTGCACTTAGTAGGTCAAGAGTTACGGACAGGCAATTTCTTAAGGAGGTGTTGACTGGACATGCGACTGTGCAGACCCCGTCATCAAGATTGCCATCGAGCCCAAGAGCAAGAGCGACCTGGAAAAGATGAGCAACGGGCTCATCAAGCTGGCCCAGGAGGACCCCTCCTTCAACTTCAGCCGCGACGAGGAAACCAACCAGACAGTCATTGAGGGCATGGGAGAGCTCCACCTGGACATCATCGTTGACCGCCTCCGAAGAGAGTACAAGGTGAGCGGATGGCCTTGCGCGCACTGACGAGCTAGCTACATCCTGGCATCTGAGGCACAGTTGCATGACACAGCACCTGCTTTGGCGGACACGGCATAAATCTAATTCGCGGCCGACGCGCGCATCGAACGTACGCGGATAGCCCGTGTTGGTGGAACATGGCCCATGTTCGACCCAAAATGGCTCTGATGCGCTAGTTGGACATGCACCGCGTCCGAAGCTTCCAGCCGTGTCTTCAACAATGAGATGAGTGCTGGCTTCTATTGCTTAGGTTGGCAAGTGCAGCTAGTGCCTGTTGTACAGCCAGGTATTGCCAAGCTAGCTGCAGCGCTCACCGATACACAACAGAGGCGGAGGCCATGCCAGTGTGATGGTGCTGCTGTGAGGCCAGCTATGTGATCCGGCTGTTTGATCCTGCCAGTTGTGGCATGCAGGCATACTGCTGTTCTTCCCGCACTGCACTGCGGGCCGCCTTGCAAATCCCTCCGCTGCAGCTTGCACACACTGTGAGCCCCTGGAGTCTGAGGCATGCAATCATTGCTCTGCAGGTGGACTGTGATGTGGGAGCGCCACAGGTGAACTACAGGGAGTCTATCAGCCAGCTAGCAGACATCAAGTACACCCACAAGAAGCAGAGCGGTGGGTCAGGGCAGTTTGCAGAGGTGGCCATCAGATTTGAGCCTGGAGAGCCCGGGACTGGCTTTGAGTTCAGGTCAGAGATCAAGGGTGGAACTGTGCCCAAGGAGTACATCCCTGGTGTCACCAAGGTGGGGCTGCATACCTTGTCATGACACAGCAAGTGACACACACCAGGACGCAGACCTTGCAAGCTGCTCGGATAGAACTCCTTGTCGTGCATCGCACTTCTCATGCAGGCATCAGTCAGGCGCATGACCGCTAAAAAGAACTGCACGAGTGTCATGCATACATATTGCCACCGCCTGCTGCAAGGCACTGCGACGAGTGGGCTTGCCAGGTCCAGCAGTTTCTCAGCACCCTTCTAAGAAAGAACCCGTCTCTTACAATCTGAGTATCCCATTTCCCCATGCTTGCAGGGCTTGGAGGAGATGATGTCGAGCGGAGTGCTGGCAGGGTTCCCGGTGGTGGATGTGAGGGCCACCCTCTACGATGGCTCCTACCACGACGTCGACTCCAGCGTGCTGGCCTTCCAGATTGCGGCCCGCGCCGCCTTCAGAGAAGGCATGAAGAAGGGCAAGGCCCAGCTCCTGGAGCCCATCATGAAGGTATGAGTGTTTCCAACTTGTGCTTGCCTTTGTTGGGGCTGTCCGCTCTGCCATTGGACACGCTGATCGATCTTGTACAACCTCAGACTTCCCATCCTCCTGTATCAGGGTATCTGTATGCTGGCAGCCCTTGAGGAGCCTGGATATGCTGCAAGAAGAGGCCCGATGTTGCTGCAAGCAATTACTTCTGCCTTAGCATCGCACCTGGGAGCAATATCGGTGCTATCGTGCGGCAAGGACTGTAATGGAGGTCCACAGCAGTGCTGGGAAGCATGTGTGCTATCGTAGGGGGGCCTGCTAAGCTGTGTGTGCTGCGCATGCAGGTTGAGGTGACAACACCTGAGGACCACATGGGTGACGTCATCGGCGACCTCAACTCCAGGAGAGGGCTGGTTGGCGAGTTCCTTGACAAGCCTGGAAACATGAGGGTGAGCACTCTCCCCTCTCTGAGCTAAGCCGGCTGCCTTCTTCCATGCCGTTGGGTAATACCGGGCGTGTGAGGGCTCACAAGGTCATTGGCATGTCAGCAAGGCTGTTCATGTGCCGCACTTAGGAAGTTTGAGACCCCCTCTGCATGCTGTGACTGATTCAAGGCAAGCATGCACATCTTGGCACAAGTGCAGTGTGCCAGACTCTGGCACATGCATGGACACAGCGCAGGCCCTCAGCATGATGTGAGTACCGTCTGAGGTGCCTCGTGTGTGCTGCAGCTGATCAAGGCGAGCGTGCCGCTGTCGGAGATGTTCCAGTACGTGTCGACGCTGCGCGGCATGACCAAGGGCCGCGCGCAGTACAGCATGTCTCTGGAGAAGTACGACACTGTGCCCAGCAACATCCAGACCAAGATTGTGGGCGAGCACACCGCCAAGCTCCAGGAGGCTTGAGCTTAGACTTTCCTAGGCTGCGAATCCAGCAGGCAACTCTGTGTGGGGAGAGAAGCTTCAGGGGGTTCTGAGGCCGCAATCTGCCTCACTCTTGCGGGTCGGCTCACATACATGCTCAGGCGCTGGCGGTTCACTCACTGCCTCTAGGACATGTGCCCTTTGACCTAGGCATACTATCTTGCGGCTTGGGCGTCGGGAGTATCTGCATGCAGCTCTCACATGTGGCCCTGCTGTGAGCACTGTACATGTGAGCTATGAGGGATGAAGCTGATGCACAGACTAGCATCACAAGGATGAGCACTATCTGCACCGTAAGCATGGACTTTTATCGATGTCGCCGGCTGAAGCATGTGCAGAGCTGAAGTGGTATGGTCTAGCAGCAAGGCCCTATGCTGATCAAATTTGTATCTAAATACAAGGTGACAGAGACAAAGCAGAGAGGCAGCTGCAACTGCATGCAGCATGCAAGGCGGTTGAACAAATGTTACTGAGATTCTGGAACATGTAAAATGGCCATGTGAGTTGGAAAGGTCTGACAGGTGAAAGTATCATCCTGAACAGTGCCGCCCCTGGGCAGGCTGTAATTGAGGCAGACTGGACGGGTAAAGCTCAATGCAGAGAATTACTCAACCTATGGCAAGGCCATCACTCCGGGCTGATAGTTCCGGTGGCTCATAGTATGATAGAGTAGGGATGAGCTGTGAGGGAAATTACTTAGCTTTTCGGTAGATTGTGCCAACTTACGCTAAACCTTTAGGTCTCGTGAAGACCAGAGGTGTGTGCAAGCTCCGGAAGTGCTTCTGAGCGTTTCCTGCCTTGTAGCTATTGCTGTGGTCACTCTGTGAGCTGGGCGAGCCATACGACTGTCGCATTTCTTCAGGTGCTGAAGGATATCGCCCGATGTCTGAGCTGGGGCTACCATCGCCGGAGCACATACTAGTAGTGCCTTTATCTAGGCCTTGAAGATCCTGCTCTGTCTGCCAAATGGCACCTCCCATCGCAGCTACGGATCATCAGCTGTCGGCGAGATGTTCGTACCAAGGAGGTGACTGATCGGATTTCGGCATTACCTCCCCACATGGCACAGCCCGCTGCATTGTGAGCTGCCCTTGCAGCTTGAGATGCTCAGGGATTTGCCTTGGTGTGACATAGCGGTAATAACGTTGCTGGGAATGCCGATGCACACCTGAAAAATGCCGCATCCTATCCCCACACATTTCGCGGCAAAGCCATTTTTCATTGGAGCAGGCCAGCCCCTGCAGCCACCCCCTACTCAGCGCTGTCGCCTGAGCGCCTGTCAGTCGACCTCATCAGCAGCGTTTCATTCAAATAATTTAGCAGACCAGCACTCCGCGAGCCAGCAAGCCTCCAGGCCGCGTGCAGTTGCAAGTTTAGAGCAGGAAGCAACAGCCGTAAGCAGCAATGTGCAGCCATTGAGCAAGGGCCTGCACTCAGCCCCTCGGGTGCCAAAAAGCAAAAGCAACTGGAGGAAACCTAGATTACGAGTGGCTGTCGATGTTGACGAGGGTGAGTGGATGTCTCATTGTGCTTTTGAACATTTCGCATAACCTCTGCCCGGTACTTGCCGATGTCAACATTCTGCCATGCTGTGAGTTATTTGGTTGACGTAGAGGTGTCTGACCTGCAGTGTTGGGGCGCTTCTTGCATAGCCTGAACAAGTTTTGCGAGGAGGAGTATGGGCTACTCTTTGACATTCCGGACTACTCGGTGTACGAATTTGCAAAGGTGTGCATGTTGTCCATTTGCTTGCTATTGTTCCTTCTGCCTGCTGAAACTGGCTTTCTTGGTCCAAAATAACCGCTTCAAGTGCAGTAAAGCTTTCTATACCTGCAGATCTGGAAGTGCACCACAGACGAATCAAATCGCATCGTGCACGACTTCTTTGAGTCCCAGCACTTTGCTGCTGGCATTCTGCCAATCCCAGGCAAGTCTACACCTCTCTTCCCACCTCACCCGCAAGCATCGCGCATGCAAGGTGCTGCCTAAGCTGCAACCTGATACATGGCTTCCCGCCACTGCCTCATCCTGTTCGAAAACATTGGACCTCACAGTCACATGAGCACTCTTGCTGTGCCAAAAGGTGTCCCTGGGTCTGATGTGAGGGTGCAGAAGAGAGACAGCAGGTGGAGCAGTATCGCACAACACCTTCAGGACTGGCGCCCAGCCTGGGCATGCTGTGCAGGGGCGTACCACAGCCTGCAGCGGCTGCGCGGCAGCTGCGATCTGGTGGTGGTGACCTCACGGCAGCACTGCATCCGGCAGCCCACGCTGGCCTGGGTGCAAGAGCATTTCCCGGATGTCTTCCGGGAGGTCCACTTTGGCAACCACTGGGCGCTGGAGGGCAAGTCCAAGGCCAAGTCCGAGATCTGCAGGTTGGAGCCCCTGCAGACTTGCCATTAAAGATGCTTGCTGACACGTGTGCAAGCGCAGTATCCCTATTGCCTGAATATGTCCTGAGAATCGAGATAGTGGAGTGCAACCAGTGCATTCCAGAAGGCGGAGCCTTCATGGTATTGCCGGGAGGCAAGGTGGTGGAATGTTGTGAAGCAGAAATTCTTGGGTGTGTCCTGGTGGCATATCGCAGCAGCAAGCTTGACAGGAATAAAAGAGAGAGTCGCTGCATGCAGGGATATAGGAGCAACAGTACTCATAGATGACAACCCGCGCTATGCGGTGGAGTGCGCCAGCGCTGGAATTGACGTGCTCCTGTACGACTGGAATGACAGCTACCCTTGGAGCAAGACAGCCGATGGGTGAGTCCTGGTGGTTTGTCACAGATCATGCTTTGGGTGTCTTTGACATGCCCAGCCACCATACCAGGATATCCCTGCTCAATTACCCTGCTGGATCTTTGAGACAAGTGAGCGCTGGATGAGGCTGCTGCAGGACACCCTCTAGACAGCTGAGGACCGTTCAGGGAGACAGAGTCGGGACCGTGTGTAAGGCTTTGTGCCATGTGTGCAGGCCTGTGCACCCACAGATCCAGAGAGTCAGGAACTGGACAGAGGTAGAGGAGGCACTGGCGCGCCTGGGAGCAGAGCGGGAAATCGGGGCGCTGCAGGAGCGGCAATAACAGCGCTGCTCCCATGAAATGCTGCCCGCAAGGACCTCCTGTAACCACACATTGCCCTGCATCAGGCCAGGGCGCCATCTGCACAGCCAAGGTGGCTTCGAAAGGCTTGAAACAGAAACAACCCAGTCCTAGCGAGCTGCAGATGGACGTGTGCAGGGTTCTGTGCGCAGTCCTGTCAATGAGGGGAGAGCAGTAATAGGATGCGGATCTGGCAGAACTGCCTCAGCAGGGGAACTGCCATGTATTGGGACAGGCCCCACTGGAATATTAGATTTCGAATCTCTGTGCATTGCGGCGTTATTGGGGTGGAACTTACAGCTGCAGGTTTGCAGAGCCGAAGTTATTGGGGCTGTGCAAGCATGTAAGCTGCACACTCTGGAGTGATTGCAATAGGCCTGTGCGCTAGGGCGCTGAAAGAACTAGGTCTGTTGCCTGCTGGGCTTTGTGTTGACTTTGGCTTGTTATACGCCGCGTATGACTCAGTGAGTCACCCGTGCATGTGAATGTGTGACAGCTGCACGTCCTTCACCCTCAGCATGGGTCTTGAATGAGGCGGAGTGCTTTAGCAGTGCCGCGCCTCAACATTCCTTCCGCATGTATGCTTGCAAAACATGAAATCGCACACTTCCTACGTATACACACAGACCTGGATGAGTTACCAATCTGCAGCCTAGGGCTTTGTGGCGCACACCTGCCAGTGGGACCTACAGACACCTCACAATGTGTGCACAGAGGCCTTGCAATTGTCTTGCAATCATTCTGTAGTCTGAATGCATGAAGTCGGGACATCTACAGCATGCACAGCAACAAGCATGAGACATACTAACGCCTCTGTGTGCACATGACCCCTCACTACAACTCCATGTATCCCGTCAACAGCAATGAAGCACCCTGCTCATGCTCACTTTAAACATAAATACAAGGAAGTGGCACGTTGTAACTCATGAGCTTTAATATGAGCGCCAACAGCCTTGCAAATCAGCGCGCAAGATGTCTTGCAGCCCTCGCACAGGTGTTCGACACAGCCATCTTAGCAAGTTGGTCCAGTGTGCTGGTGCACAGCATATCAATGCTCGTTCCTGGACCTCAAACTTCCCTTAGACAAGGTTGCGAAACGGACATTATCCCCATAAAGGTCTTGCATTCTGGCTTTTACGATTCCCCATCCCATCAATGAGCGCCATGCGCTTGCTCCCAAGATACTTTATTTGGGCGCTGGAAAGTCCTTAACAAAGAAACTGAGTACTACTCGAATGACTTCTGGCATCTCGGCAGATGCCCTCATGCAACCACCTGGCGCGCCATTAGATACATGGCCCGCACAGGCAATGTTGTCGCTGAGACGCTGTGCTGCCAAAGAAGAGCAGCCTAGGCACTCAACGCTCAGAGGAGCGCCGTTCACATGCAGCGCCGCACAAAGGCAAAGCAGGGCATGCACCCATGCTTGGGGGCGATTCATGGCCATGGGAATATAGTTGTTGCAGCCTGCTGCCGGTCGTCCACCCTAAAACCCCTTCCATGGCCATATTAGCATCACCCCTGGCCCCAAACCCAACGCAGTTGCAACAACACGCAGAGCGCCTCAGGAGTTTCATGGTTCGGGTCAGTGCACACACAGCACCTTGGTGCTCTTCAGTCTGAGGCTTTCCATGCGCCAACAAACTGGCATTTTGCGGCCTTGGATCATCCTTATGCCACTATCATTGTCTCTGGGCCTGGTGCTGGCTGTCAGCAGCAGCAGCGGCCCCTGGAACAACTGATAAGCTGTCACTCCGCAGGACCCCCCTGGCATGCATGCATGCGCTGCACCAGCAAACCCCGGGCCTCCTGCAGCTGCTTGCCTTGCCAGGTCCTGCATGCCCCTGCTGGCTGGGCAGTTGTTCTGGCTACGCGTCTTGTTGTGCTATCACGTCTCCTGCATAGGTGGCTCCTGACAGGCCTCGAAGGCAGACAGGATTGCCACAAATGTTAAGCAGCACCCCTGCGCTCCCCCTCACTGGCTGGCTTGTCTTGTGTGGCCCGAAGAGGCATAAACAGGCCTGACCCCCACTCCAAGCGGTAAGAAATTCTTGCGAGACCATCGCGCACACACTCGACCTCCACGGCCAATTGCACTTCCTAATTAATCCTGGTTCAGGCCACTCTTCTACGGCTGATGGCTATTTGCACCTTGCCACAGGAACAAACGCCCAATCAAGCTTCATCAAGTCATTTGGATCCATCTGCTGGCACTGAGCAGGGTTCATGCGGGCTCCAGCCCAGACAGCCCATTTTTTTGCGTTGACAGCCAGATCAGTGCGTCCCTTTCCGGCCGCTGGATTGCTCTGCTATGCTTCTGGCCAGGTTACATGGACTTTGCCAGTTAAGGTCTCCTTGGTGTCTGTTTCACTGGCCTCAGCTCGCATGGCAGACATGCTTCAATGCTCTCGAGGCAACTTGGTCTCACTGCTGCCAAATGCCCACCGGAGCCTGATCTGGATCTGGCATAGATAAAGCACCTTGCTCCTCTACCACAATAGATGATTGTTCCGCAAGGAGGGATGCAGACTCTGCATTAGAGTCCTGCAGCCGACCCTGCTGCAAAATTTGGCTCCTCATATAGATGCTAAAATCAGGGTTACTGGATGTGTCGTGGCAACTCACAAGGATTGCAGGCAGTAGCCCAGACTCACATGAGGCAGCGCCAGCGATGCATCACTGGCAGCCACATCTGCGAGGTCGCCTGATCAGGCCACTGCCCGGGCACGATGAGGCCGCCTACAAGCTGCCCCCTTGCAAAGATTAGGGTTGGGGTGGTGGGGTCCAGGGGGACTGGGCCTGCCTCAAAAGGCAACGGGGCCCGGCTGCAGGGCTCGCTTGACTGTGAGGAACTTGTTGCCTATCTGCTTGCCGTTCAGGTTCTGGATGACGTAGTCTGTCAGGCCAATCTCCTGGAACTCGCAGAAGGCATAGCCCTGCATGATATTGCAATGCTTTCATGCTTGGCACAAATTGCTATTGGGCTGCAACAGAGTACGTGAGAGGATATGGAAGCTGAGCCATTCCAAGCCCATGCTGTCTGAATGCTACACGACAAAAGAGCAGCAGCCAAGCATGGCTGCCCATGAGAGCGAGAGCTGTAGCACCCAGATACATGCGTGACAAACAATCCAGGCTAAGAAAATCACCAGCAAGGTACTGGTCAGATAGGCGCAGACGCCAATCCAATTTGTTGTGCAGCCCAGACGCTGTGAATGAAGCAGAGGCCGTACAAGGAGCGGAAATGCGCACCTTGGAGTTGCCAGTATTCTTGTCCATGACCAGATTGAAGGCCTTCAAGCTTCCAAATGGCAACAGCAGCTCCTTGACCTGCATATGTTGTTAGTCAGGGCTCTCCTAGCCGCTCATGCAGGACATGCTGTGGCGTATGAAGTCTGTAAACTGAAGCTGTCAGTACACCACCAGATTACACTGAGCCAAGGCTGCCAGACCATCACATCTGACCTGCTCCTACAGGAATGACCCCTGCTGAGTAAATAATAACCCACCCACACAGCATCATGTATGTCACAAAGGCATGCATGTCACAAAGGCATGCTGGGTAACGGAGGGAAATTCTCAGCCATTTCATACAGCACCCTGGCACCGCCAAATCTGGCAGCCACTTAGCATTGGGCATCCAGGGCAGGCTGCCCCTGTGCACATGGTCTGCAGGAGGAGTGACTGAGGTAGCGCTGACCTGGTCTTCGCTCCAGTCGCAGGGCAGGCCGCCAATGAATAGCTTATGCGGGGAGTCCTGGACCACAGTCTTCACGATGTCCAGGGAAGACACGTCCATGGTGGGGTCCGGCTCAGTCGGCCCCAGCATCAGCGACACATTGATGTCATAATTATTGGGCCTTCGGATCTGCACGCACACACCCCACAGGTTGAAGGGTGCACCTTTCATCCCCAGCGCATGGGGGAACTCTACACCAGTAACAGCTGCTGGTTGCAGCACTCATGGGTGAGATGGCTGTCCCTTGGATACCAAGATGAAGCGCATGATTTGCCTTCAAGGGTACACGCGCCAGGTGAACCAGGCATTGTCACGAACAGTACATATAAGGCATGGCCATGAGCACTGCCGCTTCTCTTTCAACACAGCATGAGCAGCATAGTATGATCTCGTACTGGATTTGCACTAATGAACCATGCCAGCAAATTCTATCTCTTCTGCAGACATACGAGACCAGGTTGGCCCTGAAAGTCCCAATGTGCAGACATAAAAAAACCAGGTTGGTAGTCACAATTTCGGTCACCACAGCGCACCCGCAAGTAGGAGTCCTTGAAGGCGACGCCGTCGAAGGCCATGCAGTTGGAGGCTTCCTCCACGCTGCGGAACTCCAGGAAGGCGTAGGACTTATCGCTGTAGATCTTGCAGGAGGCGATGGGGTACCCCGCAGACGCGCAGCCCCCTGTGCTGACCATCAGCTCATAGATGTACTGCCGCAGGTCCACCTGCGCCAGCACCGCAAAATTCAACTCCTGGGAACACTCATGCTGCTGCAAATACCACATGAGCCAATGTCATGATACATTGTCTCCCCTGGTTGAAGATGCGACAGTGAGTGCTGCTTTTGGCCTGGGGAACCAGCTTCTGCCCCACGTTCCAAGTACGCCATGGCGCACTGACGGTGGCGTAGGGGCAAAAGGGGAGAGCAGTGGAGCAGAGCAGCTGATAACAGGTGGTGTGCACAAAGGCTCGCGCAAAATGACCCAAAGGCTTGGCCCAAAGGCTTGCACACAGTGACTCTTTAGTCTTGGGAAAGGCTTACGTCCTCAGTGTCTGGGGGGAGGCCGCCAACATAGATCCGCCGAGCTGGGCGTGCAGCGTCCGGGTTGAACATCTGGTAGCGCGCCTGCGCAGACAATCATGAATTGTTCCCAGTACTCCTTGGGAGGGGCTGCTCACCCGCATTGCTTCTGCTTCCTCACAATTTACTGTCTTGACAGAGTGGGGGAGAAGATTGCAGTATAGAGGGACACCGAACAGTCAATTCCTGAATGATGCAAGCACAATGGCACATCAGCAGAAGCTTGAACAGAAGAGGTGCAACATCCAGCCGGCGCCATCCCAATCGCGCTAGCTCATGCGCAACAGGACATCAGATAGCTTGCCAGACATTTTCAGAGGACAGGCAGGCAAGGCACAGGACATGTTAGGACACATGAAGGGTACCTGGATCTGAGAGGCCCAAGCCCTATAATGTGCCAGAGTTCCTGCCAGCTTGGCAATGTGAGCATCTTTGGCTCGCAGCTGCTCTGCCAAGCTGAGGGGATCTATAGACATTCCTGCAACACCGCAGCCAACAACATCATACACTCAGCCATTTAGACCTGTCAGAAAGTGCAAGCACTGCATCTTCACTCTTCCAGAAGACTGCCCTTACTGAAAAGGGCTATTGAGTGCATACAATCAAAACCAAGAGTATGTTGCTTGCTCACTTCTACAGCTGCACTGTAACATTCCCAGCTGCATCTCACAGCGCCCTTCAAGGAAGGTCCTTTGATGGTGAGCACTGTTGCTCAGTGAGGGACAAGTGCTTGTTGGAGGGTGAGGGCTGCTGCTGACCTGCCATTGCTGGGCCCAGAACATTCTCTGCGTAGCTTGAGCTCGCCACCTTGCCGTTTGACTTGATGTCCAAGCTCCTAGGCACACTGCACGACACTGCAAAGTGTGTGACCTTTCTGGGCCTTACCATATCTTCAAGGGCTGCAACGGCCGTTCCGTTTACCTTTGGAGGTAGAATGCATCAAGCTGTTTCAATGATAGTCACAGCACTGGTGTGTGCTCGCAGGATGCCTACACACTTTATCATGCTCTGAGAAGACATCGACTGTGCTATGTCCGGGAACCTTGAGTATTGCTGCTTCAGTGCTCACCCTTCTATGTACATCCGCAGCTCTGGAAAATCACGTTTCGCTTGCAGCACTTCCGGGTTGGCAATGTGCCTGCACAAGTCAGGCGCCCAAACTCTTTCTCCTCCCTCAGTGACGACCAGTCATGCCTCTCCTGAGCAAGCAGCATTTCTTAACGTGCTTACTGCCGTCCACGATGCTCGATAAAGCAGGTAAAGCCTCACTGGTGAATCAGTGCCCAGTCCAATATCAACACACTCGTCGCCTAAAGGCAACGCAGCGAGTACCCTCGTACTGGCAGGGGGACGCCAAAGGCATATGTGACCGATTGTTACGCTCTGTCACAGACCCAGATCAGGCGGAAAACCAGGAAGCCTTCGGAAGGTGGCGCACGCAGGATATCAATAAATCAGCAGCGCGCAGGTGTACATCTTCATGCTAAGCAGGCATGATGGGAAGGCCACTATTGCGTACTGGCAACAGAGGGAAGCCAAAAGAGCACAATGCATTCCTGGATGCCTAGTTGCAGCTGCATCTGCGACACAAGCCGCCTTCTCTCGTCAGAAAGGAGGGCCCACCAAAGCTGAGCCTTCCGCGCGTCCGCTGGCCCGCTCGCCTAGATGAAGGGCCCTTCTGCAATGCCGGGCCTCTCCTGGCACTCCTGGGCCGCAGCCTCCGGCGGCAGTAGCTGGAGGAAAGGCTGCAGCAGTACACTCTGGGTGACGGAACCAGCACGCACCCCCTTTTGCAGCCGGCCCAGCGCTGCTCGCTCCGCTGCTCCCGGACAATCCGCCCTTTGCAATGGTCCCGGGGCTACAGTGTCACGCTCTGCACAGCATCCTTGCGTCTCCACTGGCGCGAGCCATCTCCAATACACTTTACTCACCCGGGGCAAATGGAGCCCGATCAGGCAACCGGAAGCTATGACGTCGGGTCGAAACTGTCCACCTCAGCCCGGATGTACCGCCCGAGTCAGAAGCCTGGGCAGCCGTGGCGGCGCCACAGCGTTCCGGGCGGAGGTCCTACAATCCCCCGCAGCGCTGCGACGCCATGAGCGGGCAAAAGTGCAAAAAGGGCGCGACCTCAGCAGTAGCTTTTCCACCGTCAGCTGGCGTCATGATTGACGAGTCCTCAGAGGAGCCTAATCACCACTCTTCACAACTTACGCCCCCAAGATATCTCACAAGATATCTCTCATTCACTTTATCTGTTCCTGTGGCTGCAGGAGTTCCCTGTTCTGAGCTGCTCACTGCTGAGTCTTCTGTATACTCTAGAGTAAGATCTTTGCACACAAGCCTGCATGGCTGAGAATCTGGCAATGTACGCCGGCATCAACTGCTGTTACATTGGTTCCTCACTGGTATTGTAAATGGATGCTGCACTTCCTGCCATGAGCCATCATGCCTTGACCTCTCACGCAGCTCTGCAGATCCATCCCTCCTTACAAGCAGCACCGTCTGACTCCTTGTCCCGTACTCAGCGCCCTGCACAGAATACTTTGTATGCAGTCATCAGACCTGCGCCATCTCAGCACGAGTGCATCATACAGGGATTGTTACAGCAGGAGATGTGTCGGAGATTGGCCAAGATAGAGGCGTTGCCTTGCACCTGCACAACCCTCCTCAGCGCCCTTTCTAGGGCTGTTGCAAAACTGTGTGCACATGCATTGCGCATCTCTCAGGACAGGCGAATGAGGCACCTTCAACTGGAAGGGCTCCACAAAGATGGAGCTGAGCTCCTGCTCTATGGATGCAGGCATGCCTGTCTGAGGCAGCTGGCTCTCCTCCATCACTTTGGCCCGGTCTCCAAGCACGCCATCAAACAGGGAGGCCCACACGCGGCTGCCACCCAGAACACCCACATCGTTCATCAGTGTCTCTACTCTCTCCTTGCCCTTCTCCACCTGCATTCATAGCGCAGCCTGTCAGTGAGGCATGCGCTCCTCAGGTGCCCCTTAGACGTGTTGCTTGCGATGTGCATCAGTCCTGCAACCTGCACTACAGCCGGCAAGTTGAACGCTTTTGCGCAAAGCACAAATGTGAATCCTTGGTCTAGCCACAATTATGCATGTTATGTGACGCTCCCTGCACGACAATCAAGGACCAAGGTTGAGACAAGGAGTGGTGCACAGACCTAGTACCTTGGGCCACACATCCTGCAGCACCCCATTGCTGAGCCCATACAGCTGATGCTCCAGCTTGAGAGGCCTCCTCCCTGCTGCATCCTTCCCACGGTTCGTCAGGTAGCCAAACTCTCCGCTCACAAGGTCTGCTACACAAAGATTGAAGCCATTGTACTCCTGCGTCAAGGCATTCTACCTCAGCTTATCTCAGCTGCATATGAATGCACCAGGCAATCATGAGGCTCTCGACAGGGAACAAGCCAAGACAGGTAGGCACAAGGATCTGCCTGCCCTGACAATACTTTCAGGAACCCTCAGGCAGTGGCCTTCTGCATCAGAGCAAGCCGCTGGCGTGATTACAAAGGGCTTGACATGTCAGGTCCTGAATGTCACCTCAAGCCGCAGAGTCTTCAAGTATTGCATGGGTGACAAGGTGCTGTTGAGGAAATTGACTGGCAGAGCTCCCCTGCTGCGAGCATCTGTCACCCTATCAAAAGCTGGCTGCAAGGCACCAGAGCTTCATCAGCTTAGGCGAACAGGTTACATTGATAGGTGATCATAGTAAAGACACTTCATGCCAGTACATGCGCGCAGAACGCTGCTCCGGCTCTGCGTTCTGCTGTCACCACGGGTCAGTCAAATGCGCCATCACAGGTCAGTGAATCCCGCTAATTAAAAGGGAGCGGTGGGCCTGAGCATGCACCTCGCGGAAGTTGGTGAGCCAGGCAACCCTCCCACTCCTGGTCACGCCCAGCCACGTCCCGCCTCCTTTCAAGTCCTTCCCAGCCAGCAGGTCTGGATGGTCTTGCCAGAAATGCGCCGGTGCGGTTGGCCTGCAAAAAATGCACATGCATTGGTGACAAAGGTGTTGAACCTTCACTGCTGGGTCCCTGTGGGCTGCAAAATTGTTCAGAAGGTTGTCAATGCCTTTAGTACTCCGCCATTCCTTCTGCAAAGGGAGTGTTTGCAGGGCACATGCACAAAGGCCGCACCTCTCCTGGTATTCTTCCCGGTTGAACGCCAGCAGGAACAACAGTGTTGGGTGAACGTCGTAGAAGAACAGAGCTGTGCACATGCTGGTCCCTTTACTGACTCAGCGCATAACATGCAACTCTATCTTCGCAATTTAGAAGAGGCGACCCCGTCCGCACTGCAGTCAATTACGTCACACGCAGAGTTCCAGTACGGTTGTCTTTCAGGAGACTTGATGCTGGTTCGAAAGCATTTTCCGTTCATATAAAGTTTGCTCAATAGCTTCTCCTTCGCTGGAAGCTGGTGTCAGCTTCACTATTTCCGACGTGACCCTGATTGCCGCACATACCATCGTGTCCAATCATATTCAATCCTCTGCATATTGATATCTGATTGTTACGGCTGCAGCACAAAGGTGACAAGACTGTCAACCTCGAGTATAGCTATCATGGCATCTGAGCAGAGTGGCGCCCCTGTGGCTTCTTCCGGCCATGCTATGCCCGTGAAGAAGGATCTGGAGGAGTGAGTAACTCTGCTCGACCTATTTAGCAGTGCACACGAGTCCTGAACGACGAAAGGCTCCAGCATGCCTGTCACCAGCCGCAAGAGACGGCATTATCATCAGCGATCAAATATCTTTGCAGCGCCTGGACGGGGCTCCGCGGCGGCTATATGTTCTTCACAATTGATGCTGTGCAGGAAGAATGCAAGGATCGCTGAAGATGAGGTGGACGCCTCAGACATTGCTGCCATCAGGTGGGGTGTCTGTCATCGCTGCCTCTAGCCAAGACGTGTAGTCTACATTCTTTGGCATCAGCAAGTCGGTAATTTATTCGCAGGGACAACTTCATCACTGGAGAGACAAATTTCAAGCAGGACATGGACTCTATCAAAGGCAAAGCAGAGCAGCAGGGCACTGCACAGCCAGACTTGCGAGATGCTGCAAAGGACATCAAGAAGGTCAGGACGCTCATATGAACACCCTGCTTCATTGTGCTGGCAGCTCATTCACCTGTCAATGCTCCACAGCCTCAGAGCCCTCTGCCCTACCCACATTTGAGGATTCAACTACCAAGAGCCGCAGTGTATCGTGCAGGATATGGCGGCCAAGCACCCAGAGACTGCATCAAACCGTGCGTCATGAGATGTGGTAATGTCCAGTTTGCTATCAAGCATGGCATGAGCGTGCTTCTGGTAGGGGTGGAATTGCCAAGGCGACATGCGCTAGACGACAAGCCGATGAGTGTATGTATGCTGACTCTGGAGGGTCATCATACAAGAGCTGGACTTGCCAGTCCCAACATGGCCTGAAGCAGTACAGTTGTGCTCCATGCCCAATACGAACAGCTCAGAAGAAGTGCGCATTTACACGAATGTCCTCGAGCTAGCGCAGGCACTTGCAGCACCATCATTGAGTTTGAAAAGACAGTTGTGACATGGGGTCCATTCAGGCAAGCGCAAGGAGTGCTATTACTCACACAGCAGATCCTTCTTCGCACTGCTACGTACTACGTTAGTAACCTTTCACCTAAGCAAATTATCGCACATGTATCATCAACCAGGCAACTCAAGGCACAGGGTCAACAGTAATCCTAGGATTCGCCTATCATCGACTCACTATTCTTCGATGCGCAAACACTGCAGCTTTGCATTTTTGGCCAGAATATGACTCATGGTTGTGCCCACCCATGGTTGCACCTCCCTTCTGACTCTACTTCCGGCCCAGCTTTCTTTCCCTCTCATCTGTGGTGGATATGCTGAACCCACATAAAGGTTTTGCTCACTAGTAGCATTACAGCAAGAAGCAATTTGCGTAGCTTGTCCAGCATCAACTTCTCCTGCCGTCTCATCAGGAATGGTCCCCAGTCTGCTGAGGAGCAGAAGGGCCGTGTGTCACGCCTTCCGCCCTTGCTGGACATCACCCCTGAAAGCCTGCAACAGCTGTACACAGGAAAGGGCATCAGCATAAGATCTACTGCAAGTCTCTTGACCCATCATACTGTGCGATGCAGTGCCAGCTTGCTCAGAATTTTGGGGACTTCACACAGGACTCGAAGCAGCCAAGCATGGCCTTCTGGCTTGGACCAACAGAATCTTTCACAGTCACCAGCATGTTTGCATTTGTGGAGATCTTGCACTGTAAGCATCCCACCTTTGGCACCAGGTCCCATGACTCTGGGCCTCTTGCTGGCGGGCTGCCCGCTGCCCTCATCTGAGCGCCCGCCGCTGGGCTTGCCCTGCCCGTCTGCCCGGCCCCGCCCGCGTCCGCGCCCGCTCTGCCCGCCTCTGCCTTGCGGACTCGGGCCTCCAGGAGGCTTCAATGTGATCGGCCCTGGTGGCCGCAGAGTTATTGGCGCCTGTACAAGGGATGGCTCAGGAATTGAGTGCCAGGTGCCAGTCATGGGCTGCACATTGTACCCACTGACATATACTTCTGCCTTGAGAAGATGTCCACTGTGACTTCAAGCAGTTAGTTGCCCCTGGTACAGAGTCTGTTCTGGTGCGCCTAGGAAGTCAGAGATATGAGCAAATTTCAAAGTGGGGCATGATATGATCTCCCTAGCCTCAGGAACAAGACCAGAAGCATGCGTCACCTGAGGCGGCCTCTGCTGAGGATGCTGGATCGCGGGAGGGCCTCTCTGCCCAGGCGCCTGCAGCGTGATGGGCCTGGGCGGCATCTGCGCATGCTGCTGTCCTGGCGGCGGAAGCGTGATAGGCTGCACACAGGGTCACTGCCTTCAATGCGAGCTCCATACCATTGTCACAAAAGATTCCAGGGGATGTGGTTCAGCACGATGACTATCCCCTGTCAGTGGAATGCACTGTGCCCCATATGTGTGCTGGACACATCTCACAGCATTGGACCAATCAATGTGACACACACAGGGTCGAACAGCTCCGCCAAATATCAAGAGATGCTGCACCTGCTGAGGACGAGGGCCATGCTGCTGTTGTGTTTGTCCAGGTCGCGCCAGAGTGATTGGCCGAGGGGGTGCTGCCAGTTGCCCAGCGGGCCTGGGCAGGGGCTGCGGGATGGGTAGCTGCACAGGGGGCCGCTGCTGCCCGGCTTGCTGCTGCCCTGGGCCGCCCGGATAGGCGGGGGCCAGATGAGGCGCTTGCTGCCCCAGCTGCTGCTGTGGCGGCAGTTGCTGGCCATACTGCTGCTGACCATGCAGGGGGCTCTGCATGCCCTGCTGCGGAGGCGCCAGAGTAGGCGGCTGCGGCAGCGCCTGCGGCTGCCATGCCTGCTGTGGCTGCTGCATGGGTGGCGGCCCAGGCAGCTGCTGCGGCTGCCCCTGCTGCTGCTGCTGCATGGGCATGGCGCCCTGCTGTGCCCAATGCTGCAGCGGTGGCTGGTGCGGCTGCTGCTGTGGGCCCTGTGCTCCTGAGGGCTGCCCTGGCTGCCCCCATGCAGGCTGCTGTGGCGGCTGCAGCTGATACTGCGGCTGGCTGTCCAGCGCTTGCTGCATGCCTGGCGGCTGCTGCTGCTGCTGGTACTGTGGCGCAAGGCCCTGATTGCCCTGAAAGCCTCCAGGCTGCAGGGTTTGCCCTGCATATGACAAGGAATCTTAGGAGACCCCCATCGCACACATGGCCTGCAGCTTCTCACGCTGCCACAACGTCTTCGACTGGCAAAGGAAAACTGAAGCAACATATCATACAAGGCGGTGAATTCTGCAGATGCGCAAGGAAGTGCACATAGGCAGCGCTCTTCCTTGCGCATCTGCAGGAATCATCAAACTGACATGTATCATGTATACTCAGTAGTAGACAAGGCATACCTTGCTGAGGGCCAGAAGGTGCAGGCATGCTCAGGCCCACTCCCAGGGCTTGTGCCAGGGCTCCCAGAGCCCCAAAGTCAATCCCTGCAGGCGCCGGTGCAGGCGCCTGACTTGGCTGCGGCTGTGGTGACCCAGGCGGTGCCTATAACGCATACCTCACATCCTCAGACACATGGCAGGGCCATGCAGGAATACATCAAATCAACCATGTCCCTGGCAATGCCCTATAAGTCTTGGATACAAGCATTGGGCCTTGCCAGGGGGCTCTGCCCTGAAAGCCTGCAGGGCAGCTGCATCAGAGGAGAAACGAGGTGCAATGGGAGTGTGTAGCAGATGCAGTGCGCTGACCTGTGCGGGGGCGGCTGCTGCTGCTCGTCGAGGGTCTGCAGAGCGCTGCCTAGGGTCTGCAGAGCGCTGACGTGGATCTACAGCCTTTGGCTGCAGTCCTGGCACATGCAGCGGCGCCTGTACATGGGCGGGGCTCGCAGACTGTCCTGCAGGAAACATGAAGCCCTGTCAACCCAAGGGCTAGCTTAAAGCCTATTCTCCCTTGACGTGCACTATATTGCCAAACACAGGCCCCATCGGCTATTGTCAGACTTGGCTGTGACAACACCCTGATGCAGGGTGCTCCTCTCACAGCAGTGAGAAGCACATGGCAAGCCCTGAAACTAGCAGCATGAGCAAGGTGAAGGCGCTGCTCCAGATCTTGACCATCACACAAGTGAGGGCCCTACCTTCAGGATGCACTGGCGTGCCCTGTGATGGCCTGCTGTCCTCCAGACCCGCAGAGGCGTGATGAGGGCTGATACTGGCTCCTGCAAATGACACATGTACTGTTTGTGCATGCATTGAGCAGGGGCCAACATCAGTAGACTTCTTCTTGCTTGGAAGGCTCCGAACCACCCTTTCAGGTCACCAGTTTGCAGACACACCCATGCGTTTGTTAAGCAAGGCCTATGCCCACAACTAAATTGCTATGTTCACTTCGTTCAGCACACAAGACCGGCTTTAAAATGCCATGCGTCACATGACCTCCCAGTTGAGCGAGTAACTCCATGTGTGCAGGCTAGACCAGCAAAACAAAAGCGCACTTGGCAGCAGGGTGCCAGGCACATGACCGGGTGACGCAGAGGGTCTCTCGGCCAGGGTGTGCTCCGGCGAGGCGACGTGCAGGGGCGAGGACTTCTGCAGAGCCTGCTCTGTGTGCATGATGTGCTGGCCCCAGTCCTGCAGACACATTAATGTCATCTTGCAAGCAGCAGGAGCTACAAGCCTGATGCCACCTTAGAGCTCCATTCAACCAAGTCGCATGTCAACTAGGAGGGCTGCCTCCTTGACAGACTCTCCTCGCAGATATCCCTGTCTCCCTTGAAGACAGCAGCAATCTCCAACATCACCTCATTGCGGCCCCACTGCAAGAGACATTAATTAGGGCACCCCTGACAAGTCTCACCGACAGGGATGCCCTAGAATCCCGAGACATCTTGCAGCCGGAGAGGATGTTCAGATGCAGTGGCCGTACCTTCAGGTGGACGAGCAGCAGCAGCATCTGGTCGGTGCCCAGCTCCTCAGGAAGGCCATCAGACTCGCGCCTGAGATCTCGGCCCTCTGCCAGGTAGGCGGTCTTGATCAGGCGCTCCGCCAGGTCAGACGGGGGGACCAGGTACCCCTCGACGCCCCCAGAGATGTCAGAGATGCCGCACCTGCCCCTGCTGCTGTACTCGGCTGCAGCATCTGTGAACTCCTGCTTAGGACCATGCTCGCTCCTGCAGACAGGGGACACTAATTAGGACACCTGCGATCGTCTTTGCATTGACCCCTAGACTGTGACAGTGAGCAGCAAGGTGGCAGGTCAGAACCTGACGGCAATCATTGCCAAACGAAAGACTTAAACACAACTTATGGCATTGATCTTTTGCCACAAGAGGTGCAAATAGTGTCATGCCAACATTCAGGATGGCTGTCACAGAGAAGGGCGCTTGCAAGACCTTGCAGCGTATCCTGCTTGCTGACAGCCAGCAGCTGATGTCAGTTGCGGGCTTACATCACACAAGAATTCGAGCGCACAGTGACTTGGCGCACCATGCAATTATTTGCACTTCATCTGTAGCGCATTATCACAGCCAGGTTCTGACCACCAGCGAGGGGCAGTGCCAAATGACATGTGAGTTGCCTCTGGTATGAGCAGCATCTGCAGGGGTCCTCCAAAGTACTGGCCAGGCTCACAGGGGCTGGGTGATGGCTCTCAGGATTTGCCAGCAGTCTAGAACTATGGCTCTCACCGTATGATGGCGACAGAGCATGTCCTGCGCCGGGAGTGCCTCAGCTCCTCGCAGAACTTCTCAACTCTGTCAAATGGCATGCGCCCCTTGATGTGCACCTGCACACATCCTCTGAATTTCAGAGTTTGGACAATGAGAGTCTCATCTGGGGTTGCGCCTGCTTGAGAGCTCCCAAGCTGCTACGGCATGCCAGATGCTTTCAGTGCAGAAATAGGGAATGTTAGATCGCATTCACAGCGTCCTGGCAGGCGCTCCTGCAAGCTACATGACAGCGATCGCTGCAGACAGGGGCCCTGCCATCCATCTTATGGAAAAGGTGAGGCCACAGGGGCTTACATCCTGCTGTCCGAGAAGTTGTGCAATGTCTGCAGGGCCTGCCAGGTAATCAGCCGCTACCGCCAGAGACTTGTGTGCAATCCCGGTCACACTCCCAGACCACACCTGCACGCATGCCAGAAGCCTGAGCAATCCCTCTCGTGTGTGCCTCCTCTCTATGTGAGGTGCAGAGCTGGCCCTGTCTGCTGTGGGAAGCTCGCCGCCCTCAGATGCTGGTAGCATGGTGACATGGTGGAGCTGTGTAAAGTGTAGAGCCTGCACCAGCTATCATTCATATAAAGGGTCACACGAGACCTGAGGGGACCTGAGTTGCTGCATTATAGCTGCCAAAGCAGGCATTGGCAGCAAGCAGGAGGAGGGGGATGCTCACATCGGGAGAGCGCCCAGTACAGGAGGCAATGATGGGTGCCAGATCTGGCACCGCCTGCCAGCGCGCCGCCTCAGCGCTGAGGGGCTCCTCTTCAGGCGCCTCCTCTGCCATGTCATCGGCTGGCTGCTCGGCAGCCTCCTCCTCACCGCCAAAGTCCTCAAATGCTTCGAATTTTGTCTTGGCTGGGGCATTTGCCGCTTCCTCCCGAGCTCTCTCCTGCAATACACAAGTTGCACATAAATACAGGGATGCCACATGTTAAGGTGCGGCATTGCTGGGGCATGTGCTGATCCCTCTTCATATCATTCCTGTCACACCAGCGGGAAGTTTTTCCCTGTTCCAGCAGAGGTGAGGGAGGGGTCCCATGCTGGAAGGCATGCATGTGGTCCAGGACCTGCTCGCTCGCCCCTTTCATGTCGCATGGAGAGAGAAAACACAGATGGCTGAAGGGCAAGATGATCATAGGGCAGGTCAGCCCCTGGAAAGGTCTGATGGATCATCAGAAGCCCCATAGCGTGAACGGATATCAAGGCATACAGGAGTGGCACCTTGATCTTGGCCCAGTCAAAGCTGCTGGTGGCCGCCAGAGATGTGGCGCCCCCGGAGGAGAGGCGCCCCTCCAGCGCGCTGGGCGTGCTGGGCTTCCCGCCAGACTCCTCCTTCACTGCATCCCCCGGCGCAACCGCGTCTGCAGCCCCAGTTGATCCTGCAGCAGGAACCAAGATCAGCTCATGCTACCAGGTAGAGCACATGCACTCCCTGCAACAGGCTTCTTCCCCATGTGCTCAGCATTGCTCATGCATCACGACTGAGATACACAGACAGTGCACCAGGGCATGCATGCTGACCTCAGCGCCTTTCTGGCAAGCATGCATCACACCTGTGGCATAGATAGATGAGGTTGAATACACTCTCACAAGTACTAGTGCATGTCATGTGCCAGGTTCAGGGCGGACCTTCAAGGACCAGTGGCCTTGAGGGTTGCTCAGAGCCAGAGTCCTCAGCAGCTGGCTCTTTCTTATCCACCTGGCTCTCCTTCTTGTCTGCCTGATACTCATCGCCCGCCAGCGTACTGGTGCGCCAGTCAATAGTGCCTGCAGGACGCACCAAGCATTGGCAACAAACGCCACTGAAGCTGGTCAATGTCAGGCGGTGCTTCACATATCAAAGCAGTTACCGACTTACACAAGCCTACTGCCACACCAGCAAGTATGAGCTGCCTGCCCAGGATGCACAAGTGTTGTCCTTGCTCCTGTGGTAGGCCTACAGTCAAGATCAGCAGCTATCTGTGCCTTGCAAGCTGTCTGGCACTACAGCAAGTCTCGAAGGGCCCGAGGTAGCAGGTTCCATGGAGAAGGCCTACCGGCAATGCCCTTCTCCTTGGCAGCTTCCAGGGCGGCTGCGGTCGAGAAGCGTGCGGCGGCTGTGCTGTCGAGAACGCTGTTCTTCAGACTCTCCTCCTCCCTTTTCCTACGCCACTCCTGCTGCTCCTGCATAGGCCAGTGACACATCTGTCCACAGAGCTCTGTGTAAGTGGTATGGCAAGACTCAGATCCTGAATTACTGTGTGAATGGCTTGCCATAAGCTGGGACTCAGCTGTGACTCAGCTGTAGAAGTCTCAATGTGACATCAGGACACGCTCTCTTGTTGATGCAGAGAACCCAATGCAGTGAGATGCAAAAGGGCCCATGGACCGCCTTGAGCCAGACCTGCCAGGCATGATAGTTCTGGCGCCAGGCGCTACTTTGGCGCTCTGTCACATCGGGTCGATGAGGCCTTTTGGCTGCTTGTCCCAGCTGCGGAAGAGGTGACACAGCAGAAAACTGAGAGCCAGGTCGTGGTACTTCCCTGTGGCGGATTGTGTTTGGCTGCTCGTGAGCTGTGAGAAAGGAGGCATAGCATTACCTCAGAGGCCATGTCATGCGATTCCATGTGGCAGATCCTGGTCGGGGTGACCTCGCCCCGGAGCACCTTCCCGCGGAAGTCCTGGTTCTTCTCGTCCTTCAGGTTGTACAGCACGCTCCGCATCTTGCCCCGGAACTCCTCGTTGTAGCCTCCTGCAAACAAGGATGCATGCTATCAATACAGTAATGACCGAGCCACCAGATCATGCACCCCTCTCCAGCATGATGCATACTTCCGGCCAGCGGCCACACAGGGAACCTCACGTGTCTTGCAGGCATATCAGGTCTCTCATCTGAAGGTGCACCGTGCGCCGGTTCCAGCTATAGCAGCAGAGGAGAGCACAAGGTGCACCTTTGGAAGAGGCGACCTATATGCATGCAAGAGCTTGTATGGAGTAAGGCTGACGCAGGCAGGGGAGGATGGGTATAGAGCAGGATTTGGCTTTGGGGAACCCACCAAAATGCTTGTGCATGGTGTCATCAATGCGCACAGCCAGCGCCTTAGTATCTGTATTGGTCCCCTCGCGGCCTGCTGCTTTGGCTTCTGCGACAGCCTTGTCCAGGTGGCCCTTGATAAGCTCCACATACTGCAGGAAAAGGATGGTCAGATAAGGAAGCTTCAATGAGGCATGCTGGGATGCCATAAAGAGACCGCTGCCTGATTGAGTCTGCCTCAAACCTGCAAGCCATGACAACTCGAAGGATCCCCAAAGCAAAATCTCGTACTAGAACTGCTGCTCTGCATGACTCCAAAAGAATACACTTCCAGCTTGAAAACCCCTTGTCACCAGGGCACATGCATCTTGGGCTGCCAAGGGGCCAATGCCTTGGAGGTAGAAAGATTCAGGCAGAAAGCATCAAGGTGGGCAGCTGTCTATGGCGCACCCGTGCTTGCAGCGTAGCATTGCGGCTCGTTTTCTCGGCAGCTGCGCCAGACTTGGCTGGCTTCGTGGCCACACTGGTCTTCACAGCTGACAATTTACCACCTGCGTTGCATGCAGACAGCACTGCTTCAGCACCTGACAACCTGCATATTGTACTGGTGCCAGAGCAGGCTCATTTGCCTGGAAGCCTCAAGCGCAAAAAAGTTGCAGTCCAGAAGACTAAGAGCTACAGAAATCCAGCTCAAATTTCACACATCATGAGGACATTTTCCTTTTTTCAATGCAGGGATGTAGTCAGTGACACAGGTCATGCTTTACTGAGAGGTAAGCAGCGCATTCTGTAACTGTGGTCTCACCGTAGAACGCCTGCCCTGAGGTGCCCTGCTTGGCCTCAGCCCTGTTCTCCATGAGGGATCTGAGCAGCTTCTTGGAAGCTTCGTCGGCTGCAGAGAAGTCGCCGCTGCCCGCCTTCCCCTCTCTCAGCAGCTGCATGGCCTTCTCAGTTGGCAGTACCTGTGACATGCAGTGTCCCGACTCAGAATTGAGGCGCTGTCTATCGTCTGGGCTGCACAAATTGGGGCTTGTGCTCATTCTTGCTGTGGATGGACCACTAACCCTGCTGATGAGTCCAGAGCCTGACTGTGTCTCAATGCAGACATCACGCTGAGAGCCAGATAAGACCGCAACACACCTGCCGTTTGCCTGCAACCTGAGGCTCGGCCTTTGCGCGCCTAGTCGGTGTAGCAGGCTCAGCGTCTGCTGACGTTGGCTTGCTGCGCTGTGCATCCGCTTTCCCGGCGCTGCCCACGTCCTCGCCTGACTTTGCGTTTGATCTGCTAGACCTGGGCGTTGCTTCGTCCTGCACGACATCACAGCTTGCTTCTGTGCACACCAGAGAGCCTATCCTGGCCATTCAGGATGATCTCGCACCCAGAAGGAAGACTGTGGTGAGGTGCGGGCCGCAGTCACATTGCAAGACAGCAGGGTAGGGTTGCACATAATGTGGACCTGCAGACATGCATCTTGTCCGGAGAAAGCAGAGACAGTGAGATGCATGACATGGACACAATCCTCCGCGGTGAAAGGGGAGCCCCTGTACCTGCATGTCTATCTCCTTCTGAGCTATGTCTCCAGCCGCCCCTACATCATCCTGCTCTGCCTCTGAGCTATCCTCTGATGCAGCCTGCTCGCCATTGCCCTCCTCATCAGAGTCCTCATCAGGCTCCCCATCTCCCTGCCCCTCTGAGCGCTGTGGCGTAGGATCTGGCGCATCCAGCTCGCCCTTCTTCAGCTTGTAGCTGACAGGCTTCCTCTCCTCTGCAGCAGCACAGAGCGCCATCAGTAGTGCCACCTGCACACCCATGTAAGCTTGTAGCTCAGAGGCTTCTCTCCTCTGCAGCAGCACACGCCTGTTAGCAGCTGGAATAGCGCGCCCTGCACAAGCCTGCACCTGACAGAGACTTTCACCTTCCCCACAGTCAAGGGCATGCTGCTCAAGCCTGGATGTACTGTAAAAGCTTGTTCGTCAGCCAAAACTTGGCGAGCC
This sequence comes from Coccomyxa sp. LA000219, assembly GCA_000812005.1. Taxonomy (NCBI): domain Eukaryota; kingdom Viridiplantae; phylum Chlorophyta; class Trebouxiophyceae; family Coccomyxaceae; genus Coccomyxa; species Coccomyxa sp. LA000219. The sequence continues at coordinate 557,303 of KN714655.1, forward strand.
TCTCAAAGCGCAACACAAACAGCCAAAACACTGTGCGGCCATGAGTTGCATCAGCAACCTTGCAGGGCATCAGAGGGGTGCAAACATTGGCGCGTGAGGCGCAAATGCAGAAGAAAGTGCTCTTGAAGGAGGGGACGCACTGAAGGCAAGCTCTCCCGCCTTGACCAGATCCAGGACCTTGACATCCTTTTCCTCTTCCTCCGTCTCTGTGTACTCTATTGTCCCAATGTAGGTCTTCAGGTCCAGCTGTGGCACACAGACATTGCAACTCAGAAAACCTGATTGTGAGCAACACACATCATTACAGGCCCCTCTCACACAGCCATGCAAAGGTGTTCTGACACTAGCGGGAAGGCATGCGCTGCAGGCATGGGAGTTGCTGGACATGCACAGGCCACACCTTGTGATGAACAGTGCTGCTGGTCTGGCATGGGTTTGGAAGCACGCAAAGACAGGGAGTCTGGGCTTTGAGGGTGCTGTGGGATGGCCAGGGGAGTAAGGAGGGTGGGGCCTCACTTTGATGATCTCGGCAGCATACCACTGAGCATTGTCCGGCCAGAAGATGTAGAGCTCTGTGTCCAAGACATCCTTTGTGAGATCGCTCTTCGTGAGAAGGCGGAAAATGTGCTTCGTCTGCCGTTGCGGCTTGTCATCTGGGAACAACAACAGCATGCCGTCAGCTTAACTGTCTGCTTATTGACCACGATTCATGTTAAGCACATGGGTTTTCACGAGATGTTCGCCTGGCATACGGTGCTTCGCCTCTCCGCCTCCACGAGCAGCAGACTCAGTGGTATCTGCAGATCACAGGACACTCCCCACCGTAAAGTCTCTGCAAGCGCTGCGCTGCGGATAGCAGGTCGCGAGATGAGGTTTTTAGAACTTGTTCACATGTTCCGGGCAGATCCATGCACATGCATACCAAGAAGTGAGAATGCAGCCACTATCATGACCAAGCCCTCACTCCAAGAAGATCTGTTCAAGCATACCGGTGGTGTCGGCAAGCTGCTATCAGTGGAATTGCAATCACAATCTATCTTTCCAAATTTGTGGGATGCATGCAGCCTGCAGATGCAGCCTTAGCGAAACGCTCCATGCGCTCAAACATGCAGGCGTGTACCGGATGCGGAGCTCCCCTCTAGACGCCTTTGGATCGAGTATGACGTTACGTCTAATCGCGTGCAGCGTGATGCACCGTCAGCGGTTGCCGGATACCGCTTCAAGACTGTCAGTTGGACATCCTGTAGTGCTTTCTCCGCCGTGGACAAACCTCTGAAACCCACTTGCGCGCAGGTTTAGTACAAACATCTTTACAGTGCATCTGCCAGGCTAGATGCCACCGGCTGTGCTGACAAGCGCCCGTGGCACCACACCTTCGCCAAACATCCAGACAGACACCATGCAGGGCAAGCTATTGTCGCTGTGACCCACCCTGTAGCTCCTCAAACTTCTTCGGCGGCTTAACATGACGCTTCGACCTCTCCCCGGACATCCTGACTGCCAGCAAAATGCCAGGCTGCACTTGCTGCTCACAGCTCCTTGTTAGTTTTGCTACCCGGCTCACTGCTGCCAGCGACCCTGTGACACCTGCCGGTCCTCGCCATATCCAGCATGCACTCCAATACTCTCACTGAAGACCACTTCTTCGGTGAATAGAGCAGGTTTGTAGCCTTTGCATGCCTTTCTGCAGTGCTAGTCATCTTCCTAATTAGGCTCCGGATGCCATGGTTCTCGGCGTTTTTGACGCTGGTCAACAGCAGCTCCACAAGTGCTCTGCCACGCACGAGGAGTTTTCTGAAGCTTGACATTGACTGGCCCCAGTCTTGAGAGGGGCAGCTTGGCCGGTAGGATTACGGAGTGAGAGACGAACGACTGGGTCGAGCCTGCTGCATGCCCATGTCAGATTAGGGAAAGATTTTCGGCATTTCTGGTGTGCGTCGAGTTTGAGGAATGTTGTAAATCTGATTGGGCACTGGTGGTCAAAGGGCGGGGCGCATTCGTGCGGAGGGAATGCAGTCCTGCTTGCTCACGCTATGAGGCCGGGAAAAGCAGTCATAGGGGTGCCCAGGGCTGTGAGGCCGTCGAGCATGTTCATCTCGGAGCTAGCCTTGGATGACGGCAACCCACAGCGCGCAGGCCTTGGCTCGGAACACTTATGGCACCGTTCTTACAAATGAGACATTCTCTGCGGGCAATTCCTCTCGTATCAGCCTTCGTCCTAGCAGTCCTGTCACGCGAGCTACCCCATGTAGCCACTCAAGATGTGGAAGGATCTGTACGAGATGAGTATGGATCCACTCTCGCACCGTCGGGGTGTACCATGGACCTGGGAAGGAAAGACCTAGCACCAGTCTTCACCAGCTGCAGGTGAATTATTCCACTGTGAAGCTTTCCATACAGAATTCATGTACAAGAAGATGCGTGACTTGCCAACGAGGGACATCGACGCCATCAGAAGCATGAAGCAATGCAAAATATCGGCTTAGTCAGGAATGTTAAGTGTAGCTGAGTGGGCCTCATTCCCATTGCAAGAACATCACATCCTGTAACTGGCGGCATCTACCCTATACTCTGCACAGGGCTGCCTGACGCTGCATGCATGCATTCAGGGGCCTGAAGCCTGGCTTGAGCAGCTTTCAGAGCAGGCAGCAGAGCCCCTCTGAAGTCCGGCCAGGCGAGGTACATGTGGAGTCTATTGAGCCTAGGCTGCCCAGCCCAGTTAGCAGTGGACACCAGAGGCGGAGGTATGCTTACTTGCCCACATGCATGCAACATGTGTCGATATGCCTCTTCAACACAGCTGGATACCATCCCCTGCCATGTTCATGCACATGATGTGATGGGGTCTGCAGACCTCAGGCAGGATTGAGGGCTCTGACAGAGTTTAGATGTGCTGCAATCTCTGGAGCATCATCCTCTCTGAGCAATCAAAGCCCTTGCATGATCACAACTGCCGGAGTGATATCGACAGAGCAGAGGAGGGTCTAGATAAAATTGAAAATGAAAAGGCCCGGCTCTGCCTCAGGCCATCTTGATGACACACACCCAGCAATGCAGGTGGATAGTGTTGTGGAAGGGAGGGGGTCCTACGGATGAGGCATGCACTGAGGCGCATGCAGAGAGTGCGGGGCGCTTTGATGGCGCCTGCTTCGCGCGCTATGGGCATGTGGTGAACGGCTTTGCTGTAGAGGTGAGGCTACCCCCTTGTCTTGACACTGCCTTTCCCATATCCCCACTCATTACTTCTGAGCAGTGATGGCCCTGAATTCCGACTTCCTGCCTGCATCAGTGAGAGTGCTGGCTCTGTAAGGCCTATCAGCGCCCACCAGACCCATGGAGCTGAATGAGAGCTTCAAATGCCTGTCCCTGATACTGCGCATGCAACCCAATGCAAGCGGTTGCTTGCACCAGGAGACGCTAGGCGACTACCTCTAAGCATGGTGGCTTATGATATAGCCACAGGCCGCCTGCATACTCTCATCCTGTCTTGCCTGTGCAGTTTACAACAGAGGAGCTGCAAGCCTTTCTGGAAGCCTACAAGGGCCAGGTGGCCTCTGTGCATGAGGACACAGAGGTCAGCGTCTTTGATGTGGAGCAGTCAGCGCCCTGGGGCTTGGATAGGATTGACCAGCCGTCCTTGCCACTCAGGGGGCAGTACGAGTACTACAACCTGGGCACTGGGGTGAATGTGTACATTGTCGATACGGTGCGCTCTGGCTGCCTCACATGCAGATCACACCGAAGCTGCTTGCACCATACATGTCATCTGCCACCACACTCAGGAGCAACAGCATCGGCAGCTACTTAGAGAAGTCATGCAGAGTTGGAATACACCCATAATGCATACTCTGACTGCCCAGACAAGCTCTGGCTGGCTGCATGTGTGGCGGCCTTTGGCCTTGCAGACACCTGCGTGACCACCCAGACGCTTCAGAGAGAGATACAGCATGGCATCACTGCGGAAATGTAACTGCAGGGGATCCGCACAAGCCATCAGGAGTTCATGTACGGGGATGGGACGAAAGGGGGGCGAGCCACAGAGGTGTTCACCTCGCTGCAGAGCGGGAGCACTGGGCAAGACTGCAATGGGCATGGCACCCACGTTGCGGCTGTGGTAGCTGGGCTGACCTTTGGGGTGGCCAAGAATGCGACGCTGCTCTCTGTGCGCGCCCTGGAGTGCATGGGCAATGGCACAGTCTCTCAGGTGCGCTGCTGTAGCCTCCTGGTTCTGGAGTCCAGACTGAGTGGGCTCGCCACAGCACCCTATAGCCTGCAATGCTGTCATCAACAGCTGAAAGCCATGCACAAGGCATGCTGAGTCCAGGGGCGGTGCTCATATGCCTGGGTGTAGGGCTGCAGTGGCAGCCATGATCGTAGGAAGGTCCAGTATAGCGCATGCTGAGCTCAAAAGATTGCTTCAGACACTTGAGGGGTAGGATTCGCGCAGGTCATAAAGGGTCTGGACTGGGTGCGCCAGCACTACGAGCCACCTGCAGTCGTAGTCATGGCGCTGGGCGGCGAGTCGCAGTATGCGCTGGACATGGCGGTGCGCAACTTAGCGCTTTTGGGAGTGCCTGTAGTTGTTGCCGCCGGGAATGAGGACACGGATGCTTGCTCCAAGAGCCCTGCCAGGTGAGCACTCCCACTTCTGCATCAGCCCTAACAGGACTGCTGTACACTGGCCAGACTGTTGTGAGGCCCCGTCCATCGTGCTCACTCCCTGCAGCCCTGCCGGAAAATGCTGCGCATCAGCCCAGGCTGCTGCCAGGGCATGATTGGGTTTTTGCCACCTTCCCATTGGAGTCCCTTGCAGGCATTTGTGGCACATACGTCGTTGGATCAGCTGCAGCTGAGTCCTGAAAGGGGCTGCTATCGTGCTATAGGGGAGTGAATGCCCTGCACGTTCACATTAATTAGTCGACATTTCCTACTGCAAAGGCTTGGGGCACATGCATGCAGGGAGCCTCTGGCCATCACAGTGGCTGCCACAACGCCCGAAGATGCGCGGCTCTGGATCTCTCCCGGCGTGGGGTCAAACTATGGCAGATGTGTGGACATCTGGGCGCCCGGCTCCGACATCCTGTCGGCCTCGCACCGGTCGGACCGAGCCACGGAGTACCGCTCGGGCACGTCGCAGGCTGTGCCGTTCGTGGCGGGCGCAGCCGTGCTCTTCCTGCAGAACAGCTCAGGCGCGCCTTGTGACTGCTTCCGAGGCATGCCTTGAAAGGCTGCGGCTGCTTCCCCTAAGAATGCTGTACCAGTACATTGCTGTTGCTGCAACCTGTAGCACTGCTTTGGTCAACACAACATCATAGCGCCTGCAAGTTGACACTGTCATCTTGAGGCGCTTACCAAAGTAATATCTCTCTGTCTGAAAGCTGTCCGCAGGCAAGCGCTGATGGCCCCATTGCGTGCAACGCAGATGCCACGCCAGAGGATGTGACAGGTGTGCTGACAGCCTCCGGCATCTGGGGAGCGGTCCATGAGCCCGCAGAGAGCGGGCCCTTCAATGCAGGCGTGCTGGAGGACTCGCCCGCGATCCTGACCAACATCGACATGTTCGACGCGCTACATGCCGCGCCCGACATGATCACAGTAGCAGGCGGCCAGGCCGGCTTTGGTCCTCGCGCCATCAACATCACCCTCACGGAGGTACGTTCCCGAGAGGGACATGCCACCTTGAACAGTCAACCCCCCACAATCCTGACAAGCAGTCAACAGGTCCGACGCGCTGCCTGCGGAGTTGGACATGGTCATAGTTGTGGCCAGCCACACACCAATGTCACTCTCTGATCTGGGCTTGAGCTTGCATGCTATCCTGCAGGCGCCCATGGATGTTGTTGTGGCTCGTGTGAACATCTCGGACTCGTCCCGCGGCGCTGTCTTTCCGCCGGGGCTGCGCTTCACGCCCCAGGACTGGGCACACCCAAAGGCATGACCCACCTCCTACTCTGGTGCCATGCCTGCCTATGCATCATTGCTGCTGGGAGTGCAGTGCGCTTGTGCCCCATACATGCTGTTAGACCCCTGTCTACCCTCATGCATGCACAGAAACCCTGATGCTCGCAGTGCTTCTCACCCGAATCGTGAGGCATCCCTCAGCATGTGCTTGTCATGCGAGCAGAGGTCTGCATGCTGCAGGTGGTGTGGGCAGATGTTGGGAGCATGGCATGGCAGAATACAGACAGCAGCCAGTTCTACATAGACCTGGCCCTCAGGAGCAGAGACCCGCGCTATGACGGGAAGCGGCCACGCATCAGGGTAAGCACACAGAACCTCGCTGACCTGGCCAAGCTTATCCAGCCCAATGGCCAAACCTGGCCTTGCCTCTCATATCACTTCAGCACTGACAGCAGTGCACCTCCAAGTGCTCCGCAATGAGAGACACGTATTAGTGGGCCAAGCTGCAAAGGTGAATTTGAGGGCTTGCAGCTGTCACGGTCACAGAATATAAGGGCCTTCTCAGTAAATCACCCACTACGAGAGATTACATTTGTCATACTGTTGCCCAGGTGAAGGACGACAAGGGCGACACTTTGGAGTACCCAAAAGTCATCCAGTCGCTGCCGTTCTGGGACACAGCAAACACATACTTTTTCGATGACAACTACAACCTGAATTGCAATGGGCAGTACAATGACCAAGGAGGCGGAAAGGTAAGCCTCAAGTCTGCTGAGCTGATCATGCCTGGATTGAATCTACCTGCGCTTGCTGCACCCACATGGAAAGCTCCTCTCCTTGGGCAATGCACACAACAGACAGCACTGTCTTAGGCCCCCAGTACATTGAGCAGCACAGATCCGGCTGTTCCGTCCGCCTCTCATCACCCAGTCCCTGCTAGTGGGCTGCTGCTGGAGAGGGTCTATGCTGGGTCACAAAAGCTGATTACACACCACTGCTTTGCAGGACGTGGTGTACTTCTTCGCGCCAGAACAGGCCGCGCGCATCACAATCTCCCTCTGCCCCTCCTCAGCATTCTCGGACGCCTTCGACACCAAGCTGTACGTCCTGGGGGACCTGCTGAGCCCCCAGGGCGGACAGGTGTCCCCACTCGCCTGCAACGACGACTTCTGCGGCTCCCAGTCGCAGATCACGGTGCGCTCCCTGACCTGCCCAGCCATTGCAGTACAGCATGCAAGGTGCACAACCCTGTCCAGCCCTATTCTCCTTCACAGATATCCCAAGTGATAGGTTTTGACTGTCCACTTCAAAGCAACATCAGGTCGTGATGCCAAATAGTTCATGCTGGCCATCAGAGAGTCTGGATATTAAGAGGGGAGATATGCAGAATCTACTGGTTACAGAGGGGTCTTTGTATGAGGATCTGCTTATCCTGTGCAGATGGATGTCCAAGCTGGCGTGGGTTATGGCATAGTTGTGGACGGCTTCGCCGGCAACTTTGGCACCTTCGAGATCACCGTATCCGCCACTAAGGTACGCTCATGGCTCGCACACTGTCACGTCTTTTTGACAGGCCTATGGCTACATCCTCCCACAACATTGCAGCAGAAATGGCATGGTGCTCTTGGCTGGGCTGTGATTATGCGCACTGGTGCTGATTCCTGCCCAGCCCTGCCCAGGTTTGGGGGCTCATACTAAGGGCCCATGCAATGCCTGCTACATGGCTGGGAGTTGTTGAGTAAGCTGGCTTTTGTGTGTCCAGGGTCATGTATCAGGAGCACTTCCTCCGCCAACATATGGCCTTCGTGGCCCGCTCACATTGAGCCAGTCCACATTTGTACCACAAGACCAGACCCCCTACACCCCGTCCTCCTTCTCCGGTCTCGACAGCGTTCCCTCCCCTCCGGTACCCTTCCAGCCGCCGCCCTCCCCTGGCCAAAACCCATCCTCAGGTCAGGCCCGGGCCCCAACCCTACCATCTGCCTCCCAACCCCTGCAGAACCCCAGTCCCCACCCTGTGACACCTTCAAAAGCACTTGCAGCAAAGGGTACCCCATCAGGCACCCCGCAGCATACTCAGCATGCTCCATATCAGGCAGGCAGCTGGGAAGCTTCCGGGAAGGCAGAGCGCGACAGCTCAGCGCCAAATCCCCCAGCCATTGACGCACCAGCATTTATAGGCGGTCATGGGAGCGATAGCACAGCCCTTCACTTGCAACAGACAGGCAGCAAGCTTGTCCTGCCGGTTGGCATTCAAAAGGCCCCGACAGAAAGCCCTTCCGTGACACGACCTGGCCAGATCATCTTTGAGTCTTCAAGCACTGTCTTGGCTCTGGGCCCCCGGACCCCCGCTGCTCTTGCTTCCAGAGGCTACCCTGTTAGTCAGCCTGTAGCAGGACCCAGGACAGCCAGTCAAGCAGAAGGCGCTCTGCCGCCTGTGACTTTCTGGCCACTTGCGCCCTTCCGACCAGGCAGCACTGCTGCCGAGCAGGCCAGCGGCCTACTTAAAGCTGGCATCAGTGTCCAGACCTCTTTGACAACGCAAGACATCGCAGTCTCTGGTACACCTCAGATGCTAATCCTTGGCAGCCTTCGTGCCAGTATATGTTGTGTCTTGAGACTAGGAGTCGTTGCTGAACACCCAAGTTTAGGTATTGCACGAGGATGCTCTTCGCCCAAGGCTCTTGGGCAGGCACGTGCATACTGCTTCCAAGGGAGGACATCGCGATATCTCATGTCTTGGCGGATGTGCAGGGTGGTCACCGCCGGCTGCGGCAGGCCCGGCAGCTGCCCGGAGCAAGCTGTACAATCCTGCGCCATTTTCGCCGCCCCCTAAGACGCGGCCGGGCCCCCCGGTCCCCCCCTTCAGCCCCTTCTTGTCGCCTGGCCCCCTGGGCTTCCTGCCCCCTTTTGCTAGTCCCCCCAGGTATTGCTCTGAATCCTGCTGCAAGCTCTTGATATATTGTGAGACTGTAGATGGCTCAAGGTCAGAGCAGGTGACGTGATGGTGATCGTGGAATGAAGCAATTGCATGCGGCAACTGCAGTCTTGGAATCTATGTCCGCGGCTCTTCCTGCTGAAGTGACCTCACAGTCACATGGAGGAAGGTCATGATGGGAACTGTGTTCAGTGCAAGCACTCAGCTGATCTGCCGCTGTGCAGGTCTGCCAAGGTGCTGTCCAGGGGAAGTAACGCCACAGCTGACTCATATGCCAGGTAAGCATGAACAATGCGTCTTGCGTAGAGCGCCTGCTCACACAGCCACTCAGCATGCAGCCTGTCATTGCTGCCACTTACTTCGAAGCAACGTCAAAGCACCACGTCACTTGACCGCATTCTGGACTGCCTATGGTGTCCTCTTGACATGGACAGGGAGTGGAAGAGGCAGCAGTATTCTTCAATTAACAAGATCAGGGGTGCATGCAGCTTGGCATAGACTGTAGCAGTGGTGAGCTGCATCATGCGCATCTTGAGCATCCTTGGTGTACAGGGAGGGCCGGGAAAGCAACGCAACAATCGCCGTTCAGGGGAGCTCTAGCGACATAGGCGCAGCGCCCACCCCACAGGCCGAACCGGGCCGGGCAACTCCCGGGCAATTGACATACACTTGGAGCATCCCCGCAGTGCCTCCTAGTCTGCAGGTGACCACAGTCTGTCTGTTGTGCTGGCCTGGGCATGTGCAATCTGCTGTTCAAGTCAGCAATGCTTGAGAGGCACGCTGTGGGCTGCCTGATTAGAATGACAGCTCACTGCCCAGTGGTAGAGACGGACATGCTATCAAGCAGTGGCCTGGGCTCACCTGCCTGCCTGAGCTGGGGGTGTTATGCAGGGCTTGTGGCAGCCCTACCAGCCACAGACAGCAGGCAATCTGCCGGGCGCGAGCGGGCCAGCGCTGCCCGTGCATGCATTAGCGCCGGCGCCGGCTGACAGCAGCAGCCAGGCGGGCGCCAGCCTGGCGGAAGCTGGATCAGACAGCAGCACGGCCGTCATCATGCCGGCCAGCATTGCCAGCCAGGCAGCTGCGCCTGTAGCTGCAGCTGCACCAACGCTCGCGGTGGCCTACTCTGCCTCCTTTCTCCCGCAGGTGGGTAGGCCCCTGACTCAACCCCTCAGGGAGTGCCAGCACCTTGTAGTCTTGCAGACATGCTGTTTCAGATCTGGTTTGGACAAGCGGAACACATTCCCATTTTGATTTGCCAGCTGCCGCGTCCCTGCATGTGTGATGCCTGTGAGCCCAGAAGTGGCAGATTGTGAAAGAGTGATGGCATGCAGGATGAGACGGCTTCGGGGGCAGGCCTGAGCCATGCCAAGCTTGCTGGCGTGATTGCTGGCGCCTGCGCGGCTGCTGTCCTAGCTCTAGGTGCCTCCTGCCACTGCGACATCTCCTGCCTTGTCACAGCAGAAAATGATCAATCCTTTGCATCACAGTACATCAGAAGACATAGCCCTGCAGCACAGCTCTGCCTGATGATGGTGGCTATTTTGCAGGGATGATATTGCTAGTGCTACGGCGGGCACGTGGCTTGCGGCAAACAAACTCGGACTCCGGGTCCTCAAAGCACATCCCTTCGATGTACCTGGGCAAGCTGCAGCCTGATGAGGCACCCTCTACCAATGGCCAGCATAGCACAGAGGCGCATGGCATGTGCTTCAAGGCCGTGCTTGCAGGGAGTGCTGATTGTAGGGATGCGGCTCAGTGCCCGGCGCCTGCTAGCCACTCCCATACAGGCCTGGCGGGCTGTGTCAAGGTGCCTCACAAACTGGGAGGGGGCGCCTCTTGCTCTCTGCATGGCAGAGATGAGGATAATGGCTATGGCATGATGCCTCAGAGTCATGCACTAAACGAGGGCCCCACAGAATCAGACTTACAGCATTGCAATCGAGCAATATCAGACTCCTCATCCAATTCTTTGCAGCACCATTGTCCTTCCCAGGGAGAGCATGCGAGTTTTGCGAGCAGGCAATTACACGGGCACGAGGCGCATGAGTGCTGTCAGCACGAGACCTATCAGCCCGGTGCCCGAGCATGTGCCCGTCATGAGCCCGGCATGAGATCTTCCAGTGCAGCCGCCAGCAGAGGCCATAGCTCCAAAAAGGAGCGGTCTTCTTGCTGCGATAGAGCAGCAGAGAATGAACCTGCACACACCCCAGGCGCAAGCAGCTCTTCTCTGGGCAGATTTGTGATGGCAGCAGAGCAAGGCGCCCCCATCAGAGCGCGCTCAAGGTCTTCTATGGTGTTTGAAGTGGCTTGAAGAGTTTAAGACAGCATAGCTGTGCAAGCCCAAAGAGGTGGCTGGTGTTTTTGCTCATAGATCAGCCGCATGTATCATGTTCTACTTGGAAAGAATGAGAGCAGTGCCTTTCAGGTGCTCGCAAGTGCCTCGGCCTGGCAGTACCTGCAATCTCCCTCCTCTCTCGAGCCAGCCCGTGGCGCCTTTACGCCATTGCAAACAGGTGGGAACAAATGAAACAGGACATCATGCCAGCGCAGCTGTTTTGGACGTCCATGCCTTCATGATCAGGCTACACCAATGGTACCTTTCTGAGATTGCCCTATCCCCTTTGCTGGGCGTCATCTGCAAGTGCAGCTACTGCAGCTTTTGAGAGGATTCAGGCAGCCATATGCTGCTGGACACGCTCAGAAGATTGCTTTCACCGAGTGCCCAGTCCCTCTTTGCTGTTTTCAAATGTGCAAGAGCTCTTACGCCATGGCCAAGCAGCAACATCTCAACCAGAGACATCATGCGCTTCATATAGCCAGCACAAGAAGGTTCTCAATTGTACATGTACTCATGCATGTCCTGTTAGGCATGCAGAGCAGCCGCTCTCTTCGCTTGTTCCTTCAAGCACTGCTCTGCTTGCCAGCAATGAATGTTGTCCAGGTCAATCCTAGGTTAAAGCTTATATGGCAGCTTGTAGGTGCTTGTGTAGTCCATTTGCCACAGGATGTATGCCTGAAGGCTCATCTTAGGAATAGGGATCCTTGCATTGGCGACATCGTCGTCAGACAGGCAGCAGAGCTGATCAGATATGTTTGTTGTCACCCCTCGACAGGCTGGGTAAAAAGTATAAGGAAATTTGGACAAGAGGGGATTAGGGTAGCGGTTGCCATAATTCCCCCATACAATGCTGTGAGTGAAGAGAACCACATTGCTGGCGCATGCAAACATCGGCTGTAACTTGTGAATCAATTAACTGTGCATCAAGCCTCATTTTTTAACCAAGTAAAGGAGCTCAAGTCAACCTGCTTCAGCTACTTGATTGTGAGTGAAGGAAAGCCGTCATCTTTCGAGGTGAGGTCTGGCAATGTGCAACAGTGAGATGTCTCATCAGGGCTGGGAGCCCAACCCTCGGGACTGCTGTTTAAGTGAGAACGGCACTGGTCTCGCATCGGATGCATACCCATACACGCGCGCCTTTGGGGTCACAGCTTCTCGCCGCTGTAGCTTCGTGTGAGGGGGAAGCTGGGAGCGGGGCTATGACGAGAGCTCGGATCCCATTGAGTTTCCACGCGCTTGATACCGTAAAACGTGCCCTCCGAGCAGGGTGCATGATAATCGTGCTTGCCAGATCACTTGCTGCGCCTGTGATTTGCCAAGGCGTGTAAGGGCCTCCCGCAGCATACGCTTGATGCTTGCCGCCCTGATCCGCGTATCCAGAAGCGCAAACACATCGCCTACACAGCTCCTCAGGCCGGCAGGCAACCGCTTCCTGTCCTCGTCTCTGATCATGCAGGCCTCCAATGAGGAGGAACCCATCAAGTACCCCGTTCCGCCCTTCACTGAGGAGACGGCTAAGCAGAAGGTGAAGGCCGCTCAGGTAAGCAACCCGCTCTCATGTCTATCTTCTGTTCCTCCAGGGGCCGCGACAAGCCAATGATGTGCAGCTATCTCACCAGCACCATTAGGGTTATGCGTATCATGACTCTGCCCTTACGAGCTGAGTACCGTGTACTTGCTTGCAGGATGCCTGGAACACCAGGAACCCAAAGAAGGTATCACTTGCTTACACACCAGGTGGGTTCTGGTCTGTCGTTATGAACAATGAGCTTTCAAGTATTGGATACCCACGATGTCTTGAGCACTGAACAGTAGCGATCCTTGACGTGAGCATCAGTGTTTGTTTGTGCCAGACTCCGACTGGCACAACCGCGAGTTCTTCTTCAAGGGCAGGGATGAGATCGTGAAGTTTCTGACCAAGAAGTGGGAGATGGAACTCGACTACAGGCTGGTGAAGGAGCTCTGGTGAGCCCTGAGGCGCTCTTCCCTGGACTATGCATTCAAGAGAGATTTCTACCCTGGTGCATGCGCACTGTTGTTGATTTCACATGCTCACTGCCAGGCAGGTGCTGATGTTGCTGTGCCTCTGCAGGACGTACAATGGCAACCGGATTGCTGTAAGTCCAAGCATGCTTGCCCCTCCTACCCACATGCGTGCTGCTGCTCACATTTGGTTGGTCAGGCGCATGCCATAGACCCCTAGTGTACAGACTGTGCAATGCTGTGCAGTGCCAAGTGTGGACTAGCAGTGCAGGTGTCCTGCAAGCCTCTTTGAGGCTGCAGCCCGTGCTCATGCATATGTGGCTGATCAGTGGCTCATGAGTGTAGGTCCGCTTCGAGTATGAGTTCCATGACGAGGCAGGGAAGTGGTTCAGAGCGCATGGCAATGAGGTGTGTACTTTCCCGGGGCAACATGTGGCTCTGCTTCTCAAGTGCAATGTCTTGGGAATGCTATGCTGAGTCCACCCCTGGCAAGGACCTTACTTACTTCAAGAATTGCCATTCGCACTGCTGCAGATCACTTAGGCCTTTCAGTAGGCGATGCTGTCTGCAAGGCAATATTGGATTGACAACCCCGCTCTGATGGGCTGTCTGCATGCTGCAGAACTGGGAGTTCGATGAGCGCGGCTACATGCAGAAGAGGGATGCCTGCATCAATAATGTCCCAATCGAGGACTCTGTGAGACGCCTGCAGGGCTGGGAGATCCATGACAAGGCTTGAGAGGTGGTGCAGCTACTGGTATTGAGACTCCCAAATGATATATCAGGGCAGTGCTGCAGGGCTGGGATCACAAGCCTTGCTACTTTGTGCAGATATTGCTAGCAGCATTCTTAGACTCCCAAATAAGCATGCAATGCCTATGTGGGGCTGGGAGTCTGTCTACTAGGGTGAGAGGTGGTGTACACATCACTGTCAAACCCGTTAAAGCGGATAGAGAATACGCTCTGCGCTACAATGGCTCCCATCATGCATGCAGCATTGGTTGGGGACAGGACAGAGTTCTCCGAAGATCTATACTGAGGTTAAGCATTGCACAGGAGTTTGACAGCTAATGACAAACCAATTTTATACTGTTGCAGACATATAAGAGCTCTGCTGCCCCCTGCTCAGGTCTGCGACAATGCATTCAGCCTCTGTAGCACCTCGGATACTGGACCTGGTCGAAGGCCAGGCCAGGTCAGCTGTTAAGGCCTCATGCCACTGATGTTGTTCACAGCTGGGAAGTGCATGCAGATGCACATCACATCATCGCACATCGCGCAGGCATTGCCCCTGGTGCATTGTATAGGCTCAGTCCCAGCACAACCAACGAACAACCACAATTTCAAGCAGCTGTCATCAGCAAACATCATGTGTGCGTTCTGTAGGCCTCCCATGCAAAGTATGCTCCTGCTGCAAGCAGGAGCTCTAGAGCAATCCTTCTTGCAATGCGCTGCTTCCTGCTAGGACCGCCTTGCCTCTCTTCTTTGCTTCCCACCAAGTCTCTGAAGCGCAGGCCGCTGCTGTTGGGTGTTGTCAGATTGTACAGGACGCCCCTCACGTGCCCTCTGCCTATGACGCCCACAACGCTCTTTGTCCCTGCATCCACACTGGCTCTGAGCATCTGCAGCATCTGCTGTGAGTATCTTGAAATTTAGGCCAGACTCACTGGCAAGGAGCTGTCAGCCTGAGGCCAGACTGCAAGCGATGCTCAATGGCATTGTGCAATGGGCACAGACGAACGAGCAAATGGTAGACAATGGCCAGAATGCATTCCAAGTGATGTGGTTTCCCCCAGTGGTGCTCACCATTCACTGCCTTGGACCGCTTCAGGGACCATGCTAGATATAAGTCGCGCTCATGCAGCAAAGGCCCAACCACCTGCAGATACACTGCTCCATGACATGGCGGTTCTGGACATGGTGACACGTCAGGACACCTGCCTTTGCCGGTGTGCAGACCAGTCAAGCCTACTGAGCAAACAGTAGCCATGAGGAATTTTGTCATTGTAGCTGTCGTCAGGATCAACATGATTCACCTGCGGAAACTTTTCCGAGTACTCAGCGACCACAGAGGTGATGATGTCATCATCCTTCAGGGCTTCCACAGCCTGTGCATTTAGCTCAGAGGGGTCTACAGGGCCGCTCTGAATCAGCAAGCCCAGCAATTTGAGCCGCTGCGGCCACGTCAGCGCCTGCCATGCTCTCTGCAGGGTGATCTCTATGGGCCTGTCACCTGAATGAGCCACAGGCATGGATCAGTGCCTGGACAGTGCAGTTGACTTGCAGGGTCTCAGAGAGGTCAGTTGCTATGTAGATGAGTCGAAGTGCTTGATCAGGACATCATGGGCGCCCTGTGCTTTGGTGTACTGGTGCTGCCTGCGAGATTCCTGAGGCCCTGCATGATGCTGAGATGACGTCATGCAGGGCCTCAGGTATGTAGCTGCTTTACCCCAAGCAAACCCTTCGGAGTTTTCTGGCAATACACTAAGGATGGTGCGGGCCCTCATGGGCACGGTTGCACCTTGATCAACAAAATGATGAGCATGCTCAGCATCAATCTGTTTGCAGGATCTTAGTAAGGCCAGCTGATCACAGATTTGAGTGCAAGGAGGGCAGGAGAGTGGCTGTGCAGGGGCACAGGTGGGGCAGGGATGGGGGGCGCTCACCCAGGACGATCTGGGCCCCAATGCGCTCAGCAGCGCGGCGCGCGGCGCGCATCTCGACGCCGCTGCGCATGCCGAGCGCCTGCGACACCTTGCCGGCCTGCGCGGAGAGCACCGCGCGCAGCACCATTGCGGAGTTCCCTCCCAGGCGCGCGCTCCGCAGCAGCGCCTGCAGGAAGCTGGGCCCCCTGCGCTGGAAGTTGCTTCAGGCTGACGCTGCTCGCTCATCTCCACAGAGTACTCTTGGCAGCAAGGCACTCAACGATATACGAGGTGCTAGCTCAAAGCTATGCATTACTCCTCCCGGCACGCCCTCTTTCAGCCAGGCACTGCTGAGATGGTGTAGGGTCACGCGAGAAGGAAGGCTGCGCACGTTAGGCTCATGCTGTTGGAGTGCGGGGCGTGAGAGCCCTCTCCTTGGGGCTCCTGATCGTACAGGATTGCTGTGCGGCTGCGGCAGACTTCGACCACAACATTTTGCGGCCTCACCGCCTGTGACCAGGGTAGACTGGGTCATGCGCATGTCTCAACGCAATGCCTGGCAGTTCAGGTGACACCTCAACTTATCTCAGTGCTTCCCCCGGGGCCCACTTGCTGTGCATGGCAGTGTGAAGTGGCCATACTGCACTGTACGTAAGCAAAAGGCCAATGCTGTGCAACCTTTCGTGAATGGCTCTCAACCTACATGCAGTAGATGCCATGCAGTGTACGACGATGGCACACCTCGATGACCCTTTCAACATCGTCAGCTGATTTCTCTGAGAAATGCGCTGTTCCCACCACAAAGACATACTCTGGCTCCTGCACACATCCACCCCTTCAACAGTTAATCATCTCCGTGCTGTTGCAGTGCCAGATACCTCAACTATGTTTGCACTGCTCAGGAGGCGTGCCTTGGTTGCTGCCGCCACAGGCCATGCGACTGGCTGAGAGCATTGCTTCCAGGGCACAATAGCCTACCTGGTATCCGTCATTCCGTCGTTCCACATAGTCTGCCGGCCTTTGCACAGCCGTGAGCACTCCTGCAGAAGTAGGAGATCAGCTCTGATGCCATTCAGGGTGCTGGCCATGTATGCTGAGTCATGGCAGGTGATGCCTTACCTTTCTCAGCGAGATCGCAGAGCTGTGGGTAGTGTTTCCTTACGATTCTGTCGGAGCTTATGCGTATTGTCTGGCGAGGATCGAAGTCTGCGGGCGGGCACTGCACTGCGGCATGTCCAACTACATGCAGCGCCCTATCCGATCTGGTGTACTTGTGGTAAGAACTCCTTGATAGGATTGGAAAGCAGCACTGCTTTGATAGCAATTCAGGGCTATTTGCAAGCATAAAACGCACTACCGGTTTGCCGAGACAATCCTATGCAGCCCTGTTACGAGTGAAGGGTGGGCTGCGGTGATAGGCAGTGCGCCCAACTGAGTACAAGCAGATTGCCTTGATGCTCTCGATCTGTGCTACGCAGGCGTTTTCAACGTTATGGAGACACTTAGCAAGGGCAGATAAAGGGAGTCGAGCCAGATCTGGCTGGGCAAAAGTGCAGACCAATCCTTGGAGCATCGTCTTGCTCCACCAAGCATCGGCGATCAGCAAACTCCTTAGCTCTTTGTGTGCTTCCTAGTACATTGACTAACTCGTGGAGCAAGAGCTGCGCTGCGGTTGTGGTCTTAGCTCCTGCAGCATATTGATCAGGCTCATGAGGCAGATGCAGGTCTCGTGCTCCAGCTGCTCGCAGCCAGCTCACCATGCACAGAGTCTGAGATCGGCAAGGCATTTCTTCAAACACAGAGTTTCAGCGGTGTGCCCCCCAGAGTCCTGCTGAGTAGCATCTTTGCTATCTATGGTCAATTACCGCGTCGATGAGATAGGCATGGTTGTGTGACTCTTGTGCTAACACCAGCAAGAGCAAACCATGGGCACGTCGAGGTGTCCACTCGGATGCTCAACAGTCGCTGTACTGTACACGATGCGTGTCCCCTGTTCCATGCTGTACTATACAGCCCAGGCCCCTCAAGCACTATCGCGGCGTGCAGGTACCTCTCCACCAGGCATCCGCGTTTCGCTTGTCTTCGCTCGTTGTGCGAGCCCAGGCAGAAGGCATTGAGGAGGACGAGGGGGAAGTGGACGCTTCAAGCCTTGCACCTTCATTTGGGGGCAATTCCAAATTTGCATCTGTCCTGGCAGAAGCTTTGCAACGCTCTGGTGGAGCAGATGTCCTGACAACTGGTCCAGAGCGTATTGAGGAGCCGTAAGTCACCCTTCGAGAGCAGCCTTTGTGCATACTGCCTATCAGTCAGATGCACAGATTCCTGCTGCAGCGCAAGAAATGTCAATATCGCTGCGCTATGGCAAGGTCTTGAGCATCAGTCTCTTACCAAATTGTAGTGCGGAACTATTGGAGGCTTGTCCTGGGCTATAGCTCCTAAATCCGCAGGATGGATACAACATAAGGTAGTGCTGCGCTGCTTGATTCCTGGCAGATCTTTAAGGGCCTTGGGAAGATGCAAGATGCTGCAGCTGGAAGACAGGGGTTCACAAGCCCCAATGAGGGGATGTACCGCCCTATGCAGGCGCATTACAGCCCAGGAAGAGGTCACGCTGGCAGCGCTGCGCAACTCCCGGCGGAACCTCATGGCTTGGAGGATATTCAAGAGACTAAAGCTAAGGAGACAAGTTGTCACATTCCCCATCACAGGAATGAGTTGGCCTGTGCAGGCGCATAACAGCCCAGGAAGAGGTCACGCTGGCCGCGCTGCGCGACTCGCGGCGCAACCTCATGGGCCTGGAGGAGATGCAGAAGCAGCTGGAGGGCGCCATCGAGCGCGAGCAGAAGCAGTTCGACCGCCTGCACTTCTCCCACAAGAAGGCCCAGAGCGACGCAGCCTATGCGCGCACCATGGAGAAGCTCCTCGCGCAGGAGCGGGTCAAAAACGCAGAGCTGAGAGGCCTCCATGGGCAGTGAGGTGTTTTGAAGGAGGCCTCCTTCTGGAGCCGGGCCTGCGTCTGAATGAGAAGTCTGTCAAGAGGCCTCAATAGGCAGTGACATACTTACAGGAGGCCTCCTCTTTAGTGAGGTTTGATCTGAGAGGCCTCCAGAGGCAGTGTTGTGTCTTGAGGACCCCTTGTTCTGATTGAGACATCTCTTAAAGAGGCCTTGAGAAGCTCCGCAGGCGGGGTTGTGTTTGAAGAAGGTCTTCTGCTGAGTGAGGTACCTTGCCGATAGGCTTGCACAGGGATTGAACAGTCAGTGAGAGGCTTCCAAGCAGCGGGGTGAGTGTGTGTGTGCGCATTAGAGGAAGAGTGAGCATGGGAAGGGTTGTGGCATATCCAATGGTGTGGCATATCCAACAATAAGCGCATGCGGCATGCTCACAATCTGCCTGTTCACAGACAGAATATGGATGTGCCCAGGAAGTAAGCGATATGGTGAGCAAAAATTAGCAGAAGGAGCCTGCATGTTGGCCTGATGTGTTGATGCATGTGGTCCTGGCATCTGATCTTGTACTTTTTGTGTGTTTACTTGAGTGGGATTCACATCCTCTGTAGCGGCTAGCCATTCGGACGTTCCAGTGTTTGCCTGGGGGTGTACCTTAAGAAGCAGTTGATCATTGCAAGCTCCCTAGACATTCAGTAAACAACTACTGCTATCCACGCCAGAGCCCATGCGCTTATGCCCCTGTACTCATGCCCATCACTCACGATGACTCGTGCTTGCCACACATGTGCCGCCTATAATGTTCTTGCCACTCTCCAATGCCGCAGCACCCTACAGTTATATATACCAAATGGCAAGAAGGAGTTCTATGCTGTGCAGCACGCTTGTAAAAGGAAAGAGAGCCACACTGCAAGCCCTCAGCTACACCTGAGCAGGCATGCAGCTGAGCTGAAGCTTGAGGCAGTGCCTGTATCCCATAAAGGGTCAGATTCCCTTAGGGACGGTGTGACAGGAAGGGCAACAAAGGGCCAGCCAGTCACAGACACATCTGTCCGCGCTCATCGCCTTGGGCAGCGGGAAGGTATGCACGGTCCATACACATAGCCACTGAAAATCAAGATTAAATGCTCACCCTCAAGGTCATGTTGGGCACATTTGACTATGCCACACATTTGCCCGCCCAAGCCTTCATGCTCCCGCCAAAATAGGATGCTGAACACTTGCTAAGGCATTGCTGATCTTAGCTGGCACCAGTCAGACGCTGATGCTGCATTTACGCGTCGACAGGCAATTAGTCCAGAGTGCCAGATGAGTATTATACAGTCTGGTCTTCAGTGCAGAGAGGCGCCCAGATGTACAGCCTAGAAAACAAAGCAGCTTTTTCAGGAGGTCAAATCTCTGGTGCACAGCAGCAAGAGGATCCCGTATCGTTCCATGAACAACTCCATCCCTGATGTGCAGCTGCCTGATGCCTGCTCCTGTACATACAAACGCCTTGCTGCAAGGAGCCTCCTCTCCCTGATGCTTGCAAAGGGCAGCCGCTGCTGCCCAACGCAGCCCTGCCTGCCCGAATTGCGCAACGTAGCGGAACTTGGTCACAGCCTGGGCAGCCGCTTGGGCTGCCTGGCCACTGCCTAATGTATTATGCAGGCTCTGACCGCAAGCCGCGCTCAGTATGCCACAGAGTTGGAGCGCTGCAGAGTGGCGTTCTCTACAGCATCCACATTGAAGAGCCCTGTACCCTTCTGACTGGGGTGGAAGCCCTCTGCCTCCTTTGTCATGGGCTTGTATGCCTGGGGCGCCTCGGGCAGGTCGAACTTTTCGTCTCTAGCCTCCTGTTGATGCGATGCCAGGTAGGCATTGTAGTCGAACAGCTTCCCATCCTTGATGTGCTTGCGCCAGTTCTGCCAGTCCCGCTGTATGCGGTGCTCCATGGGCAGGAACTCCTGGCCTTGCTCCTGCGTATCACAACACACTGCTCAAGCGCATGGCTCTTGCCGAGCAGCCCCTTCGCAACAGATGCAACCGCCATGCCATCCAGGACTTTCGGCTGCGTGGCGCTAGCTTCATCAGGATCTCTGAAGTTTTCGCAGCTTTGCCTGCCAGAAGCAGCTTGCAGTCCATCTCAATGCTGACACTTTAGCTACAAGCGCCGCAGGCAGCCTGTCATTACAGCATAGCCTCCGCCACTGCTGAAGCTTCAACAGAACATGCCAGTGGGGTGGGAGAGCAGGTTACGGCGCACCTTGATGGCCTCTATCTTCCTGCGCCGGTGCTCCATCTCCTCCTTGAAGCCCGGGCAGTGGGCCCAGGTCTCGGGCATGACGTCCAGCGGGCTGATCCCGGGCCCGTCCAGGCCCCGGGCAATGGCCTCCCTCATTTCCTGGTGCGTGGCGCAGTACCTGCGCATCACCGCCAATGTTGTATCAGTATTCCTGTGGTGAATTCATCAGGTGTTTGGGTGCTCTGCGTATCTCGCAACAAGTGCGACTCGCTGAGATCCTAGCTACTGGCCCCGGGCAATGGTCCGGTCATCTCCTGGTGCATGGCGCAGTACCTGCCATTTGCTCCCATGCTTGTGCGTAACGCTGCAGGCTGAGCAGTGTGTGACCATAAATCACGCAGCACAATGACATAAAGTCTGTTTTGGGGATATAAGGTGCCGAGCAGAGGGGCAACACTGGACATGCTGGATGCTTGGTGACATCAAAGTGCGGCAGCAGCACATGACAGGCATCATGAGCTGTATATAGAGAGGAGACGTACAGGCACAGAAAGTGGACACAGCAGTCGTCAATGCCTGGCGGCAGTCCGCAAGCGGGTGGCAGGTTGTATTTCCTGCATGACATCACCATGAAGATCAACTGTCTGCACAACTCAACAGAAAATGTGACAGGCGATATGGCCTGATACAAAGTGCTGAAGGGCATCAATTGGCAAGTCCTGAAATATGCGACCAGAGTGTCTTACCTTCTGAACTTTTCCCTTGCATGGCAGGTGTAGCAGGCGGCAAAGTTTACTCCCTGCACAACAACGCCGCTTCTGTGCATTCTTCGCTGCGACTGTCTGTCTGAGCGATCGCACAGCATGTTGCTGCTAAACAGGATAAGTCTGCAGGATGAAGAGCAGATTATGTGAGCGCACTTACATAGTTTCCACAGATGGTGAGGAACTGCCCAATGCCCATCGTGCATGCGCAGCCTGCAGTATCAAAGAAGTGTTTGGCACTCTTGCGGGTTGCTGATTGCATGCAGTGGGTCTAAATGGGAAGAACAGAAAGGACACTGAAGCTTCTTAAGCCACTAGATGTCCTTTGCAGAGGCAGCAATGTGGCAGTACGCCAGCATGTGAGCATGCTCTGCGAGGACCCACCCAGGCAGCACATGAACCAGCACAGGCTGGAGATCTCATGCTTGTCGCTCGTGCCAAAGCCCTCAAAGGGCTCTGTGTATTCCCTGCCCATGCGCAGCGCGTGTGTGGTGCGCGCCCAGCGCGTGCGGTCCACGCCAAACCAGTAGCACTGCATGATCGACCTCCCAAAGAAGATGCCTGCGCAGCAGCCGCGGAAATTTCAGGCGGATGACTGCTCAACTATCTGCCGGACGTAGAGGGCCTGCATTGCTCTGCCAAGGGGTACTTCTTCTATCCAGCACTCCATGACAGGCTGCCCAAAGCAGACGCCTGCATGGTGGTTGCGCCTTTGCTATTCTACTGGTGCTGCTGCTGCTGCTGCTGGTGCACCGTCCCTCTGCTCATGCTGGAGGTGATGTGTATTACAGATTTTGACACGCGGCTTGAGTGCCATCACAGGTGCAGAAACAAACACCAGCAAGCAGCCAGGCGTCCACTGCTGTAGCTGACAAATTGGGGAACAAGACATGTCCAGATGCATCAGGCAAGGGCTTGCAACTGGCCATGAGGCGTCTCCTGGGAAAAAGTGAAGGAAGTGCAAGCAAAGACCCAGGATTTGCGACAGCTCGCACCTCGCCACTTTAAGGGATTCCATCTGAATGAAGGGCAGCAGGGGATGTGTACAGCAGCCTGCACATCCAACAAGCTCTCAGGGTGGGGTTGACAAACACAACTGCCAGACAGGCTAGGCAGGCATGCCCGCCTGCTACAAGAGAGAGTCAAAGATGACCTGCTGGAAGACATGCAGCAAGTGAGGCAGCTTCAGCATCTTGCTAGGCAGCCTCTATAGCGTGTGTCAGGGCTCACCCTGGCAAGCTTTGAGCGCTTGCCCCAGCACTGCACCAAGCCAAATGTCCACGTGCCATCCTGCAGGACTACAACGTTGTCATACATAGCGTACTTTGCCCTCATGCAGATCAATGAGACCGGGCCACACCACAGCGGTACATTCGAGGCTTGGGTGCCTCGTCAAAGGAGGCTACAAGGTGACTTACCGAAACAGCTCCAGAGTACTGCTCTGCGATGACCTCGGGCCTAGTTGGGATGCTGTCCCTATCTGCAAAACCATTCAAAGAAATGTGAGCTCAAAGATCAAACTTGTGAACTCAGTCATTGCCCAGCAGGCTGCCGCTTAATGATGACAACTTACAATCTCCTTCGGGAGGATCCATTGTCATCGTCTCTGGAGGCTTCCAGTGTGTCAGCCATGTGGCTCCCTCCACCACCCGTGACGCAGGCAGCATAGCAGGCTTCTTGAGTCAAAGGCTGCGTCACGAGCTGGGTAATGACAATTTTCCCCTGGCACCGCGCACTGACCGGCCCCTTCACAAGGCAGTGATGCTTACCTCACTATCTAAGCAGCCTTGTATACAGTAAGCCATCAGGGTATGAAAGTCGGCAGGACAGGCACACAATCATACAGCGCATGTGAGGGTGACATCAGCAAATCCCACAACTCAGCACCCATAGAACGCACCCTACAATGCCGATGCAAGCTCAAACACACGTTTATAGATAGCCATTCACAGCTAAGAGCGTGGATCGCCAGTGGGGCTCCTGAGATACTTGTCTGCAGTACAAGGTGCTGCACTTGGAGCGACACCGATATACAACCCTTGGTCTGGCGGCACGTCCTCTGCTCTCAAGTCTGATCGGCTCTAGCTTGTGGGAATAGTGCCATCTGGTTACTGGCGTATGGAGAAGAGCCTAGCCCGAAGATGGACGAAGAGCAACGCGGATCTCCTTGTACCTTACGCCGTGATGTTCTGCCTGGCAACCATGGTCTTTCAAGGAGCTGCGCAGTTTCCGATAACCCAGCAGTGAGTCTATCTCTAGCTTACTATTGTCAAACAGGCCCCGTCATGATTCCCCGTTCCTGACTGCGCCACTGCTATGTCCTATGCAGTAATCAACATACATGCTGTCCTGAGCCTTCACCGTGCCGCGCGCCTTATAAGATCATGGAATATGCTATTCGCAGGGAGCAGCAGACCAACAACAATCTGCAAGACGCGTCAAACAAGTTTTCACTTCACGCTGACCTGCCTTTCCTGTCACAGAGCCACCACCGGATATGGTATATCTGGCTCGTCATTTCGTTCGCAGGTGAGCCTCTTATCTAAGGTTCTGACAAGGTTTTGTCTCTCCCTCAGGCCTAGCCAGCCAGAGGTGTGGTGCTGGCCCATGACACTGTTTCACCTTTGACTTGGAGCTTTTGGTGTTTGCAAGCAGCAGCTTTGTCTAAAGCCTGAGCACACCGGCACTGACAGGAAAAGGGACCAAGTTCTCTCCAGATGGCTGATCAATACATTTGCTTGCCTTTGGAGCTGACTGTGTCGGGCGCGCTATGCAGGGGCCGCATTCGTCTGCAGCATGGGAGTGGTGATAGCTGGGCTGGTCAAGTGGCGGCGCAGGCGTAGGTACGAGTCTTGCCTCCCATGCAGCTCAAATTGTATACCCTCTACATGCCATGGTTTCTCATGCATGCAGAGCAGCCCACTCATAGCCATGATCAGGCTTGCACGACTCTCCACGTTCCAGTCAGGTCACTCAGGGGCTCTTCAGACTGACCCACACCCCTTCAGTTAGTGAAGTTTTCTGGAAGCCTTTCCTCAATAGCCTTGGAAGCTGGGGCTGAGGGCATCTCCGCAGTGGAATAGAACCAAAGTCAGCACTTCCGAGCAACTGTACAGTGGGCAGCTCATGGTTCCCAGCACACAGGATCACTGAGGGCATCTCTGCAGTGCAAGGGCACCAAAGTCAGCACTTCCGAGCAACTGGACAGTAAGCAGCCCATGGTGGTCAACACACAGGGTCACTGAGGGATGCATGCTGCTGCCTGCAGGCAGCTGAAGAGACTGAGGGAGGAGGGTAAGCTGCCGAAGGGTGGCCTAGAGGCGGGGAAGCTGCATGGCCTGACAAAGGAGGATCTAAAGGGGGAGCCCCTCAAGATCTTCAAGATCTCAGACGAGGACCTGAAGAGGCTCGAGTACGTTCCTGCCATCACATGACACATAAGCTCATGTGATCACCTCAGAGTGGCATGCGGAACCACAGTTACCACCCTCTGCATTCAGCTTGGCCTGGCATGTATTCTGCTTGGCCTGCCAGCCTTGGTATCTGCCACAGGCTCAGGATTGTCCCATTTGAAGCTCTGCATGAGTTGAGGCATCTGATAACATGCTCAGAGCTCATGTGTCATGGTGAGGCATGGCTTGGTGCATGAATTTGGTCGCTGCTTATGTGTAAAGCTCACTACTTCCCTTGCCATTCAGAGTCATGCTGAGAGGCAAATGACATATCATGCTTCCCACTTGACAGGCCTTGCAGGTAGATATTGAATGACTGACGAGATTAGGCCCAGGTTGCTGAGGATTTGAGCAGGAGGCAGTGTGGCTATAGCTTTCATGCAGGCCCATGCAGACAGGGCTGCAAGAAATAGGATTGCTGACATACATCAGGCAGGTTGTGCTGACGGGGGCTGCTCTGCTTGCAGGAAGCTGGACATCCCGAAAGAGGAGCTCTTTGCTGAGAAGAGACGCAGAACAGCCAAGCACGAGAAGCCGCTGCACACCCTGCAGGCGCTGCACCGCATGAAGTCCTTCTGAGCTTCCCAGGACAGCCCCAGCTTGCCTGGCTCTCTGAGCGCCAAACCAGGCTCCCATCTGTCTCTTACTATGCCACAGCTGGCCTTTGCCAGGGATCGCATCATGACTCGGGGTTCTTCAAGGTGTCAGAGATGCTCAGACAATCAACAATAGGTGAGAATATAGGGGGGAGCAGTGTTTATTTAGCGGGACTGTACAGGGCATCCAGACCCGCGAGAGGGTATTTTTCTGACAGGCGCTTGCGTAAGCTTCACACAGCAGCCTCAACTTAGGCAACAAGGACTGTATGCAGACCAGGGCAACTATTGTACATTGAAGATCAGGGCAATGCCTTTCAGCCCTGCTGAAGGGGCGCTGAAGGTGTGAGCAAGGCGCAGCGGTGGCTAGAAAGCCTGGGACAGTCTCATGGGTGCCTTGCTGAGCAGGCCTCCCTCACCAGTCCTGGTGAGCACGAGGTGTAGCGCTAGAGCGCTGGCGGTGTGCTCAGCAGTTCAGAACACCTCTGCATTTTCCCCGGAAGCAACAACTTCTATCCTCTCATGCGCAAGTATCTTGCAGATCTTGTGCAGCTGCATCTTAGCAAATTCTACATCAGGTGTACAGCTTCACTGCTGGCAGGAGAGTGTATCATATCTGATATCAAGGGCAGGACTTGTAAAGCACTGGACTGAGCATGGCTGGGCTTCTTTATCACAGGCGCATGTGTTTGATTAGGTTAAGATGGAGAAGACAGGCCGCTCAGAGCCCTCATGCAGGTGTAGCTACAGCGTCTTGGCAGTGTGCAGGGCAGCAGCAAGAACATTGCTGCGTATTGGGGTCTAGCTTTTGGAGTGTTCCTGCAGCGGAGTAATTGCGATGATACATTTCCTTTGGTCTGACTGATTGGCACCTGGAACAATAGGATGCGCACATGTGGACAATCCTTTCATGGGTCAGAGATGGCAAGAGCTAGAGCTGAGAAAATTGAATGCTTTAGCTGGGAGCTATAGCAGCTGCAATGGTGGACGTGTGCATGATAACTGAATGGAGCTGGAGGGTTGTGGCTGGGTGAGCATTGACCTGGAAGCGCTTGCTGAATGCATTCAGCATGTAAGTATATACAAAGTACAACCTGATGTAGGAGTGCGAGCATGCTAGCAGACGCATGGCCTTCATCACGGACACAAATCAACCCTGAAAACTTTGTCAGTGTAAAGTGTATAGCCTTGTGAGATATCTCAGGCACAGGCTTCTCAGATATCCGCATCATGTTGTGACATAGCTCGGGTGCTGCTTGCATACGCCGGATGGCATCCGGGCAAATGCATTACAACTGGTAGCCACAATGGATATGAGAGACAGCCTACAGCGCGTGCTTGCGTTAGGTAGTCTCCTGAATGTCTGCAAGCACCTGATTGAGGGTCTCGGTGTGGATAGGTATGACCAATATATCTGAGCCATCCTGGCCCCTCCTGCAAAGCACCTGCTTGTGTGAGCACAATCAACGTAGCGGGTCAGTCCCTCTCATAGACAGTCAGGTTCTCGGAGAGAAACCCCCACACATGAGCATCTTGGCCCAACGAGCTACCTCAAGTTGTTCTGCAGACCGCACTGAAAATTGCCCAGGCGAGATGCATGCTGGGAAGGGGTAGCGTCACCTGGTCTGAAGCAAGTCATGGTCCTTGAACTCTGTCAGGTGTGCTCTCAGGGCAGCGTCATTTGCCACAAGCAGGCGCTCTCTGCTCATCCGGTACAGCTGCCCGAAGGTCATCCCTGCAAGCAAGACCCTCTCCTCAGGGCCCTTGCCTCAGGCTGTTCTTGGTGATCAGCACTAGCCTCGGCTAGTATCCCGGCCAGAGGACCAGGCTACTTGAAGCATGTCTGCACAAACCAATACACTGCAGTGCAGCTGCAAATGGAAGGGAAGGCTCTCCTGCCCCAGCTACGTTGCGCCACTACATCCACACCCCTCGTGAGGCAGAATGCTGACGCAGGGCGCAACAGCTCAGACACTGCTGTTGCCTGTCAGCACCAGGCTGGAATGACCCTTCCGCCGCTGCACCCACGCCATCACACCTGATACATCATGTGTGTGGCGTTTCTGGAAAGGGGCCGGACCTTCGCTGCCGTCCTCCTCGGCCTGCTCGCTGGGCTGCGCATGCGCCAGCAGCTTGAAGATCTCCCGCGCCTGGGGCACCAGCGTCTGCAGCACCACCGCCGCATTGCTGCTGCGCACTGCCTCCCTGCAGGTTTGCTTGCGATGCTGAGCTCTTCATGGTTCATGAAGTCAGCCTCAAGCTCCTGTGTGCAGGCCATTGCGTCCTCCAGGGCCTTTAGGGTGGGCCCAAGCGCGGCTTTGACTCAGGCCAATCTTGACTGTCCTGATACCACTACATGTATGTATGCATGACCAAGTTCTACAGCCAACCAGGATATTCTAGGAGCAATCTCAAGCCCTTTAACGGGCCAGACTGAACACAGGCACATTGGACAGTACTAGAGGCCCTGCACCTGCGCCCGATGAGGAGGGAGGGCATCTCCTGAGCCTCAGCATGGTAGGGCGCGTAGGTGGTCACATCAAAGTGGAGCCAGTTGAATCGCGCGGCCGTGCGCCGGTCCCACAGCAGCGGCGCGTTGACGTGGTCCATGGACGCCAGCAGCCGGATGGCGGGGCACCGCGCCAGCTCAGCCAGCAGCTGCTGCGCCTCCGGGCTCTGCAGACCTGCACACGACGTATGCAATTGTCAAGCAGCGGCATCCAGTTTTCACAATTTCATGGTCAGAGAAGATCGCTGCGGGCAGTCACACGGCATCTGCAGTCTTCCAGGAACAACGCAATCAATCCTGATCAGCATGTGAAGAATGCTGCCTGCGAGAATGAGTTCGTGGTCCCACATCAGCATGCGCATCGGCATTGTTCATGGACCCCAGCCTGGTGTTGGTGCTATCAGCACCGGAGTGAATTTTCCTATAGTCAAGTCATTTAGAGACAGGCATTCTGAGTGCAGGGGCTACATGGCAGGTGCTCCCACCTGGCCCATCGATGTTGTGGATGAGGACATACAGCCTGGCCTCCGCTGTGACGCTGCGCAACTGCTCCACAATGGCCTTGTAGTTGCCGCCCCTGCGTTCCACCCCTAACCTTACCCTCTCTTGGCTGATCAATAGACAACTCGTTGCCATTGATGTGCCATGACATAAGCGACGAGTGCTCTGCCCTCAGCAAACTCGAAGCAGCTGCTCTCAGGGTCCATTCGCAGTGCGCTAATGACTGGCAGGCACAGGCCACCTGCCGTCTTCATGGGCTCTCGTGTGACAGCTCAAGTTATGCCAGTACACTGACACCGGGCGAGCTCACTGCATGAGCTGACGGCATGCTGTGCATCAGGCGCTGCATGGTCAGTGCCTGACATGCTCATGCGAGATGACGGACGTGCTCGGGGGTGTGCATGATACCTGGGCACCCTCAGCAAAGACGCCACCTTGAGCAGGATTTCCCGAATGTTCATGCTGTGCATGTAGCCGTTGAAGACCACAACTCCGCCGTCTGTGAGGCACTCCCGGGCAAAGCTCTCCAGAAGGGCCTTCTTGCTCCCGAAGCCGTAGAAGAGCAGGCTGAATCCTTCCCTGTGCATAGGCCAGAGAGACTATCGGATCACCCCAATCAGCTGCACCGAGATGCCGGCGTCCCTCCAATCATGGGTAACGCTTTCATTTCATGCATCCTATGGCAATGCTGTGAGGGGCGTCTCTTCAATCATGGGTAAAGCTGTCATGTCATGCATCCTATGGCACTGCTGTGAGGGGAGTCTACAAGCATAGTAGTCTTGTCCCGTGCTCTTACCTGAGGGGGAGCAACCACTTATGGAAGTCCGCTTTGTGCTTGGCGAGGAGCTGCTTCTTTGCTTCCACGTTCTTTTGAGGGAGCTTCTGCAGCTCTGCGCTGGTGTCGACGGTGCTCAAGTCGATCTGCAAGTCGCTGATGCTGGCAGTGCCCCTCTTTCCTGATCGGGAA
Organism: Coccomyxa sp. LA000219; assembly: GCA_000812005.1. Lineage (NCBI taxonomy): Eukaryota > Viridiplantae > Chlorophyta > Trebouxiophyceae > Coccomyxaceae > Coccomyxa > Coccomyxa sp. LA000219. Next base: position 587,072 of record KN714655.1, read on the forward strand.
GGGGCTTTGCTTGTGAAGTACGTTGTCATGCTGGCCAGTCTCGTTCGCTGCTGATAAACGTCTAGTTGTTGTGCCTATTGGGTATCATTGCTTCCAGGTGTCGTAGTTCTACAGGCTCATCAGGTCTCAAGACTCCTGGGACAATACATTCAGTGCTCCAGACATTCCTTGGCCTTTCGTGACCAGATGCACACATACGAAGTCCCCATTGGAAGCTAATCAATATCAACTATACGTGATATTGTGTCAGTACAGGCTGCAGGATCTTAAGGGACATCAGATTCCAGACATCTTACAGTCTAGAATTGCAATTTGGCGAATTTGAGCAGGCAACAAGGGCGAAACGCCGGCGGCTGTGTGACATCACTAAGCCCTCGCCGTAGGAAGACAATCGGACAGCGATCATCGGACCACACTACTCTTTCCACTCTTGATGTGGATGCAGCTTCCGAATAGCTGACGTGGCAGTGAGTCATTCCGGTCTTTAGGTCCACACTCAGACCACCCTTCGCTTTGATGCAGAGCTTACCAGCGTGCTTTCAGAAGAACTGTCGATTTGTTCCACGGGGGGCCCGTCTCGTCGCAGAAAGACAGGGAGCATGCTCGTGAGAGGCAGAGTGGTCACCCTTCTTTCTAGTCTACGCACTTTCCAGCCCTGCGAGAGCATCCTGCCTGCAACACAGCTACAACGGCTCATACACTCGATACAAAAGGATGTCACGGAGCCAGCCATACAACACAACCAATCCAGATCACTTGCGCAGCCAGCATTCGTAGAAGACGAGGACGACTCCATTGAGGGAACTCATGACCTGAAAGCGACAGACATCACTCCAGAGACGAGGTAAGGTGGCGCTGGGCCCACTTTGGCTGCTGAGTCGTGCGCATGTTGTCATGTACTGCATTGGTCGTATGTCCTGATGTTTTAAATTGTGCACCTAACAGGCGATGTGGAGTCATAGCAGTGAAGGCGGGGATGATGCAAGAGTGGGACGAGTGGGGAGCGAGAGTGCCGCTGACCGTGCTGTGGATAGACGACTGCCAGGTATGTCTCTCCAAGATGCAAGCACTCATCTTGGCCCAGCTGTATGCCAGGGAATTCTCAATCAGCACACTTTCTGTGCAGGTTGTCCAGGTAAAGACACCTGAGCGGGAAGGCTACCTGTCTCTGCAGCTTGGGTGTGGGTCCAAGAGGGAAAAGCAGCTCAATGGCAGGTGAGAGAACAAAGCTTGTCCTCTGTGTTGCATTTTCTTGCATGTGCTACTTGTGCCAGTTGCATGGTGTTCTCAAGCCTCAATTAGCAGCGTGGTGAAGCTCTGGCGCCAAAGCACTCATCATGCTGCAATGGCTTTGCAGGGAATTAGGTCACTATGCGTGGGCAGGGGTGCCCATCAAGAGGAACCTCTCAGAATTCCGCATCACTGACGATGCCTACCTGCCTGTGGGCACCACGCTTAACGCTGCACACTTTGTGCCAGGACAGTACGTAGACATTCAGGGTAGGCAGCTCACACTATACTCCTCGTCTAGCACCCATCCTTTGGATACTGCATGACGTTGTACAGGAACAACAGACATACGCTGAGCTGTTGTCAGCCTGACCTGACCTCTCTTAGAGCAGCCTGCAGCATGCTTGCTTTCAAAAGCATGAGGAGTTTCTGAGGAATTCCCGCTGCAGCTGAGCCAGTTCAGTGACAAGGGTTGTACCCTGCAGGCACCACAATAGGCAAGGGCTTCCAAGGGGTGATGAAGCGCTGGGGCTTTGCTGGGCAGCCGGCCTCGCACGGCAACAGCAAAGCGCACAGAGCGGCGGGAGGCATTGGCGGCTGCCAGGACCCTGGGAAGGTGTGGCCGGGCAAAAAGATGCCCGGCCGGATGGGCGGCAAGCTGCGCACACTGTCCTGCGCCTATGTGTACAAGGTATGCACAAGGCTGGCATTACTATGCCAATAGGACTGCTTTCGGTGAACAGTATTGACATCAGCTGCACGCTCTCGTCGGCCCACGTGTACAGAATGTGCAACAAGCTGGCAGCCCCATGCCAGCATGGAATGCCAGTTGCCCTGTCGCAGGCCCAGGTCAGCGCGTGCAGCTGCCCTGACATGGGCTGCATGGCGTGCTGTCCTGTGCCTGCAAGTGCGTGGTGTGTTGCGTTCCTGCATACGAGCGGCAGTGTCTTCACCTTTGAAGTGCTGACTCCCCTGCTGCATCTAGGCTCAAGCCCCTATGGCCCCTAAATCTCTCTCTGGCAGGCAACTCTTGATGTGCTGTGATGGGTGCAGGTGGATGCAGTCAGGAATCTTTTGTATGTCCGGGGGCAGGTCCCGGGGCACAAGGGCAATTTTGTGAGGATTAAGGATGCAGTGCTGAAGACATTCAAGGAGCAGCCAGCCAGGCCAGTGCCAACTTTCCTCGACCCACTGCCCCAGCAGCCCATGAAGTGTCCAAGAGACCCTAAGAACCCCTTCGAGTGAAGCCAGTCATTCACTCGTCATGTACATTGTGAGCTGTTGTGAGAGTGTGTGGAGTGTGAAGGCCTCTGTGTAGACGCATCTGTAACTCTGATTTAAGAGAAAGGCATACAGTAGTGCGTGTAGCAGTGATTACAATTACGATTTGCTCCTTCATCTCACAGTTGTCAGACGCCCAATGCGGCACCTGTAAGGAATTCCAGACTTGCCAATGACGTTCTGGTCCTTGGCTCCCCGTGGAGGCATGTTTTTGCACAATTTAAGAAAATGTATCCTTCATCAGATTCGCTTGTTCTACCATTCAGCTTGCCCACAGACCCATCTCTGCCAACGCTCGCGCACTTTGAAGTTCACAGTTCTACATGTACAGTTGCGCAGCATGTGAGCCCGAAGTAAGTAAAGAGGAAATCTTTGGACCCTATTGGAGCTGTCTGGCCAGGCTGCCCGCTGCTCAGCCCTTGTTGATGGGCAGGCTGCCATCAGCTGGCACAAAGGTGCCATGGAAGCCATATGGGATGCCATGAGGCATCCTAACGCGTGCCACCTCCTCAAAACGCCCAGCATCCAGCACCAACAGGAAAGAGCCACCCTCTGCTGCTGAGACAAAGCTCACTACCACTCCGTCATCCTCCGCCTGTGCGCACACACACAGCATGAGGAGGTCCTGAGATTGTGTACCGACAGGAATGCTGATGGTGCCACAGCTGCATGGTAGAAAGTGAGGCTTACTGCAGCGGCTATAGGCATTGCAGTACTTCAGAAGTTTGAGGCATGCCATCCAATACAAATGTAAGGCTTGTGCCAGTGCTGCAAGGACTTTGCAGTGCAGTGACCGCAGACCATTCTCACCGGATAACTGAGCACTAAACGTGTACTCTGGCTTCAACAGACTTCTAGCACCATCCCAGGAATGCTCCCTCTATTTAGCTTGGTCGAAGGGACTACATGGCAATGGCAGGCGCCTGTCTAGGCTGTACAGAATTGCAATGCATCTATAAGAGTGTTCAATGGTGAGCATGCCTGCGCGCCAGGCCTGGGGATCATCACAGGCTCCACAGGAATGCATCCCGGCTCGTGCCACTGCTTGAAGGTACCATCCTCCACGTCAAACTTGGCCAGCGCGTTGCCGTAGGAGGTCGGCAGCTTGGCTGACACTGCATATCCGTACCTGTATGGCTTTCCCTACACCCACATGCGAGAATATGTCAGAGCGTCATCTTTAAATTTTGACTCTACGCAAGCTGGCACTGGGAGATGCCAGCACTGGAGCTCATCTTGGATTACGCCCATACAGCGCCCAATCACCTAGCACTCAATCTACACTGCCTCTGCAATGTTGAAGGGCAGCTTTGCTGCGTGGAGGCTTGGTGAGCGCTAACACACAGACAGCACTCCTTAGCAGCTGCACCAAGTGCTAATGTTGCTGGTCACAGCATGCCCTGTCGCATACTTTCCCTGCTTCAGAAGTAAGGTGTGAGGAGGGAGGCACCTTGTTGTTGGGGTTGACGCGGGGCAGCTCGCAGAAGGTGTAGCTATCGTCCTTCATGAGCGGCGCGATGGTTGCTTGCTGAGAGGACCCATCCAGCGGCACTGTCATGCGCCTGCATGGCACCAAATCTTCACCACTCAGCAGGCAGCCAGAAGTCATGCTACAGAACTTGCTCACGGATCAGCCGCTAGCCAAAACAGTAGCCTCCTGATCAGAATATGCAGCCCCAGCTGAGAAGTGGCAAGCCTACTATTGTAGTTATACACTTATACAGCCAATGAATGCCAGGATCAGGTGTGACCTTGAATTAGTCACCCAGGACCAAGTCTGGACAGGAGTGCTGATCATGCGCAGGCTTTGTCCCGCAGCCTTGCTCTTGCTTGCAAGACTACAGCCCTCGGGCCTCGTGCAGGCTACAGAGAAGAGGCATTGCCCTGGTCGAGGAGACTCACACAATGGGCGACTTGGCAACAGGCTGCTTGTGCTGCCTCAGGTTGTCCAGGTACAAGCCGTCCAGGAAGCTGGGGTCCTCAAAGTGCGAGAAGTCAAAGCACAGGGATTTCCCGTCCGCAGCCTCAAAGCCGTTGATGTAATGGAATGTGAAGTAGGTAGGGGCTTCTATCTGCTTCCTCTCCCCAGTCTTGAGGTCAACCACATGAAGCCTGCTGCCCAGTTCAGGCTTCCAGTCGAACATGACATGATCAGCTCCGCCAAAGAGAGTGGCCTGCATAGGCATTGCACAAGGAGCACTCAGTCTTTCGTCTCCACTGCACTGCAGCTACATGGAACTTGCATTGGGTCAGCAGTAGCATCATGTCTTCTAAGGTACTCGCTGAAATACACAGAATGCAGCACGGTCATAGTGGTAAAGGGCTGCATGCAGATGTGAGCAAGGCAGGGCACATTTCCATGGCAGAGCTGTGACAGAAAGGGTCACCTTGAGGTTGAAGATGACAGGCGTCTCCGGCAGCACTGCGTAGTTCTGAGTGACGGGGAAGTCGTGGATCCATGAGGGCGTGGGGGGACTGCGCAGGGGGACCTGCGGTGCCATCAGCCTTCATGTACCTATACACAAAGCTTTGCATTGCCAACACTTGCAATCTAAGGCTAGCTCTGAATCCAAAAGTCCCCTTGCCAATGTAGTACAGCTGCTGGACATCAATTGGCCAGGTTGCGTATCCTCTTATATCAGCTTGTGAAGGTGACGCCATGCCCTCTGAGCAGGGTAAGGTACCATTTTAAGAAGCTGATATGACAGGTTAACCTGGTGAATTGCCATGAAGCAGCTGCACAACTGAGGACGCTTGTTCTAGCAGGACCAAGGTCATTACAGTGTGTAAGATACGGCTCGCACAGTCTAGACCTTACACATGAGCATTGAGATGTACCTGAGCAATCTCAGTCCTGACATTGGTCTTGCGGTCTTGCCGGAACAAGGTGTAGCTGCTGCCAAACTGCAGCAATTCAAGATGCTGTCAGCACCTTCTCACCTATTGCAAGACATCTAGACACACGCCATATGGGACGTTTAATCCACGCATCACTACTGAGATGCATGCATGATAACATGAACACAAGACCAGCAGAAACCAGCAAGTGAAGGCCTACCCCATTGATGAGGTTGATCAGGCTTCCATCCTCCATGAGGGTGGGGTGAGCAGTCGTCAGCAGGCCCGTCAACTTGTCGTTGAACTTGACGGGGCCTAGCGTGGCCAGATCGCCCAGATCTGCCCGGTAAGTGCCCGCAATGCTCTCTGTCATGGTGTAAAGCTCCTTCTGGTCTGGGGTAGAGATCACACTGACGCTTGAATTGTCTGTGAACCCTGCAAGAGCACAGAGGGATGATTCCTCCCCATGAAGATGCTTAACAGCCCTCTCAACCTCTATCGCTGTCACCTCACTGCATGCATGTGGGTGTCGGGCTGACACTGTCAGATGGCAGTATAACCTCCACATGTGCATGCATACACGGCTCCAAAAGTTCATCCAATCTCCAAAAGTCCATCCAATGGAAACACCAGCTTCACACAGGCATGGGCACACGCGCAAGACACTTTGATTCACCTCACGTGCGAAGGCTCCAAGCCAAGGGCCTCTGTGCCCTCTGCAAGCACTGTCTGAGAGATGATGGCTCACCCTGGCCAAGGCCTGTCATGCCCATGAGGGTGAGCCACAGAGTCTTGAGCGCGCCAATCTGTGTTCCAAACTCCGGCAGCTGCATCTTCCCTGTGTCCCTGAACGCCTTGAACGCCCCTGTTTCCACAAACCTGCACCCAGAGGTGGTATCAATTTACAACATCAGCCACACCCGCATCATCTGCCATGATCACAGCGGTAGGTCCTGGCAGCTATGTCCTGCCCTTGATTGGTTTGAGAGAGAGAGAAGCTCTGTCCCTGCAGCCTTCTCAGGGCTGAGGAAGACTGCGGCATACACGGAACATATATCACCAAAATTGACACATGCTCAGGTTCTGATGGGATAGGACTGAGGCCTGCCTTTGCTGTACGGAGGCGCGGCCGTCCTTGAAGGACACCTTGACCAGCATGGCATAACCATCAAAGAGGTGCTTCATGCCGCGGAAGGTGCCAGGCCCATTCCGGACCAGTGACCCATGCAGCCACGAGGGCAGCGTTCCCTCTACAGTTGCCTCAGTAGGCTGTCTCTGCGAAAGCAGAACACCAGCTCTAGGCCAATGAAACAGTGTCTAGGTGCTGTTACAGGCAAGTGATGTCACAACAGGATTCAGCAGTCCCTACACCAGGTCACTGGCATTATGGACAGTGGCGACTGGGTAGTTGCGTCTGCTCGACAACAATATAGGCTATCTTGTGCCAACCGCGTAGGCATGCTTGACATGCGTACCAGCTCAGGTGTAAGCTCTTCTGAGAAGGCTGTCCTCCTTGCCGCTTCAGTGGGATAGGTCTCTGAGGTGCTTGGCGCAGAAGGCGCCTCCATCGTGGCTGCCATTGTCCTAGTGGAGGCTTGCTGCTTGGCCTGGAGCACCATAGTCCAGTCAAGCTGAAGCCATCCGCAGGATATAGACAGATACATGCAACGTGTGCTAGCAAAATGTTCTTCATCAGGGAGTAGAAGCATTCTTGCCTGTGCCTCTACACGCAGAGAGCTGCGGGAAGGGCAGGGACGCTGTTGCAAGGGCTGTGCGTTCTGCTTCACGCAGCTACCTGCAATGCAACTCTGCCAATCAACATCCACGGAAGAATTCATGTCCGTATGGCACCTCTGCGGTGAAGAATTGGATCTTGACATCCCAAAATGATCTCACCTTGGATTCTTGGACCTGTTAATGAAGCTACTTTGAATTTCATCGACGCTTCAGGCAGCTCAGTACAGCCTTCACACACTTACAACCTTTCTATGTCTGTACGCAGTATCCCACATAACCCTCTACTACCTTTAGGAGCTCGGTCTTGCCACAAGGACTGCCACGGCAGCGTGGGTCAGCTTGGGCTGCCCGACTGCCCGGCCCAGACATGATGACCTCAGTATTAGTGCAGAGCATCCCTTGGGGACCTGGATGTACCTCCTAGTGCCTAACGACATAAGGGAAATGATTTAATCAGAAGGGACATGATCCCCGGGACCAGAGGCCGCATGATGCGGGACAACAAGAGGAGGCGTTTGACCAGGATCTATGACGACGAGGAGCTTCAGGTGCTGTATTATGGGCCTAAAAGTGCACAAAGCTCAACATGTTCTCTATTTAATGTCGTCATGCTCTGGCTGAGGTAACGTAGAAGGGGCAATGACGTAAAGTACATATGAAGATGGCCTATGGCGAGGGTAAGACGAAAGGTTGCTAAGGACGCCGACGTTGAGCCAATGTCTACAGGAGCTACCCGATGCAAAAGAGCCTTCAGCAACAGCGGCGCAGCAGCTTCCCGAGAACGCCCAGTTGGATGATGAACCTGCAGAGGACGAACTGACGGCAGATGCCATACCCTGTGACACGTTGGCCGCGACTCTGTTGCTCAAAGGCCAATTCCCCAACTTGGCGAGCAAGAGCGTGGTCCCATTCGCTCTTCGGTCTCAGCTATACACCATAGTCAATGACAGAACAATTGTGGACAGGGAGCTTGACACCCTCAGGTAAATGCTATCCAGTGCAGCTTGACTCCCTAGATTAGCAATTGAACATGTTCCCTGTCTTCCTGGTGGAATGCTCATCTATGATCTGCCTCAATATTGTGCAGGTTGCAGAACACTTTGCGGATGGTCAAGTTGACAAGCATGCAAGATGAGTATGCATACCTGCTGACCGAGGATTACATAGCATTGATCTCCCGCATCATAGCAGAGCAGGAGGTATGGTCTGTGACCCTTGCATGTTATCCCTCATCAATACGCAGGGGCAGCTTCGGGTTCAAATCCAGACATGATAATGTGTTACGTACCTGTGCATGTCCTGGCGCTGTCTGCAGGACTCATGGGCTGTGATTTCTCCTTTTAGAGAATTCGGCTGTATACTGAGCAAGCTTTAGCTATTGTACAGGAGAAGGGAACACTGCCAGAGGTGTTGGCAGGTCTTGCAACATTTGGCGACATTGTCCTTCCGGCCAACACTGGCATTGACATCTCACACACAGATCTCCTCTGGCATCTACAAGATGCCAGTGGGTGCGTGGTCCACGTCAAGTTTTTTTCCATGACCCACCCCTGACAGAGTGATTGTGACGTTACTTGGCAGCATGCGCGATCTTCCTGATCTTCCTCATCGCACTTGTCAGCTGCGAGTGGCAGATACTTCACAGGGATGGAAAGGAGGTGGGCAGGAAGGTGGTCGAGGCGCAGCTGTCGCTGCTGCTGAACGTTGGCTTGCTGACACGGCACACTGCAAGCCGAGACCGGTATCTGTTCGCCATGCCTAATGCTGGACCCCTTGTGCGGGCCATCATTGCTGGGCGGAAGGTGACAGTCCATCTCATGCCCGCACTCAAGTTGTTGACCTTGCTCGGTGTTGCACTGCATGCATGGTGTTCCATGCTTGTGCCTCACGCACGGGGGCTGCAAACAGTCTGCTTGGTGCCCTTAATACCTCTAGACCTGTCTTCTCCTGTTGTGATGCCAGCATGCATGGGCCTCTCTACCTTGCATTTGCGCGTGTACATACCCTACATTCCGAGCTGTCTTTTGCTACCATTCTGACTCTCCTGGCCACAGGGCTGGTGAGGAGCACAGGCCTGACCACCACTCCATTATGCTTTCTGGTTTATCATGAATGTGGTGCAGGAGGTGATGGGCATCCTGTCCAGGCGGAGGCACCCAGAGATGTTTGTGAAGGAGCTCGAGAAGAAGAAGCTGCGAGACTCGCGCATGGGCATGCAGTTCCACATCCGGGACCTGCTCGGGTCTGGTCAGCTGCAGAAGAGTACCACGACCAGTGGCCCACTGCTCCGCATAGTCAAGAAGCTCTGAGTTGTACAGGAAATACTCTCATTGGTGTGTGCCCTCAATACTCGGAGCAACATGAGGAGGCATGGGAATTGCCACTGAAGGTACTGAATTCTTTGCCATCAACTACAGCCTAGCAGACCACGACAAAAACTCCTGCAACGTATGTGTTGCTCTGCTGAACTGTACCAAGTGCATATTACCACCTGCTAGCAACAAAATCAAGGAGGGACCCCCAACGACTTTGAGGCAGACGTGTACAACATCTGTCTATGAGATACATGACTTTGCCTGCCTATTCCCAGGCAGGCGCCAGATTCTGGCAGGCTCACAGCATTCATACATGTGCTGAGCACTGCTCTAGATAGTGCTCGTGCAGCTCTCTACAGTGTTTACTTCCTAAGAGGATGCACCCTCATATGAGCACTCTCTTTGGCTTCCAACCCCCATGCTCGGAAACATTCCTCATGAAATGGTCAGTAGGTGATCACAATCTCTCGTCCGCCGCCCATCTCATATACCATATCCAAAGCCTCAGTCAAGGCCACCTGTCCAAACCGCCCAATGTAATTTGCATTGACCTTCAGCTCCTTTGGCGCAAAGTCAGGGTTTGCCTTCAGAGCCTGCACAAGAATAACAGACTCAGGCCATGTGACACAATAGACAGAAGGTCCTGACGCTGGGAGTCTGGGGCCCTGCCAGGAACATTCTTATTCAGCAGCACAGCACACACGCTATGAGGCTTCAGCATGGCATACCGGGTTCTGATGCGAAGGAGGTCACCTGAGCCAGGGTGCATGCCCCCTCATCTTTGATCTCATTATAGCCCAGATCCAACTCTGTGAGCTTGTCGTTTGTGTGCTCCTTCAGAGCGCGGGCCAGCTGCTTGGCACCTGCACCTCACAGCCCTTCAGTGCATTTGCAATGGGAATCAGGTCAGCACCCACTGGCCTGGCTCATCAATGGCCTCATTCACCTGACAAAGTGAGTCAACAGCCGTCAATGAAGCTACCCGGTAATCAATGAGGACACATGTTGCATGCACATTGGCACCCAGCGGGTAAGTGCGGGCATTTTATCAAGGTGATGTATACCCAAGGTGCATTCACACCCCAGCAGCTACTAGCCCCTGAATCACTGGCATGAACCATAGCGGGAGACTGCATGCATACTCTCAAGGCAGATATGTCCATCACATGGGAGATGTGTACGTCTGCGCATAGAGAAAGGAGCCCCACCCGCGTCTCCAAGGCCATTGCCCCGCAAGTCCAGGGTGACGAGGGTGCTGTTGAACATGAGGAGATCCGCCACCGCCTTGGCCCCATCCTCTGCGCCCACATTGCACCAGCCCATCTTTAATGTCTCCACCTGCAGAGTGGCCCAAAGCACAGGATTAAGTGGTGGCCGAAGCACATTCTCAAGCCACCTACCTTGGCACGGGAGTGGCTTAATGTCCTTAGGGGGGGACAGCCCATCAGCGCAGCCCAACTTAGGAAAGTCCAGGAAGTGCAGATGCATGCTGCAAGAGTGCTCACGAAGGGGAAGCATGGGCATGTGAAGTCTTAGCAAGCTGCCAAGAGCCAGAGGAATCATGGTTAAGAATGGTATCCTCCATATGAGGCTGCAAGCTTTGGCATCATAAACCCCAGCAAAGATGATTATAAGGGGCTTAGATGCGCCTTGAGCAGAGCGAAAGCAGTATCATCAGATGTCACTTACCTTCAAGTCATACTTTACAACGTCTGCCAACGCCTGAGCACCCTTCTCGTGGATGGGGTTGTACCCCAGCTCCAGGCTTTTCAAGTTCTCATTGCCTTTGAGCGCGTTTGCCAGCGCCGTGATGCCTTTCGCCTCAATGTTGTTGCCTCCCACATCCAGGGACACCAGGCTGGAGTCGTCTTCCAGCGCTGAAGCAATCTGCATGGAACACAGAGGTCACCCCTGTTGAAAGCATAAAGCCAGGGCAGGCTTATCTGCCATGTATGCACAACAGAAGAAAGCATGCAAAGCCTATCAGCGGGAAGGCACTGCAGCATCAGAGCAGAAGCTGCTGCACTGACTAGACTGTGCTGTCCTGCAGAAACTGTCATACACAGCCGTCGGTAAAGCAGAGGATAGCATACAGAGAGAAGACATGCAGGTATCAGCAGGGCTGCCTGCACTTTAACGTCTCATACAAAGTCAGCTGGGGAAGCAAGAGCACCTTCAGGATGCCTGCGTCCCCGATGTCATTCATGTACAGATTGAGCTCCTTCAGGTTGGCCCGCTTCACAATGTCAGCAATGGCTTCCGCGCCCTCCACTGACAGACTGCAGGCCATGCCGAACAGAGCATTCATAATGTGACAAGACCCATGTATCAGACCAGCGCCGTACTCCTGAGGGTATCTCCTTGAGAGACTGCCTTCTGTGTCAGTCTCCTCTTGTAATCTCCTAAAAGGAGTGCACATTGCAAGCTACTGCATTGATTCGGATATTTTACGATGCATCCATGGAGGCCCAGCCTGTGGTTGCAGATCACGGTACAGGTCTCAGCTGCATGAAAGTGGTCGAGAAGTGAGGAAAGGCCAGGGAAGGGCCCTCACTTGTTGTTGCCAAAGTCCAGGGAGGTGATTGGGGACTGCCGCTCTTTGAGGGCCACACAGATGGCCTTCACGCCCTCGTCCCCGAGCTCATTGCCCTTCATGTGCAGCTCCCGCAGCGTTTTGTTCTTCTTCAGGGCGTTCGCAATCACCGCAGCCCCCAGCGCCCCAATGTAGTTGTCACTGCATCGAGCGAGCAAGGTCGGAATCGCATGGCATTTCTGTTGCGCCTCTCACACGTCATATCCGCAGGAGCATGTCCCCTTTCAGGACACCTGCCGTCTGTAAAAGCACAGGCATGCTGATGGAGCTTCACCACCCTGATGTGCCAAAGCTATGGCTGATGGGAGCCTAGCCTTGCACATCTGCAGAAGACTACGCACTGATGCAAGCCACCAGAACTGACACACACGGCAAGGTGCACATAGGACAGGAAGGAGCTGCACCTGAGAAACAGCGACGTGAGAGAGTTGTTCTCTGAGATGGCCTCGGCGATAGCTGTGGCGCCATCATAGTCGATGCTATTGCTGTTGAGCTCCAGAGACACCAATGTGGTATTCAACTGCACATGCACGCCTTTTGAGGGGCTGAGCTCCATGCAACATCACTTCACTGCTCTTGCTGGGTGATAAGCAGCAAGCACACAGCTGCAGTACCTCGCAGGTCGAGACACTGTGGCAATGAGAGTGCCTCAGAGCTTGAGACAAGAGGGGCTGGTCAAGCATTGGAAGGGGTAGATTCCCACCTTCAACATCTCTGCAAGAAGGGTGGCACCCTTGTCCCCAATGTTGTTGCCAGTGAGATTAAGCTTCCTGATGGCTGCATCTCCTGCAGTGCACCTCACAACAGTCACAGCTCATACATGACAGCGGGTGTTTAAGCAGAAGCAACTTGCAACTCATTCAGTCACAGCATCAGCTGAAGCATGTAGACCGCCTATTTTATGGGTGGCACATGCGCATCAGGCCAGACATTGCCGCGCAGTGCAGATCTTCAAATGCACAGGAGGGGTCGCCGTCATGCATGCGCAAATGATCCAAAATTATGTGACCCTCCCAAAGGCATCTTACAGTGCATTTGAGAGCCCAGAATCTTGCAGTCGTGGGCCTGCCTCATGCCACCCCGTCCTGAGCTACGCACGCTACTCATTCATAGCACTATGGTGAGAGGTTGGTCATGCATGTGAAAGAGCCGCACTTGAGAGGTGCTTGGCCAGAATCTCTGCACCCTCATCCCCAATGGAGTTGGTGTCGAGGATGAGCGTCTGCAGGGCCTCATTCTGCTGCAAGGCCTCTACAAGGGCTGTGGTGCCCCTTACTCCAATGCCATTCTTGCTGAGATCTGCTGCTTGACACCTGCAGACCCATCATGCTCATATCAGCATAGACACCTCAACAGCTCTCTTGTCTCAGCACTGATAAAACCCTCCTCACTTTGCAGCGCAACAAGCTTCTGAAACCCATCATGCTCTATTGGCTGAATGCCCCAACAGCCATCTTCCACCAGCACTGAAGAGACTCTCTTGACACTTTGCAGGAAGCACTTGGACTGTCTTGACATGCAACCGCTTGTTCCCACAAAGTGTTTCTCTTGTATGAGAGCAGGAGCTTGAGGACAAGAACATGGCGGCTATGCTGATTGGCCCTTGTCTATGGGATGTTTGTTCGCTCGGCTTGGAGAACCCCATAGAACAGCACAATAGCAACATAGAAGCAGCGTGAGTCCATGCAGGAAAGCAGGATCACCTGTCGTTGAAAGCAAGGCCCTCTGAAATGTAAATGCAGCCCTCCTCCCCCAGATTCTTCGCAGACAGGTCTGCATTCTGGCTATTCCGCAGCTCGTCCACCATCACATTCAACCGCTGCGCAGCCTCCTTCTGCAGCTGCTTCTGCTCCATCACCTGTGCATCCACCCCACACCCTTCAGCTCTCACAACCTCAACTCCTCCCTGATGGCAGCTACCTCTCACACATCTGTTCTAGCTTTATCTAGCAGCTGCTTCTGCCCAGTCATGTATCTAACTGCCTAGCACGCTCATGCGCTTCCTGAGGACAGCTGACTCTGAGCCGTTTCCCCAGGAGCCCAGTCTGTGACTGGCAGCGTAGGCACCTCTCTATGCTGGCGTGCCGCAATTGATGCGTCCGTAGAGCTGCACATGCTGGGCTGCACAATTGCCATAATAAGGGGGTGGATGGGCAGGGGCACACCTTCTGGACCTTTGGCAGCTGGGACGACAGGAGCTTCCGCGCTACAAAGAAGGCCCCTCCCAGCGCTACAAGGGCGCCGATGCCTATCAAGCCCACCTTCACGCCCTCGTTCATCCCTGTCTGCGGCTGCTCCACCTGTGGGAGGACCTGCAAGCAGAGAGGCAGAATACTGAAAAGCTTCTTCGGTCTACAAAATCCTGGCATGTGTTTCCTAAAGCCGCTCATATCACGCGGGTGTAGCGGGGTCTTCGATCCAGTCATCCTTGGTGACTCTCACAAGAGCATCTTCTAGACCGCAGACCCTGTGAAGACAATTGCTAAGTCCTCAGGCCCTGGCGCAGCCAGGGGCTCTTGGAGAAGCCTTGTCAGAATCCTGAAGGGGATTCGGATGTCAAGAGACTCACAGACTGAATGTACTGCTGGGACTTCTTCCGTTTTCTCCGTGCTGGGGCATGGGCAGATGCATGCGGCTGCAAAAGCACCTCCCGAGATTCTACAGCACAGCCATAGAGTGGTTAGCCGCCAGCATATGTGCATGTCTTGCCGGTACAGGTCTGACCTGCAGTGTGGGCCCAATAGGGAATCAGCCCTGGCTAGCCTTGACCACTGCATCAGCGCCACAAGGGATTGGTGTATTGCATACCTGTCTGTGGGAGCTGCTCCCCTGCCTCTCCTGTCAAGCTGGCTTCAGCATCTGCCTCTACCTGAGAGGTAAGCCGCTGCTCTAAGGCATCCCCTCTTGTGGATGACGCTGGAGCCTCCATCTCCAATACCTCTCCACGCTCTGAGCTTTCTGCTGATTGCTGCTCCATATTTTGCCGGGACTTCTTTGCTGCAGCTAGCACAGGAGGCCGCTGCCTGCAGGCACCCAACACACGTCAGGCATGCATGCAATACGCTGCCAGATCGTGTCTGTCGGCGTACACGCATACCTCATGCCATCAAACACGTCTTGAGGTACCTCTGTCTGAGTAAAGTGCCACTAAGGACTGCACATGAACACGCAACATTTACTAGACAGGCTGGGGAAGGCCTACTGTTGTGCAGTGTGGAGCCAATTCCGTCTGCTGTATTTCCTGCCTTCTGCTATGTGCATTGGTGTCCTTTGTCTTGATACTGAGCCTGCTCCCAGCGTCGGCATCGAGCAGCCCATCGCATGTTGACATGCCAAGACCATGCTGTCGACTTCGATACACAACACTAGTCCCTGTTCATACACATATTGTCTGTCAGTTTCACAAAAGCTCTGCAGAGAGAGAACTGCCACAGAAGAACAGAGAACAGGCGATGAATAACAGAGCTGTCCTGCCAGCTCAGAAGCTTATGGCCTGCCCAGCAATCTATCCTCCCAAAATCTTTTCTCACAATTTGCATCTGCGGGAAAGAGTACCTAATTCGACATCCTCATACATTTAAACATTGTATATCATATTGATATCCATCCCGTGCAGCCCGAAATGCAAGCCATGCTGCAGAGGACGCTGTCACATAGCTTTGCAATGAGCAGCGGCTGCAAGGGCGCGCCTTCGCAGCCTGCAACGCCCCCATTGGCCAGCACACAGACGCAGGCTCAACACAGCACAGCAAAGCACTGTTTGAGCAGACAACACCGAGCAGTCGCAGCATTGACAGCGCGGCTAAATGGCAGATCGAGCAGGCGACAATTTATAGTAAGAGCAGATGGGGACTACGGTGCAAGCTGGAAGGACTCGCAGGAGGCATTCCTAGTCTTGGTATGTGCCGTTCATCGCATCTGTCTCAGCTGACAATTGTGGGACACATGAGGAACCAGCCCAACGTATCAAACATGTGCAGGGTCTGGCACACTGCTTCGAGAAGAACGAAAACGGCAAGCTTGCAGACTGCTTTGTCATAGAGCCCATCTCAGCGAACTCCCTCGAGGTATGATCTGTCCAAGCCTGTGCCATGACCTTACTCCTGTACTAGACAGCCCAGTATATTTAAGACTGAGGTGACTCAGATGGCCTGCATGGTTATGAAGTCTGCCCGGTGTGGCTGGGAGACATGTAAACTGATCTGATCTGATCTGATCCTTCTTGGCATTGCAGTGCATGGCAGCTGGAGGGAAGACATGCTTCAAGGAGGTGAAGAGCGTGCACCTCGGGGAGGCCTTGTCACGCGACAAGTCAGTCTTCCCAGAGGACTGGAGCGCTGCGCGCTTCTGCGAAGACTTTGAGTTCCGGGCTGGCGCATGCGCGCGCACATGGCAGCGGACGCATGCCCAGGACAACCTCATGTGAGTTACTGCTTGGACTTAAGTATGACATCTGACCGTGCTTGTTCCGGCCTAGCGTGAGCTCGAGCCACTCCTGATGAGTAGACAGACTTGAGGCAGCCTATGTGCGCATGACTCCTTGGACAACAGCTCCCAGTGTGCCCTTGTGAGCCATCTGTGCGAATCTTTGCTGTAAGGGATCTGTTGATCTTTTTCAGTCAATGCTTCTCGCAGCTGATCAGATGAGAGGCATGCAGGGACATTGTGCCCCTCGGCCACACAAAGAGCTCCTTCAACTACAGCCTGGACGACAAGAGGGTGCTCAACTTTGAGAATGTGGTAAACGACGATGACAACATCAAACAGGACATCAGCATCGATGTGTACGGCCGCGCTGAGAAGGAAGAGGAGGCTCAGGCAGCAGCCGAGCAGGAGAAAGAGCCAGAGAAGGTACCAACTGTCACCATATCATGGGGTGCACTTGTCTGAGTACCTGCCTACCCATGCTATCACGGAGCCTGGCCAGCTTTGCCCTACGCGCAAATGTACCCCAGCACTTTCCATCAGTCAAACCCAGCCTTGTTTGAATGTAAAGCAAGCGTAAGTGCTGGAATAGAAGGAGCATATGCTTGACAGTCCTGGCGCTGCACATACAGGAGGAAGCAGATGAGCTGGATTCTCTTCTGGCAGCCTGATTGCACAAAGCACAAAATCATAGCATTCTGGAGCAAGCCACAGCAAGCCACAAGTTCCTACAACGGGCTGCACTCAGCCCGGGCAGGACACCCAAGAACCGCAGCTTCTCTTAGCCAGCCATGCACCGCAGCTTTCGGAGCTCACAAAATGGTCGCCAGCGGAGCAGCAGACCTAATCACAGCTCAGTGCAGCTGCCTGTAGAATGATATAGCAAGGCAGCAAACATAGCGCCCTGCATGAGCTTCTCAAACAGCACCACAGGCCCTGAGCTCCTGAATATCCTCAGGGCTCATACCAAGCTCCTCGCGAAGGACCTCGTCTGTGTGTTCGCCCAGCTCAGGCCCTGCCCATTTGGTTGCACCTGCACACGTCCAGCCTGCTCTGACGGCTGGTAAGAGTGTCTGTAAATAGGAAAGGCAATGTCACAAGACATGTGGCAGTGATAAGTGGAAGCACAATGTGTACGGCATGCTTTGGGCAGCCACAACCAATAGAGATGCTGTAAAGGATGTCCCGCCAAAGCGGTGCTGTCGCCTCTGGCATGAAGGCAAGGCCAGCTGTACAATCCCTGGCTGTAGCGGCATGGCAACAGGGCGAGAGACGAATGGCCCTGATGATGGCATGTGTCACACCTGGAGTTCTGCTTAGGATTGGTAGCATGGCGGGCACTGTGATGGTGGGGCCTGCTTTGGCCGGGGGCGCAGTCTGCTCAAACATGCCCCGCACCTGGTACTGCTCCTCTTTCAGGATGTCTGCTGTGCTCAGTATTGGACCTGCAAAAAAGGAACACTGCTGCTTGCACCTGGTGGTGCTGCATCCCAATCAGTAAATAGTAGGGATAGATCATGCATCGCATGCCACGCAAGCTATTCAATGTGCAAGCGCCTGACAAAGCCGTTATGACTGACCTGAGGGCACTCGTGCTTCTCCCATGACGTGAAGCACCTCTTCTAGATCGCGCTCTTCTACCCACTCTTCTATCACCTGCAAACAGACAGTAAAATTTTCCAATTATCTGCCGAAGAGTGCTCTAACCGCCGCACCATGAGATGCTGTATCCTCTTGTTCTGAGCACGAGCATGTGTGATGCCAACAGTGCCTGATTGCATGCCATATACTGCCAAGCTTTTCTGTCAGGAGTGCAGCAGCAGAGGTTGCAAAAGCCATTCGCAACTGCCTAAGCCCCAAGAAACGAAGTTGGCTCACTGCATAGATCTCCTTCTCATGCCTGCAGCGGTCAGAGTTGCTCTTGTAGAGCGGGTTGCTTGACCCCATGTCCGGCCTGCCTACAGCAGTCATGAGCCTGGTGTAGATGCTGTCTCCGTTTCCGCCTATGATCACATACCTGCCGTCCTTAGTCTGAAATGTCGCTGACGGCACCACACCTGCACGGCATCTATCTCATTGGCTAATAGCGCCTGGTGGCGCCAATGGGAAACGAAAGCATGAGCAGGTTTTGAGAGCATACAGCTGTACTGAAAGTGACAACCTGCTGGCAGCCAGATGATCTGGCATGTCAAGACGAGCGCTGTTGCCGGTGATACTGATGGTATCCTCTGTCTGCCAGGGTAGCTCACCTGAGATGGTAGATCCTGAGGGTGGCCTGTCATAGCCCTGCTCTGTGAACTCTGGCACACAGCCCTCTAGCATGTTGAAGACCGACTCACTGATGGCTGCATCAACCACCTGCAGAGGCTCAGAGCTCAAACTCTCTCACTGTTGAGCAACAGGCATGATGATCAACTGCTCTTTGGCGATCTTCAGGCCGCGCGCAAGCCTGGTGCATAAGCAGTGCTCAGCACGGGCTGCCACAGTCTGATGTGTTCTGCGTGCTGCATAAGGGTATTTGCAGACAGTGATGAATGGCGAGCATGCTGAACATGATGTGCCTGTACAGAGCCAGCAACATGCCTGACCTGCCCCGGTATCTTCAGGTGATGCCGTTGCCTATGCAGGAGCGCCATGACCGCTCCAAAGGCGGCATGCAGGCCTGTCAACGTGTCGCCCAGGGATATGTTTGGCCGAACAGGCGGCCTGTCTAGGTATCCGTTCAGGTGCCTGATGCCTCCGTAGGCCTCGCACACGCTGGCATACCCCGCCAGGTGCGCCTTGGGGCCGGTCTGGCCGTAGCCGCTAATTCTGGTGTAGATCAGAGTGTCCTTCAAATCCTGCGTGCCATGGACAGCATGTAGAGATGTAGCTTTCTGTGATAACATGTCCACTGCCCGCATTGCGCCATGCAAGGTGCCCCTCCATGTCAGGGTGCTTGGCATAGATCAACATGCAAGATAAGGGGCAATGCTCAGTGTATCCATGTCATTAGCCAGGAATAACGGCACACACTGTCATCACTGAGTCCACAGTGCATGATCATGTGCACCACAATTGTCAATCAGCTGATATGTCCATGTGCAGCACCCAGACCGTAGACGCTAGCAGCTGGCCTGTGCGCAGCCGAAGAGGTGACCATTACCTTCGGGCCCAGGCCCCACTTCTCCATCACGCCAGGCCTGAAGTTCTCGACCAGGACATCCGCCCGGTCTGAGAGGCGCCGCAGGACATCCCGCCCCTCCTCCTTGTGCAGATCCAAGGTGATGCAGCGCCTGTTGCGCCCCTGCAACGCCGCAGCAGTCCCTCAGTTGCAGCTGCTTCAGGGCATGCACGAGCAAGAGGCGTCTTGCGCTCCTGCACGTTGCTGAAGACGCACTGAGATGCCTCTTTTGGCTGTCACAGCTGACCTCGCACTGGCTTCATACAGGGCATATCAGGACTCTTATCTAACGCCTCTGCCCCCTTAATGTCCCAAAAAGCAATCGAAGCATTCCCCATCTTGGGCTGGTTTTCTGTTGCCATGCCCGTCTGGTACACATGTGTGGTGTCTGCCATATATGCAGAGCGGTGAGCCATCATTGGGTATGGCTGGTTGTACATAGGATATAAGCTGCATGATGCATTCAGCGGGACTTACATACGAGCGCCACCAGAGAGATGTGCCGGTGCTGTCAGTCATCCTCAGCGAGCGCAGTGCATCCCCTCTAGTAGGAGGCTCCACCTGCATCCCAGCTTCGTACTGATGCAGCTGATGCTCCAAAAGGACGTGCAGGATGTGATGGCAGTCCCTCGAGTCACAAGAGGGACCAATAGCACTGCAATTTGGCTTAGATGTGCTAATGCTCATGGCACAGCTGACGCCCCACACCTTGATGACATCGGCACCAAAGTACGCCAGCAGGGCGCCACAGAAGTTGCCAGCAACCACTTGACCAACATCAAGAACCTGCACAAACGCAGAAGAAGCTGCACCGTTACTGTTTAAAGAAATGATGGTGCAACTTCATTGAACGCAGACGTCTTCATTGAAACATCGACAGTGGAAGGGGGCGCCTGGCTCACTTTGATGCCGTGCAGAGGCCCTCCACTGGCGGAATCTTGTTCTGCAGCTGTATGCTGGAGTCTTGCGATCGCCGGAATATGCTTGGTCTGTATTCTCAAAGCTTCCTTACATAGCCTGAGAACTCTCATGAAGGCTGTAGGTGTGCGCTCAGTCACTACCTGCTGCCATGGTGGCCCTAAAGCAAATGCCTCAAGACGTGCATCATATCTCTACCACGCTGGACACTACAGCAGCAACTGGACGGTTCAAGAGTGTCCAACTCGTGTTCGTATGCACTGCCGGGGCGCAGCAAAAGACATCTGAGGAAAATTGTCAGGCGCAGAAGATCGCGCTGAGTAGACCGCCGATGAGGAGCCAAACTTGGATAGGGGCAGGACACCTGGACCGTACAAAGCTTGGAGAGCGGATTTCGCCGAGCATTCTTGCTTTCAAAGCATGCTGCCATCCAGTAGATGCTGTCTGAAAGTTGAGGAAAGGACCGTGTGGCTGCAGCGGCTGCGAGCGCTCTGACAGAGCAAGGGGGGCGAGATGCAGCGCGTTGTGGCTGGCGCCAGGCAGCATAGGCTGCTGTCCCTGCTGCAGCCTTGGGCCGCCGACAATGCCTCAATGCGAGGGTTTGGCACCAGCGGCTTGAAGGTACAGCAAACACGCACCATGCTGCACGACTCCCCGGAACTTACACCAGGCTTAGGCTTTGCAAGAGTGCACGGCCGATTTAGGCCGCATTCTGGAGTGCAGTTATCAGTCCTGTAACTGTTTGGATACTCTTGCCGAATGGATTGCAGCGAAATAGGCTGCATTGGCTGGATCATGATGTATGTTGCAGATTCAAGTGCCACCCAGGTATTGAGCATGGACGAGCTCTTCCTGCCATAAATTCCCTAGGATAGGGCCTGAGGTCCACAGAAGCTGTTTGGACACCTTGCTGCTCCTTGACATGCACATGAAGAAAGTGTGTTGTTTTTTGGACCTTCGAGGCGATCCGACTAGTCTGGACGGCTCTTGCGCAGAATGCTGATGACAAGCCGCAACCGCGGGTACCTGGAGCTCGAGTGGAATTTAAGTCGCCAGCAGGCGTGACGAGACCAGCCGAATCGACGAGGATGGCTAAGGAGATGGGCGTTGAGGTGAGACATCTGAGGCAGAGTCAGTCGTTCTGTGACGGGCTCGGAGGCCGCTTTTGCGCTGGAGTGTGCGTGCCATATAACTCAAACGTAGCAGTGGCGAAGCTCGTATCTTTTATATGATGATACAAAGGGTGGGACATCCATGAGCATGGATGGCATGGCCTGCAATTCAGGTGGAAGAGGCTGAATGTGAAGTGGAGGATCAGAAAGCACTAACGTTCAGAGGGAAAGGGCCAGGACCGCCAGGATCCAAGGTGAGCCTTGGCCAACCTGCCATAGACCTTGCACCATCGGGAGAAGCGGCATCCTGGTTGAAGAGTTCTCCCATGCATGCCTGAGCGTCCTCTGCAGCGTAGAGATGCCATGCACTCGAACAGATGTCAGCGCTGCTTACTGAGCAAGGTCAATGCAAACTTGCCCATCATAGGAACACATGACATGCAGGCCCCTGAGCAGATGAAGGAGCGTGACGTTTTCAAAGGCAGTCACGACAAGCAAGCAGAGGCAATTGAGCAGCAGGCTGGGGCGCCTAGCAATCCCAGCGAGTCTGCGCAGGTGACACTTCTTTACTCCCCACATCACGTGCATGCTTCTTACTGTTTTCAATGCTCAGTAGCCTGCCTCAGCACCTCCCCATGGCTTCTGGTACCTGTCAGGGTGTCTGGAAGCACATTACACATGCAGCGCGGTCTAGACATGGGTGTTGTCACTTGCAGGACAAGTACGCGATGGGCAATGGGAGCACTCAGCACTATACTAATGGCAGTAGCGTGCCTGCCGCCAAAGGGGAGAGGCTTGCTGATGTAAGCCCCGCTAGTCATTCGTCAAACCTTCGCTGCCTGGCTCTCCCAGTGCCGCCATCCATGTAGTTGCAGCACATCTGTAGTGCTTCTCAGACCATATCTGACCTGCTTGCATCCTGCTCACTTATTTGGCACACTCTATGCCCTGAGCCTGAATCTGAGCAGATTTAACCTTGTTGCATCTGCAGAAATTGGCGTCCTCAAGTCTGCGTCTTTGCCCCTGCTGAGGCAGCCCTACATGTGCAGGCCAAGTACACTGCAAAGGCTGAGGACAAGATCTCTGAGGCGCGAGGCAAGCCAGCTCAGGGCGCAATAAATGAGGAGGCCTCCGTAAGCCGCTACAATGCCATGAAGGCTGCTGCCGCAGCGGCCATCAACAAGTATGTGCCCGCCCGTCTCAGCATTGTTTCCCCATGCCACCTACAAGCAACTTGTGAAACATCGAGGTGTGTGGCCCAATCATGGATCAGGCGTGTCAGGCTGTGACGGCTTGTCTGTGTGCAGGGTGTCAGATGTGATTACGGACACACAGAAGACTGTTCAGGAGCAGGCAAAGGAAACCTTGGATCAGAGCGCAAAGGTGCAGCCTCGCAGCTCTGACTTCTCCTTCTGAGTAGGGGCCGAAGTGTGTAATGGTGGAGTCTTGCCTTAAAAGGGCTTGTCAGGAGCATTGTCTAATCAGTAGTCTCTGTCTTGCCGCTCTGATGTGGCCTGTATGCAGGTTGTCAGAGACCTCACTGGGATGTCTGACGGCTCAAAGGTGGACAAGAAGTAGGTGCAGCTTTCTCAAGTGCTCATTGCAGTCCTCTCAGACCCCTATGAGTGTAAGTGCGAGTGCCGGACTTTATGTGTGATCACCACATCTCTGCATGTCGCATGAGTTGCTGTGCTGCCGTGCATCTGCATGTGAACATGTAGGCATAAGCTAACCCAATGTATCCCCATGCAAGGCCTTATAGCAGTGCTGTGGTGCTGCAGGCCCGGCTCTGAGACCGGAGCTGCCTTTGCGTCCAAGAGCAGCAGCAATCTCGCACATGAGAAGCATCCCGGCAGCAAGCTGGCAACACGCGAGCACACTGAGGAAGCCGCGCATCGCGGGGAGCGCGATGCAGCCAGCTACTGAGAGCGCCGAGCGCTGATCAGCAGCGCTAGGGTCCACAAAAGCTGCGCAGCTCCGGCAGCGGGGCGCAGCCAGCTACTGACAGCAGTGCATGTGAGAGTAGCGCCAGGTTGGGCCACTGGAGGAAGCCTGCTTCAAAGCGTAGCAATGGCCCCGCACCGGGGAGCGCTTCAGATAGCTGCTACCGGCTTCAGGCTGTGAGAGTTGGCAGCTTGCTGGGAGGATCTGCACACTGCATCCCTTGTGCTGGATGGGTTTGGGCTGAGCAAAGGAGAATATAGCTGCCCACACACCAGCAGCAGCAGTGTGAGCTGCAGCAAGGTTTCCTTTGGGGTATTGATTGTGCAGGAATCTGTCACCAGCCACAGGGATTTCTGAGCCCATGAGCGTAGGGGGAAAAAGGGCTTTTTCAGG
Organism: Coccomyxa sp. LA000219; assembly: GCA_000812005.1. Classification (NCBI taxonomy): domain Eukaryota; kingdom Viridiplantae; phylum Chlorophyta; class Trebouxiophyceae; family Coccomyxaceae; genus Coccomyxa; species Coccomyxa sp. LA000219. The sequence goes on from KN714655.1 coordinate 611,021, forward strand.
CAATGTCCATCCTTTCCACATAGATAGGACAGCAGCCCAGCTTGGCCTTGATGAGAACTGGCTTCAATGCCAGGAAGGCTGCGTGCTGGCAACAAGATACAGCTGTGCACAAACCAGAAAGTGAGAGAGGGGCATGAAAGTCTTACCAGGCACGTGCAGAAGCCTCACTGGCTCACAGCAGTGCATGGGACAGCCTGTGAGAAGACGCAGCATCCCAACTATAGGGGCAGCTTCTGCACTGGGAGCCACCGTCAGGCGGCTTCTGGCTTGCACCTAGCCCATGCGGGCGCGGACGCCCCAGCGTTTGTGACTGCCTGTCCAAAAGCTCTTTGACCTCGCAAGGCAAAGCTGGAAGGCGTTTACAGATGCCTCTCCAATGCTATTGATGGTGTGACTCCTGTGTGCACACATGGCACACAGGGAGCCTCGACTGCACTGCAGCAGTGCGATGTCAAACGTGACTCTTGCAAGACTCCTCGTTTCAAGAAGGCGCTTTTTGGTAGTTGTGGGATCTTGGCGGGCCAGCGTAGTCGGCCTCCTGCTGTATGTCTTGCATTTCTGTCGTCACAGCAGTGCCGTGAGAGATGTGGCTTGCTGTTCGAGTCCCACTGGCAGCTTCCTTTGGTCATGAAGAGAGGAGTGGTCATGAAGATAGTCATCAAAGAGAGATGCAAGGCTGTTTATATACACAATCCATTTCAGAGGGGTTCTGGGTGCGCCCATGAGGGCCACATGGACTTTGACGGGTGCAGGCGAACGCTAGTTGACCCTCCCTCTTATCTAGCACTTGTGCTGCATTGCTGGACCCTAATTCTTTTGCGGGCGCGTCACCTGTCTACATGGCTGGATGCTGGCCGTGCAAGGCCAGAGCAAGTACGCATCCACCTGGCAAGAACTTTGGGAACCCCCCATTTCATTGCTACCAGCAGCCAGACCGTAGCATGGACGCAGATATGACAGCCAAGAGGGTGCCAGATTCCACAGCTCATAGCACCTGCAGTTCAGGCTGGAGCAGTGTCGTCAGCAGCAGCCAACATAGATCAATCTGCTGGTGAAAAGAGAGGATGCACGAGGTCCCATTGCAAAGAGAGTGTCCAAGGTTTTGATCCCAATCATCTTCAGCAGAAGTACACTGGTGGCATTGACATGTAGCTCGTCATGAGGCAGAGCTTACCAGCAGACAATCTCACCTTCTGGCTCTTGAATCCTGTCTGCGCATCTTCGGCTGCAGTGAAAGAGTGCTGTGAATGTATGGCTGTAGTCCAGAGTGCCCTTCTGGCAGGCCCTACAAGTGTCAATGCATGTGCTTGCAGACCATTGGTACTTATCTATGCTGCCTCAACATGTATGCTTGAGCAGGTTGCAGAGGCCATCACTGACTAGTTGCACTTAAAGCCACCTATCCTCTGACAGCAGCTTCAAGCTTCAAAGTTTGTGCATGCCACCACAGTGTATTGGTGGCCCATGGAAGAAGAGAGAGGTCATTCAGCACATGGCTGATTGCCTTGCCTTGCATGACTGGCCTGCCTGTGCATGTCTGCCTTGCGCGTTTAGATTGCTTGCTGTGTTGCCGCTCCAGACAGAGGAGGTCCTCTCCCCTAGAAACCCTCAACGTCACCAGCTTGGTGTTGCGTCGCTGTGGGGCTGGAGTATGGGTACCTTGGTGTGGGGACACCAAAGTACCCAGGCTTGAGTATGCCTTGGAGTTGATGTTTTGCATGCCATCCCAACATCATGCAATTGGGCTGCAGACTGGTTGCAATCGCATGGTGACTGTGCTGGCCCCCGTGGTTGAGGCTGCTAGACTCCCACGTGTATGCCCTATGGCCTTAGGCTACAAGTTGCCTCCTTGTAATAATAATACATGGCGCTCACTGTGGCTACATGGAATGCCACACATAGTGTGCTGTAGGTGTTTGTGGGTACACGTACTGAGTAATATATGCATGTTATGATAAGGTTGTCATATGAACAGCTGAGCTGCTGCTGCAGATGCTTCCCCATCATGGTCACGCCTCTGTTTGACATCAATGTATCAAGATGTGCACTGAAAGATCATGATGCACAGGTCCCTTTTACACGTCTTGCAAGTGAGGCTGATCAATTAAAGCGTCTTCTCATGCACACATGCAATCACACAGCACAATCGGAAAGCCGCAATCACCGCTTGTACCTCATGAGCTTGCGCTAGGAGGATTCATACACACGGCATCAATGCTCCTCGGAGGAAGACCGCGCCTATGGTACACTGCTTCGCAGCAGGAGATCTGGTCCGTGGTGAGGTGCAACGCTCCTTCTTTGTGGAGAAGCCATGTTAGCTAGAACACGATGCTGTTGGAGCGGACTAGCGCCCTCTGGCGCGTAGGCGTAGCATCCAGGTGCTCCAGCTCATCCATATAAGCCATCTTACTCTGTGGGGTCATCTCCACCTCATTTTGCAGCCCCTGCACGCCAAGAGGGGTCCCTCACACGGGCAGTGCTAGTGCGGACCTTGGCATCTTGTACATCAAGCAACAACTCCTCGTGCTGCTCAAGGGGGCATTGAGCTTTCTTACAAAGGCTCGTTTGAAGAAGCACAGCCATAGTCTTTGCATGGCTGAGAGCCTTGGGTCATTTGTGAGCCCTGAGTAGGCAGGTTGCGTACAGGCAAGGTGAAGATTGTACCTGAGCATCGCTGGGGCCGGAGGGGATGTCATGCAGCAGGCTGGCCTTGCTGGTGTCGCTGCCCAGGCCCGAGCCCGGCCAGGCCTCAGAGCCCGAGCTGCCCAGGGAGGGCGCGCCCACGCCCTTGAGCCGCCGTGCAGTGCGCCTGTCGCGAAGCTGCTGCATGTCCCGCGTCATGCGCTGCTCGAACGGCAGGAACAGCACTCCCTCCTCCTGTGAACAGACCCAGGCATGCTTGTGCTTGTCTCTGCATTGTAGCTTCTACTACAGGACTACCACGACTTTGGGGTGGGGGGAGTCAGGCTGCATGCAACCCACTGGAGCAATAACAGCTGACTGCCATGCGCATGGCAACTAGTGTTCATGGTCCCCGCAGCACGCATGCAGGTTGACTAGACTAGGCAGTGCCTGATGCATCCTGGCGGTGCGTGCAGCTTTCTTCCAGCAGTTGCACAGCTTCAACTATGAGCAGCACTTTTCAATCCATCAGAAGAATATCAGTGTCATGCACAGGGGTGAGCCTGCACCTGCAGCTTGGCCAGCTTGCGCTGGCGGTGCTCCACCTCCTGCTGCAGGCCCTCCACGTGCTGCCAGGAGCGCGGATACACGTCCAACGGAGACAGCCCGGGGCCATCCAGGCCACGCACCACCGCCTCACGCATCTCCTGATGCGACGCGCAGTACCTGCGGGTATGAGAACCTCACAAACTCTTTGGAGCATCCCATAATTTGGATGCTGGAACAGGTCAGCCTCTGCAGCTAGACTTCTGTCTCTGCCGGTCATCCTGATATTTCAACATACACGATTTGCCCAGGCCAGATCAAGAGACCTGCTGCACTAAGATCTTCTGCTACCATATGCAATCTTTCTCTACTGAGCGAGAGGTGTCAACATGCAGAGGGAAAAACCACTGCACATCACTTGGGCGGCCAGAGCACAGTGTGCCTGCCAAAAAGCCAGATTAGGTGGCCTGCCAACAGTCAAGGTGCCCTGCTGAGAAGGTGCCACTCACGTGCACAGGAAGTGGACGACACAGTCATCGATGCCAGGTGGCAGCAGAAGGACAGGCGGCAGCCTGAAGCGCCTGCACATGCTTCTGAGTGAGTACCACTCTTCATGTAGGCTGAGACCCCTTGCACAGCTCCTGACACCCATGGCATTGAATGCATTGGACCCCCCTTACGTAAGGGCATTGTTCTGCCCTAGCCATAAAGTATGCCACAGATGTGCTCGATTCATAAGTGTACTCTGTTGTCTCTTGAGGAGCTCTCGCTGGAGTGATCTCCATGAGCTGCCATAATAGTCAGCATTGTGCCCAGAGGGCATTTGCGCAGGATTAAATCACACCTGCGCAGCTTCTCGCGCGAGTGGCAGGTGAAGCAGGCGGCGAAGTTGACGCCGTAGTCGCCGCAGACGCTGATGGCCTGCCCGATGCCCAGGCTGAAGGCGCAGCCCAGCATGCACACGAAGCCGCACAGCTGCCCGATCTCGTCCGGGTAGGAGCGCCCCAGGCCCCTGAACGGGTCGCTGTACTCCCGGCCCATGTTCAGCGCATGCACGGTTCGCGCCCACCTGCAGCATGTGCAGGGGTGGAGGAAACTTCATCAGGCATGGTGAGATGCTCCTTTCGCCACATGCACTGTATGCGCTCACGTGCAGAACAGGCAGCGATTGACAACCACCAACGGGCAGCCGGCAGCGTTCTTTTTTCGCATGTTCAGTACCTGGTGCCACATGCTGCACATGCAGGGGTGGCGAGCATCAAGGCTGATCGGCAATAGGGTGTCCAGGGTGAGCTGGGCTAGTAAGACAGATATGCCGCCCGGCCAAAGGGAATGCAGCGCACCTTGTGCGGTCGCAGCCAAACCAGTAGCATTCCGCCAACCTCCTGCACATCACAGGGCCACGTTACACTGGGCTAGCTAGGCATTCATGAGAGCTTAGAGGCAGATGCAAATGCTGTCAAAGGTCTCACAATGAAGCCAGTGCTCCTGTGCCTCTCACAGCTTCCATCAATGGGTATATACTGCACATGCTGGACATTACTGCACATGCTGCACGCATTCGGCTGTGGGATGCTGGCTGTGCTCAAGCAGCCTGAATAGCAAGCTCATCACGGGCTGCCAAGAGGTCACCCTTAAGAGCCCAGAATGAGCTTGACATCCTGGTTGCTGGTGCACAGCTGATATGCACAGGCCATTTGATATCTTGCAGCGTGATGAGGCTAGGATTGCCAGCATACCTGCCAAAGCAGATCCCTGCAAGCACCAGCATCCCTCCTTACATGCTGTCGGTATGTGACGCTCAGACAGAAGCCGATATTAAGCTCACAAAATGTAAGCGGACAGGACATGCCATTGCACAACATTGTAGGCAGGTGCTTGGAGCCGCACCGCGCCATGCAAAAGGGTTGAAGCGGAATGACGGGCAGCATGGGACATGAACAGCCTTCTTCACTGCACACCAGCAGAAAGCCTCAGGATGTTACATGAGTGTTCATGCTCTGCTGACATGCAATTCACCTCCACCACATCACTGCGGCCCCATGGCAGCATGGCAGAGCAAGCAGCAATGTTCAGATGCAGTTGCCGATCTCATGGCTCGACTCAGACTTCTTGATGATGTCCGGTCAACACAAACAGACAAGATCACACAGGGTTCGTGACGGTCAACCTTCATCACCATCCTATATGATCTTGTCTGCTGGCAGCCATGGGCTTGCTTGATGCATGCAGCTGACTGCTCATGCTCGTTGATGGCCATTCCAGCCAACATTGAGCTAGTGCAGACCCCTTACCGAGGCGCTCGCGAGGACCCCAGCACTCAAACAGCCCGAACGTCCATTTGCCATCCTGCATTCAAGCAGTCCTCAGCAACACCTGTATTCAGGACGGGGCATGCACATGCATGTGCCCTGCTGCCTCAGGCTGCATGATGCCACACAGACAAAAGACACAGTCACTCTGCCTGGTGTGCTGCTCTGGCTAAAGCTCTATTCCAGTGCAGACTCAAAAGTATGCAACTTGCAGGAGAAACTTGCCCCACCTGTACAACACTGGCCAGCTGCTCAGCCACATCCTCAGTGCGGGTTGGCAGAGTGTCCCTGTAGTCTCCATGACCTACACAAAGACTCTGGGTTTCGGTATTCGTACAGCCTTGCCTGCCTGAGGCAAATTGAAGGCAAAGTGTGCATGCTCAAATATCTGAAGGCTCTCATACAGCAGTGATGGACAGCGATGCTTACCAGAAGGCAGTGTACACCCTTCGGGGACTTTCCAAGTGGTGAACCAACTGGAGAAGTTGCAGGGGAACCAGATGCCGCCTTTGGCACTTGTCATCTTACTAGCACGTTGGTAGAGACACTTGAGCTTATACGGGTGCTTGCGTGCGCTCCGGCCTTCAGTGCGATACAAATCACATCCCTGCCATGGCAGGTGGTTTTGAGAAATGGCAGCCTTCGAAAGGCGATACTAGGTCTTCGCCAAGGTAACCTTGGACATCTCAGGGTGTTCTCGTCATCTCCAAACTTCTCTATTCTCTGTCCACTGCTTTCTAGGATTTGCTTCTCGTCAGGATAGAGAGCTTTTATGATAGATTCCGCTTTCGGGAAGACAGTTTTGCTCATAGACGCACCTCGCAACAGGACGGCGACAGGGCTGACAGATCCTTGTGCACAGATGAGGCAGCAGATGTCACCTTAGTGTTGAGGAGAGATAAGCAAGTTTCTTGAGAAAGGGGGTAATCGTTGCAAAGTGCATGAGGACAGCCGACGCAGCCCTCCTTCTGCTCTGGACCTTATCATGTGCGAGGTGCGTCACTGGCCGCCAACAGACATGCTGTGATCAAGGTTTGAGCGAACCTAATGCTGCCGTGCTCAGAACTCTGGTTATGAGCAGACTTTGTCTTGCATTTGAGCAGCGACTTGCTTGGGACACTCGTCTGACATGCCTGCCTGCATGCAGTGCACAGCCTGTCAATGTCTCAATCCCGGGCATTGGAGATGAGCGCGAGCACAAATGGCGGGTCTGGCTCATTGTATCTGTATCAGGTATGCTTCTTGTCTCTTGGGGCGTGAGTTGTCACAGATCAACCACCAGATGTAGCCCATACTGTGGTTCAAGTTTTCATGAGCCCGTCTGTATAGGATTGAGCTTGTGGCATAGCCTGACATGCCTACAAGAAGCTGACTTGCTTTGAAATATGTTCATTGTGTAACTGATTCATCGGCTGTTGCAGGCTTCTCGTTGCTGGTCAGCCTGTTCTATGTGGGCCGGGGCATCTGGGTTTGGCGCAAGCGGGCAAGGTGCGCCTGTTAGTCAGAAGCGCGTCACCTACGATTGCCCTCATAGCGCATGCAGGCTGCCTGCCCAGCAGTACATAGCGATCCTCTGCGCTGCCTTAAAAGCTTCACCAGCCCTGACATGATTGTCAACAGTCGGCGCACCATTGCTGAGGGATGTATAGGCATACCAGGCAGTGATGTGCTGGCCCCTTACGCAGCCTGCAAGCACTGTCCAGAAACATTGAGCAGCCGAGTTACCAGGCAGCAGTACTGACTACTGACTTGTCCTGCAGGGTGCGTAAAGCTATCACTCAGAACATGGCAGTCAATGGCTCGGGTGATGTCGAAGCTGGGAGGACTCATGATCCCAAAACAGGCATTTTCTCCTTCTGGTCCCCAGAGAGCGCTGCAGTGCCTCTACCCTCGCCAGCGCCCAACGACCCTTTCCTGAAGGACTGGCGCAGGGCTGCCCAGATCTCTGCAGCAGACGAGGCCAAGCTCAGGTGAAGCGCTCGCGTGTTCATGCACCTGTGCAAGCTGCCCTCTGAGAGCCAGCTGAAGGCCGGCTTCCAGGTGAAAAGCCCTGAAGGTCACCTGCGGATTTGCCGCTGACCATACATGTAGACTAATAGAGCAGCGCAACGCAAGGCAGCATCAATCTCTGTGGCGCTCTGCACATGCCTGTACACGTAACAGGATATGCAGCTGACTTCAAAACAGCAAGCAGGCAGGAGGGCAGCTCGCCAGCGCATGATTGCATGCACATCGTTCAAGAACTTTCACTGAACTGCGTCATGACTGATCGTGCATGTGCAGGCAGCATGGCATGGGCCCAGTGGTCCTGCGGAAGAAGGAGTGCATGTACCGGATGGGGGAGCATGCAAAGCCCTCTCATGTGCTTGCGAGACTGCAGCGGCACAACTCCTCATAGACACATTCCGGCATGTGACAAAACTTCCCGTTTGTGTTGCACTAGTGGGCACAAGGAAGGTGGGTGTTGCGCATTCTGGGCTGTATCGTGCTGCAGCATGGGCGTATGACATTTGACACAGAATATGTGTCTGTGCACAGCTTTACTGGGGTTGCCACATATTACCTGTCAGCTCTGAAAAGCACGACATGTACCCGACATATTGTGAATCACTTCTTGCCGCTCGCGCAGAGCTTGTGCTTGAGAATCCAGGAAGACGTTTCAGTAGAATATAGCTGCACTCGCGAGGGAGTGCACCGTGCACCTCATCATCATGCCAGACCTTACACTTCAGGGATCTTCTTGAGCATCAGCATGCTGTTGGCTCTCGCCCATTTGGCCTCAAGTAGGGTCCCACATGCATTTTGGCTTAGGCTGTTTTCAACAAGCAGCTATCCCTTGTATCCTGCAGAGCTGGATGCTACAGGCACTTTCTCAGAATCGCTGTCGTACATGTCATCCAACAGGCTGAGGTCGATCTTGCCATTCTGGCTGATGGTAGCCACCTCCACATCCACCCTTTCCCCAATCTCAAAGTAATCCTCCATGGGCTGTTTGCCTATGTCCATCTTGGAGCGGTGCACTAATCCTGAAATCCCCGGCGCTATCCTGACAAAGATCCCAAAGTCCACCACATTTGTTATCCTGCAGTTCCTGCACAATTTGCCCACTCGATTAGGTGACGGTCGGCAGAGGACTAGCGTCAGGGCACACGTCCGCTGCTATGTCCATCCATGCTCTCCTTGTGCATGCCCTCAGCGTCTGCTTTGACGTCGGAAACAACTGTCACTTCAGGTTGTGATGCTCAGCATCAGATCACGCACTGGACTTGTCAAGCTCAGGGCCGACTCGTCTTTGAAGCTCTCACAGAGGGCAGCTGATGTATGAGTCATCAGGATTGGACCAGAACCACGTTAGAGACTGTCATGAGCAAGTGCGAGGCTTTGAGCAGGGGTCGGGAGGGAAGCCGGCCTTGCTCTATGGGGCTTTGACTGAGACAGAAAGTGTCAGGAAGCGAGCAGTACCTTGCTTTATGGCCGACTGGCAGCCCATCGCTCTCACCCAGATCCAGCAGCGCCTGCTTCCTCGAGAGCTTGTACTTCCCGTCCGCGACCTGCACAGTAGCGACAGCCCTTTGCATGCGACTGCCCCGGCACTGAAGTGCTACGTTGCCTGAGCAGGTCAAGCTGCAGGCACCTCAGAAGTCCAGAACAACAGCAGGAATGCCAATATGTGCCCTGCACTACACGGCGCTGGCACACCACAGTGGTGCCTGTCAGAAGTTGCACAGGGTCCGGCCTCCTTCTCTATTAATTGTGGCTTTGCATACACAGTGAACAATGCCTTTGCAGGTGTCATGTTCTGTGGTCCCAATCCTGTCTCGTCTGTCTTCTTGGCTGAATCTTCCTCTCCAAGGAAAGGTTCCAGGAAGGCTCCTCAAGGCGAAGGCTTGAGGGTGCTTCAACTTGCAACAGTAGAGGCTTACCGACATCACTTTGACATCTAAGGTGTCCCCAACCTCCCAGTCCGTCACACTGCCAAACTTGGCAACTTCAAGCTCTGAATTGTGGACCAAGCCCAAAGTGCCTGGCGCAACCTCCACAAACAGCCTGCAAGCCATGAACACCTCTGCATTACATCTCACGAACTCGAGGATTTCTTCCAAAGCATGAGCACTCTGTCTGACTTTCTTGGCCGCGGTGCCAGGGCGTACATGATGTTGGGGAAAGCTTACCCAAAGTTTGACATGCTCTTGACCTCAACATCTCTGCATAAGAAAGGGAATTTCAACACTGTCAGACTTGCACGGTGGTATCAGGAGTGCTTCAAACGCTTATCGACTGAGCAGCCAAACACAATTGGGCAAAGGCGTGCATACACAGCTGGCAGTGAGTGTCCTTGTCAGAGGACCAATGACATGACAGGGATGCTACGCCCACAGACAAGTGGCCTCTAAACACAGACAACCTCAGCAATTGCACAAGTGACCCCCTGGGTGGTCTGCATCCCACACCATTCACCAACAGCGTATACACTTGACAGGTGATGCAAGGCTCCTGCCAGGACTAAGAGTGGGATCCTCTGGAGGACACCTGAGGATTTCTCCTTGTGTAGGCCCTTGTGCTGCTGACGTGACCTCCTCCCGGGACCCATTCTCCTCTGTCATGGCTGCATCCCTGCACGCAGACATCAGTATTGCCAGGAGCTCTCCCTGTCTGCAACCCGAGCACATGTGGCTGTCCAGCTCGACAATTGAGCTAAGGCAACGCTGCTACATACACCCAATCTCCACAACCTCTGCTGTCGCTGCAAGCCCTGCAGCCTTGTAGAGCGTACAGGGACACATGTATACACCTGCCTGTCGCGCCCAGGGCAGGCTGCGCTGTAGAAAACGAGGACATGGACATCCAGCCATTGCTGGCTGGGTAGTTCACAGCAGACATGTCTGAGGCTGAGGAGAGTGTGCCTGGGCGAACAAGAGTATACCTACCTGTCTGTCACGCCCGTGGAAGGCTGCGCTGACGACGACGATGACGAGGACGAGGATGAGGACGTCCAGCCATTGCTGTCAGGGGCGCTCACAGAAGACATGTCTGAGGCTGAGGAGGATGTGCTCATGGCGTTTTGAGCTGACCTGTCTTCCAACAGTACCGCCCGCCGGCTCAGGCGTATCCGCCCGTTACTCATCTGCGCAGCAGCGCCAAGAGTCATGACCACATTGCTCCCAGCTCTGGTGCTTACTGCGATGTCATTTCGCCTCCCTACCGCTTCAACTCACTCCTATCTATCGTCATAAGACATGGTCTTTCTGACAGGCTAGTATGCTTGAGAGCAACCCTCTTGACTATGACCGAGTGGCTGCATGCCCGGCAGTTGAAGGCCGGGAAATTTGAGAAAATCCTCATGGCCAGGTAGGCTCTTAGACGGTCTGATGTCATGACCAAGGGAAAGGTGAGACTGCCTATTGTGTGACTGCTGTCAGAAGCACAAAGATGAGTTGATGGCAGATGTACAAGCACTAGAAGACACAGAACAAGCATCAGACTGACACACTAAAGTGCCACACCTCTGCCAAAGCTCAGCCCAAAAGCAACACCCTGGCTTTGAAGCATAGTTGCGGTGACAAAGCGAGCCCCATGGGGTTTTGCTGCCTCACCTCTAGCAGCTTGACATCTATTTGCATTCCATCTGGAAAGTCTTCCAAGTTGGATCTGCCGGTGTCCATCTCAGAGATGTGCACCATCCCCTTCACCCCAGGCAGGATTTCCACAAAGGCGCCAAAGCTGCTCTTGTTAGCTATTTTGCAGTTCCTGCACCAACACAACCCGCCACATTTAGCCCAGAGTACACTCTGGCCTCCCAGTACCATGATGGGCGCAGCCATTGTGGTAACCTCAGAGACACATTTTGCTTCATTGCATCAAGCTATGCAAAGTGCACATCATACATGAGCTCAGCTGCTTGTGCAAGAGCCAGGCAATGTGACAACTCTTTACATGCCCACACATATGATTTACATCGAACAAGCTGGCAGCGCCTGGGCCTGAAAACGATTACTGACATCCAAGCATCAGCATCTTCCAGGCACAGCTTACAGGCGCGGGCCAAGCCGCACAGGATCAGCAACACTGCATCTGAATGGTGGATGTGTCCGCCAGTGGTGAGGTGCATGTGTTCAGAAGCACGGGCTATCCCTGGATGAGGAATGACCAGAGAGACTTGCCTGTAGGTCTTTCCCTCCTCAGGCTCCTCAACCTTCGGCTGCTCCCGGCCCTCGTCCAGCTGGACAGCCTTGCGTGAGAGCTTCAGCTTCCCGCCATCCGCAGACACCTGCGTAGGAATAGACTGCCACTTTCAGAGAAGAGACTAGCATGACATTTTCACATGATGATGCACACCTCTCAGCGACACTGGCTTCCCGCCATACACAGACACTTGCGCGCTTCTTCTCCTTGGACGGCATTCCATGGCCCCCTTAGAGCAATGTCAATCGTGTCTTTCCACGTCTCCCCTATCGTTCCGTGGCACCAGCCTGTGAGCCAGAATCGGTCTGTGTTGCTCTCGTGAGCGTCCTGCAATCCTTCACATGATTCGTGTGTCCTGAGATGGGACTGCGTGTGATACAGGTGGAGGTATGTGGATCCTTCTGGCCAGACGCAGGGCCCCTTTCCAGCCCGCAACATGCTGGAGTGGCGAACAGACTGGCACCCGCGACAATTTCCAAATGCTGGTACACGGCTCTGTGCAAATTTAAACTGACAGATAGCACTACAATGCTGCGTGCGGAAGCCCTCTCAGAGCAGGCGATGCCAAACACACCTTGCTTGATGGCGGATGCCTTAAGGGCCTACTGCCTGTGATGTCTTGGAAGGAAACCTAAGGGACAACAAGCCCTGACTTGCAGACGCACCTCAAGAAGCTTTACGTCAAGCCTGTCATCGGCAGAGAAAGAATCCGGAGGCACTGTCCTGTCAACGTCCAGCTCAGATGTGTGGACCAGCCCCGTTCTCCCTGGCAGTATCTCCACCAGGATCCCAAACTTCTCGATGCTCTCAATCCTGCAATTCCTGCACAAGGACCATCCCAATGCTCATCTAGCCCCTGTGTATGCAACTCTGCCACATGGATACCCTCATTGCTCAGCATCAGATACCTCATGAATGCATACCATATGCCAAGCGCAGCATCTCGCTTCTCTGTCAGTGTGCAAGCCCAGTGGATTACCTCCTTCCTGTGGATCTGATCCAGGGCGTATACGACAGAGTGCAGCGCACCTGTAGGTGGTGCCGGGCTCTGGAGTGGTGCATGTGTCGCGGACGAGCTGCACCGCCCGCTCCAGAGTCTCGTCGGTGGGAGCCCTCACTTCCACTCGCCCTGCAGGACCGTCCACCACCTGTGCAGCAGACAAGCACAGGCTGTCTACGTAATTCACGTGCAGGGTGTCTCCAACTGGTCCGTTCCATCACCTGATCCTCGTGGACATGATGTGTGTGGGTCAGAGCGACTTTGATACACTTCAGGCACGCTTTCGACTGGAATCTGACAGCATCTTTGGAGGACAGGGCATGTCGTGCTTTAATGAAGGTACGAGACTCAACCAAAGCTGCTCAGCGCCTCAGCTTTGGCTGCAGTGGTACAGACACTGAGCGCCTCAGTGTCCATGGGAAGCTGCTGCTTGTGAGAGAGGATCAGCAACTCATAGGACTGACTTCGGGTTCAGCAGAAGTCGTAAGGAAATGTTGCTGCGCAGCCTCACCTGGACCTGCTCGGCGCCGGACTCGAGCGTGATGGCGCGGATGTTGCGGCTGCTAGGGCCCATCAGGAACACGTTCATTTCACGAATGGGGGAAAGAAGGGGAAGGAGCACTAGAGGGATCTGCTACGCAGCCTCACCTGGACCTGCTCAGCGCCGGACTCGAGCGTGATGGCGCGGATGTTGCGGCCGCCGGGGCCGATGAGGAAGCCGACCTTCTCGGGGTCGATGGTGACGAGCTGGATGCGCGGAGCATTGTCCGCCAGCGCCCGCCTGGGCGCAGGCATGCACCTGTCCATCTGCCCAAGAATGTGCTGCCGGGCTGTCCTTGCATGCTTCAGCGCCTCTCCAAGGATCTCAACAGTTATGCCCTCCACCTGAACAAGCAAGGGCAGATGTCTCAGCAGGGGATCAATGCAATGGGTAGGCTGGAGATTTGCCAGATCAGAAGATGTTCTCTTACATCCCTACCACCGCTGACAGATTCAAGCATGGGCACAACTGAAGCGGAGCAGCTGACAATTGCCCGCTTGGCCGAGCCCTTCAGCCAAAGCTCTACAATCTACTTGTTGAATTGGCTTGCGCAGGCGCCCGTCGCTGTGGTCTTATGGAAGGGTAGCCCCATAAGTCAAGCCAGCAGGAACAGGCAGGAGACCTAGCAAGGGTGATAGCTGAGACCAAGTTCCTCTCGGCTGATGCCATGCTTGGGCACGAAAATTGCTATTGCATGGGATCCACAGGCCGCCCTCAAAATCGCTCTCAACTCAGGTGATCAACACCTCTTTTGCCTGATTCTCAGTGCCAGGGAGCACCTTGATGTCCATCTGGAAGGCTGTGATGGCGTCTGCGTCCCCAGCAACCTTGAAGTCCATGTCTCCCATGGCGTCCTCGCTGCCCAGGATGTCCGTCAGTATCCTAAACTGGCCATCCTGCTCCAGCATGAGGCCCATCGCCACGCCAGCCACTGGCCGCGTCACCGGGACCCCTGCACACAGGCGTTCCCTCCCCTTGAGAATGCGCCCAGGGCGGGCCAGGTGGGCTGCCCTTGAAGTGTTTTTTGCTCTAACCCAAAAGCGCTAGTCCATGATAGACAAGCAGACATATACACTTAAGGCCTCAAGGCTTGTCTGTACAGGTACTGGTACTCCTATCTTGTCAAGATCAACACACGCTAGCTGTCTTTGCACAGATGACAGGATAGGAAGGGCATGCAAGGCCTCCAGCGAGAGGGAAAGGAACTTGCCAGCGTCGAGGAGTGCCAGGTAGCCGCCACAGACTGTGGCCATGGAGGAAGATCCGTTGCTCTCTGTCACAGTGCTCTCCACGCGGATGGTGTACGGAAAGGTCTCCTGCAGAGCAGCCCTGGACCGTCAGGCATGCAAGCCTCCGCACCATGTACAGGTCAAGCTCTACAGTGACAGGGCTGCGGCTGTTCAGCACGCCTTAGCAATAGAAGTATCAAACATAAAGGGCCTCAGCATGTGCCCGCTGGGGGATAACCTATGAGGATTGAGTATGTCAGAGGTATGGTGCACAGGGTTCGCTTCATGTCAGACGGGGCATTTGTGGGCAGGATAGGGCAAGATTGTGTTGGCCTGACCTCATCAGGAATGATGGGCGTGAGCGCGCGCTGCGCCAGCTGGCCATGGCCGACCTCGCGCCTTCCCGGCGCGCCCACGCGCCCGGTCTCGCCCACCGAGCTGGGCGGGAAGTAGTACTGCAGGAAGAACTTGTCCTTGCTGCCCTCCGTCATCTCGTCCCGCTGCTGCGCATCCATCTCGGAGCCTGTACAAAGCACTCATGCGTCACGTCATGCACAGATGAGGGTCAAGTTGTGCTGCTGCTCTTTGTAAGCCCATCATGCAGGCAAGATATTGAAGAGACTTCTGCAGAAGACACCTATAATCATGTATGTGGCCATGTGCACTTCATCAGAGCCAGACCTGCCAAAGACAGCAGCAATCCCTGCTGCACATGGCTCCAAAGGTAAGTTTCTGGTGGACTGCTACGGAATGATACAGCTGGCCTGGACAGGAGATTTCAGCGGAAACATACCCAGGGTGGTGACGGTGATGGTCTGAGTCTCGCCCCTGGTGAACAGGGCGGAGCCATGCGTGCAGGGCAGCAGCCCCGCTCTGCACGCTATGGGCCTGACCTCATCGCACTGGCGCCCATCCGCCCTCATGTTCTCCCGCGCGGCCAGGTCACGCATGAGCCGGGACTCCACGCTCTGCACACAAGTTCAGCATGGTCAGCGCTGCTGGACTACCCTGCTGCCACTGGTGCTGCAGAATTGACTTTGATTGGTAAGGGCAAGCGAACAACCGCGCACAGTCATCAGCATTGCAGCGCATCTCGGCAGCGTGAGCACACTGCTGATATTGCCTCACATGTGTGAAGCCTGACTGCCTTCAAAAAAGGGGCAGACATGGATCCTCATACTCTGCTGCCCCTACACAGTGCCACAAGGGGTTGCTGGCCAGCCGTCACATACCTTGAACGCCTTGCCAAACTGGGAGAGGTTAACGGGTGGGCTGTCCTCAACAGCCACAACCTCATCCTCCTCGTTATCCTCATCTGCGCTGCCATCCTGCGAGCTGCTGTTCTGCGACGCTGTAAGAGCGCCCATCTGCTGCTGCAGCTGCTCCTTGACGTCCATCTGGATGGCTATCGCAGCTGCTGCACGCTCATGCTTGCCTGCAAGTATTGGCGCTCTCAAGAATTTTTGTGTGAGCGCTGCATGAAGGGCTGGTCGCTGTCTTGACAGCCTGTATAGGTGACTTCTGCATCCAGCAGGCCTGCCTAGCATGTCTCATGCGATAGTACCCACCGCATGCAAAAACAATGAGCTCCATTTCTGGGCAGAAAGTTTCGGCCTGTCTAGAAGCCCACTTAGCAAATATACAGGCAATGAGCGCACCACTGATATCCCTGTAGGCCTGCTCCATGCGCTCACGGCACAGAGCCTCTATCTTGCCCTCCAGCGCAGCTGTGGACTCAGGCTTGGGCTCCTGCTTGGCCTTCCCGATCTCCGCCCTCCACTCATCGATGGCTCTGCACTGCTCTGCGACAGCCTGGTGCCCCATCCTCACCGCCTGTGATACACAAACATCCATGTCATGGTAGCACGTGGCAAGGTGGGCATCAAGAAAACCCCAGCAGAAGTGAAATCTTGTGATTTGTATACCATGCCTTGGGAGGCGGAGTAGACATGTAGCCATGTAACTCACACCCTGAACAATCACTCTCAGGTAACTACGTAGAAAAGGGGAAATATCCTGTCAAGAGCATAGGGCAGCCCGCACCTCCAGCATCTCGTCCTCCGGGAGGAAGTCGCAGTAGCCCTCAATCATGAGCACAGCATCAGCTGTGCCTGCCAGCACCAGGTCCAGCTTGCTCTCCTCCATCTCCTGCTCTGTGGGCCCCACCACCAGCCCTTTCCCCTCCAGATAGCCCACTCGCACCCCCGCCACCGCCTTCGACAGCGGGATGTCTGCGCAAGCAATGAGGCAATCTTGTCATGTCCTTTCAGGGCAAGCTTCCTTCAACTGGGAGGATTCAGCACTCATCCCTCTCCTCTTCCCCTTTTCTTGCATTGCATTTAGCTTACTCAAGCATTGACCTGCTGACCGCTAAGATGGTCCGGCTGAAGAGTGCTCGTCAGGCAATGATGGTCCTACATGCGTCAGCTACATGCATGGCCATACCGAGGCACCGAGTTGGCATGACAAGCCTCCTTAAGGCAGCAGGAGCCAGTGTCGGAGGGAACAGCCTTGGTACCTGAGATGGAAAGGGCGGCAGCTGCAGCCGTGATCGCAAGGGGCTCGGGAGAGTTGATGCCATCATAGCTCAGAACCCATATAAGCACCTGCGCACAGAATGCGCCACGATTGAGTCAACGCCAAGCATTCTGGGAGAACAGCAATCAAGCATTCACAGCTTGATATGCCGTGCGCCGATATCCATCATGCAGTGCTGCAACCTCTGTTCCTTCAGGCCAGCAAGACATCTTCCCACCACCACCCTGCAGCGATCGCATGCCGGTACAGAAGCACTTCAGCACCAACACTTATCATGCGTTCAAGATCAAGTATGAGGTAGGCTTTGACCTGTGTGTCATTGGACCAGCCCGGAGCAAACATGGGCCTCAGGGGCCTGTCTATGAGGCGAGACGTCAGCACTTCACCCTCCTTCGGCCTGCCTTCTCTCTTCAGCCAGCTCCCCCTGTCACAGCCAGCCAAGGTGAGCGCACAGCTGTGTCTATCAGCGGGAGCGCTGATCTAGAGCCCTGCAGTATCCTTACGTGAGGCACCGATAATTTGCATGGTGCGCCAGCCATGGTGAGCGCACAGCACTGTTCATCAGCAGGAAGCGCTAATGAAGCGACCATGTAGTAGCCTCAACTGAGGCATTGCTACCTTGCACATTGCGCCATGCAAGGCGATAGCAGCCGTGTTAGGCGTTCTTGGTACCCACACAAGGAGCAGGCGTTCAGGAATCATATGGCAGGTCACAATGGGTGGGTTGAGGGGCGCACGTGGTCCTGCCGGCAGCGCTAAAGCGCTCAGAGTAGTTGACTGTCAGCGGCAGGAAGGACCCGTCTCCTGTCGGCTCTCTGCTGCAGCACGCCGTCGCATACACCATCTGCAGGCACACCACTGCACTCAACAACCGTGCTCGTGCTCTGTACTAAATAATGCTATACTTCCTGAGGGCGCGGGAGACAGCTGTTTGTTTCAACAGAAAGCACGACCACAAAGTTCCTGTAAGGTATTGGCTAAAGGGCTAGCCCCCTAGGAACGCGCCCATGCATCCATGCAGAGCACGGGTCCATCTGCAGGGCCTTACAGTATCGCCTGATCTGAGCATGACAGCCCCATTGGCCTGGCGTCCAATCTCTCCACTCTCCAGGAAGATCTGTCATCACATGAAAATGTCAGGTCTCTACTTTGCAGCAACAAGCCGGAATGGACCAAATTGAAGCCTCAGTTGCACGGCAGACGGACCTCTCGTCCCGCGGAGTGTATCACTATCGAGCTAGGAGGCGACAATGTGTTCAGCTGGTCGGACTGAACGCAGCAGATGTGCTTCCTTAGCCTCTGCCTCCCACATCTGATCTGTACACTGCTGTGACGTGGGCTGGCCCATGTCCGTATCGCAGTTCCTTGCAATCTGTGCCGTCTATGCTGTGTGGTGACGACAAAATCTTTGTCTATAGAATAAGCGCACTGTCTGTGGCCTGAGGCTTGTACTATACCCGTGGGCGAGCATGCCAAAAACATCGGACAAGCGGCTTATCACAAAGCTTGACTCAATGCGTGTGGGTGCAGAGCACAATCCCTATCTTCGACATCATTAAAGGTCATACATTGCCAATGGTACGTCTGACTGGACTCAGAGACCTTTCGGTACAATCGAGTAGAGGGTGCTGGCTGCCAAGCTCCGGGAAGTTGCATTCCGGAGCAAGTTCGCAGGTGCACCTAGTCGCCTGTATCTTCAAGCAGTGCCACCTTTATACCTGCGTGGAAGCCTTGCAGCAAGTGTACATGAAGCTCTATGTTGTTAAGCGCCGATTGGAAGCAGCGCTACGATGGCTCCGATGATCAAGCAGATGATGATCCCTTCCCCAAGATGTTGGATGGGGATGCATACAATATTCTGGGACCATATGTCGCCACAGAGACTTCCACTGTAGTGAAGGTACAAGAACTCAAGCTCCCGTCGATTCCATCATGCTTCGCATGTCATGGCATGCTCAGGCACTTGTAGTATCATTATGGGCTTCCCACCGGCCACTCAAACAGTTCGTCATTGTCGCTACATTGGAGGACGCTTATTCTGTCTCAGGCGCTGAACTTCGCTGGAGTCGGACCACAGGACTGCATCATCGACCTGGGCTCAGGGGACGGCCGATTCTGTGTGGCAGCTGTTCAGCAATTCAAAGCCAGAGCTGCAGTGGGCATTGAGATAGATGCGGAGCTCATACAAGCATCCGAGGCACATGCAACGGCATGTGGAGTCGGTAGCAAAGCATGCTTCACCTGTGCAGACCTGACAGACCCATCACTGGACATCCTCACTCTAGCAGGGGATGCACACCCCTTCACACTTGCCATCGTGTTCCTTCTGCCTGAGAGTGAGCCGCTATTTGAGAGGCATGTCAGAAGGCTGTACGATGCTGGAGTATGCATCCTGTCACTGGCCTTTGCCCTTGACAACCTCAAGGGGCTGCAGCTGTTGAAGTCTGAGAGGCCCCTCTATCTGTATGGCAAGGACAAGTAAACCCCTTGCAGTTGATGATCAACTGGCCCCCATCAGTATATGCCTCACTATTACAGCCTTCATCATAGCGGAAGTCCAGAAGCTTTCTGCTGCATGCCCAACGCCACTATGCATGGCTTACTCTGCCATGGGTGTTGTCGCCAATCAAGCCACTTAGTCCTGTGTGCTCGTGTCTTTACCGCCTGCACACCCTATAAAACCACGCATTGGCAATTGCTGCGCCAAGCCTGTGTTTGAACATTTGGATGCTTCCTTGCCTTACTAGCTGTGGTGCCGGTCTAGTATACACTCACTTTCACTATCTCCTCACTCTCAGCAATTTCCAAAAGCTACTCTCTCTGTCCTCATGGTGAGCCAGGTATACACCTCAAAGATGAGGGATGGTTTGTGTGTTATCTCAATCCAGATGACCCTCCTGAATCTTCAGGCCAACCAGCAAGCTGGCTGCAATCTCCCGAGCCAACACATCTCCAAACCAGCCCTGATCCATTGCTTCTTGCAGCACATCAGTGCCCCCTGCACTTTGTCATCAACTCAAGTCTCGTTGTGATTGTGTCACCAGCAGTGTGTCCAAAGGCATACTGCACATACAAGGCCGAGATGACAGGATGATTCTTATGGCTGTGCGGATGGCATGGGAGATACCTGCTCTTATGGTTGCCTCCATGCCATCGTGCTCCTTGCAGATGGCCTCGAGCGCTTCCACAACTGCCTTGCTGACACCTGCATGACCACATGCCACTCACCCGCTTGATGCTGCATTGATTTCCCAGATGCTTGCCACACTTGAGGTGCTCGTGACAGCACTTGCGAAATTGCCCAGAATATGGCATCTCGAAGGCACACGCGATACAAAACACACTGCACTCAGCTTGAAGGTTGAACAGGCTCATATCACAGATATGTTGTGACCGCTGCTGCTTCCTGCACTCCAGCCAGAAGGGGACTAGGGTAGTGAGCCAAGCTGACCTGGATCAGCGCCTGCACGCAGCAGCCCCAGGAGCTTTGCAGGGGCGTTCTCGCGCCGCAGCTCCTCGCCAGCCATGCCGGTGGCTGCGAGCCTCCTGATGCGCTTGGCCCCGCTGCTCTGCATGAAGGGCGTCTCCGCCTCCAGCAGCCTCACCGCATGGGTCACATTGCCCGCAGCTGCAAGCGCAACCCAACGTCTGCCTAAAAGCCGTGGTCATTCCCCTCTACAGTGTAATACTGTCTGGGGTGATGCAGCTGCAAGTGCAAGCACCCAAATGCTTAGGCAACATGCCCATGTCAATGTTCCTTCACTGAGGTGCTGCGCGCAATCTAAATACACACAGCCTCGGATTGCAGCTGCAAGCAGTGTGGTCCGTGCTGTCCGTCTGCTTTCTTTGCTAGGCTGCCTGGCATACCAGATGCGTAGGGGATGTCAGCTGCTCAATGCCAGGCATCACTAGGCGGCAACATGACGGAGCGTGCCACACAGTCAGCACTTGCGAGTGACCATGCAACGGCTTTCAAGCTGGCTAAAGGTGGCAGAAGATCCACTCCTAGTGCCGGCAGTTGAAGGAAGGGCAGGCCCACGTGCACATTGCAGAGTACGACATTTTGCGCGGCATGCAGATCAGCCCGCTGAGCAGCCGTGGAGGATGTTGGACATGCTTTCTGGTCCTTAGCGCTATGGCATCTCAGGCCTTGTCATGCCGGGTGTTGCCATTGAGTGGATAGATATGTTACCAATAACTGAGGCATACCTATGTGGGGCCCAAGCTTGAGGCCTATGGCCAGGATGGTGGCAAAGAGGAGGCCCTTGAACACATAGCCCTCAATCCCACCGTTCCGGCTCTCCTGCTGCTGGCCCGCATCTGCAGCCTTTGAGCTGGCTGCTGCAAAGGCCCTTGCCCCTGCTATCACACTCCTCAGTCAGCTCCCCCTACATGCTCAAGGCACCTTCGCAGGGGAGCGTTGAAAGGACATGCAGGAGGTGTGTGGGTCCTTTACCTCCTTGTGGACGCTGGTGCAGAATGGACTGCCCCTTGGGAGCCGTAAGGGGTGTAGACAGACAAGCTTTGACTGCCAGACGCTGAGGATTGATGTGCCAAGAGGCAAATGACCGTTGCAATGAGTCGGACAGAGCAGGACAGCGTGATCCAGCAGCGCTGGCAAGATCCTTAGACGCCTCTGACGTAGCAAGGAGCCTCACATCTGCAGAGAGTGATGAATGGCGCTTGATAGAGGCGTAGCTGCAACTGGCTAGTCTTCTCAACATCATGACCCCATTCTCTGGCCCTTCAACCTAGGCGTCAGATTGCACGAGCTAGACAGCTTTCTTCCATCTACAAGACGACGGAACGCTGAAAAGGCGGTGCAGGTCTTGTCCTGCGTCCGGCAGAACAATCTGGGCGTGTGGGCACCTCTGGTGCCCATCTACTGGGCAGACATATCATACAAAGTTCTGTCTGCCCCAGCCCACGGATTGATTGTCATGTAGATGGCTGTTGATAGCATCTCAGCTGATGTCCTCGCAGAAGCCACAGTGCCACGATTGGCTGATGTGTACCGTCTCGAGCAACCCCAGGCATGCTGGAATTGTGTGAATGCGAGCTGTGAACTAGTCTAGCAATTTCACAGCCGTAAAACCTTTCAGTCACCATTCCAACCTCTTCAAAGAAAACTAGATTCCAATCTTGCTGCACCACATGGCACTCACAGTTGCACACACAGCAAACAAGGACCTGAACCCAAATGATCCAAAAGAGGATGCACATCATTGCTAGCCTCTGATCAGAGTCACGCCAAATGTGCTCCTCAGTGTTGTCTGGGACCACCCCTCACCTCGTACAAATTATACTGATACCCATTGCAGGCAGAGATGCCTGACAGCATGCGTGCCATCCCATGTACTCTGTCTGAAGTTCTCTGAGTCTATCACTACTACTCCCAGGCTGTGCCCTTCTCTCATCCCTAGCAGGATCTCACACTCTGGCTCTTTCAGGCGCTGACTACATTCTGCGGTGCTGTGTCGCTGGCAACATTTCCCACATCATCGGGCCTGTCCACAAGCTCAAACATAGCAAGAGAGGAGTCGCCTGCACAGACACACCCACTTGTGCTGAGCACATGCATCATGATGCAGAACACGGGCAACATTGATGGGACATGCAGGGCAGCCCTGAAGACCTTGCTGAGCGCCCATCATTGATGAAGGTCACACAGCCATGCAGAGCACTTACTTCTGCTGGTCTGCACCCACTCAGCTGGTGATCCAAGGGGTGACCAGCAAAGTCTCATGGTCACAGGCATGAGTGACACCAAAGTCAACTCTGCCGTCCCTGCATCTCCAGCTGAGTGGCTGTGACCAGCCTCATACCGGCCTTGGCTCACCACTGCATATTTCTGCCTATACATAAGAGCCTTTAGGCCATGGACCATGGTGGAGCCTCACCAAACACAATCCTGGATCCGACATAGAGGTCAGCTGCGCGGTTTGGAGGCAACTCCTCTTCATCCAGGTAGGTGCCGTTCGTGCTGCCAAGATCCGTCACAGAGATCTTCCTTCCCTCTGCACAAGCACTGTAAGCCTTGTACCTGATGAACAGTGCATCATTGGATGCAACACCAAAGGCATGGGAGAGCCTGCTCTGCACGCATGAGACCATTCAACTGCATTGCCAGCCAATCACACCTCATGCCATGCTGTGCAGGTGTGCCTTGACCAGGGTGCAGAAGCAGTCACAGGCAAACACATGGATTCTGAAGAAGCCCTTGCCACTCCTGACACATGCAACAGCATACAGGTGTGTATGGGGTCGATACTGGGACTTACTGATCCTCAAGAGGGCGTGCCGGCCAGACACAGTGGGCACTGGGATAACCACGTCAGCAGGCTCCTCCCTGCCAACCTCATACACGCCATCCTGCAGCTCAATCTCCCCTGGCAGATCCACAGCCTGGTCCAGATGATTTGTACTCCCATCACCTGCACCGGGAGAAGGATGTGGTCAGCCTTCAGCCCTTGCCCTGCCTGTTTGAAGGCTCTGTGATGACAATTCTGAGGGGTCTGTCCAGGGTGAGAAACAGATGCTGCCTCATCTGGACTCAGCATGTTGGGTGCGCCATCACTTATAAGGTCCTGATAGAAAGGGACTCAGAGATAATGCTTCTGGGCCATACCGGTAGGTACAAGAACCAGCTGATTGGCCACTTGCAGAGCCCGTTGCCTGGAAGGAGCTGCCCTGCCTGCGAGAGTACCGCAGATACCCCCTCAGATATCTCCAGCATTCGCCAGCATTGTGGCGCAGGAAAAGCTTCGTGAAGACCGTGAATACTTCAAAGAATCATCAGAGCACACGCACTACATGTTCAGCATTGCTCTGGTAGCGAAAGGCACGATGCCTGACATCACCTCTCACAGTCTTGACTGGCACGACATTCCGCTGAAAGCCCGCAGCCAGCTGACTGCGTGCCCCCAAGGCTGTGACGAGAGCCATGCTAGCAGATATATTCGAAAGCTCACTGGGCTATGCAACAAGTGATCACACATGCCCAGATGCAGCTGGACTTTCGTGCAATGGGCAGTGCCAATTCAGGACAGCTCTCAGCATCACTTCAGTGCAAGCTTCCAAGCAGCCATCGATGCAACAGACGACGTGGGTATCACTGTGTCAAATGCATGAATCTATGGCATGCTCAGTTAGGGCCTTGTGCAATTGGCACAGATAGCCAATCACTCACGGGGCGTCTTAAGTCAGGTAGGTTCAACCTCATTGCTACAGGCCCCTTGTTGCGTGATGACGCCTCGAAACGATAGAGACAGGGTTCATGTGTAAGGTCAAGCGTTTTGCACTCTTTCCTGAGATTCCATTGCTGCTTTGAGGACGCGCTGACTCAGCTGTGCATTGACTCGTAAGGTGCTTTGCTGGCTGCTGCACTATCCTCGCAACACATCCACTGTTGCCGCACATCCGGGCAATGCGGTACCACGCAAAAAGGCCAAGTCTTTGTGTCTTCATACTGTGAGTGTACGTGGGGCTAAAAGGCTCTCGGACGCCCTTGTGTAGGGGGGATATGGGAGCAGAGGTGAAGGGTGTTACGAATGGGCTGTCCACGGACCCCCTCACCCTGCCGCAGTGGGTCCTCGTTCAGCAGCAGAAAGAGGTGAGCACCACCTTCCTGCACTGCTGCCTAGCATTTTCGTACTGCTGAGTTCATAGTACTACCCTACCTCTTCCTGACAGCCAACAAGGGATAATGCTCTGTGCAGGCTCCACATGCGCGTGGCAACCTCTCCATCCTGCTGAATGCCATTTGCGTGGCTTGTAAGTTTGTGGATTCTGCAGTCCGCAAGGTGAGGGGTGTTCTGCCCATGCATGATACAGCAGGCAACTGCTTGTCCATTATCTGTCATCAAAGCTTACGCTCCCTGCAGTGCTGTCTGCCATGTTGCACATCAGGAAATATAACCAGCAAATAGTCTGTCCCTCTGTGCATGCACATGCATAGGGCAGATTTTTCCTCTGTAGCAGAGATGTCGGCTCAACCATGCAGGCAGGCCTCTCGGACTTACTTGGTCTTGCTGGAACAGGGAACATCCAGGTTGGTACTTCCGACATGCATTCAAGTGAGTCGTAACATTGAGCTGAGTGCCACTTTGTGGCCCCTTCTAGAGAGGAAAGGTCTACTGAAGCTGTCATGTCTGTAGGGAGAAGACCAGAAAAAGCTGGACATAGTAGCAAATGAGGTGTTCATCAATGTGCTGAGGCGTAGTGGCCAGTGCTCAGTGTTGGTGAGCCCTCTTCCCTTCTGTGCACTCCGCTCTACACAGCTGTCCCGACGTGCTTTGATGATCTTCTCCTGTAGCTTACATCGGTACTCATAGGGGAAATTGAGCAGTCCCTACGATGTCCCAATTGTGAGCAGGAGCGGGGTTCCTGTCACAATTGAGAAGCTAGTGTCCTTGCCACTACAGGTATCAGAAGAGGTTGATGATGAGGTCATCATAGAAGGCGGCGGAGAATACAGCGTGGTATTTGACCCCCTGGATGGCAGCTCAAACATCGACTGTGGGGTCTCCATCGGCACCATCCTGGGCATATACAAGAAGGAGAAAACTGAAGCACCCTCTGTCAAGAATGTCCTGAAGGTTGGTCTGCAGTCCCTGGCCCTGCTTGCCCTGTGTAAAGCTGTGCTGCCGTCCCTGCTTGATGAGTCCGGCAACAAACATTTATCGATGAGCTGTGCTCCAGGGTGCTTTTAGTGCTCAGCAGCGCTTAGACCAGATCCCTGTGTCCATGCCTGGAAGACCTCTGAAGATAGATACTGCTGCAGTGCGGGAGGGAGCTTGTAGGAGCTGCTTACTGCCTCTACGGCTCGAGCTGCTCGATGGTGCTCTCGGTGGGAAGGCAACCCGCGCACTTCACCCTGGACCCTTCGCTGGGCGAGTTTGTGCTGACCACGCCTGCCATGAGCGTGCCTGAGAAGGGCAAGATCTACTCCATCAACGAGGGCAACTCTATTCTGTGGGACGGGGCAGTCTCTAGGTGAGCCTTCAGCTGTGATGCATGGACTGAGATGCACTCATGCAATTGCTGTGAGCTTCAAAACTCAAACAACACCTGCATTGCTTGTAGTGTCCATTGCACAAAGAAACACTAAAGGGTCGATTATCATCCTGGCATGCGCGAAAAGCAGTATCCGTCTGATGCCATGAGCGCATTGTGCAGGTATGTTCAGGAATGCAAAAACCCTAGCAACGGAAATTCTCCCAAGAGCCTGCGCTACGTCGGGTCCATGGTCGCAGACGTACACCGTACCATCCTGTACGGAGGGATCTTCATGTATCCAGCAGACCGTAAGGCCACTAAGGGCAAGCTGCGGCTTCTATATGAGGTCTGTGTCCTTTGGACCTTCCCGCCAGCCACCACAGCTCCCCTCAATATGCACAAGCTTGAGACTGATCTGCATAAGGTGTTGCGCAATTGCACGTGATCTAGTCACCTGCAAGGCAGCTGCAGGCCCCAAGATGGCATGAAATACGTGGCCATGCACTCTAATGACGGTCCCAGGTTCTCAGGTTGTGTCCAGCATGCCCACATCACTGTAAGTTCCATGCTGTGCCAGCGATCAGGGTCTTGATAAGTGTTGCGTGCTGCTGCAGGGGAACCCTATGGCCTATCTTGTCGAGAGTGCAGGCGGGCGCGCCATCACACATGAAGGCCCGGTCTTGGACATTGTGCCTACCAGCATCCATGAGCGGTGCCCAATCTTTCTGGGCAGCAGAATTGACATTGAGGAGCTCGAGGCCTTTCTCCATGCTTAAGCCTTATACAAGAACGCATGGGTGGCATCAATAAGCAATGCCGTGAGTATTCGTCCAGCTTCAGGCACCACCCGCAGCCTTTCCAGTCCTTCCTTGAGCGCCAGGGCCAGGAGTACAACCGAGAGAAGGCACCTGCCATCTAAGTTTGCCAGTCGGATAGAGGACCGCAGTCTGGAATTTTGTGTGCCCTGCAACCTTAGGACGACTGTAACCTTCATGGAGGCTCAGTAGACAATGCTTGCACATCTCCCGTACCTGTGGAGCGCAGGGGAGGTGTGCTGGAATGACTTGGGAATGCCCTCGCTTCAGAGTGGCAGACATCCTACGTGTTTTTTGAAGAGCCTTGGCCTGCTATGACAGCACCTGGCAAGAGCTTGTATTCATGAGTGCAGAGATGTGGCCTTGCAAGGGCAGAATAGGCATAGTCAGCACAGAGAGCACTCGCGTGACTTTGCGAGGTCATGCAAGCATCAACGTCATGTTCCAGGATACATTCGCGGTATTTCAGCACCGAACGCTAGACAAGGCGGCACATCTATGCGGCAACATTGCCTGCATGGACAGGCGGCAGCTTGGCACATGAGTGTATGGGCTCTGTGCGAGTGTACAGAGACAGAACAGAGTGGTGTGCCTGACATACTGCACAGGAGGACTGCTTGTGAGGGAACAGCCTTATACAGTGTTGTAGCTCTTGTGGGACCTCCCATCGACGTCTGACTGTCTCTCCTCGTGGATGTATATAGCTAGTGGCGTAATATCAATATGCCTAACCTAGCGTGGTACATGCTATCCTGAATAATGGTTGTCTGTACCTGCGCACCATGTGCTTCGAAGCGACTGTAGCAGCATCATCAGCAGCTGTAACCTGCCGAAGCAGAGGAAGCCCGTCTTGATCTTCAACTGCTGCTGCGAGGAATTCTGAGGGTCTCTGCATGCACAATGCATACCGCTTCACATCTGTACAGACCAACCCTCACTGTCTGGCAGCCTCCAGCAGGAGTTCTTGTAACTATTTACAGGTCTCAGACACGTCTTGCAGATCAAATCTTCCCCAGAGCTCAGTGTCCCAGTTGAGTGCATGTTCTGCACTAGGCAGCATAGCAGTATAAGCAGATATGACAACCCACGAGGATGCAGTACCTTCACCGCTGTGCGGCCCATTCGATGCCATGTCTGTGAATGCAACGAGCAAATTGTAAAGTAGCTGTCGGAGGCAGCTGTCAGCGACATGGTCCGAATGCGCCTTCCGAGGGAATTGATGGAAATGCGATGCTGGATGTCTGATAGAGACAACATGCAGATCGTATCAGAGCCTCGCTCTAGAACAACGCGAGAAAGTACATTTATGTGATGGGCTAGATGAGGAGAGGAACTCGCTCATTGGGCCCACAATGCGTGTGCGACCGAAGAAGAATGTAGAAGTGGTGAGCATCGGCCTGCCCACTCACTGTATGCAGGCCCTGACATCAACCCAGTGCTGTTGTACAGATCTACGTAGTCTCTCATTGTTTTGCAGCCTACAAAAGTCAAGGAGTTCGTGGACAAGGCGCTTGCAGCATCACCCCATGACCTTCCTGATGTCCTAGAAGGCTTCAAATGGGTATATGAGAAGGTGAGGAGCCTTCCGAAAGGCCTTAAACCATGGTGATAATTCTCTTGCTGCTTCCGGCTCCGCATGCATGGTTGCTGTCACAAGGACACCAACAGTAGACGTTTTGGGCGCAGGGCGACTTCTACCACTGGTTGTCGCTCTTCAACCGCTTCGATGAGGCCCTTGAGACCATCCTCAAGGACAGGAAGGACGTGAGCCTCGATGGGGTATCTGAGCCGAATGCAGCGCCCTTTCCGAGTCGGAGCGTCTTGTCCATTCTCAGGGTCTCCACCACCATCTTGGAGAACTGCTCGAACAAGCATCTCTATCAATCTCATGAGGTAAGAAAATGCTAGTATATGGGAGTGAAGCAAACACTTACTTCGGCTCGCTCAGTGCCCCCATGACCCTCCTAAAACTTGCCATGCTGGATGTGCCTGCGATGCTGGAAGCCTTGGCAGGACCTCGCAGCCCGTGATAAGCTTGCTTATGCTGCAGCACCTCACAAGCCTCCTGGCAGCCCCCGACAAGGAGGTGGTCGAGGCTGCACTTATGACACTTGGGGCCTTCCTCCGGAAGACGCATGGTTCCAGCGTGAGATGGCATGGGTCCTCAGGCCTCAACACCCGCCTGCTGGCCCTGAGTCAAGGATGGGGCGTCAAAGAGCTGGTAGGCTTCCTACTACCATCTGCCTCATGTATCCAGGGACTGAGCGTCTCGTACATGAGCTACATCTGGCAATTTTCAATTCATGACAGCTCTCATTGACTTGCAGGGCATCGATCTGGCAGCCTGCACAAACAGCGACGAGTCCGCCGTGCAGCATGTGAGCTACCTCTACCTTTCCTCCATGATATGCATGCTTCTTCCAGAGGCATGTGCCTGAGATCAGGCCAAGGCACAGGACTCGTATCTACAATTGTAGGGCTACCTGGCTGGGCCCCTTGGACCCCTGTAGTGTGTGAGGTCTTCAGTCAGATAGATGCCGTCAAGCTCGTGCAGCTCTGCATGCAGGCTCAAGGCTGCACTATAACCTTATATGGGACTCAATCAGGGTGATATCACCTTGGCTGTGCAGGCTCTGCAAGCAGGCTCAAGGCTGCACTACGAGTTCTATGAGGAGCAGGATGGCAATGAGACAGCAGGCGGCGTGCGCGTCATCGACCTGAAGCGCGTGGACAAGTATGCAGAGTCTGAGCATGAGATTCTCTTCCAGCTTGTGAAGCAGTTCAATGTCCCTGAGAAGCTCAGGTATG
Organism: Coccomyxa sp. LA000219; assembly: GCA_000812005.1. Taxonomy (NCBI): domain Eukaryota; kingdom Viridiplantae; phylum Chlorophyta; class Trebouxiophyceae; family Coccomyxaceae; genus Coccomyxa; species Coccomyxa sp. LA000219. The sequence continues at coordinate 640,612 of KN714655.1, forward strand.
CTCCTCAGCGCATCGCAAAGACTCTCAAGCTCCCATAGCTGTCACAGGTTTGACAGGTTGTGACACTGGAACATTCACCAAACTGCACACCACAGGTGGTATGCTTGTTTGTGGGCCTTGGTCTTGTAGTGGGCCAGACTAGGGTATGATCCCTTGAGCAGTAGGAGCACATTGCATGCATACTTTTGTAGCAGATGGAAGGAGGACTTCTCTGGCAGTGAGCGGGCCAGGAACACTACCATGATGACATGCCTTCACAGGAGATCTAAGGGGGAGTAATGCGTGGTGCAGGTTCCAGCTGCTGGCGCGCATCAGCGCAGCGCGCAGCTTCGCCACGCTGCGTGGCCGCCGGCACACTGCCGCGGTGCGCCTGCTGGCGCTGCACGCGCTGTTCCTGTGCAACCCCTCGCCCGAGGCACTCACCGAGTTCTACGCCGCAGAGCCCGACTTCGTGCAGGACCTCGTCGCGCTGCTGCTGGCCGGGAACGCGGTGCCGGAGCAGCTGCGGACGCTGGTGCTGCGCATCCTGGCGGTGCAGCTGATCGACCGCCAGCGCAGCACCTCCGTAATCAGTGCCATCAGCAGCGGCGGCCAGAGTGGCCTCCTCTCCATGCTTCTGCACCGGGCCATCTCCTCTGTGGCTGAGAACGATGGCCAGGTCAGCCAGTCAGCCCTTCACTCAGGCCAAGGATGTACAATCTGCATAGTGTTTTAAGTTCATCTTTTCACTCCTTCCTAGCGCCATGCTATCACGCGGCATCCCCAATGACTGGGTGTAGGCAATGGTACAGCTTGTGTTTAGCCTCATAATATATCAGTTGTGCTCCTCTGCACAAGGCCGTCCTGCTCAGGACCTAGCTCAAGATTTGAATTCACTGCCAGCTGATAGCTGGGATGTGCCGTGTGCAGGTGGACGGTGGCTTCAGCACGCAATTTGTGGAGGCACTGCTGGGCCTTGTCAGCGCGCTGTCATCGTCCTCTTCAGGCTGCAATGCCCTGGCAGAGGCCGGCATCGTGCCTGCGCTGCTGCCCCTCATCGAGGACCAGAATCCCGACCACATCGGTCTGCTAGGCTCCGCGGTACGCCCATCCTCTGCCAACATATGCATCTTATGGGTCCGCAATGCAGCTTGTTGGATGCAAGTAACAATGTGTCCGTGCTGCTGGCACCTTCTTGACAGCCTTGAGCACTATCTTTGCTGTTTTGCGCTACACGCGGCCCATGCATGGCGCATGCAAGCATCAGAGAGAGCTTGCACACCGACAGCACAACAGGAGTCTGCCCTTGGCCCTGTGATGCTGCAGTCAAGAGAGAGCTGTTCATATGCAGGTGCGCATCCTGGAGGCCTTCATGGATTTCTCTCCGCCGGCAGCCACTGTGTTCCGGGAGATCGGCGGCCTCAGCAGCATGATAGACCGCCTCAAAGTGGAGGTGCAGGCAGCCCCGGTGGCGTCGTCAACAGCAGCAGACGCATCTGCCGAGGCCATGCAGACAGACGTTGCAGTGAGCAGCTATGCTGCAGCTGCCGGCAGCCCAGCAGGTGCAGCGCTGCTGTAATGCATGCTTTAGCTGTAAATCTCAGTTCCATAGTGTGATCAGGAACTGCGTCTTCACACGGACAGAGCACCCAAGAGGATCTAATGGAGGTGTCCTCCAGGCTTGTGCTAAAGTCATCCTCATAAGCTGGGAGGGCGCTTACAGTAGGATGATACCTGCAGGGGAGGGTGCAAGCTCCTCCAGCAAGAGCATTCCGTACAACAGGCGGGTGCTCCTGAAGGGCCTGCTGCGCACCATTGCCATCAGCAGCTATGCCCCCGGCAGCACTGTCCGGCCTCAGGTAGCTTCCTCTAGCCACCTATTTCTCCCGCTATGCTCAAATATCATACCTGGCTGGGTCCAGGGCCCTTGATTCGTTGCGATAGCCTCGCAAGGGCGTCCACATTGACCCCATACTCGTGCATGTACTGGGGATGAAGAACATATGGATGATGAGAAATGCAGTCACAGAAGCTGATAAGCATTCTGAGCATCATGTGACATTTGGGAGGTCCATGCTCCGATGGCCCCACATGACTCTTGCAATCCAGAAATCCACTTCTTAAGCAATCGACTTATCTGCAGGAGGAGGACCGCGACACCATGTACGCCTGCCTGCGCGCCATCTTCGAGCGCGCGCCCGAGTTCGGGGGCGGCCTGTTTGCGCTGGCGGCATCCGTCATGGCAGACCTCACCCACCACGACCCCCTCTGCTTCCCGGGCCTTGACGCGGCCGGGCTGCCTGAAACCTTCATAAAAACCATCAAGGTTAGTATCTCCTTACAACGCTGGGCACTGTCTGCCTGCCATGAGATTGCGAACAAAGCCTGGGCTTCTGCTTGCCAGTGTCAAGAGGCACACCTGCCTGCCTGTCTGGAACAGCACATGTGCGGTGCCATGTCAATCGGCTTGCTGATCTGGAGCCGTTCTCACATACACGTCCACACCCAACAAACAGATGTCCACAGATGTATGGTCTTGTGCTCATCTGTGCGGCATGCGCAGGCCGGGGTGCTTCCTTCTGGGGAGGCGGTGTGCTGCGTGCCGACCACCCTGGTGGCGCTGTGCCTGAATCAGAAGGGCCTGAAGCGAGTGGAGGAGAGCAGGGCTCTAGAGTGCCTGATTCCCATCTTCACCACTCCCACCTACCTGCGCGCTCTTCAGGTGAGACTACCTGACGCCTATCTTCATGCCCAGTCTCCTGGCCTGGCTCCATGAAGGACAGATGTTTGCAGATGACACAGCTTTGGATTCCAACTGAAGCTATTTGGCTGAGCAAGATCTGTGTTGCTCTCAGCTAGATGCTCGCAATATAGTATGCTGTCTCTGTGTCTTTTAGCTCTGCGCAGTATGGGCTGACCTGTCAGGCGGCTGTCATGATGGGCATGCTTGTCCTTATCTGTGGGTGATACATTCCTCCACTTTGGAGCAGCCTTGAATGGCCTCTCTGGAAAAACTAGTAGGAATACATTACACATATGCCAGACTCGCCGTTCTCTGTACCCACTAAAGTAACCACACTGGCGGAGCTGAAGTATGTTGTGTGGTGCAGTTCCAGGGGGAGCTGCCAAGCGTCCTGGGCGGCAACCTGGATGAGCTGATGCGCCACGTGGGCAGCCTGCGCAGCCAGGTGCTGGACGTGGTCATGAAGATCTACACCACCCTGTGCGAGCTGGGCAGCTCGTCCCCGACACCTGCCCAGGAGGCCTGCTCACAGGTACCCCTGCACCAGCTCTCATGTACTTGAACGCCATTGTACTGCTGTCTTTCCCTAAGACTTGTACGATTGCTCAATCTACAATGAGTATCCTCAGTTCCTGCTGACACCACTCTGCTCAGACCCATTGTTGTTGGCACTGGCCCTGCCATTAGACAAATACCAAATAGACCCAACATCCCTGTGCAGGAGACATCTTCCCAGCAGGAGGCAGCAAGCGCCGAGGTTGGTGCACAGCCGATGGACACAGAGGATGTGAGCAGCAAGAATCCTGCAGCTGGCACCTCCAGTGAGGCTGCAAGGTGACCCAGCCGAGCACTCAAACATGCATGTTGCACTCACTTCTGGTGTTGCCTGTAACCAGCTTCTGCAGGACGGTTGCTGCAGGTCATTCCACTCAGTGTTGTCCTAGTCAGCTCTCCGCTCTCTTTCAATGCCAGAGTGTATACACCTGGACCGCGCTGGGATCTTTTGCTGTCAGTATGTGCAGTGCACTGACTGACCTGCCTCTGTGCTGCCTGCAGTGCTGAGAAGCCGGTCGACTACCACGCCTACCTGTCGGAGTGCATCATGCACTCCGCGCGGCTGCTGGAGAGCCTCAGCAGCAACGCGGACTTCTCCTCCAAGTTCGTGGACCAGGGCGGCCTGCAGCTCCTGCTCAGGCTGTACACGCTGAGGCACCTGCCGGCCACTTTTGGCTCCTCTGCGGCCGCGCACGCTCTGGTGGCGGCCGTGCGAGTGCTCAACCAGTCTGCGGCCTCGTCCGTCACCAACAGCAAGGTCGTGGAGGCTCTCACAGGCCAGCTGCGGACCACCCTGCTCCTTGGCATGGTAAGCACACAATCTTCCTCCCAGCATCACAGTCAGGCACCCCAAAAAGGCCCCTTTGACGTATTGTAATGCATTGCATGGCCCCATCCTGCAAGATGTGCGTGCAGGTGTACGCCTTCGTCTGGTTCCAGGGGCATGCTCTGTAGCTAACACAGGAGCTGTTGCCTCACCTGTATGGCAGAGCAGAGTATAGTCTACAGCGTATTGAGTGTCTGCATTGTCTTTGTGCAGTCAATCGGGGCACAAGGGGTGAACCAGCTGGAGGTAGGCAGGCGGGATGAGTACACTCGCAACGTCTCGTCCCTGGAGGGGCTCACCTCCCTGACCGCAGCAGTCTCCCGGACATCCCTTGTCATGCTGACTGAGGTGGCTGACCGTCTTGCTTTGTCATGCACCTAATTTGCAATACCTTCCAGGGCCTTTGCTGAGTGGGATATGTCCTATTGTGCCGAGAGGCACACCTGCGCCTGGGCATCTTGCAATGAGGTGGCCTTGGATGTTGGCAACAGCTATGTCATCCAGAGTGCTTGCTATCTGCTTGCGTGCTGCGTCGTCCCGAGCATCATCCCTCAGAAAGCAGCTCACATGCACCCGATCTGCAGCCAGGCCTTAATGCTATTTGATGGTGCAGATGTCCCGGCCTGCCAAGTTCCCGGGCCTGCTGAACGTGAAGCTGGACGAGCCAGTGCCGCCGCACGCGCTGCACGTTGAGAACACGACGCCCGCCTCGGCCGTCATAGCGCGCCTGGGAGACCTGCAGCGCATCGTGTTGCTGCAGCTGGCGCTCTCGGGCACAGGGAAGTCTGAGTCGGACTCTGGCTCCGCTGAGAAGAAGGGTAAGGATCTCCGCCATTCATCATAGGCCTCAAATTGCTTTACATGGCTCATCAGCAAGAAGCACAAAGCAGTTGGGAGCTACGCGGTAGAAGGTGCTCATGAGAACATGGACAACGGCATGCGTCTCGGCATGGGTAGACGGGCACTCCAATGCTGAGCTGTCATCGTTTCGTCTCATGGGTGTGTTCCCACAGGCAGCTCTGTCCACTCGGTGGTTCTTGCTTCCAGTCATGGCCCCAAAGCTGTATCCAAGCATGTTTGTCCATGCCAGAGGAAGGGTCTGGCCCCTGAGGGAGTGTGCATGACACATTGTCGAACGAATTGCCAATCTTCTCCGGCACAACAAGAACGTTCTACAGATTTGGGTCTGTGGCTTCGCAGATGACAAGTCGGAGCCTGAGAGGGAATCTGGCGAGCTGATCGATGCAACCGACTTGGAGCTGCAGGAGCCTGTTCCCATGTTGCCGGAGGCCATCGCAGAGGCCCTCGCAGCTGAAGTGGCAGCTGAGGTTGCAGAAATCTCCAAGAGGTAGGCATTGACGCATCTTGACACCCCAGCTCTCTGCTAAGTGGAAGTGTCCAGCGAAGATTGTAAGTGATTCATTGTGCTGTGCGTCCATCATCAGACCTGAAGTAGATGACAATCAAGATGAAAATTCCAGTCTGCATAGCGGCCTGGGCGCCTCGGTGTCCTGGCAGCCAAAAGCATGTCTCGTGGCACAGGCTTACAATAGCCATCACCTTGGCGCATGGTATTACCTGAGATTGAGGTTTCCACTTATCAGCGACCCCGACAACCTATTGCGTCATGCAGCCCGGGCGCCTCGGTCCCTGGCGGCAAGAAGAAGAAGAACGGGGAGGAGCTGGCGCGCGAGGTGCTGGCGCACTTTGAGATGACGGTGCGCAGCTTCTACGCCTCGCTGGCCAAGGCCATCCACCAGCACCCGCGCCGCCGTGGCGACGAGAGCATGCCCATCAGCGGGCCCATGCGCAGCTGCGCCCTCTACCTCGGCCTCGTCATGAAGAGCAGCTTCGAGAAGCTGACGCTGCGGGATGAGCCTGAAGCCATGTCCAAGGTGAGGCCAGCCGCTTGGTGACAGAAGATTGATTGCTGAGGGGCATTTTTATTGGCCACCCAGCGGTTTTGCTGACTATAAACGAGCACCATAGCATGGTTCAGGGCATGCTGTTCATCCATTGCAGATGATGCAGCACATTTGGCAATTGCTGAAGTGCCTCTGAAAGCTATCTGTGAGAGACCACACTGACCTCTGTCCTCCAAGCACAGGCAGGCAGGCGGTAGCATTCCTGCAGCTGTCTATTGTGCATCAGGGGTTGTATACTCAAGACCTTGAGCATGCGCAGGGCAAGGGCAAAGCGCCAGAAGCGCCTGACCAGGCAGACCAGGACATGAGCGCCTGGCGGCTGCGCTACGCCCTGATGCTCACAGATAGCCTGAGCTCCATCCTGTTTGACGCCCGCCGCAACACCTGCCACTGCCTGCTGCTCAACTACTGGGTCCGATGTGGAGGCTTGGAGGTGACCACCTGCAGTTTGCATTGAAGTTGACCCTCCCGGTCAAGCACTCTTCCATACATTCTCATGTGACGCTTTGCTGAACTCCCGCATGTGTCAGTCAGACTATGGTCGGCCACCGCTACCTGAGGTCGAGCATTCTCTCGTGTCTTCCTGTGTGACCCTTCGCTGTGGCGGATCAGATTTACTAAAATTGGGCGTCGGCATGGTGCATGCTATAAGCTGTAGCCTGAGCTCTGCTGTCTGCTACAGGCCTTCATTGCGGGCTTCAAGGACGTTGCTGCATACCTGTGGCAGGCTGTCAGCAAGATGGAGTCCCTCTCTGCCTCTAAAACAGACGCAATGGACACAGGTATGCTCCGTCAAAGCCTTCCTGCAGTCTGTGATACCTGCATTATGTCTGCAATTTTTGCCTTCCTGCCTGGCATCAGGACTGTCTGTGCACATGTGGAACTAATGCGGAAAGGGGTTTTTCTGGACCGCAACTGAGGAGGGATCACTCTGTGCTGCAGATGACCAGAGGAAGCCAGAAGAGGCGCCCCTGAAGGCTGCCAAGCAGGAGGTGGAGAAGGCAGAGGCCACACTGAGCACGATGCTGGTGCTCATGGCAAACCTGGCAGAGAGCCCCATCATGCAGAGCTCGCCCAGCTCGGGCCACCTGCTGACTATCCCTCTCAATGAGGAGGACCAGGAGACCAACGCAGCCTGGAAGACTGCTGAGAGCTTCCTGGACTCTGTGAAGGTCAGTAACCCACTGAGCCTTAGCTGCACTACAGAGAATTTGTCTGTGGGCATGGGAAGCCCACGACCTGTGCATCTGCCGGCCCTCTTGTCACGTTCAGCCACATAGTGACGTCCCCTGCATCGCTGGTCAGCAAGCGGCATGAGTCTAGATACACTCTCTGTCTGCGTCATGGATCACATGTGCCGGCCAGTCCATGACTCAATTCGTGTTGCACTCCATGCAGGCGACAGTCCTGGATGCGGTGCTGCCGGTGTGGTCCAACCCCCACATGGCCGCAACCTCCGTGGCCGGCAGCGGCATCGTGACGCACATCCTGAAGAAGTGCACCGAGGAGACGAAGCCGCTGCCCGCAGCGCCCAGCCGGGCGCAGCAGCGCGCCGAGATGACGCCCGACCCCGCCATCGTGCAGCAGTGCGTCGAGATGGGCTTCAGCGAGGCTCGTGTGCAAGAAGCCCTGCGCAGGGTGAGCCTCCATGTCAGACTTACAAGTCTGCTTTCTCATCCGTAACGGCTACCGGTAGGGTTTGTGTGCAGATCATGCACGACCACTGCGCGAGAACACCAGAGCTTGTTTCAGAGGGGCCTGCTGTTCACCCTTTCTTTGATCCATGCACTGCAGCACTGGCTTGATGTCCGGGATGCTGGTCTGCTTTCAAGCCAGGCCATGTCTGTCGTGCATTGTAGCCCCCATGGCCTGCCTTGAAGGCATATTGGCTTGTCAGACATTGAGCAAGAGACATCTATGACCTAGCTGCCACGCCAGCCAGTAGCCGCATCCGAGTGGTACGTTTGTGTAGGTTGGCCACAACAGTGTGGAGCTGGCAATGGAGTGGCTCTTCACCCACCCTGAGGACCCGTCAGCCTCTGCTGCACCCGCGCCGGCCGCTGCTGAGCCCGCTAAGGATGTTGCACAGCAGCTGAAGCTTGCGCCCGCGCAGGTGCCCCTCCGCCTGTGCACCACTAGGCCGTCCGCTTCATCTTCATTGCCCTTGATTAGCGCTTCTTTCCATGTGCTGCAGTCCTGATGTTACAGTCATTCAGACTGTTCAGCTGATTAGGCTGCACACAGAGGGTGCCGTACCATGTGCAGATGTCTATGATGCGCCTGTAGCTTTGCTTGAACTGCCTTCATCATTGAGTAAGATTTTAACGGGCCCTCAGTCAGCTCCTCTGTGTACTGAGTGGGTTGAGTTCGATTTGCAGGAGATTGTGAAGCCTCATCGCCACGCTCCCAGCACAGAGCAGCTGGTCAGCGGGGCTGTGGCCGTCCTGGAGAAGGTGCCCATTGCAGCGTTCTCGCTAACGGACCTGCTGCTGTCCCACTGCGCCCAGAAGCCCGAGCGCGAGGAGGCCGTCATGGCCTGCCTCCTGGACAGGCTGGCACCCAGCGGGAACAGCAGCGCTGCGACAGAGCCTGCGGAGGGAACGCTGCTGGCGACCGCGCACCTGCTGGCTGTGCTGTGCGATGCGTCCGCCCCGATGCGGATTGCTGGAGTGCGCAAAGGTATGCCTCCCTGGAATTTATACTAGACACTGCCGACTGGTCCTATCTATAAGGGAAGCACTGAAGGTAAACATTGCAGTTGTTTGCACACCCTCTGCAACTGCCCAGGTGCCGGATGCTGATGACTTGGCATCCCTTGCAGGTATGGTGTCAAAAGCGCTGGACATCATGGAAGCCTGGGTGAAGGCCTGCCCCAAGCAGGGTCTGAAGGGCATCAGCCCTGAGAAGCCGCTGCAGCCTGTGCCCAGGTGGATGGACGCGCTGCTCCTGCTCGTGAACTCCTGCACCGCCATCATCTGGAAGCAGCCCACCCCAGACGCCCCTGCGGACAAGCCCAAGGCCACAGAGCCCCAGGTTAGACCCTGCAGACCTTCCTACCCTGACCATCTCCAGTGTGTCTCTAAGGGGTACGCCAGCAGGATTTTGTATTGAAGGCCTACTCAGTTGATGGATCTGGGAAAGGTGAATCTATACCGAGGTTGCAACCGCATGAGATGCCATCAATCTAGTCGTTTTGTGAGAGCACCCAGGACACTGTACATCCTCCTTGTAGCAAGCTAACGGGTTGATGAGCACTGTTCTAGCTGCTCTCATGTCGCTCTCTGAAGCATAGTAGTATTGCTGTCCAATCATACTTACACAGAGGCATATCTGGCCAGACGCAAACACGTAAGCGCCCTTTGTCTACTCTGCAGGCTACAGCTCAGCAGGTGGACACCGTCATGGCCACAGAGCAGGGAACTGAGCCCCAGCCCAGCGTCTCTGCCCCAGCAGATGAGGCTCCTGCCCCAGCAGCGTCCCAGGACGCGCAGGCCGCTCCCGCAGAGGAGACTCCCGAGTCCCGAGCGGCTGCGCTCCTGGAGGAGGACAGGAGGCAGCGCGAGCGCAAGTCGATGCCCGCGCCTGCGCCAAAGCCTGTCGACATGAGCGCGCTCCTGCCTGGGTGAGTGGCGCTGTGCTGCCCTTCACTGCATGTGCCGCATCACAGGTGCCAGGTGCTGATACAGGGGGTCCTTTAATTGTGGGTTACTAGCACAAAGTTTGCTGCCACCCCTCAGGCAACCCCACTCAAGGGGATTCCTGAGGAGACACCATTGACATCCCCTGGCTGTCATTGCAGGCAATGAGCACACAATGTATATCACATCATGTACCGCTCCCCGGTGTTTCCTTGGGGGGCCCTGACAGTGTGTGCATGGTGCAGCCGAGAGGAGATGATGTCGGATCAGGATTTCGAGCGGGCGGTACGGGTGGCCATGACCCTGCTGCGCCACCTGCATGCGTGGGGGCCCGTGCATGAAGCCCCGCCGGACAGCACAGACGCAGGACGCCGGCTGCAGCTGCCCGACCCCTACAGCACGACCCAGGCAGTCCTTGCGCTGCTGTCCAGCCTCACCAAGCGCCACTCCATCGCCCTGAAGGTGACACCATGCTCAGAACAATATTCATGCTCATGCGTGAACCCTGTCTGAGTTGGTGATTGGAGTTGTGTCAGAAGGGACCCTGCCACAGGCAGTCTCCCCAGGGAGTGGCTCTCTCGTCAGGGCTCTGCCCGGTTCAGTCGGGGCATAATTTTACTTGCAGCAGAGCTGTCAGATAGGCTCCTCCAGGAATCTCAGCAGAGGGCCTGGAAGTGTAGGAGAGGAATGCTGTCTTGGCATGCGATGGCTGCATCTCTGGTCCGTGCACCACAAAGTTATCTGCATGCAGGTGCTGGCTGGCAAGGGGCCGAAGCTGGTGCTGGACCTGCCTGCAGCCTGCTTCAGGCCCGAGCTGGAGCCCTCCATCAGCGCCATCATGCGCCACATCCTGGAGGACCCCGCCACTCTGCAGGCAGCCATGGAGGCTGAGATCCGGGCCACCCTCAGCAAGCAGAAGACGCCGGCCAACCGCTCAGGTCCACCCCACCTCCCCCTCCCTCCTCAAGCTGCTGTCAGTCTCTTGTGAGTATGTCTGTGCGCCCGCAATGCTCTAGGTAATTTTTACTGGAAAGTCCAGTTATTCTGCTGCGTGAGGATTCATTCTGGACCACCTCATGACAAGCACGGTATGCCATGCAGGCCTGCAGAACAGCCTGCCGGTGAAGCAGTTCCTGCAGAACTGCGCTGCAGTGATCAGCCGGGAGCCCAAGGTGTTCCTGGAGGCTGTCCTGGCCACCTGCTCCATCAAGGAGAGCGGTGGCAGGGCACTGGTAGTCTTGCGGAAGCCCAAGGTATGCAGCTGCACATGTCTTCGTCCTCAAATCCTTGGCTAGTCATGCCACATAGGTCATAGGTTGCATTGCCTACTGTAGCAGTGTATCTGTTGTGAGGAGGAGCCATCCGCATCATGAGATCAGCCAGTATGATGTATCTTTCAGGCCAGTTGCAGTCTTCCTCTGCACGGTCAGATGTGAAGATTCCTGTAGGACGCTGCGAAACGTCCCTGCCGAGGGCGCTGACAGCAGACGTTGTCTGGGTGCTGAACACAGCATCTAGGGTGCCTCTTGATCATTGCTGTAGTCCTGAGAAGGAATTGCACATGTGCATGCAGGCTGCTGCTAAGCCCAGCAAGCCCGCTGAGAAGGACGACGCAGCGCCCAAGGACCGCAACGGGGACGACAACAATGGCCCGAGCCGGGGCTCTCAGCCAGCTGCCCCAGCTGGCGGTGCCACTCCAGGCACAGCCGCGGCGTCTGGGAGTACCCAGGGCAACAGAGGAGGCTCTGCAGGGCCCTCGAACGCGGCCTCTTTAGGCGACAGGCGCCAGAGCACCGACAGGCGACGCACGGCTGGTGAGCATTGGCGTCTGACTTGGCACTTTTCCAGTCGATGTGGGGATCTGAACTGGGTCATCATCGCTTTTCTGTCTTGACTTTAAAAAAGCTTGTAGAGCAGTTAGATTACTGTGCGCGTGGCCTTATGTTGGAAGCCTGATGCCTGAATGCCCATTGACTTATTCATATTGATCCTGCAGGCGCTGGAGGGCCTCCTGGAGATCCTGGCGGCGGAGATGATCCAGGGAAGGGGGGCAAGACGCCCAAGGACAGGGGCGACAAGGACCCTAAGGACCCCCGAGAGCCTAAGACCCCAGGGCGCAGCAGCAAGAAGGTGCCGGCTAGCTTTGTGGAGGTCATTGACTGCCTGGTCGACCTGGTGCTGCGCTTTGAGGGCCCCTACAAGAAGGCAGCCGAGGAGGGTGAGGTTACTGACTCGTTCCTGGCACATCATGTGGAGAGAATCTGGCTGCTGCAATAGCTCTAGGAGGTGCTGTGTAATAAAGGGGTCCTGCCATGGATTCAAGGGTTTTGGGTGTGCATACCTAGCTTGCATTGGATCTGAGAATGTCTGGACTGCAGGTCCTTCCAGCATGGAGACAGACGTGGCGTCGGCTTCTGTTGGAGGCACAGCCGAGGGACCAGCTTCCTCCAATGGCAATGCCACAGATGCTGCAGCTTCTGGGGGTGCACCTGCAGGGGGCAGCAAGGTAGGAATACTTGCTGTGACCCTCTGAATCATCTGCACTGAGGACCTTACACAGAGTATGCTGTGAGAGTGGTGCTTGGCAGGCTACTGGTCATTTCAGGTGTACAGCCAGAGAATCCCGGAGATGTGAGTGCTCTGTACTGCACTCCGGCTTCACTCCTGGCTATGCTGTATTGGCACAGTGAAATTTCCCAGAGCAACAGCCTTGATGCCAGGTAGGCAGCACAACTTTAAATCCTCTTGACCTTATGTGTGTAAGCCTGTGGGTGTTGCTGCAGGCTATGCAAGCCCAGGACAAGGAGTCAGCGGTGCAGTGCATGGTCCTGAAGATGCTCACAGACTTTACCCTGATGTACAATGCATGTGTGGGGGTGATTCTGAAGAGGGATGCAGAGGGCTTAGGCCCGAAGGGTGGCAGTCCCCCCGTCACACCCTCAGTCAAGTCTGGCAAGAGCGTCAGCTTTGCTGCAAAGAGCGTCCTCTTCAGGCACGTCAACTTCACATGCCCCGCTGTCGTATGATGGCAATGTGCCATGCCCTGTGCTGTTGTCATCGACCTCTGCAAACAGTGTGCTTATTGAATTTGACAAAGCGATGACGTGTAGCGTGGCATGCAGGCATGTGATGCACACCCATCTTCCGGTCATACCCAGCTCGGGCGCATCCTGGCAAAGCATGTCAGAGCAGACAGCCATGTTCCTCGTGGCAGTGTGCATAAGGTGATACTTGAGGCCTAGAGCAAATTGTGTCCCATTCAGGCTGTTAATCCAGCCTGTGCATTTCCAGGAAACCTATGAAAGCTGATTCATATTGAAGTGGACTGCATCAACCCTGAAGCCGCAGAAAATAGCTTTCTGGTAAGCTGAAAGGCTTGAGAGCTTTGTGCTCTTCGTGCATCTCCGTGCTCACTTTCACCACTGTGCGCAGGTCTGCTGAAGGGCGCAAGCGCATCATCTCAGAGATTGTGCAGACCCTGAGCCCCCAATATGACTACACATCAGCGCCGGCCAGCGTCCCGCCTGCCAGTGCCCTTGCCAGCGTCCCCTTCAAGCAGAAAGCTGGGTTCCCACCGCCTTATAAGGTGACCTTCCATCTTACTCCGGGCTGGCTGTACCGTTGCTCAACTGCAGAGCAAGTAATGTTGCAGATTGGCTGTAGTGCTACTCTTGGCAAACATGATTCCGGGTCTGTACAATCAAGTGAACCTGTACCCACATGGCCTTCTTTGTGAGTAATTTCTGCAACAGGACCTTGGACAGTCTTCATGTGCATGCTCAACAGAGCCTTGACGTTCAGAAACCCTCGCAGGTGAAGGCCTTTGTGGAGCTGGCAGGCTCCCTGTTGTCGGCAGGTGCGCCCAAGCCTGTGGGCAGCCCCCAGCGCGCCCAGACGCAGGGTCTGTCCGGCGAGATGCTGCGCTCTATGCGCTTTGCTGGCGTCATCAGCGCCCTCATTGGCGCCATGGAGCTTCTCGACTCCGACCATCCCCAGGTGTGCTTTCTCCGCATGCCTCCCTGCAATCAGGGGCCCAGTCAATGCATGCCTTCTGCGTTGTTTGTCCTCTTTCATCTGCCTGCCTATACCCTATAAGGAGCATCTGCCAATCCTCTCAGTCTGGGTTCTCATGCATTAGATGATCACAGTGCGCATCTCTCGTTGGAGAGGCGGATGCTCTGCCAGTTGCTCAGCATGGGAGTGGGAGCACCGCGTTGCGCCTGTAGCTTTTCTCAACAGGGGTGCATGCTCCGTGCAGGCTGCCAAGAGCATCAGCACGCTGCTGAAGCCGCTGGAGATCCTGACGCGGCAGCTGCCAGGGCACCTGCGCCAGGGCGTGGACGATCCCGAGATGACGCCCGAGCTGGAGCGCATGTTCCGCGACATGCGCGCCCGCGCCGCCGGTGGCGACGGCGCCTCAGGCGACCTCCCGAGCTCGGACGAGCTCATGCAGCGCCACCAGCACTCCGCCACGGTGACACTGCTGCTCTGCACCCAGCGCAAGAGTTGTGCAGTCTAGCGCATGCTGCATGAACATGATGGATGTCATAGCCCCTACCATGGTTCAGTGCATGGGCTCATTCCCTGCCTGTTGGAGCTGCTGTACTCCTGTAGGGTTGCTGTCATGTGCTGTGTAGATGATGTAAATAGCAGCTCCAGTGGGCTCCCATAGAGCCAATGCACTGTGCCATGGCTGGGCATGGCGATTTGTACCTTTCACATCGCAGAGCCCTGCTGCACAGGGCAACAGCAGGCTTGTACAATAGCCAGGCCCATATGTTATGACTCTTCCCCAAGACCTGATGTCTTATGGTAGCGCCATTCATGCTTATGCAACTGTGTGTGGGTACATGCAGAGGCATACCTCGCTGTTCCCTTCTCGGCCCAGGCCAACTGAGCGCTCAGGGCAGGGCTATGGCGAGGAGCCCAGCGAGTCAGAGGCAGGCCCTCAGGCTGTGCAGGCAGCTGAGCAGGCGCGCCAGGTGTGCGCCGTTTCACTTTGCATGCTGTCAAAGCTGGCGTCACAAGGAGGCCTCATAGTCAAATCTGGGGGACAACATCCCCCGGAGAAGCCTATGCTAAAGAGCATGTACCTGAAGGCATTCTGCCAGATGTAATTTGACTGCCATGAAGTGGCCTTCAGTGTGTGCCTCCCGACAATGCCAGAGAGTCAGAGTGAGCTGGGACATTGTAAAGCATTGAATCTTGACAGGCAACTGTGCAGGCTCTGGGTCAAGGGCGCCCTTTGGATCCTCAGGGGATACTGTCTGTGGAGTCCCTGATGGACGAGATCATCGATCGAGCCTATGATGAGGATGACGAGATGGGGGTGGGCAGCACAGCAACCTTTCCTCTGCATGCCTGGCAAACATGTAGTTAGCTGATGAGCACGGCAGTACACGTGACTTACGAGTACCTGAGCTAGAGACCCCTGCACGGCACCAAGCATGACTAGTGAGCAGTGTTGTACAAATATCTCTGCTCTGTGCAGGGCTACAGTGGCGGTGACTCGAGCGGCTCTGAAGACGAGGACATGGACTCCGAAGATGAGGAGGTCGACATGGGGGAGGTGCCTTTCTTCTCCAGCCTGTGACTCACCACTGCAGCAAGTAAATGTTCTGCAGTGCTGGAGCTCGAGTCACCCTCTGAAGCTGATCCCTGCAGTGAGGGGAAGCTTCCACTCTACACTAGGAGGACGGGTTCTGCTGACCCATCAGCATGCAACAGCATTGATGCAGTTCCATGATGCATCCACTGTATGTGGATAAGGCGTCGCGTGAGATTTGTAATCAGCCTCTGTAGGTGTGATGACTTGTGTGCTGCACAGGACCCTGAGGGCGACAGCCAGTCCGAGGAGATCGGCATGGCGGACCGCCTGGACAACGAGATGGACGAGGGCTCCATGGACACCGACGAGGAGCACGATCATGACGATGAGGATGACGATGGGCACCCCGACCACTTCAGCGACGAGGACGATGACGAGGATGATGATGACGATGGCGGCCAGGTACAGCTGCTTGGGTTTTGTGCGTGAGGTTATCACAGCCAGTAGGTGCCTGCTCAGCTGGCATCTGTCCAGAAGTCAGTCAGTGGTAGGCTGCAGGATTGCTGTATTGTCAGCAGCCATATTGCAGACAGGGACACTGATGGCGGTGCAGCTGCCTAGCTCCATGCGCAAGGTTATGCAATCGCAGCTTGGAGACTGCCGTTTCCCAGACGTGGAAGCACTGCATGTGTCCGTGGTTGTGATCTCAGCCCCGCTTTTGTGCTGTTTGATGCCTGTCCCCTGGGCAAGGATTCCTTGCTAAGCAGGGAGCTGGTGGTACAGGTGGATGTCATCTTTGAGCGTGATGAGGAGGCACTGGATCAGGCTCTGGATCAAGTCTTGGATGACTATGGAGACCCCATCATTCTTGAGCATGGCCCCGTCGATGGCTTGGAGGTGACTCATGTACCCAACCATATAGGACTTTTGGATCTTACTGTGCCGTGACCAGTGTGATCAATGGCATCTCGTGCAGACTCTATGGTACTGTGTAGGCTTGCACGAACAACTGTCTGCCCCGTTCTCAGCTGTCTGTTAGCGGCGTTAGGTGGCCGGCCTTAGTGTCAAGTGGGCACCTTGCCCTCATACCACACAAGCCCAGACATCCAAAGTCTCAGGGGTCTGACCACTTGCATGTGACTGATCTGCAGGATGAGGACAACGAGGAAGAGGGCATGGAGGGCGAGTACGATGAGGAGGACGGCGAAGACGAGGAGGACGAGGATGAGGACGGGGACGAGCAGGAGGACTTTGAGGGCCTCGAAGCCATCCGCGGCCAGCTGGACCCCGATGACGTCGTCTTCGTGAGCCCCCATCTTGCTAGCTGCAACCCCTCCCTGCTCTCTGCAATCCACGCTGCGGCTCGGGCAGCCTTCTGCTTGGTGTGCATGCAGGCAGCCGCAGCTCCTCAGAATGTGATGGCACACCAGAATAGCCAAGCTGCAATCACCGCTCTCTGTCAAATATGGACTGCATTTGCAGCCCTGCTTCTCTCAAGGCAGGTGCTGGCGTACTTTGTTGCCAGTGATTGGGCAATCTCTACAGGGGCCTGGTGGTGAACTTGGCTGTGTCTTGCACAGGAGGGAGAGGAGATTGGGCTGCCCATGTGGCCCGGCATGGGCGGGGATGGGCTGGCTGACGAGGACGCCATGCCAGCCATGCCTCGCTGGCTCAACGTCAACCTGCCCCGCATGAATGGCGCGCCAGGCGCCCCGGGCATTGGCCGCATTATTGGCGCCCCGGGCGCAGCCAGGATAGGCGTTGGCGACCTGGGCGGGCCCAGGCAGGCTGTTGAGGTATAGCTACAATCTCCATCATGCTTTCCTTTGGCGTCTGTGACTGATATGTGAATGAGAATTGCCTGATGCATCAGTCAGCTGTGTACGTCTGTACAGTCCTTTTATGAATGGAACAGCATAGTGTGCTCTGTTGCAAGGGCAGAGCCTGTGCGTGGTCGTGCATGCTGATATCATGTGGATCACTTCGAGCAGAGTGGCAATGTCTCGGAAGGACCCTCCACGCCTTGTACAGGCGAAGAAGGGTGTGCATGATGATGCTGACGGTAGTGCATGGCCTGGTGCAGATGGTGATGAGCCAGCTGATGAACAATGCAAATTTCAACAACATGCACATCGAGATGCGGGGGGATCCGGGCTTCCGCTACCGCTACAGGAACCCCTCACCACGCGCCCAGCAGCCGCCAGTGATGCCGGGGCCCCCAGGACGCCACTCGTATGTCACTGGACTTGTCTCTCATGTACCATCTCCCGAGCCTCCTGTCCTGTGCTGAGGGCTTGGCAATTGGCATCAGTGACTTTATGCCGCAGGAGTTCTCAGAGGAGATCCTGTGATGTGCTCGAAAGCAGCCAAGCTGTTCAGGCCGTTGCACGTGGCGTCTCTTGAGCTTCATGCCTCGCGTCTTGTGGGAGCTCTGAAAAGCAGGAGCATACTGGCTCCTTTGCTGGAGAGTGTAGTGAAGATAGCAGAACCTTAGGCTCTGGACTTTGTGCAGGCTGCTGCAGAGGCCTGTGCTGGAGCCTCCAGTGGGCTCGGGCGGGGATGGTAGCAGAGGCGAGACACGGCTTCTAAGGCCCCTGCGGCCAGGCAGCAGCAGAGAGGCCCAGAATGCATGGGCGAGTTGCTTACCTTCCGGCCTCTTAAGCAGGCTGCCTTGTGATGTCAAAGACATCGTGCATCCCTTGATGCTCAACATGCCGCGGATCTTGGCTCTCTCACCTGCTCCATGCCACCAGCCCTGCTGACAAAACAGTCGTTCCCCAAATGGATGTTGTTGAGGGCCACCAGATGGTTCTCGAGACCTCTCAGCCTGACTTGCACAGCAGGTTCTGGTATGCTTTCAATAGCAGTGAACCCAACCCATGCAGATGTGCATGTTGTGCCAGTAAAAAGGATGAGCATGCGTGCAGGACCAGGCTCAGGAGTACTGGATGATGGCCGGAGGCGGCAACGGCGCGGGGCGCCAGACCATCTCCATCGGCCCCAGGGGCATCGTGCTGCCCGCGCAGAACCCCAACGCCGACTTCGTGGGCGACGGCAGCCGCGCTGGCGGCCCACCGGGCGCGGCGGGCACCCGGCCCAACAACTGGTCGGACAACCACCAGGCACCCTCGACAGCTGAGGCTGCTGCCCTGGCAGGTGCGCACCAGTCAACACCTCTGGCAATCGCTCTGCCTCCTACTAGCTTGGCTGCAACTTACTGCTGGAAGCAATGACCTCTGTGAAGGCTTCAGTCACGCAATAGCTGCACTGAAGCCCTTCTGCAGTACAGATCAACAAGTCGTTGTCCCAGGGACAGCTGCCTTGCCCTCATTTCCATCTGGCCCATGGCTGCCAGGAGGAAGCCTTCTGAGACTGGTGCCTCTCTGCTCTAGGGCTGCTGCAGATGTGGCTGTCTGTGCAGGTCACCTCGAGCAGAGCCTGGTGGACAGCCTGCGGAGCTATGCGCCCCCCTATGAGGACGATGCCGATGGAGCCGAGCTGAGGGAGCCAGCCGCGGCGATGCAGCAGGACGCTGACGTTGCCGCTGCCGAGCGCCACGCTACGCTGACGGAGCAGGCGCAGCGGCTGCTGCACCAGGACAGCCCCTCAGCCACAGACCTCCGCATGTACAACATGATGCTGACGCGGGAGAGGACCGTCCAGGTGAGCGCTCAGCCCTTCCCATGCCAGCTGCTGTGGCTCTGCATAGCATATATCTGTAGTGGAGATTGGTACAGGAGGATGAGAGTGATGCTATCATGGGTTCATGAAAGGCCTGATTGAGCAGGTGCACGCTCCTACCTGGCCTAGGAGAGGGTCCTTGCTGCAGGCTGTGCGCCAGTCATAAGGAGTCCTGTGCACATACCTTTGCAAGCAGACACTGAGGCTCACCTTGCATTGAGCTGTCATGGCGCTCTTTCTCCCCGCATCTGACTTTGATTCCCATCTTGCAGGCCATGCGAGACGGCGTGTCATACGCCGAGGCTCGTGCAGTTGCAAATGCTGAGGACGCAGCACGCAGAGCTGCGCAGGCTCGCAATGAGATGCCTGAGAGCGTACCTCCCTTCAGGGACATGATGCAGCGCCTTGATGATGGGGTACGGTCTCTCCTCCAGCTCCCACCAACCATGCATACCCTAGACTCCAAAAGCATCAGACAAAGCTGGAACTCCAAGAAGTTGATCTCCAAGGGGTCGATACGCAAGTGAGATACTTGTAAACGGAGCTGCTGCAAGTTGTGGAAAGAAAATGCGCTGCTGGACCCAGGCTACATAGCCAAGACATTTGCAGATGCTAATGTAAGCGTTTTGAATGCAGCCTTGCCCTTTGTCTGGAAAATTCTTACCCCAGCCATTGTTGTGGTTGGGTGCAGTATATTGGCCTCAGGAAAGCGAGGAGATGGATAGGCTGCCGGACCAGGCCATAGAGCTAAGACAGTTTCAAGTGTTAGATGCCATCCCAGCCTTGCCCTTTCAATGACCAGGTTCCCAGCTTTCTTGATGTGATGAGCTTTTGATTTATTGCCTCAGGCGCGAGAGGAGATGGACCGGCTGCAGGGACAGCGCCGCAGCGAAGTCGTCACGCGCATGCGCAACTCCGGCCCCACCCCGGAAGAATCTGCCCAGGCCTTTGGCGAGCGCAGGACGTCCCGCCCCGGGAGCGCAGCATCCCGTCCTGTACAGGTATATCCTGGCAGGTCACCTCGGCATGAAACCACATGGCTCAATCTGCTGTGGGACTCGTAGAAAGCGCAGCTAAAGCCTGTGCTGTGACACCTGCAATGCTCCACAGAAATTGCCACTTGAGATTCCCCTGTGCCTATCATCCAAGTCTACAGGCACCTCCATGCAACCAGAACACCATGCGCTGTCGAGGGGTGCCCTACCTTGCCCGATATGAAACGCCTCTGAAATAACTTTGTTGTGGCACACAGGAAGGAGACGTGGAGCGCCAGCGGGTGTATGACAGGGTGGCCCCCCTGGCTCAGCAGGCTCAGGACATCTCGATCAGCCTGGGCGGTCTCGTGACGCAGCCGGAGTGGCCCGTAAGCACTGCCCAGCAGGCCATGGGCTTCTTCCAGGGGATGTATGACGTGGTGCAGCAGGTTGTTGATGCTGTCGACGAGTACCTGAGAGAGGTGCCCAGGCCTGCTGCAGAGGCGTCAAGCTCCAGGTATTTACAGAAGCCGATAAGAACCACCTGCAGCACACCTCTCCTGATTTTGGCCCTGCAAGCTGCTCTCCCTGCATTGACTATGGCCCAGCCTGACTGCTTGCCCAGCGGCATAGGAACAATAGGACCTCTGTGCTGAGGTCTCCCACATGCTCCTCGTATGACGGACATAGAGCCTTTAATGTGACAATTCAATGTGCTCCTGCTGGAGCAGTGCTATCATGCTGAGCTGGCCATGTCCACTGCAGGGAAGCAGAACTTCAGCTGGTCAACTTCACGCAGCTTGAGAGCAACCAGACCCGGCTGCGGGAGGTGTTGCAGCGTATGCAAGCTAGCCTGCACAGGCAACGCCAGCTCCTGGACGCTCAGGTGAGGTTCTTGCTACATGTATCGTCCTTGCAAGGTCGGAACTCGTCACCAGCTTGGCCATGCACCACTGGGCACTCCCCTTAACAGCAAAGCTATGGTGCAGCGCTTCCTGCAATGGAGAAAGCCCGGGACTTTATGACAGTGCAGCTTGCCATTCCCTGTCTGACGTGAAGCAAACATTAGGCTCTAAATTTGCAGACTCTTGCTTGCCTATTGGTGCGGCAGGAGCCTCAAATACTAGGAGCAATGTGTGAGCAGCTGCTATCAGAGGTACAGGCTGCAAATGGAAGGCTGTGCTGAACATGGCATTGATGTTGCAGAGGGGCACCAGTGCCGCCAATGAGGCGCGCAGAACCCCCGTTCTGGTGGGGCTGTTTACAGACATGACGTCAGAGTGTCAGGCAATCCTGGCTGTGCTGCGTGACTACGGGACCTCTTTGAACCCAGATGTGCAGCGGATGCGGCTGCAAGCTACTACTGCACAGACGGAAGCTGCTCGCCGGCGTGTCATGGAGCACGTCACAGAGTGAGTCAAACCCGGCCTGTACTCAAGTCCATGATCATGCGAGAGGGACGTGCCCCCTCAGAGGCGGTCTTTCCTGCGGCCTCCGCTTGCATCTCGGCTTTGCAGGCAACTGCGCAAAAGGCCTGCTGGGGAGGGCGATGAGGCGGCAGCACAAAGCCTAAGCAGTGAATTGGCTCTTGCCTCACGCATACCGTTCATGGTGGCCATTGCCATGTGCGTAACTCATGTCATACACTGTGCAGGCGGCTGCGCGGAAGGCATGCCGGGGAGGGCGGTGAGGCTGCAGCGCGCAGCTTTGAGCAGTTCATGGAGACCACGTTCCCCCGCAGCACAGACTCCTCCACAGTGGCCTCACAGGTGAGACATTGTGCTTCTCCCTGCTGTTGTGTGGCATAGATGCAGCCATCCCTGCCTTGTGATGGAATCGAGCTGTTTGGGACTGGGCACCTTTTTATGCGCTTGGAAGCAGGACTGCGAGTTGTAAGAGGTGTGTCAGTAGCTGCCACCTCAACTGTCACTGGATCTCTCTCCAGCTACCTCAGCGCCCTGCATTAGACATAATCTCTTGAGGGTTCAGCATCAGCAGTGCATGGGTGGAAGATGTGCTTCTCTCTTGGGCCTTTGCAGTCATGTCTTTTTGAAAGCTGAGTCTGATGATACATTGCCTGCAGGGTGAGAGGCCTTCATCAGCAGGACCAGCCCAACCTGCTGGCATTCCAGGGGGCCAGCCCGGTCTGGTGGGCCCCTCACTGCGACCTGGGAGCGCAGGCAGACCGCCACACCTTCAGGTGTGCGCTCTCTCACCTGAACTGTGTGTGATCTCCACCACTGATGTTGGTGTTCCATGTCAAGCGGGGCGGATGGAATCAGAGATCTGGAATGCAGTGTACTCTCTTTATGTTTCTGATGATGCAAGGTTACTCTGCTCATCTTGTTCATTGGGCAATTTGTGTGTATCCCAATACCTGGCTCGTGCTGTCATCAGATGGCCTGAGGTGACTTTGCTGCAATCTGTTAGTCCCTGCTTGATTGCTGCACCACTTAAGAAGATTTGACCACTTGAGAAACTACAATCACCTGCTTATGTTATTGATCCATCCAGGTTCCCGCATCGGAGCCACCCTCAGGCCTGCTCACACCAGCAAACGCCCCTCCACAAGCAGCCTCTGCTCCGCCCCATGTCAGAGGCACTAGGAATGCTTCTCGGCATAGGGCTGTCAGACCACCGGTAAACACCAACTCATAAGCCCTTGCACATCCCATCATACAGCGATGTGGAGGTGTCCATGAGGTGGAATGCGCAACCCTTCATATGCAGGCTGCAGGCTGCATGATGGAAGTATTAGAGCCGGCTACTGTGTGATGTCTGTGTGGACACCCAGATCCACTATGTAGTATTACAGGCAGCGACGCCATGTAGGCAGTGGCTGTACTGAGATGGAGTGTTGCTGTGAGCAGGACGAGCACCAGGCCGGCAGCGTAGCAGACACGCCGTACGCCCAGGTGCCGCCGCTGCCGCCCTGGATGGCGGAGCTCGGCGCAGGTGGCGCTGCGGCGCAGCTGCCGAGCAGCTCCGCTGCTGCGGCACCGGGCGCGGGTCCTGTCCCTGCAGACGTCCTCGATCGGGAGAGCGAGACGAGGCGTAGGGTGCTGGAGCTACTGGACCAAGCGGAGGAAAGCAATGCCAACTTCATCGCATCTCGGCAGCGGGCAGAGCGGGTGCACGCTGAGTCACAGGCGCAGCTGGCCCGGGTCCGAGCGGCCATGCGAAGTGGCCAGCACCCCATTGACGCTGACGCTCTGAGTCAGGCAGCGGCGGCGACGGAGGCGCAGCTAGCGCGCCTCCGGGCCGCGCAGAGTAGCCAGCGCTCAATTGACCCTGACATTGTGCGTCAGGCGCAAGCGGCAACGGAGGCGGATCTCGCGCGGCTTCGGGCCGGGCGAGGTGGCCAGCAGCCGATCGGCGCTGACGCCCTGAACCAGGCGCTTGGTGAGGCTCCGTCCCGCCCATGCCCTACCATCTTTCACGTCATTTCCGTGAACCTGTTCATGCCTTCTACAAGCACCCCATTGACGCTGACGCTCTGAATCATGTGTTTGTGAACCTCAGTCGTCCACGCTCTGTCAGTTTTCATGTCAACATTGGATCACAGTCCATGTCTCTCCTTTATTAGCTCTGTAGCAATGCTCTCAATCAGGCGTCACAGAGCTTACACCTGTCCTGCCTGCAAAATTCTGTATTTCCAAATGGTACTGCCTTCATTGCCGTGTGCATGGCGGCTCTGGTATGAGCTATGTCATGACATCATGTGCTCAGAAGAGCGACATGTGGCTGCTCCTCCAGGTGCAGCCATGGGCAGCAGCCTTGATTCTCGCTCACCCACGCCTCAGTACATGCCTCCTGGCCATCAAATAGGGTCGTCTTCTCAGCCCCCGCAAGCATCCCAGCCGCGGCTGGGCAATGTGGCAGAAAGGGTGTGCCCCCTGCTTCCTACTTGCACTGTGTGGCACTCTTCTGTCATGAAATCTGCCATACTTCTCTTGCTTCAAGCAGCAACCTTCAGAGCCATTGGCCAAGCATTTCAGCACTCATCTGGTTGCCTACAATGAAGGACAGTCACTGAGTGATATATGAAGTGAACGGTCAAGGCAATGCCAATAAGGCCGGCCCTTACCTGCAGGTGGCTGGGTTGTCAGGCTCGGTGCCCCGCTGGGCTTCGGGCAGCCTGGACGCCCCAGCAGATTCCTCTGAGCCAGCCCCTGCGGCGCCCGCACAGCCGGCGCCAATCAACGCTGATTTCTTCTCCTCAGCTCTGAACGCAGCCATGTCCAGCATTGGACAACCGCCAGCACAGCAGCAGGTCCGTGGAGAAGGCTTCATGGAATCTCCTACTGCCAGAGCAAAATCCTGAATAACATCTTGTATGTGCTCAAGACAGACGCAGCAAAGTGTCCTCTTAGCTTTCAATTCTTGGGCGGGCTAGAGATGACCGAGAGGACTTGCCAAAAGCTTGCACGCTTGCAGGGGGGCAATGTGGAGATGCCAGATGCCACTCCGCCGCAAAGCAGCATAGGCGCCTTCTGGCCTCCCGGGCAGGGCGCTGCCCAAGAGCCGGGCAGCGGCAGCGGGCAGGCTGGGCAGCAGGCCCAACAGAGCGAGCCCATGGAGACGTCACAGGCCCCGGAGGCATCAGCGCAGCCCATGGAGACCTCGCAGGCTGCCCCGGCCCTGCAAGAGGACGTAGCTGGACCCTCTGAGCCAGGTGCTGCCTGTCCTCACAAAATGTCATCACATGACGCTCAGCAAAGGCAGACCTGGGGCACCTGACCTGGGCTCTTCTCTGCATGCACGTCGGTAGGTGGAATTCCAAAAGGGCCACAGGTACCGGCATGCATGCACAGACCAGCAAGGGAAGGCGCCCCAGGCTCACCTGCAATGCAGAGCAGCACTGCCAACAAGCCTAGCAGCTGCATCAGCTTCCTGGAGGTGCAAATGCAGACGCGCCAGATGCTGGCACTCACAGCGCCTTTCCTGTGCAGAGTCCTCCTCTGGAGCAGCCGCAGGGCCGACTGCGCCCCCAGAGGATGAGGGCGTGGAGCCAGTGGATCCAGAGTTCCTGGCCGCCCTGCCCGAGGAGCTGCAGCAGGAGGTGCTGGAGTCCCGCCGCAGGGAGATCCAGCAGCGCAGAAACGCCAGGGAGCGCGAAGAAGCACAGCGGGTAAGCCTTTGACCTAGTCGTCTCAGTTCTCATGGGTACACCAAGCCAGGTCATAATGCAATGTCAAACAGTCCATTTTTACTCGTCAAGAAAAAATGAGACCCCGCACAGATTAAACTGGGAGGGCTGCCTCATGAGGAAGCCTGAAAGTCCAAAGGCACATGGACAGGCCTTGTAGGTGCCCTTACCCACAGACACGTTACACATTCACAGTAGGGACAGTCATGAGCTGCGGATGTGTGCAGGCTGCGGCAGCGTCAGGATCTGCCACAGAGACGGGCCCGGCCGAGCTTGATCTGGCAACCACGATCGCCAGCTTCCCGCCGGAGGTGCGCGAGGAGGTGCTGCTGGGCGCCAGCGAGGACATCCTGGCGCAGCTGCCCCCCGCCATTCTGGCCGAGGCGACGCGCCTGCGCGAGCGCAGCGGCGCGCGCTACGCCGCCATGGGCACCGTGCCGCCCGCTGCCCGCTCTCGCGCAGTGCCCATGCATGAGAGGTGAGCTTGCCTCGTCACGCTCATACCACCTCCTGACCAGCGGCTGTACCCAGAGCTGCTCATCTCATGATTCTGCCACCTGAACCCTCCCAAGGCTTGCCCCACAGACCTTGCTAACTACTGTCATTCAGACCATACCAAAAACCGTCCCTGTATGCGTGAGGCCCAATGGCTGTCTGGTTGCACACTGGCCTGCATGACTTGGAGTACCAAGCACTCTATCTGTCGGGCCCAGCACGAGGTGTGCATGCACAGGGGACGGCAAGAAGCTCTGCTGCGGCATCTCAGGGGCCGTGGCGAGGAGCCGGGCGTTCCGGACTTCCAGGCCGACGAGAGCAGCCTGCAGCGCAGCGGGGACCGCCTGAAGCAGGAGCTCATCAACATGGCCGGCAAGGCTCTGGTGAGCACGTCCGACTTTTTGCAGCCACCGCATCCTAACACTTCAACCCGCAAGGCACCGCAGCCATGCATGCATGCACGGAATCTGGGACAGGACCGCAAAGCTAGCTCGACAGGCATGTGCTTGATGTGCTATCTCTCACGCCTCAGGGCTGCTGCATGGGCGGTAATGCTCCCATGGGATCCATCAAATAGACACGGGCATGCAAAGAGGACGTGCTGAGTGCAGGTGGATGAGAGGCAGCTGCTGGTGCTCATCTCGCAGCTGCGCCTGAACTCCGTGCAGGCCAAGCCCCAGCTGCAGCGCGTGATTTTCAACCTGAGCCAGCATCATGGCACACTGCGCGCTGTGCTGCGCTTGTGCCTGACGCTGCTGCGCTTTCCCCTGTCGCCTGATGAGGCTGAGGCTGCTATGGAGGACGACCAGACCTCTCCACCCAGGAGCCTGCAGGATGCCCTGCAGGTGTGCAAAGCTCTGTGCCTTGATAGATCTTGCCCACAGCACAAATAACCTGTTCTGCTGTATTAGCACCAATGTCCTGCAGCCTGCAACCTTTTTCCTTCTACCTGATGCTGAATGCAGCGCTCTCTTAGCCTGTGCAAGAGCACCAAGGTGTGATACGTCCTTTTGGCAGGGGATGATGCAAGGAGTGTTTGGCAGGTACTGTCCTTTGACCTTGCCTGACGTTACTGTCATTTGGGTTGCAGAGCGCTGAGCAGGGCGGGAGTATGGTGCCCGGCGAGGACAACGTGTTTGCCCAGCTGGGCTTGCTGGGCAGGTCCCAGAAGGCTGTGCCCCAAGCGCTGACCCGCAGGATTCTGGAGCTGCTCACGTACCTGGCCAAGCACCAGACCAACATGGCTCGGGAGATGCTCACTCTCAGAGTGCCCACCCCCGAGGAGCAAGTGCAACTCATTGAGCGCGAACCGGTAAGCCACATCGCTGTCTGCAGTACGGTTGAGCAAGGCCAGTTTAGCCAACCTCGTCTCGTGGGCAGTCATGTGCACATGTTGCTGATCTTGACAATGCAATGTGCTAGATCTGTGTCAAAGACAGGCGGGTAGTCACCTCGCTGACCTATGCTGCGAGTTTTGAGAGCCCTGTAGTTTGACACAGCTTGGTATCCTTGGGTTCTCTCTACTTGCATCTTGCGCCAGCTAGGCGACTTCTTGCCTGTTCAGCCATTCAATCAGCCTGCATAAATCCGCGTTGTTGATTGAGCATGATGTGCATAGCCGCTGTGCATGCCCTCTTGAAAACCAGAAGTGTGAGAAAGGTCGTGGACTGCAGGACATCAAGGGCAAGGGCAAGTGGCGCGATGGTCCGGAGTCCAGTGGCACCCTGGCTCTGGACGTGCCCCTCGAGCTGCTGGGCAAGCCCATCTGCAAGCGTTCCAGCGCCCATCTGGAGGCTGCTCTGCACGTGATCGAGGTCAGCATTGTCTGCCTCCCTGAAGTGCATGCATGCGCCCACTCGGCAACCCCTTCATAACCCACCTGGAGGCTGCTCTGCATGTGATTGAGTAGAGCATTGTGTGCCTTCCTGGAGTGTATGCATGTACAATGCCAGAAAGGCCCCGGGCCCTATTTGCTGGGAGCTCTGCATGCTGTGACTTTAGCTTTGGCCGCCTCCATGAAGTGCATGCATGCACTCTTGCGAGAAGGCCTGCAAGCAGACGTCCAAGCAGGCTCCATCACAGGCATTCCACTGACAGAAGCTGCCCAATTCAGTAGGACATGATGGAAGGTGCCAGCCTGCCGACATGTGCAGCAGCAGGCTGTGAGCTCTGAGCTGTGAGGGAGAGGCTTTACATGTCAGCAGCGGGTTGGATGTGGTTGCAAGTTTATACCGAGTCCACTGCTTGCAGGTGACGCTGACTTCCGCCAAGGTGGTCCATGATGTGGGCGGCGATGCAGAAAAGCGCATCCTGGCAAAGATGCGGGAGCTTGTGGAGCGGCCTGACCCTGCGGAGCACATGCGAGATGGCAAGCCGCCCCTTCAACACACCACCTGACACGCACCTGCACTGCTGAGCTGTTTATGGGTCTCATTCACAGGCTGCCATGAGAAGTGACTGCTATCTCTGGACGGAAAATAGTCCTTGTCGTAGGTAGCTGTTTAAGCTATAGTATGTCCTTAGTGAAATAAACCAATAGCCGCCAGCCCTGTCTATCATCTCATCTGCTGAAAATATTGCACTTGGTACCAGCCCAGTGCGTTACTCCAGCTATCGTTGTTGCAAGTAGTGACACCCCTCTTTGTCTCAGCTGTGGCTGTCTTGCAGTGGATCTGCCTGGGCTGGAGCGACACCTGCTGCACGCTGTAGCAAGCGGAGGTACGGGCCTGCTTACACTGCAGCCATGCCTGCCCTGGCTCATGAAGCCCGTCACCATCATGTCGTGTTGAGTCTTAGTCACATTGGCAGCCGGCATTCTCCTGATCATGAAAACCCATACATGCTTGACAGTGCAGTGGTAGGCACACAGATCAGGCGCTGATCATGACCATCGGGCTGTGTGAAGCCGAAACCAGTTCCGGAAGACAGGCGCTCGCAGACATGTCTGACTGTGCATGCGGACATGACTGAGTTTTACCATTCGGGAGTTGGGGGTTTGGGGTAATACTGTAAGGAAAAGGTGTCTTGGAGTGCACAGAATTGTGACAACTTTGCTGCGGCGCACAGGCATGGAGAGCAGCGGAACCTCTCGAGAGGCGCAGCTGGACTTCGTGAATGAGGTGATGGCCGATGTGCGGGCGCAGCAGCAGGCTGCCAGAGCCAGCGGGGCCCCCCGCCCTGCTGCAGGGGCCCAGGCGGACCCCCCCGCTGCTGCAGGGCAGCAGGCAGAGCCCCGCCCTGCAAGGGAGTTATCCCTAGAAGATGGAGGCGAGAATGAGCATGAAATCATCAGAAGCGCCCGCGAGCAGATGCTCAAGACTGGGAGCATGGCCACTCTGCCCACCCTCAAGTCTGTCAATGAGGTCAGCTGCTCCTCATCCTGGGACCCTGTCTTCTGCCGCACACACTGGCCTCCCAATTGAGCGGCCTTGACATGCCATTCCACCCCTGGCAGGGACGCCTGACCTGGCTGCCCAGTGTTGAGGCAATCATCAGGACGCTGCCTGCTGACTTGGGACCCTGCAAATGGGAGCTTCTTAAAGCTGTGATGTTCGAGCAGGACAGCTGGTACACTGGTGCGCTGGCCTCCTGCTTGAGCATCAGAGCTCATGCTTGGCAGCGAAGCCTGATCTGGCTGCCCAGTGTCAATACAGAGCGTCGAGAGTAAGCTGAAGTGGTTCTGGGTCCGAGTGCAGGACCTCCTGAAGCAACTACCCAGGCTGCTGGGCCAGAAGGGCGTCTCGGACGTCGCCTGCACGCGCGCCGCCTCCTGCGTCAAGCTGGTCGTGCAGTGCGTGGCCTCCTTCAAGCCCCTCATGCTCAGGGAGCTCGAGGCCGAGCTGCACGGGTACGCATTCACTGCTTCTGCAGCAGCACTGACACCTGTAGAGTAATGAGCACCTATCTACCCTCTTGGTCGTGCAGAATTGTCCGTACTGCCTGTATTGAGGTACCCCTCAATACTCAATGTATGAGCCCTGAGGCCAATGCTCAGAGGCGGCCGCTCACCACGTCCAGCCTGTGTTGCCACTGTCAATCCTAGACACACCAGCATGCCTATTCTAGAGACTATTGCAGATATGGCAGGGTACGGAGGTGACACCCACATATATTTACTGTGCAGGCTCATCCAGCCAATGCTGCACGAGCTGGAGGCACTGACGGCAGCCAGGTCTGGCCACAACGCAACCATGAATGTGGGAGCGGGTGTGCTGGGGTCCCGGATCCTGCAGATCCTGGAGGTCATGGCCTCCATTGTGGTCCCCCCTCCTCCCAAGAAGAACCCCCACAACCCCTACCTGGTAAGCTTCCAGCCCAGTAGAGACGAGAGCATTGGACACATTCTGATGTCTTTCGTGTTTTGTGAATTTACCCTGCTATCTGCCCCCTGGGCAGCTCTCGGAAATCTCATTGGGAAGCATGTCCCGTGTATGAGAGCATTTCACCACAGACTGGCCGGGATGCTGCCTTTGAGGAATGACTCAGATGTATGCTGCAGCACAGCAGCGTGGCTGTGTATACAAGGCAGAGAGGATGCAAAAGGTCTTATCAAGAGCTGGGCGTGAATTAACATAGTTTATTACAGCAGAGGCTCTTAAAACAGCAGAGGGTGGTGCAGAAGCTACGCTTACCAAAGAACAGAGCCCGTGTACCTGTGTTCAAGCATACAGTCTTCTCATCGAGCACGGTGCGTTGTGCAGCCGCAGCCAGAGCCGGAGAAGGAGCCACAGGAGGTGTCGCCCCAGGACCTGGCATATCTGGGCGAGCTGGCCGGGCGCACAGAGCAGCTCTGGGCCGCCCTCAGCGCGACCATTGCAGCTGTGGAGGCTGATGTGGCCAAGACGCAGGTCAACGTCGCAGAGGGCGCCTCTGGGGCGCGCATGCTGCCCCCTGGGGTGCTGCAGGTGCTGATCCTGGCCCGTAGCAGTCCTACTTCCCTTGTGTTTGTTGAGCTCGGGCTGCCGTGGGCACACAGGACTGGTCTATCAAGCAGTTGAGTGGAGCACTCTCAACATATTCCTCTTCCTTGTGCTAGATAGAGCTCCATTGACATGGCACATGCTCGAGACTGAGAATTTGTGCCTCGCGATGGCTGTGCTGACACTTGTGTTGCTGCTGCAGGTGCTGCCGCTGCTGAAGGCCTTCTTTGTGCTGTGCGAAGCGCGCACAGCGCACCTGCCCGCTCCGGCCGGGGCGGGCGGCGCGCGCCGGGCAGCCTCGCTTGACATGTCGCGCGGCGCGTCCATGGACATGCCTGAGCTGGCGACGCAGCCCTCTACCGCCCTGAGCATCGCCTCAGAGAAGGCGGCTGCCGAGGCCCACCTGCCCTTCCTGAGGTCTGTCCCCTCAGTCTGTGCTGCCCATAGCATTCGGTGTTACCACTGACATTCTCGCCCCAGAACAGCATATGCTAGATCAAAAGAACGCTCAGAGCTTCACATCAGAAGCAGCAGCAGCCGCTTCATGCAGACCAAGTGCACAAAACATCCGGATGCTGAACAGCACCAGGTCAACACAACTCGAAACTTTGGAATGGCTTGGCAGGTTTGCAGAGCGGCACCGGCGGCTGCTGAACATGCTGCTGCACCAGACTCCGGCGCTGCTGGAGGGCCCGCTGGCCTGCATGATGCGCGTGCCCCGCCTGATCGACTTCGACAACAAGCGCGCCTACTTTCGGGCGCGCATCCGCGGCGAGCGCGAGCGCTACAGCGGCTCCCTCCGCATCCACGTCCGCCGCGAGCACGTCTTCGAGGACAGCTTCCACCAGCTGCGCGCCAAGTGAGCTTTGCCTCTGCCCTTCTGCCTCCTCTGTACGAAATTGTTTGCGGTGACATCAGCTCTTCAGGCGGGAGCCTACTGAGCTCATAAGTGCAGGATGGGGCTTCCGGATGATTGATTGAGCACGGGACAATGCTTGCAGCGCACACCTATAACGGCAGAACTTTCATGCATGAAGTGCCTCTTTGGGCAGGCCATATTAGGCTTGCTACCTTCTAGTGTATGATACTCACAACCATGAGCGCAACAGGTCCTTAGCTTTCCTTGATTGTGAGCCTGGGTGCTGCTGGTGCAGGACACCATCAGAGATGCAAGGCAAGCTTACTGTGGCTTTCCATGGAGAAGAGGGCATTGATGCAGGCGGTGTAACACGCGAGTGGTACCAGGTAGGACTATGCCTTCACACCCACCCTTTCCGTCTGTCCCCCTGCTCCTTAGAAGGTATTGTAAGGAGCTGCACATGAGCTTCTCTGCACTCTTGCATGCAATGGCAAGGAAGACGTTCTGCTTCACTCCAGATTATGCATCCAGATCCCTCTGTTCCTGTCTACATGTGCGGGTCCACAGAGAGTCGGCAAGTTCGGCAAGGCATGACTTACCATCCAAATGGCTGTGCAGGTCATGGCGCGGGAGATCTTCAACCCCAACTTCTCCCTGTTTGTGCCCGTGCCCATGGGCGGGTCCACCTTCCAGCCTAACCCCAACAGCGTGGTCCAGAACGACGAGGCGCGCGGCACCAACCACCTCGATTTCTTCAAGTTTGTGGGCCGCGTCGTGGGCAAGGCCCTGCACGACGGCCAGTACATCGATGCCTACTTCACGCGCTCCTTCTACAAGCACATGCTGGGACAGCCCCTCACCTACCAGGTGCCACACCGTCCAGACGTCTGATTGTCAGCGCTGGTATCTCTGTTGGCTGCATGTCCACAAGCCTGAGGAGCCTGCAGTATACATGCAAGATCTAATTGGGAATCCCTTCAAGAACCAGATCATACCAATGGGACCCGCGTGTATCTTTAATAGTGTCAGGCAGCTTCTGCCATGCTCATGCGCCTTGTATGGGGCCATCAATGAGTGCAAAAGGGCCGACCACACCTTGGCACTGAGACCAGGATTGAGGTACACCCAAAACATTGTGGATGTGACTCTCATGGTAGAGGAGGAGCTACAGTGCTATGCGGTATGCCTGGTTGCTGAAAACAAAGCAGGGCATGACTGGGAATGTGACTGCAGGACATCGAGGCGGTTGACCCAGAGTACTACAAGAACCTGAAGTGGATGCTGGAGAATGACATCAATGATGTGCTGGACCTGACGTTCACAGAGGAGGTCGACTACTTTGGCGCTGTGGAGATGGTCGAGCTGAAGCCTGGTGGCTCCGGCATCAAGGTCCGCATCATGCTCTCAAGGCAGGCTTGCTGCAGTCGTGCAGGCCAAGCTGCTACATGTGCTGTTGTATGCTGATTTGTCTTCAGACTTGCGCTCAGCAAGTGATGTCCTCACGGAACCCTTCTGCGCCCAGTTTTTATCAGAGCGTGGGGACGTCTGCTGCGATACTGTGCACGGGGGCAGACATATGTCTGTGTGGTGTCAGATAGCGCTGGGCTGTTGGTGAGCTTCAGCAGATGTCATCTACGTAAGAAGTGGCTCTGAGCGGGGCAGCGCTGCGCGCAGGTGACCAACGAGAACAAGCGGGAGTATGTGGATCTGGTGGCAGAGCACCGCATGACCACGGCCATCCGCGCGCAGACGCAGTCCTTCCTCAAGGGCTACTGGGAGATGGTCCCCAAGGTGTACACCCCTCCTCAGGCCGCTCTGTCACTGCCATGCCCTGGGCATCAGGCCTACAGACACTATGACAAACCCCTTATGGGCTGACCCTGTGTACTATCAAACGCCATGTCTTCCCTATGATGCCTGTCCGCGCCAGAACAGACTGTGGACTCTGATCTGGCGGCTGCAGCTCTGCATGGTCATCCCGTCCTGTCACCTGCCTGCTGATGTGATGCACTCTACTGAGGGCTGCGCTGAGATGTGAATGGCCGACTGTGCAGGACCTGATCTCCATCTTCAACGACAGCGAGCTGGAGCTGCTGGTGTGCGGGCTGCCCGAGATCGACACAGACGACCTGCGCGCCAACACCGAGTACACCGGCTACAGCGCGTCCTCGCCCGTGGTCCAGTACTTCTGGGAGGTGAGCTGCCACCACTCGCCTGCAGTCCCCTCAGCGTTCTCTCCTGACAGAGCAGCTCAAACAGGCAGTCTGTTCTGGGGCAGCCAGCCAGCATATGCACGCACCTCCGCGCATCACCCCTCCTCTCCCCTGGTGTAGCAGCTTTTGACAAAGTGACCTGCCCCTTGAAGTCTCCCAGGCGCCCCTTGCTGTCCAAGCTCTGGTAGTGTTCACCACACTGCAAGGGACAACCCGTTCATCTAGCTACAGGAAGGTTGGACCTCCAGGGCTCACAACATTATTGTGATGCGTGCAGGTGGTGAGGGAGCTGGACAAGGAGGATCTGGCGCTGCTGATACAGTTTGTCACCGGCACATCCAAGGTCCCTCTGGATGGCTTCAAGGCGCTGCAGGTCTGCCCTCAGACCCCTTCTACCCTAATGCTTACATGTGAGACAGGCTGCCTGGAACAGCCCAGCACATGTGGAGTGTAAGTCAGGCCGCGCATACTTCCTTGTGTGCCTCCTAGTCGGTGAAGAAAAGTGCAGCCTCAACAGGGCGTGCAGAAGACATATGTGTGGCACAGACTGTCCGTCCACACGTGTCTGGCCAGACTTGTTGTCTGATAGTATCCAGAAATGCAGGCTCAGACTGCTGAGACACGTCCGGCATATCATATGACTCAGGTGCTGGCATTGCAGGGCATTGGAGGGCCGCAGCGCTTTCAGATCCACAAGGCGTATGGGCCGCAGGCACGCCTGCCTGCAGCGCACACCTGTTTCAATCAGCTCGACCTGATCGAGTATGAGAGCAAGGAAGCCCTCAAGGACCGCCTGATGCTGGCCCTGCATGAGGGCGCGGAAGGGTTTGGCTTTGGCTGAGGGAACGAGGTCAGCCAGGGGTGTTGCAGCAGATTGCAGAGGATCCTGCAGTACACCGCTGTGGTGTAGGATATGCATGCTACTAGGGCATGCAGCAAGGCACTGGTCAGGTACATAGGTATTATTCAGCCTTCATCAGTCATCTTGACTGCTAGGGGTGGGTGCGTCCCACACATCATGCATGTTGTGTCTTGGAGCATGCAAGCGAGGAGGTATTTTACGTTGCGCCAGCCTCAGCATAGTGAAGCATGCCCTAGCACCATCACCGCAAGCATGAGAGCACTTTATTTCCAATGTTAGCTGAATTAAGTGTGCAATGATGCATGTATACTATGAGCTGCATTTGCAAAGGTAGAGAATACAAACTTGTACTACAGAGCATCCACACCATCTCTTGTGCACACCGCACTTGCAAGCAACGTGTACCTAGATACGGCTGTCATGTGTGCACGATTGCATTGACCTGGCTAGGAGCCCCTGCCATGATGGTCCATGGGGCCAAGCCACAAACGTGAGCTTGCAAGCTTTGTCTCCCATGCTTCTCAATCCAGTAGCCATGACTACAAGAGGCCCTGCTGCTTCTGGTTGCGCAGCCACATGAGACCAAATAATAAGCCTGCTGACTTGGGCATTTCCTCATCCTTCTCGAAGGAATCTGCCTGGGAGATTGGGAGTGCCAGCACCTCGATGGCTTCACCAGTATCCCTGCACACCACGAAGCTAAATCAGTCAGGACTTCAGGCCTTGTGCCCTGCCTGCTACACTAAGTCAGCACCTTGCATGCAGCAGGTCATAATACTCCCTCATGAAGGGGCAATGCAGCTCATGATGCATGCACTGATAGCTGAAGATCCCACTCTGTGACTCAGTCGTCAGGGAAAGGAGCTCACTGCAAGCCGCCTCCGCCGTTGGACCTCATGCTTTCATCTACAGCCGTGTAAAACATGAAGTGCTTGCTGCCTGAGATGCCCGTTGAGCTCACATACATTATCACGGGCTTCATGTCCTCAACCTTGACGTCGTACCCCACCTCCTCAAGAACCTGCACAGCAGATGCATGCCTGAGGACTTCACATCTGAAATCGTGTGACTGTGGGCTGCAGTGTAGGCAGGAGTTCTCTCTGGTAGCGATTGCAATCTCCCACTGCCCACGCTCATCTTGATACACAGTTCCTGATAGATGATTGCAGAGCCAGAATAGGTATTTGCATTCAATGATGCTTCCCATGAGCCTTCCCGGCACAATCGGTGTCTCTGGGACCTCAGCATATTTCTGGCCTATACATGCCAGGGCAGGCTGAGTAGCTGCAGCATACCTCTTCCTTTGCAATCTCTTCGTTGCTCTTGGTCTTGTCAATGATGCCGGCTGTGAGCTCGTATGTGAACCCAACAGACAGTGGCGGTGGCCCTCTGCCTTCTGCCTTTGCCTCCATCCATCTAGACGCATACACCTGCGACGTCAAACTTGTGTTGCCTGCCTATGGCCTCAATAGGTAGGCGCTATCATTGGCTGACCTGGCCTCTGGTTGTGAGATTATGAGCAATGCAGCAATATGTCATGCTACGAGAGACCATTTGGCACTATTAGCAGCCAGACATGCACAAATGACCATTGAGTGCAGGTCAGGGGAGCTTACAGCAGGCCTGAATTGGCGCACAACCAGCAGAGCGTCCTGCTCGGCATGGTACAGCACGATGCCCACGCTGGAGTGCGACTTCACCATGTCCCATCTCCTCTGCCTCCCTGCACCATGCACCCGCCCCTCAATTCACATCTTTTGGCATTGAAGCTCGTTGCCTCTTCATGCCAGGCATCAGGTAGGCTCCTAGTCAGTCTCCAAGCCTTCAGTGGTAATGGTCACTCCAATTATCCATCCTTTCTGCCCGGCCTTGGTGGAAGCATGGTACAGACTCGCGTCAAGAGAAAGGCACTGCCCTGCAGTGATGGGAAGAGAGTAGTGCTGGTTGGACACTTTGATGGGTAGGCTACCATCAAGGTGGTACATGACTGTCTGGGGCGCCACGAACTTGGATGGCCCTGGCGGAGGGATGATGTCAACCTCCCCCAAGCGCTGCAGAGTCTTCTCCATGGTGCCTCCAGGATTGTGCTCTGCAGCACGCAACATTCATGTCAATTTCCCAGCAAGACTGCACGATTGCTGTTCGCACAGCAACTACAATGTTGGGCAGGGGCAGAGCAGCTCACAACACAGCTTGGTAAGGCAACGAGGAAGTCCCAGGGATGGCCTGATCAGGCCCGCCATGTCCCCATGCACATGCCAGATCAGGTGCACAAGGTACCTCAAGCCAAGGAAAGCACACCTTTAGACATGGACTTGAGGCCATGAGGGTAAAACTGCTCGTTCTGGTAGGCCAGCTCTGGCATCACCATGGCTCTGCCTCTGCTCCTACTCGCTTTGAGTCCTCTAACGCTCAGCAGAATCCCACCTGTACTCACGCACAGATCTTTGACTGACCAGCAAGCATCAACCCTGATCACAAGCATCTCATCTGCTGAGGCAGACATCTGGCCAGGCTTGTCTCACACAAAGTGTCCCTTGTTATGGAGGGCGCTCGCAGGATCTAACAGGGCTTAGACCTTGGGTGCCACTTTTGGACAGGTGAGATAATTTGCACTTTACACGATGCCAAAGCATGACTTGCAGACCTGCATGACTGCTTTTGTCCACATACATTAGTCTTATCCCATCCTATGTACTAAGAGCCCCAAGGGGCTGGGAGGGGCTTCACATCAGTCCCAAACAGAAGTGGTAGGGCTCCATGTGAGAGGCCCTTTCGAGTCCTATCTTTATGTCAGAGTGACACATCAGGGTCACCTTATCACCATGTTCAGCAGAGGTTGCATGTGATCTGCAGATAAGCTTTGATATAGATTCTGTCTATAAACCGGTGAGGGTCTTCTCTAGCAAAAAAATCCCTGCTACATCTCTGGCTTCAGAGTGGATAGTAAGAAGCTCTGGCTGGTTTGCCCAGGTGCAGCAAAAGGAGACACTAGCGCTACCTCTACCAAAATTGTTGCCGTGCTGCCTTGAGGACCACTGTTCCAGTCAGAGCCCT
Organism: Coccomyxa sp. LA000219; assembly: GCA_000812005.1. Taxonomy (NCBI): domain Eukaryota; kingdom Viridiplantae; phylum Chlorophyta; class Trebouxiophyceae; family Coccomyxaceae; genus Coccomyxa; species Coccomyxa sp. LA000219. The sequence continues at coordinate 678,035 of KN714655.1, forward strand.
TCCTGGTGCAGTCATGGTCCTCTGGGAGACTCTAAACAGGGTCCGTCAGGGCTTGCCGGGGTGGGATCTCAGTAGACAGGCTCGTTGTCATACTCTCCGCTTGCCAGCGCATCTCCAGCAATGTTCTGGATGAGCTTGGTGGCTGCATATGTTGCAAGAAGACCTACGCAGACCATGGCTATTTTCACTCCCCCTGAGGGCCCCCCGGAACCCTGCAGCGCCCCCTTGCTTGCACCCCCCAGCAGCACGTACACCGCTGTAATGGGCAGCAGACCTGCCCAAGATGCGCCCAGATAGGGCCAGAAGGTGATGCTGGTCAGTCCAAGGATGTAGCTAAGCAGGGTCAGGGGTATGATGGGGGACAGCCGCAGCAGGAACACCACCTTGGCTGGGGCCTTGTGCGCCACAGCCCGATCGATGCGCCCAAAGTTGGGGTAGGCCTTGAGGTGGGGCTCCAGCAAGGGGCGTGCCACATGGCGGCTGACAAAGAACGACAGAGCGCAACCAATCACTGAGGCCACGGATGCGATTGGGATTCCCAGGAACGGCCCGAACAGGTATCCTGAAGCTATGCTGAGAGGCGCTGCTGGAAGGAAGGCTGCAGTGGCCAAGCCATATGCTAGCGCATACACAAAGGGGCCCAGAGCCCCTGAAGAGGCAACCAGAGCCTCAAGGTAGGGTATAAGACCACTGGATACTACATTTGCTGAAGCTGCAAATAGGGGCCGCTCTTGCTCGCCAAAAGCTGCTTTTGTAGGGCTTGCTGCGGTCTGTAGGTCAGCAGATCCAGCCAGAAAGTAGTTGCGGCCATGCCCTTTATGCGGGGTGCTGCATGTGAGCCTGCTGGGGCTGCTGCTGGTGATGATATGGGGACTGCAAGAGCAGTGCTGCACAGGAGATGCGCTGCAGTGCAGGGCTGCCGGACTGTCCGGGGAGTCCCCTGCATTGCAGCGCATCCTACCCTGTCAGCAAGCCTCCCAAAGAATGCAGCTAGCGGCAAGACTCTGCGGAATGCCCACTCTACAGGCAGTGACTTCATAGGCCAAACGGCCATGGGCTTCCTACTAGTGTTGCAGAATGCAACAGTGTATTAAATGCCGTTAGGAGCGATCAAATAACTACAGGATGCCTTGTGCGAATGTGTGCCAAAGAGGATCACCGATAAGGATGGCGTGAATGTCCTGCTTTCCGAGAGTCGATGCGATCAACTGCGACCGGATATTTTACGATTGGAATTCCTGATCATCTTGGAACGTACCTTTATATCGTAGTGCTGTGGATCGGGCCAAGCTGGTAAGGTGTTGTGTGTGCATCAACAAGCGTCCTGCGGCATTCCCAGAATTCTATCCGCTGCGCCTGAGCTCGCTGCTTTGCTAAGATGGCCTCAAGAAGCTATAGTGGCATTGCATGCACACCTCTGAACCTCTGGCAGGGAGCTTGCTTCAAAATGGAATGTAACAGCTATGGAGGGAACACCGTCCGGTACAGAACCTCGCAGAAGGAGCACTTTAGGAGGCAACCTCTGCGTGAGCAAAGATGCTTCCCTTATATAAAATTCATTGATTGCAATCAGTAAGATGCAGAGTGTGCTGGAGCAGACATCGCGTTGGAGGCCGTGCCTGGAGAGCACGAGCCTTACGCCTTTCCAATGCAGAAGACAAGGCCAAAGCCGTAGGCATGTCTGCCTTGAAGTGAAGGCAGTCGCAGCAAAGAAGGAGGTCCCAACATGGCAGATGCTCTCAGCCAGCGCGGGTGCATCCGCACTAGAGGGTTACAGCATTAACAAGAACGCTGTACCGCGCTCCACCCCAAGTCCCACTCTGCCAACAGAGCCAGATGCAGAGACTGGCAAGCCGGTGCTCTTGTGAGACCCTACAACACCCTCACATTGCCTTCGTGCAGATACATTTGCCTGTGCTCACGTCTTGCAGACAGGCATGACAGGCATCTCCTCGGTGCTGCCCTGCAGGTATCGGGATACCAATGCGTGGTGCCCCTATTGCGAGAGGTGAGGCCAATCAGTGTGCTCCCCAGCCCTGAAGTTCCTCCTTGTACCTTATGTCTCTGTAAGGATGATCAGCAGGAGTGCCCGTCTTTGCAGTGGCATATCTGTCATGGCACTGCGCTTATTATGTCCTCTGCATGCAGGGTGACCTTTGCATTGGAAGAAAAGAATCTCCCATACGACTCTGTGCTGATCGAGCTCAGAAATAAGCCGCACTGGTACAAGGACATCGTTCCCACAGAGCTCACACCCGCAGCTGTCATCAATGGAGACCTCGTGTACGAGTCCCTTGACATCCTGAAGGTCTGCACAGTCCTGCTTACAGCCGAGGTCTCACGCATGATGTTCCGGCTTACCTGCAGTCCCATCCCATATTCTCAATGCAGCGAAATTGGGTTGCAACCCTTGACGTTTCAGCGAGTGTCCACTCAATCAATGCAAGCTGTGCTAAAGTGCAATGAGGAAGGGATGTGTAAACACCTGTGCTCATCACTTGGTGCTGCGTGCATGCTCTGCACAGCGATATCAGGTATGACATTCCAGTACATGCTGCGTGCACGCTCTGCACAGCGACCTCAAGTGTGACATTCCAGTCCATGCCTCCTTGAGACCAGCTTCTGCTGTCACAGAAATTGGAAGCTGAGTTCCCGGAGCAGCAGCTGCTCCCAGAGGATGAAGCTCTCAGGACTGAGGCGGATGCTCTGATGAGCCAGGCAGAGGACCTGAGCGCCGCAGGCTTCAGGTCAGCATGCTGCTGTGTGATAGATCCCCGCACATCTGTGTTCGCTGCTCTGTATCTGCAGATAGTCTGACAGACAAGCCCAGCCAGCCTCTAGCAGACTCAACATTCACCCTGGGATGACGAGGCTGATGGTTCAGTACTTACAAAGCAGGCATGAGGGCTTGGCAATCACAGCAGAGCAGAGAAGGGGATAGTCGGGCTTGACCCAGCAGAGTCCAATGCAGACAATGAGTACTGCAGTGCACTGTCCCAGAAGCTCTAATGAAGCAAGCTTCAGTGCAGGTTCTTAGCAGGCAGGAGCCTGACTGCACAGCCTGGGGAAGATCGCTCTCAGCCCCCAACCCAGGAGCAGGCAAGCAGTCACTCTCCATGCACCCTGTGCAACCTTGAGAGCTGAGCAGATCAGTTTCGTCTGATCTCTCTTCTACCATCTCACATGGCGCTCTCATGGTCCACGTCACACAAAAATGTGTGCTCGTTGTGATGCATAGCCTGAAGATGTAGTGAATGGACACAGGTGGACGAGCTAGGAGCGGCATTTGAAGACAAGCTGAGCGGAATGGAAGCACAGCTCGCCAAGCATGATGGCCCCTTCCTGCTTGGGTGAGCTCATATGCCCGCACTCCTGTCACCACATGAACGCCATCACAAGCCTGCCTATGGTTAACCCAAGGCACCTTCTGAGTCAGGCATTCTCGGCTCTCATTTCATCCTGTGGGGTTATAGGGGTAAATGCACACGCCTCTCCAGTCCTTGATCACTGGTAACCTACACTGCAGGGGCATGCACTCTTCTGCAGGGCGCAAGTGTACTTGAGCGCCGAGCACGTCCAGTGTCAATGACCTACGAGCCTCTGCTGGCATCTGAGTGCGCATTCCTTGCAGGGAGTTCAGCTTGGCGGACATTGTGTACACGCCTGCACTTGAGCGCCTGGGCGCAAACCTGCCTGTCATGAGAAGCTTCCCCCTCAGGCATCACCCCAGCTTCCCGCACATCGCACAGTGGTACGCCGCGCTAGACGAGCGCCCGGCGTACCAGCGCGTGAAGAGCGATGACATGACGCACAACCTGGTCTTCAAGTAAGCGCCTCCCAGCAGCCCGCCTCTATAGGAGATGGCACAGCTCTCTGATGTAAGCTGGCATGGATGACTCTTGGAGTGACGACACACTATCCTCAAGGGAATGTTGGGGCACAAGCTAGGAAGCCCCAACGGGACAGCTGTGCCACGAGGTCTCTCAGGAATGTTGCTGCAATTCTTCTTATGCCAGGGTGTGTGCTGATTTGCGCTGACAACCATTTGCTCTGAAGCCCTGGCGTTCTTGCCCTGCAGGAAGATCTTTGGCCTATCCTTGTCAGCAACAGCGCCGAAGAATGAGGGGCAGGCGGCTGCCAGGAAGGAGGCAGCTGCCAAGGTGGCCGCCAACCGCTCCGCCATCATCGGCGACCTCCTCAAGAACAGCGGCATTGTGCGCAGCAAGACCAACCAGTACGGCAACACCCTTCGGGTGAGGCCTGTTGCCCTGTCCTTACCTTTAAGCCTAATCTGCAACACCCCCTTCAAGCCTAACCTGTACCATCCCCTCCAAAATGACTACTTGCTGTCTGGAAGTTTGCTCACCCGGAGTCACGGGTGAAGGTGCACTTTTCCTGCATAGCCATGCAGGAACTCCCGGTGATGGGCGTGTGGCGTTCAAGCAGCATCTGAAATCAGATGATGCTGCAGGCTGTCAATGGGTACCCAATGGAGCCCTCGCCACAGGCTGTGGCAGCAGTTGAGTACGCTCTACGCCGCCTGTGCAATTGGCTTGTGCACGGTGAGAACCTTCCTCCTCCTCTTTGTGCTTTGCCCAGCCAGGTTTCTAGCTGTCAGTGCCTGACATGCTGCTTCTCCATCGACTCACTGCCCCACCTCCGCTGCTGCATTCTGGCGCGCTCATGCAGCACCTGGGCATGTGCGCTGAGTGCTTTAGCTATGCCGTGTTACAATCAGCGCCATGGCGTCTCTGAAACAGCTCGAGATGTGCAGGCAATCCCGGTCCCAAGCACCCAGACCTGGAAGCCGATGCGCTGGGATCCGCAGCGCTCGTCTTCTTTGCCGGGCGAGCGTCCTCGCCGCGGGATCTGAGCGCCGCAGCCTGCGCTGAGCTGCGGCACGCATGCTTTGAGGTTCTCAAGGACATGTACTAGCTTTAGCGCATCAAGACACGCGTCATGCATGCTTCACGACACTCAAGAACACCTACTAGCATTGGACCGGCATAGCACAGTGACCGCAAGCATTGGGTATCTTTCGACTTCCTGAGAGCCTGTGTAGGCGCTCTCGCTCATAGTCTTTACACTATCTCCTCAGTCTTTGGCTCTATTGTGCTGTTCTGGTTCCAGGATAGTCTGTACTTGCACAGAGTTATCACCCACTAGATAGATGACCTCCAAGTCTAGGTAGTGTCCCAGAACTGACCATTCATACCCAGGCTGAGTTGTAAGGACAGCTTGGAGACATTGCGCAAGCTTGAGCAGCTTCTAGACAGTGCTTCAAGACCAAATTGCAATTGAGAAACCAAAGAGTCTACTTAGTAGAGGGGTGCTTGTGTGGTCAAGTGCAGAGAACCTTGAAGAATGTGCTGTGGCCACATGCCTTCGGCAAGAGTGAGGACATTTGTTGCAAGAGCGGGGGCCCGGGTACTCTCATAGAGACCATAGTTGAAGTAATGGTGTAAGATGAAATTTGGAGAAATGCGTGACCTTGCCATCTTCAAGACAAGTCGTAGCACCACATGGTAGCACCACATGCTGACGTCTACGAGTACTCGTCAAGGACTAGTCAAGAGCTGCATGGGGCCATCTGCTGCGCAATCGCATGCACCAATTTCGGAAAATCCAACCTTACAGTTCTAAGTCTGCCCTCAAGGGCTGAAACAACGTTGCATCAACCTCCACAGAATGCTTGTACTACGATAGTATCTGGGTTGCATCATGCCAAGGCCCTCAAGGGCAAAGCTGAAGCTTGCTGGCAATCAGACCATGCTCATGATCAGCCACCAATGGTTATTCTCTGTGATCCAGCATTGATAATTCAACCACGTGGACAGCCGCAGTCCTCCTAGCAATACGCAGAGGTAATCTGGCCTTTGCCTGTATTCTGAGTCTCATCAGCTTAGTCTTTACTGCATACTGTATTCTCCCATTGATCCAAACTTCAAGGGGGCTGTGCTGATAAACAATGGCGTCAGTCTTGGGGGGATCCTCGAAATCCCATAACACAACAAGTACATGCCTTCAGGAATCTCCTGCTCACATGCATCATGGCAAAAAGCAAGCCTGGGGCCTGAAAAAGAAGGCAGACACAGACAACAGCCCTCGGCTGCACAATAAGACGACACCACCAGGCACACTGCCATTAGAGACTGCAGATGTCAGAAGAGGAATTTGGAAACCCATCAAAGGGTGCCATAACTAGCTGTATGTGGTCATGAGAGTACAGCATAACTGCAAATGGGGCAATGTGGAGTTGTCAGCACTCTGAGGCAAGGGAACCCTGCAGCAGACATGTATCTGGCATGAATCTCCTAGAAATGTGCACGGTAGTGCTTCATTCCTTACTCCCCGCTGGCGGCACCTCATGGATCTCCCACTCTACTCGGATCTGAGGCTGAGGACCCGTTCTGTAGAACCTCTGCATGAAGCTGACCTGCAATTTGTGGCCCAGGCTCCAGAGTGCTGCGGCCATGGCCATCCAGGAAAGCCTAGATGCCCACACAGAAGGGAGAGTGATGGCAAGGCGGATGAGTATGCAGTACATGCGCTGGCTGCCTGAATCCTATGAGCAGCAGGCTGCAAGTCACGCTTGCATGCGCTAGCCCCATGCTGCCTGCCGCAACAGCACATGACGACGAGTCACCTCTTGTCATCAAGATCGACCGACCGTGCCGTATACGAGGGGCCCTTTTCCTTGTCTGCAGCCCACCATAAGGCATGCATGCCAGGGTTGCATGCATGCCGCCATGGCTTTGCGGATACAGGCGGTCAGTCATCGTCATCGTACAGCCAGATGGGCATGCGGTACATGAGCGTGCTGCCGCGCTCCTCCATGCGGCACAGCGCGGCCGCGCCGGGCTTGCTGCGGGACATGCCGGAGCCGGGCTGATCGCACTCGGCCTCGGCGCACAGGGATGACAGCAGCTTGTACAGGACCTGCACACAATACCGCCCCAGTCAGCCTAGGAAGCAGCGACAAAGTGATAGGGCAATGTGAAGAGGTCACTGCAAGGCAGCGGCTTGCATCACTTACATAAAAAATCTCATCAGCCGTGCAGGTTCTAGGTATGAGCTTGATTGAGAAGTCATATGAAGAAACTTGGCAACCACCTTCCCAACACCTCCACACCAAACTTACTCAACAGAGAGTAGGAAAGGCTTCAATGGCTCCTGCCATCTCACCTGGAACTCGTGAGGTGGCATCATCTTGGCAGACAGCACGTCTGCAGGGGGGATTACTTGGCCGCCAAACAACCTCGTGTTAGCCCCTGCATTCTCCTGTATCCGTGCACCTGCACCAAGCATGCATGTGGATCAGCCTGCATTATCTAGGCTGTGAATGCACGCAAGAGCACGCTCAGCCCCCATTAGCAGCTGACTGTTAGTGTAACATAAGGGTGACCTCTGATGTGCTTCATGAGGCCAACAAGGCACTGTTGCTCAGCGCATTGATGCATCCAGATTGTTCCCATGGCACCCATCTTGTGCTACTTGGGCTCCAATTCTGAGCATGAAGCAGCACACAATGACCACAGAGACAACCTGAATGCAGGCGGACTTACAATCCTGAAAGAAAACATCAGCAATGCTACAGAAAAGGTCTTACCATTCATGCACAGGATAAAGATAGCGTCATCTGCAATTGCATACGCCTTGCAGGCAGCCGCAGGCCCGGTGAAGCTGGACGCTGAGTCATGTGGCTGATCCTGATCCAGCGCCCCCTCGCCACGCCTGAAGACGTCTACCGTTGCCTGGTCTGGCAACAAAATGATGGCCTCCACGTAGTCATCCTCACCTGCAGAACGTCCCAAGGCTCAGGAAACAGGGACATCATAAAAAAAGCCATCTCTTTAGGTACATACATGGCTGGATGGCGTGAGATGCCGCTGAACCACTGGCCTAGCAGCAAGCAAGTAAATCAGGATACTCAATGTAGCCAGCCAGCTTGAGCTTTGCATGTTGTCTGCTTTAAAGTGACCTAGGACAGCTGCACATGATATCTGTGAAGGGATGAGGTGATCCTCACCAAAGCTGTCACCGCAGCCCATGATGGAGATGTCAAAGTAACAGGGGGCAGTCCACTCCTGGCGTTCCTCGCGCTCCTCAGCAGAGTCCTTTCTAGGCAGCCCCGCATCGAGCACGCTGAGCCCCGGGCGGAAGGTGTCCGCGGAGGCCCAGTGCATGAAGGTCTTGCGCGGCGTCACGGCCTTCTGCGGCTTGCGCGCGACCACGAAGCCGTGGCCGCGCACGCAGTCCATGCCCAGGCCCTGCTTCGTCTTGTGCAGCACCGTGAAGCACACGCCCTGCACAAGAGCATGTTCTCAGACATGCTTGTCAGACAGGACATCCAAGGTCCTACATGTAGGTGTTTGTACCATGCATCAGTCAGGCCCATCCAAGGCTCTGACACTGCTCACACAACCTTGCAGCAAGACGCATTAGGATGAAATGAGGGTACTGAAGACCAACGTGTCTCGGCTTTCCAGAGGCCCAGAAACCTCGGAATGACAATCAAGAGAACCTAACTCTGCTGACTGCAGCCTCCCCAGAAGACAATGTCAGCAGACTCAGGTCCCTCAGGCTATCAGGGAGATTCTTGAGCCCCACAGAAGAAGCTGCAGAAGAGTTGGCACCTGACAAGCAGCCAGGTCGGCTGAGGGAATGAGCAGGCCGGCCTTGTGCTTGCGGCTGGACGGCCGCGTCATGCGCTTCAGCAGCGTCACCGCGTTGGCGACATCCCCCGACAGGTGCGCCGTCGCGTACACATTCATGTTCTTTTGCTGTACAGCCCATAACACCCTCTCAGCACCTTTGCAGCCAGCGCAAATGGACATGTGTGCAAGGTCTTGTCACTACACGGGAACCTGGTCCTCCTGCAACTCATTGAGTTGCTGACATGCAATGTATGATGACAGGCATGTTGCCAACTTACAAAATCACGGGAACCAGAAATGCACTGGCACTTAAGGCACCCCGTTGCTAAAGGCTTGACTCAAGGAGACAATGCGAGCAGCTCACCGAGACAGTCTTTCTGTCTATTGGCCTTGATCTGAAGGTGCGAGTCACTGTCCGCAGCATGTCCTTCATGGGAGTGCCGGTTGACCCATTCAGGAGGTATTTTACAAGGTAAGCTGGATCCTCAGCGTTCTGCAGGCCAGCCCCAAGTTTTGAGACAAGGGTTCAGGAACTCCGCAGAGCCAGACAGGGAGAAGTATGAAAAGGGCTGCTGAAGGCAATGGACTGTCTGCGTCATGTCGTATACAGAGCCATGTATGGCAGCCAACAGGGGCTGTGTGAGCAAGACTATGTAAGTCATAGGTGAGGGTGAGGAGTGGCACCTTGAAGAACTTGTGCTTCAAAAGCTGAGAGGTTGTCGGCCTGAGTGCTGGATCTTTCTGAAGACACTGCTTCACAATGTCATGCAGCTCCTGCAATACAAGGTGTCTCATTCAAGGCAAGCCTTTGTATGTTTTAACGTTGAATAGTCCATGCAAACTGCAGCACAGCAAGTCACAAGCCACATTTTCCCGCATGTCTGAGAAAGAGCAGAGCAACGCATGAGAAGGTACTGTGAGCAGGAGGGTCAAGAGCCAAGCTGATATGAGCTGCTGCAGCCACAGCAGAAACCAGGGACATGCGGCAAAGCCAGAGACGCCCAAGGCTGATGCCTGTAAGGAGGAGCACACCTCTGAGAATTTACGTTTGGTCTTCTGGGCACTCAGCGTGGGCGCGTCCTGGTGCAAGGTGGTGAGAATGACGGAGGTGAGGCTCATGTTAGCGTATGGCGCTCGCCCCAATGTCAGCTCCTCCAGCAGGATCCCAAAGGACCATACATCCGCTGCCAGGTCATACCTGGGCAGCCCATTTGTCATGTAAGCGCAGGCTGTCACAACCCAAGAATAAAGCTTGCAACTCAATCACCACGAGCACAATGAGCGCCAGGCACTTGTCTCGCAGCTCATGTGGCTGAGCAACGCATCATGCCGCATACAATGGAGCATGACGTCTGCCAGTGGACAGGCACATCTTCATCATGTCATGCTGCCAACATGGCTAGGCAAGGTGCGGCTGAAAGAGCTTGAAAGGGGCTGAGGCTGGCAAGGGTGACCTACCCTTGCGTCTGCTGCATGACTTCGGGTGCCATGAAGCAGGGCGTCCCGCAGAAGGTGTTGCGCGCCAGGTACTTCTGCGCCGCCCAGGCGGTCTGGAACTGTGCACTGCTGCTGGCACTCGTGGCGCTGCTGGGGCTCTCTGTGCATGCAATGAAGTATCTCAGCCGTAATGGGTATACTTGCTACCAATGGGTGCATATGTACAAGCTCTGGGCAGATGAGACATGTGACAAAGTCAGAGGGTGACTTCTGCAATGATGTTGAGAGGGGACGCCAACGCCAGTGGTGGTAACAGTGGCGATGACTATCAACATCATTGCAGGAGGTGCTTCTAACACTTTCCAATGCTGTTAATGCTGTCCTTCTGTGGACACAGGGGTGCGCTTTTCACAGCTTGAGTCAGGTAGGACCTGCACCTGCTGCATCGCTGGTGGAGGCCTCTGCATGGGAGTTGACACGCAAAGACGAGGGTGTGGCTCTCTCCAGGCTGGCAGTGACGCCAAAGTCACTGAGCACCACGCGCCCGTCATTGTTGATGAGCACGTTCGCTGCCTGCATAGCAGAGTCACCCTCTCAGCGCAAGGAAATGTCATTGAGCCTGCATGATACCAGGCCAGCTATCTGCAGTTAGGCACCAGTCCCTGTGATCTTTAGGGATGAAAGAGCGGCTGCCTTCAGATGCTGATCCCGGGATAGATATCAGAGCCTTGCATAGTCAGGCGGTGGAAGAAAGAGTGCATGCATAGGCAATTGCCTACCTTGACGTCCCGATGCAGCATGCTGTGGGCGTGCATGTAGTCCAGGCCCTTCAGGACATCCAGTGCTATGGTGGCCACCATTTCCTCTTCTAAGCCCTGCGAGTTACACCCATTCAACGAGTGGGAGTGAAGTATAGTGCAGTCACGATGGCTGCTCCAGCCTCTACAGGAGGCGCATTCTAATAGTGCGGCAGCACTTAAGCTTGTGACTGTCAGCTGCACAGTACTATTGGCCAATCTTCTTTCCTGCCTGCACAGCATGATAGCTTTCCAGCGCTACACTTAGCATGCTGAACAGCTAAGTGCAGCAAAGTGGAGCGCTGGATATGCCTCATGACATGCAGGATTGCCTCGGCGTCACGCACATGATGCACGTGGGTGACACTGCAGCATGATCACCTCTGAGTGCTGGTTCAGGATGATGCTGAAGATGGAGCCTCCAGAGACGTAGGGCATGACCATCCACAGCTGCTCCTTGTGCACAAAGGAGCAGTACAGCGGCATGACATTGGGGTGCCTCATCTCTGCCATGATCTGCGTCTCCCTCCTGATTGTGTCCTGCAAAGAATCAACAAGACTTCAGACACCAGGCAATGTTGAGGCCTTCCTGAGATGAGCTATGATCTTGTTAACCTGAGAAGCTGTGGCTTGAAACCTGACTGGAGATCGAGCAAGTGTGGCAGTGAGGCAGCTCTCACCAGATCTACAGCCATGTTGTCAAGCTCCAGTATCTTGAGAGCTACCTGCTCTCCCAAGGGCTTGCAGGTCGCTAGCCACACCTGCAGATCAAGTCAAGAGATGAGGAAAATGCATGGATGAGTTGTTCTGTTGCCTTAGGTAGCAACATGCCCTCCAAAGTTATGCCCTATGTGCGATGGTGGATTGAGGACTCACTGTGCCGCAGGCACCCTTGCCAATCTCCTTCTCCAGCTCATACTCTGCAGCTGAGGTCGGGTATGTGTTCTGGCTCCTGCATGGACAGGGGCGTGCTTCAATAGGGTGCAGGGAGGCACAAAGACTCCCTGCAAAAATCAGTCCGTCTTGCGGTCTGTGCATTTGGAAGGGCGCCTACCAGTGGCCCTTTGCTCCATGAAGGTCGGCATGAGACTTTGCCCTGCGCAGCTTTCCGCCAGAGCCCTTCGAACTCAAAGAGACCGGCTGAAGCTGCTTGGAGCTTGCACGCTCCATCTGGGGCACAATCTATAGGGGCTCTAATAACACTGCTCGCTGAATAAAAGTGCTAACACCAGTGCTTGATTGCTTTGGGATGCACCATAACGCCTATGTCATCGATCCCCGTGCTGTAAACAGTTGCATAGTATGACCCACGCTCTGTCGAGCAGTGCTGCAACATTCTCAGCAACATCTCAACTCACATCCACATTCACATTTATACGCCAGTTCTGCACACTTTATGCGAAGCAGTAAGCGAACTCCCGCAGCTTGCCGGCACAAAAACCCTGCTATTCACCAGCCCACAGAAGCCAGTAAGGAGGTCAATGGCATGCACAGTGGCAACGATCAAACACCATTAACAAAGGTATGCAGTAATAGCGCACAGATGTGTCAAGAGATAGAAGCTCTCGTCATCAAGCACGGGACTCGGAACGAAATCTCGAAACTAGGGACTGTGAGGGTTTTGGGGTCGATGTTGCATTTGACCACTGTTTGCCTGATGATTCACTCCTGTCCTTGACCTGGCCTTACTGCGGTAGTAAGGAGCTGTTTGGCCGTTCGAAGACATCTATCAAAATAAAAACACTTTCCAGGCTCGTTTCACAGCTTTGAGGGTGAACCCAGTCATCACGGGTGAGCCTTGGTCGGAACATATACTGCCAAGATGTGTGACTGAAACACCATGCATACGAGACCTTGAAGCTCAGCTGGGCCAATGAAAGGCAACCTTGTGTAAGACGAGATGGCTACAGACAGACTCCGAGCTATTGGAGACCGTTTCTGGGGCTCCTTCTCTGCAACAGCTGCAGGGACCTCAACCGAAAATCAGGAGCTGGAAGACCATGGCTTGGAGATGCAGGTCGGTGGATTTACCTCTGACCTGTACTCATGCACGGTGTCGTGCAGTCAGGGAGAGTGTTAGTTGTCTCTGTGCCTGAGACAATTCCAGGTCAAGCAGCATGCAGAATCCACCATTGTAACACGGCTCAGATACGCAAATCTGGCTGACATCGACCAGTGGCAGCATACAGCTAAAAGAAGGACGTGAGTTAGGATGACAATGTGCACATTGTGACTGTTCCATGCCCTTGTCTGTACAAGGTGTCATGATGAGCATGGATTCTCTTGCAGGTTCATGAGAGGGAGGATGTGGAGCTTGATGTGCTCAATCTGAAGGGCAAGGATGTTGCTCTAGGCAAGGACCAGGGCCACATCATCGACTTGGGAGCGCTACCTGAAAAGAAGGAATCTAGCCAGAGGCGCAAAGCAAAGGCATCTCCTGCAACAGGTATAGACACATGCAGGAGTTGTGAACCAGGTTTCTGCTGCCGCATTGTTTGTCTTGGGGTACGATGCAATGCGGCTGGAATTGGAAAGCGTGTACCAGTGTTGCCGCTATACCCTGTCAACAGCAGCATTGGTGTCAGTCAGGCAAGCAGTGCTGGGGGTGAATGCCAGCTGATGCTGCAGGTGGCGAGGCGCAGCAACCAACAGGCGAGGTATCTCCAGAGCAGGCAAAGGCAGATGCGGCCAAGTGGACGCTGGTATCACGGCTGTCCAGCAGGCTGCCGGGCGCCCAGCCTGCCCCAGGCGCCCAGCAGAGCAGCGCCTCCGGGCACAGCACGCCCAGCAACCTGGAGCGCGCAGTGCTGCTGCTGGAGGCCGAGACTGAGAGCGTCAGCGGGGACAGCAAGGTGTCAGCTGCAGCTTCAGCAGTGAGCAGCCCCAGTCAGCCTGCAGAGAACAGGGAGCCTGAGCCTCCCGCGCGAGGTGTCATCTACATGGCTGATGTGGATGACAGGCTGGAGGGGAGCAGCGCTCCTGACCCCAGCTTGCACAAGCAGAAGCCCCCTAAGAGTAGAGTAAAGAGGGGGGCGCCAGCTGTGAAAGATGAAGCAGACTGCGCAGACCTGGAGGCGCAGCGGAGTGCACTCAGAAAGGTGAATCTTGGGGAGGACAGCAAGTCCAACCAGGAAGCGAGGGATGACCTCGATGAGGGTCCAAGCACACCCCCAGCAAGCAGCGCTACCGCAAGGGCAGACACAAAGGCATCCTCGTCTCCCAACAGCACTGCTGGTGGGCTTTCTGATATCAGCAGATGTGCCTGCTGTGCAGAGCTGCATGGGCAATCCTGTCAGCAGATTCAGATCGAATACTCTCCTGCAGTCATGTCATCCGCTGTTCAACACATGAGCGTGAAGAGCACAGCTGTCTGTCAATAATGGTATGTGTATAGAATGGAAGCTGCATGGTGCAGGGGATCCCTTGGAGAGGCTGCCGCCTCTGCCATGCGAGGATCCTGGGCGGAAGGAGATGCACTACTATGCCACCTGCATCAACCACCGCCTGCGCAATGACGCTGCTCTGCTGCATGTGCTGCCCCTGGAGCCCAGCCCTGCCCAGATTGCCAGCGCCTGCAGAGACGGCATCTTGCTCTGGTGCGGCTTCTGTTTCACCTTCACACGAGAAATCCAATCCTTGCAGCAATCCTAGCCTCTCAACTCACGTCTGGCAGCGCTGTCAATAGCCGCCTGCAGTCTGGATTATTCTATGGCGCAATGCGCACCTCAGCAAATGATGGCCTGGCAAAGACTAGGTCAGCTGAGGCTCTACACCTTTGCTGTGCAGCAAGCTGCTGAACTCCTGCGTGCCGGACAGCATCGATGAGAGGGCGCTCAACCTGCCTCATGGGGATGGGAAGGAGCTGCCCAGCAAGGAGGCCCTCCAGAACAGCAACCTCTGCATACATGCAGCCACCGCCCTGGGCTGTAATGTCTCTGCCATCAGCGCTCAGGACATCCTGGATGGCAAGGTAGGTACTGCTCCCTCTGGATTAAACTGCAGATGAAGCAGTGAAGCAGCTGTGTCCTGCCACTAACAAGGGAACCCAGCTCATCACATATAAGAGCCAACTTATGTTATGTGCTATTCTGCAGGAGGATGCCATCAGGAGCTGTGTATGGGAGTTCATAAAGTTGGGCGCCCTCAAGGTATACTCAGCCCCTTGCGACCCTCCCGTCACAGCCAAGCTGGCCATGTTGCAAGCTTTACAGTGGAAAGCACTAGCCTATGACGCTTGTTGAGCGGCTGTGTGGATCTCAGAAGTAGTTGTGTATTGAGGCTGCTACAGAGATCACTGACCTTTGACGTATGTGCAGGACGTGAGCGTGAAGGCTGTGCCAGAGACAGTGGTCCTGCAGCGGCCTGAAGAGGACGTCTCCAAGCTGCTGGACGTCCCGGCGCAGCAGCTGCTGCTGCGCTGGGTGGCGCACCACATCGGCGCTGCCGGGCCGGCCTGGGAGGCCTGGTTGCCTCTGAAGGACATGGGGCCTGATTTGGCGGACTGCACCGCCCTGGGCTGCCTCCTGGCGCAGCTTGAGCCCCAGACAGCCTCTGTCATCAATCTGCGGTGTGCTCCTATGTTTTTTATTCATGGCTTGTTGCATGAAGACACAGCAGGGAGGGGCGAGAGCAGATGCAAGGCGCGTATACAGTGCAGCTCCAAGCATGGACACCCGCCCTGTTCCCGCTGTAGTTTCTTCTTGGCTGTTTCTTCAGCTTCGATGGCCACATTAAGGGTGCTGAAGAGGATCACCGCTGTGCGAGCTGCAGGCTACCATGTTGGGCAAGTATAACGGCAGTTTCATGCAAGGAGAGCATCAAGTCTGCACCTCTGCCCTTGCATGTGTGCACATTGCATGTCTGAGGCCGTTGAAGTAACCAGTCATGCAAGGCTCTGATGGGTCTGAAGTGGCTCTGCAGGGAGACAGAGCTGACAGCGCGGGCAGGCATGGTGCTGGAAGCTGCCCGCATGCTGACCAACGAGCCCCTGCCGCCCGCGCGCTCCCTGGCAGAGGGCGATCCCGACATGATCATGATGCTGCTGGCGAGCCTGTTCAGGGCGCGCCACGGCCTGCACGCTGCGGCTGCTGACCGCGAGGGCCAGATGACTCAGTTTGCACAGTGGCTGGAAGAGTATGATGTCCAGGTGATCTTTCTGCAAATCGGCAATGATGCGTAGATCTGCTTTCTACATCTTGGGCCCTCTGTGATTGCCCTCATTGCCCTCGTTGCCGTCATGGCCTTCATAGGATGGGCAATATTGGGACACCCCTCTGCTGACAGCCGAGGTCTCCCTTTAGGAGCGCATGGGATCATGTGATAAATTTGGCTGCAACACATCCAAGGTGACCTGGAACGTGCTGAGTGAGCCTTGTGCTTCGGCAGGACTCTCGGGAGGAGCGCACCTTCCGGGTGTGGCTGCTGAGCCTGCTGCACAACGAGGTCCACATCCAGAACCTGGTGGAGTCTCTGCGGGACGGCTACGTGCTGTTGAGGGTCCTTGACACAATTGCGCCCGGCTGCGTGAAATGGCAGGGCGTGCACCGGCCGCCCTTCAAGCCCCTCATGAAACAGCCCAAGTCCATCGAGAATTGCAACCAGGTCAGCCTCTGTCTTAGCTGATATCTGTCTGTACTCTAGAATGCCATGAGTCTTTCTCTCTCTATACTTTAGCGGCTCTGCAAGCCTTACAGAGTGTAGGGTAACATGAGCGTGCACGGAACAACATGTGTTACCTCCAGGCCTGAAGAGGCAGTGCTGAGATGCAAGCATGTGACGGCAGGTGGTGAGCATCACGCGGCGGGTGCTGGCATTGCCTCTGGTGAACATTGGCGGCATCGACATCCTCAATGGCCAGCACAAGCTGCTGCTGGCCATCCTGTGGCAGCTCATGCGCTTCAACATCCGTAGCCTCCTCCAGGCATGTTCGTTTTGCCTTTGCCAGTGTCGCACCGAGCCCTTTAGTTCCTAATCATGCGGCTCTCTGCCTTGGTGAAGACGGCGCTGTGCTTTGACCGGCATGCGTACTCACTTCACCATGAAGTTGCAGCACTGGTAGCAGGCTGCAAGGGCAGTCCGCAGGCTGACGTGCAATGCAGTGCATCATTCCCCTTTCAGGGCTTCTGGCTATGTTTTAGTGCCACGCTGCACTCAGCAGCACTGACCCTGCTCGAGCTTGTGGCAATGCTGGACTATTTTGGCTGAGGTGTGCTGCTGCATGCAGAGCGTGTCGTCAAGGGGGCGACACATCACAGACGCTGAGCTGGACCGGCAGATCCTGGCGTGGGCGAACGAGCGCCTGGCGTCCGCCGGAAAGCGCCGTCGCATCGCCTCCTTCCATGAGTCTGGGCTCTCCACCGGCCTTGCTCTGGTAAGCTGCGCATCACTCCAGACCTGAGCATATGGCCTCTGGGGCGCAATGTGCCATTTGCTTCTAAGTCATGGCACTGTGAGGGATGCACTGCAACAAACACACAGTGCCATGCAAATGAGGTCCATGCCACATGCCTCCATTGCTGGCCGCTCCACGCCTTTGTCCCTCATGGAACGCCCTCACATTTAGAAGCTGCGCAGTCGTCCTGCCTGCCGCAGGCAGCTAGTAGCAAGGGGGTCTCTGAGATTGGTTGCTTTTGCAGGTGGACCTGCTCTCAGCAGTGGAGCCCAGGTGCATAAACCTGGCGGTGGTCACGCCGGGGACGAGCGCGCAGGAGCGCGAGATGAATGCCAAGTACGTGATCAGCACCGCGCGCAAGCTGGGCTGCAGCCTGTTCCTGCTGTGGGAGGACATTGTGGAGGTCAACAGCAAGATGATCCTCGTGTTTGTGGCCTCCCTCATGCTGCACAGCATCCATAAATCCCAAGACAGCTCCCCTGCTGGCAGCCCGGAGTCAGTCAAGTAGCCTCCAGGCGGTTTGGGACAGCAGCTGCACGCTGTGTAGCGACGAGCCAGCACTGTGACTCTGTCTCACACTCCTGCTGAAGTCCTGATAACAGAGTGGCAGGGCGTTCAAACTCAAAGGCAAGGCATTGCAATGCCATTTTGCAGTCCTTCTTTGGTACCGCCATGCCCTGCTGGCATGAGGTCTGCCTCTCTTGCTAGCAGCAAGATGCCTGCAGTGACTAGCATTTTCCGCATTGCGCCCCTGTATGCAGCTAGCATCAAGCAGTCTACCAAGCACTTCCGCAACGGACAGGCTAACGCTCAACAAGTTCTTGTGTACTACCCCTATGTACCCCTATCAATATGAGACGATGCGAGAATACATGTACATGCATCGTCTTCGCTGTAGCGTAGTTGTCCTGATAAAGCTACTGAGCTGACGTTCAGGACATGACCGGGACACTAAACGTGATTGGCTCTGAGCATTGGTCTTGCAACGGATAATTAGATTGCAACCACAACACCTCTTAAGGATGCACACGCCTAGCTGTAATGATGGCATTACTGAGACTTGCATACATATGGTCAGAAGACTGGTTGCCTTGCATCAAAGCAGACGGCGGTGAAAGCTGCAAGTGTGTCAGGCTCTCATGATCATGCAAGTGTCGTGTCAGTAGTGAGACCAGCTGGAATCATTCATGTGCGCACACGCATGGCGCACTAGTTACCAGCAAACTGTCAATACATCTTACAAGAAAACTACCTCACAGTAGTACTCCAAGCAGATCAAGTCAACATGGCCATGCAGTATGCCAGCATGTCCCTAATCAGAAAGAGTAAATTCTGCAGATATGAAAGGCACACGCATTCCCAGTGTCCATATGTACACACCAGAGCGGTGCTGCTACTAGACATCATCTAAGCTTTGCAGTTTGTACTTCACAGTACACACAACTCTTGAACAGTCTGAACAGCATAGAGCATCCGTGAGATCTAGCTAACACAGGCTCTTGTGGATCACATGCATCAGCTGTTCATATGTGGATATACTACAGCACCTGCATGTCTAGCCTCGTCCTGTGGCCAGCAACCCTTCAGGACACACTAGGGTGCTTGCACCTAATGGCAGTCTGTACTCATACACCTTCTCAGTCACAGGAGCATCATCAGCCTGCCATGGCATCACCATTTGCAGTGTGCATGCGCAGCGTCAGGACCGCTCATCTCCATATCTGAATCTCAAACTCTGACATCTAGCCATATGGGCCCACCAGAAATATCATTGCCTGAACTGTGCAGTATTGCAAGACGAAATTGTACATGGGAGGTCACATCCTGCTGGCATGGTAGGATGTACAGCTGCCTGCAGGATAAGGAAGGGGTGCACAGGTGTTGAGGGCACCTTGCAGGAAAGTCATCTGGCAGCCATTGGGCTCTATCCCACAGTCACTCCAGTCTCCACAACAGGGGCACCGGACACAGTGGGGGTGGCTGGGGGAGCCTCCGCGACAGGCTGCTGCTGCTGCTTCTTCACGAGAGGGAACTTCTTCTTCTTGAGGGCCACCTTCTTCTTGACTGCAAACATCAGGCACAGCATGGTCAGCGTGACGCCTTTGGGCCTCAGCCGACCATCACAGCGGTCTCTACTGGGGCGCCTGAAACAGCGGGAGTGACCGGAGGCGCTACTGCCACGGGGGACTGCTCCTGCTTCTTGACCAGGGGGAACTTTTTCTTCTTCTGCAGAAGGTCTTCCGCCACCTTCTTCTTGACTACAGCCAGCACAGCACACCATCAAGGCGCCTCCACAAGCACCTCTGAGAAACTTGCACCTAGCAGCTCTTGAGCTAAAGCTCGGCCTAGCTGACCTGGCCGCCTAACCCGGCCAACTATCTACTGTGCTGGCTGCTGGGGTGGATGGGCTGTGGATTTGACCTAATGGCGGCCGCCAACGTTGACGCCCACTGTTGCCGCAGCGCCTGACGTGCCCGAAACAGCAGTAGGGGGTGGCGGCGCAACCACAACCTGCTGCTGCTGCTGCTGTTTCTTCTGGAACAGGGGCAGCTGAAACTGCTTCTTCTGGACCTGAACCTGCTTCTTGGGCAGCTCAACCTGCTTCTTGGGAATCTGGATCTGCTTCTTGGGCACCTGGATCTGCTGCTGCTGCTCTTGCTTCTTGGCTGCATGCAAGCAATGCAGGCTTCAGCCCTCTTTGGGGCATGACACCTTCTACGATGCATCTGACCCATTGCAATATAGTGTGCATGTGAAGGGGACTGCAAGGGGTTGCCCTAGCCTGATGTGGGCAAGCAGGGGGCCCTGGCCGCCCAGACAAACAGATGCTAGCCCACAGCTCACAGGAGAATAGCACAGATGCCATGCATTCTGCCAGGAAGGGTAGCCTGACTGTCTCTACTGAAGCAAGGGTACTAGGTCACAAGCAAAATGGGAGGCTCTGTCACAGCAGGAGACCATGCAGTGCCTATAGGCAAGAGACACTCACGCAGTGGCAAGAAGTTCAGTCTCCTGCCGCCCATGCCGAAGGATGAGCGCTTCAGTGATAGGGCGTCGGACGCGTCCCGGACCTCAGCATTGGCTCCAGCACCTGAGAGCAGCAAGCTGTCTGCGTTACAAGGCGCATCTTTCATCTTGCTAGGTCACAGGTGGTTCTGCAAAGGCGACGCAACGCAGCAGCAGCAGCTCTCATCCAGGAGAGTCCGTGGTGCCAGACAAGAGGAATCACAGACCACGGCAAGCGTCTCAAAGCTGGCGGGGCAGGTGATTACATCAGGCATTATGGTACTCACGCCGGGTGCTGAGCAGGAGCAGGGCTCACCAGCGATGGCCAGTGCGAAGAACAGCACGGCCAGGACCGACAAGATGCTCACGAACTTCATTGCGGAGCGGCTTGGGCTGCACGATGTTGCTGCCTGCAGTGCTGCGATGTGCCCACTACTGGAGGTAATGCCCCTCTGCTGCTTGCTCTGCCTTGGTTATGCCTGCGATCAGCGTTGTGAGTATTCAAGACTATCAACAAGGTTGCGTGGCGGCCTTGCATGAGCTGTCCAAGGGCCACCCCTGGTGCACACCGCAGTCCAAGGTTGCATTTAATCTGGGCCCACCTTGGCCATGTCGGCCCCATCACCGAGGGCCGAGCATCTGCACTGTGGAGAAGGCCCAGAATAAGGGAAACACCAAGTGGATAGGGAAGTCTAAACTCCTGTGCAGCTTCAGAGGGTGCGATAAGGCGAGCCAGGGTGATTGTGCAGGGGCGTCCTGAATGGCACCAATGCTATTTACCACTGGCACTTCTCAGGCATTTCTCTGGCACTTCTGAGCATGGCACTACCAAAAACATTGCCTGCAGCATTGCGCATGTCAAGAGTGCCATGGGTGGCACTAAATTGACATGCGTTGCGGGGCCTCACTTGCGCTTCATCTACAAAGCTCACAGCACCTCAGAGATAGGGTGTCCTGGCAGCACAGCGTCTTGTCTTGCACCTGCAGAAGATGGGACCAGCCTTTCTGTGCATGCCTGCTGCCCATCTCAACTGTGACTATTGCAGTAAATGTCTGACCCACGATGTCAAGCCAGAAGTCTTGGCTACAGGCTCATGCCATTATCATGTTCAGGCCAAGCCCTGAGCACTGCTTGGTTGGGCACTTTCCTGTGACGCTCTGAACACTCTTTTGGTCATCATGTGGCTCAGAATCCCCAGGGGCCCAAACATGAAGCAGAGGACGATAGAATGCCCTGTGGCAACTCCATGCTTCAGCCCGTCCAGCCACACCTCCCTGCACGCAAGCATGATCTGGTCAGCACGGCGGTCATGTGCAGCCATGTATACATGTATGTGAGGCAACCCGCAGCCAGAGGCCATAGGGCATTCACAGACCTGTCTGCATCCAGAGTCCGGGGCCAGTCAATCATGCACAGTCTGCAGCCTTGTCAACTGGGGAATGGCTCACTCCCAAACATGATTCCTACACCCCCTCTGGGCAATGCGTGGAGTCATGCTGCTGCTCTGAGAAGGGCACTGAATCAGCCTCTGGCCTAGAGCTGACTCAGCAGCAGTCAGCCCCGGGATACTGCTGCCATCACCTCGCTCGCACAGGTAGCAGCTTGGCTGCAAGATCAAGGCAGGGGCAGCGGTGGACATGGCAAGGCTGACGGTCAAATGTGAGCGCAACAGGTGTGGCTACAGGTGGTCCACCTGGCTTGGACAATGTCCAGCAGCAGCAGGTGCACCCACGCCAGAGCAGTCACATGCGCGTTGGTGAACGCCCCCGCGAGCACATGCACCTGCAGCGACAAGCCTGTTGTCAGTATTGCTTCAGCCTTGAGGATGTCATGCAATCTCTGCTTCAAATGCTGTGCACCTGGGACCACTGTGTTGGGCACTCGGTGTGTTGCACTTACAGGGCACAGCAGTGACCCTGGCCTGCAGCACTTTCTATCATTTCTCTGGCACCTCTGCCTAGTGCGTGCATCAATACAGGCCTTGGGACGCAGGACAGCATCCATGGGGTGGCACTCACATCCGGAAGGGGTGAGCAGCTGTGGAGCGCCTCTCTGCAGAGCTGGCCAATGCCTGCTGGCCACCATGCTATCAACAGAACTGAGTACAGGGCTGCCGCTGCTGAGTAAAAGAGCCCTGGCTGTAAGATGCGCCTCGTCTGCACGCCAGCATTACGATGAACGCCTTCCGCTGGAGCAAGCAGGATGCGCTTCAATGGCGTGCCCCATACTTAAGATTGGTCAATGCTGCGCCCTGTGAGGATGGATGGAGGAGGTGCTTGGGAGAGTGCAAGCGACTCACAGCAATGGATCTGGGGAATCCAACCATGAGGGTGTATAGCGGTATGACTGCCACTGTAGCCGCTGAAAAGACTGCATCAGGGCCAAGCAATGCTCTTGCGGACTGGCAAGCTCCTGCACAGACATCCATGTCAATAGTTGCTAGCCCTAGTCCTAGCTCTGGGTCTGACTTGAGTCTCAGGAAGTTGCTCTGCTCACCTCTGCCTCTTGGGTACCTCCTTAGGGGACGTGTGCCAAGTATGGTACAGCAGAGCTTAGAGCTGGGCCTGAAGAAGCATCTGCCCAGGAGCGCCACACAATTCATGACCACATCCTCTGAAAATGGCTCGCTTGCTGTTCAATCACTGACAGTAGACTGTCTACTGCCATATGTACTCTCTTGCCTACACGCAGACTGAGATGGTCGAAGGTACTTCTGCATACGCCCTTAGACTGCCGAGCCTCTGCACTGGAATAGACTGTACTATTTATGAATGCAAATTGTCACCTTGATATGGAAAGGGGTTCTAGACTGCCACTCCACAGTGAATCGGAGTCCTTCAACGGGCAGCGATTGGGCACTCGAGCTGACCGAGCTACTTCGACGACCCCTGCCCTGCCGAGATCTTGCTCCGTTGATAAGGCGATGGTTTTCCTTGCAGAAGTATTAAGGGGGCTACAAGCGACAGCCGGAGCTTACTGAGACAGTCAAAATGACAACAATGGCGCTCCTCCAGGGCGCTCCCAGCGTGCTGAAGACGGCCTCCCCCTTCACCGCCCGTGTCAACCGCAGCACTGCTCTGGTGCCCAGCGGTCGCCGTGCACGGTCAGTCGCACTTTTAGACCATTAAATGTCTGGAGAGGACTATCCAAGTGATCGAGTCCGGCCGCATTCTCCCGTCAAAGGAAAAACTGCCGACTCGGCCTGACTCACTTCTGTAACAAGTGTAAAGAACATGGTACTTCATTTTGTGATTGCAAGCTTTGTAACGCATGGAATGCCAAAAGGGGGGACGCCGCGGAGCATTTGGCATGCTGGATGAGGGCATTCGAAGGGCTCCTAGCAGTAACGTAAGGAGAGCCAGCGACCTGAATGCCTGTTGCTACTTTCGCAGCGTGGCTGTCAGCGCAGAGCACCGCCCTTCATGGCTCCTGGACCAGCCCAACAGGCTGTGGGAGCTGGACACCACATGGTACCCCGGAGCTGACGCTCCAGAATATCTGGATGGCTCTCTGGGTGAGTTCTGAGCTTTCACATGGTCTGAGCCGGAGATGACCATGTCTACTCGTCTTCCTTTCGTGCCACTGCCTGTTGCAGCTCTTGAGTGCTCTGTAGAGTGTGTGTTGTAAGGATGTCATGATGCCAGCTTCAATTGCATGCAGCGGGAGACCGCGGATTTGACCCCCTGAGACTGGCAGCGAACCCCGACGTCCGCCCCTGGCTGGTGGAGGGAGAGCTCTACAATGGGTGCGCCGCAATCTCTTGACATGCCCGTGTGCCCTGCCCGGCACTGCCCGGCGCAGCTGCATTGGTTGCTGCGCTGCCGTGGAAGCATGCCTCTGTCCTGCCCTGAGGTCTGAGCGCCTCTTGCATGCCCAGAATCCTCCTCCTGCAGGCTGAGTACACCTGGACAGTCAAACTTACCCTGAAAAGTTTGATGTTGTAGTGAACCCAGGATCTACCCGTGCAGGCGCGTTGCCATGCTGGCAGTTGCAGGCATCCTCATGGTGGAAGCTGTTGGCAACGGCCCCTGGTGGTCAGCACCCTTCAGAGTACGTCTGCCGCTCCTTCACATCATACCAGCTCCCGCAGCTGCGCAGAGCCTTGTCCATGGCGGGGCGCAGAACACAGCGTGACGAGCCTGACGCAAATATGATGCGGCCCCGCCTGGATGCATGCCCTGCCGCGATGCATGAAGACGCGGTCAACCTGATAATCCCGGGGCTCGTGCAGCAGATATGACAGCCCCGGGATCAGTGGCATGCATGCTCACAACAGGCTCAACAACTGGGAGTGATGCTGAGGAGTTCAGTTGCTCCTGCGCAGGCAGACTGGCCTCTGCCTTACTGGCCAGGCGTGGTCGTGGCGCACTCCATCTATGCAATCTTTGAGGCCCGCCGCTGGTCCAACTTCCAGAAGTACAAGGAGGTGTGCTCCTCATCTGAAACTAGCCCTTTAGTGGCTGCTGGGCGGCAATGCGGAGTCAGCATGTTGCAACCGCGGCTCTTGTACCCATGTCCTCAGCTGCAGAGTCTATACATTGACTCCACACCAGCAAAAGCGAGCACACCTGAGTTGAGTGATGAGGGACGGAGTTACAACTGGTCCGAATCAAGCACTCATGTGCAAGGCTATAACGCGGGTAGTTAATGTACAGGGTGGCCTGCTGGGTATGGTGCCATTCGACCCCATGGGCCAGATCAGCGACAAGAACCGCCAGAGCGAGGTTCGCAACGGCAGGTGATGCCCCGCCCCCACTCCAAGCCAGATCTCGTGACACCATACCCCTCTTTCCGGGCTATCTCATAGGTCATGCTGCACCAACAATTTCCCAGCTTACTGTCCCTCAGCAGCTCTGTGACCTTTCTGCTTGCCTTCCCGGACTGCCCATGCCCTCCCTGGTTCACTCATGCTATTCAGATGTATATCACTGTATTTGCACCACCAGAGAAGAGACTTGGCAGCACCATAGATCTTAATGAGATGCACTGCAGCTGCATCTTCGTGCAGGATGCAGAATTGCATACAGTAGAAACGTCATGGGGTCAAGCTGTTTCATAAGTGCTTACAATTGGATGTCGATCTGCACAGGCTGGCCATGATTGCCTTCCTAGGCTTCTGCAGCCAGGCCGCCAACACCGGCGTGGGACCCCTGGAGAACCTAAAGGCCCACATCGCTGACCCCGTACACAACAACAGTGAGCCTCCGTCTCATTTGCCAATCATGTACATTAGGCTCCTCAAGAGCGATGGCAACAGTATAAGCCCCTGTATCATGTGAGCCCATATGACCCGAGTTCTCTCAGAAATTGGACGTCACACTGTGATCGTTAGGATTAGTCATGTCAGACGGAGCAGCCTACTCTTTTTACGATCTCCCTGACGGGGCAGGAGCAGCGCAGGCTCATGTGGCCCCTTGGCTTTCTCTGGGAGTGCACCCATACTCGACATGTCACCGCGTACTGAGCAGGAAGCAGCTGCTGTGCTTGACAATGCATGTGCACGTGCAGTCTTCAGCTCGGGCGTGTCTGTGGAGGTCACGCTGGCAGTGCTGACCATCACCACCATCCCCATTGTCCTGGAGGCGCGCAAGTCCCTGGAGAAGGACCGCGGCGAGAAGGAGGGCGACAAGTTCCGTGCTCTGCCCTTCCTCTGAACTCCACACGCAGCGCCATCACATAATGGTAATGAAATTGCGAATTTTGCCAGCAGCTGAGGCTCCATACCCGTGTAGCTGTGACCTCGAGGATGCAGTTGCAGAATTTTGTCAGTAGGCGGTCTGCCCTCAGCCGGGGCATAGCCCGGTCAGCCAAGCCTGCAATGTACGGTGCCTTGCTGCATGCCAGCCTGCGCAAGCGCTCAATCAGGGGAGTAGGAGGTCTGACTTGTTGCAGATTTTGAGCAGCCATTTTGACTGTGCTGCTGGCATGGCGGAGACGGAGAGACGATGCTATGATAATCCATGAGGACAGGTGACTGAGAGTGAAGGAGCCCGTTGCCTTGGGAGGACAAGCCATTGTACAATACTGTCAGGGGTTGCAAATCTGTGAGGGGTTGAGTCAGAGACAGACGCTCAATGTTACACAATCTTAAGATGATGGGTTGCGCAAGTCACTGAAGAGCTACCAGGACCATTCGCATCTACCAGCAATGTGAGCGCCACATCAGCACCCTTCGCAAGATCTTCCCATGCAAACATGGATGCACCCTGCCATGTGAGGCACCCTCCTGCCTGCCCACCCAAGGAGAGGTGTGCTGATCAGCATGTGATTGAAATGCTTCAGGCTGAGACTCTCCCTCACTATTGCATTTCAATCCTGTGCAGCAACGTGCTGCACACACAACCAGAAGTGCGCTGCACCCATGGAACGCTGTGAAAACCCTCAGCAGACACTGATCACTCCTCTCGTGCTTGCTGGCTTGCACATCAGCGCCTCTTGCGCTCGCGGCGCTCCTCCTTCCTGTCCTGGTTCTTGATCAGGATGACCAGCACACGGACCTGCACAGCAGCGCACAGCGCCATTAGTACGGCAACATCTGGATGCCAGGCAGCTTGCAGTCATGTCACGATGATTTCGGCATCTCCTGGATCTACCCTATGTTGACATCTTGAGTGAGGCATGAGAACACCACTCGCTCAGACTACCCAGTCATCACAAGACTTGGATGCTCAAGCCATGTGCTGCGCTGAGATCATTTGGAGGAGTCTCAGACAGCCTTTTGCCACTCATGATCTTGCAAGGGGCATCAGCATCAGGGGGAACTCACAAAGATGGCCATGAAGTCCACAAAGAGGCTCAGAGCGTCCTTGACATGGTCCTTCTGTACATTCTCATACGCCTTCTCAATGATGACCTGGACAACAACTTCCATCTCAGCAACAGCATGATTCAACCAGTGCACAGATTGTATCTTCAAGGCATGTCTCAGCATATATAGCACTCATAGATAAAAGAATGTGCTATATGATGTCAGAGATGGCAGCACACCTGTGTGTCCACCAGGATGTACCCCACAAACACCAGCAGGCCCACGTACAGCTCAGCCTGCAAGCCAATGCACAAATCTTCACTCCTCTCACATGAGCTACAGCAGTAAGGGCTACTGTCTTGCTCTCTTGAAGGGCGCCAAGCAATCTATGGACGCACAACTGCCTGCATGCCGCATTGCGTGGAAGCTCCATGTAAGAGACTACACGGTGGTAGACTGGTAGCACAGCATGTGTACATGGCACCACCGCACTTGCAGTTGGGCAGTGGGGTGCGTATACACACGCCAAGCCCTCTATCTACCACACTGTATGTCTGCTCATAGCCTTCCCAAGCAATCTGGCATGCCTCCCTGGTGAAGCACGAGTCCCACTAGGTATCCCTGGGGTGAAATCCTTGCAGTCTCCCGCAAAAGCAATGGAAGAAGCTTTACATGTGCACCACACCGCTAAAGGCTTTTCTCAACCAGCTCGATTGGAGTGTGTGGAGAGTGCTGTTGTGGACCCTCTACACAGAGCCAAGCTGCCTTTGTTTTACAAATGAGCAGGCACTGTGGGATACCTGGAACACGAGGGCGCGGCCGCCGAAGAACCAGGTGCCCAGGCGCATGACCATCATGACGCTGATGGCGCTGGACAGCGTGCCTCCCAGGTACAGCCAGCTCCTGCGCTTCGCCATCATCGCTGCACCGCACCACAGATGAATAATCGTCTCCCGGTGTACCTCTGTATATTGTTTCAGTGAGGACCATATACTGTGTGCCCCAATGCACAACGCCCTGTACAGCTGTCTCTGGAGGCCAAGGAGAAAGCAGCTCCACAAGGCAGGTCTACAGAGATGTAACATAGGCCTTTCTTCAGGGCCATGAGCATGCCAACAGCACTCTGCAGCTCAGATGAGACTCAGCGCTTGCGGGCATGTAGAATGATGGACAATGGTGTATGAAGCTGATGCGGTGGCTTTGAGAGAGGAGCTTTGCAATGGGGTCGCAGTATTTGCAATGGGGTCATAATAGGTTTGCGTGGGGATGAGCATGCTAGTAGGCTCACCAGCTCCAGAGAAGCAGGCAAAGATGGAGGCGGTTGCCAGGAAGGCTGTGAGGACCATGGCTGGGTGGAGCCCCAGAGCCATGTCCACCAGTGGGCCCACCACAAATCCATTGCAGAACGCTGCCCCTGCCAGCAGGCCATACCTGCAAGCCATTGGCCAGGTCGTTCCCATTCTTCCCAGGCAGATGTCCTGAGGCGGCTACATAACAGGCGGAAAGCAGTGCCTCTGTGTCCTTGCACGCCTCCCTGAGGTTGTCTCAAGGGCAGGGCACAGACAGGTGGAGGGAAGGGCAACTACCTTTTGTTGATGTTGTACGCCGTAGGCTGGACCACCGACAGCGCTGTCATGCAGATGACACCGCCTATGACGCCGACCAGGCCTACTGAGAGCCCCGTCAGGATCTGAACGTAGGCGCCTAAGGCTGCAACCACAAGAGCTGCTGCGAGAGTCGCATACACCTTCTCCAGGTGCTTCTGTACTGGTACTGACCTGCAAGACTGCCAACACTCACTACAGCACAGTTAAAGAAGTGATTGAGTACACTACAGCAGGCTTATGATGGGGTGCTCTGATAGTGTGTCATGGTCCCGATTGAGCCCTAGAGGAGCAGGCCGAAGCGCACAGAGGTGTGAACTTCAGCAGGCTATTGGAATTAAAGCGCTGAGCGCTGGACTGCCCCATCATGCGGTCCACGAAGTCCATGGTTCCCCACTTCCTGTGCGTTCTGAGCAGGCTCTCTCCTTCCGGCTCAGGCCGTAAACCACAGCAAGGTCTAGAAGAGATACTGAATCTGTCGGGAGCTTGTCGATGTCTCTTCCCCGCTAGAGAGTGCTACAATGCCAGTGTGCTTCTACAGGCTCTAGAAGGGATCGATGGTGAAGTGATGACTCACTGATGAGTGATCGGCTGACGAGGCAGGGCGCGAGATCTGCAATTGAGCTGCAACTTTCGGACACACCACAGCAGCTTTCGGAACACTGCCCGCACTGTTGGCTTGCACTTGTCAAGAATGAGCGATATCATGGCCGACGAGCAGCTTGAGAAGAGCCAGGACAACTTCGAAACTTATGAGGAGTTTTGGCCCCATTACCTGTCCGAGCACTCGAACCCCAAGACCAGGCAAGTACTGATCACTAATACTTCTTACGTCAAAGCACCTTTACCTTCCTGTGGGTGGTGCTTTGGCCAGGCTGTATACCACGCTGGCCTTGTGGCAAACTCCATCACCAGCCTGGGATGCCAACCCCTTTATGTCTATTTGATCGGCAACACAGCCTCCAAGATAACTCTTGTGACATGGTTGCAATGCCGAGCAGGAAGTTGCACTACTTGGGTAGTGGACTTGCTTTAACAGTGCTTGCTGGGGCTGCTCTCACAAAGAAGCCAGCTCTGCTGCTTGCTGTGCCTGTGGCTGGTAAGTGCCCTCCAGAATAGAGGACAGGAGGGCAGATGACAGCTCATTATACTTGCATGTGTGAGTTTAGTATTGCATGTACAGACCCACTGCACACTCCCAGTGAGATGTTGAGACGTTGGCTGTGCAGGCTACGGCCCTGCCTGGATTGCACACTTCAAGGTTGAGAAGAACAAGCCAACCACCTTCAGGCAAGCCATTCACTACCTGCAGAGAGCATCTCTGCACTTCTCGCTGAATGATGCCAATATTGCTTCCCAAGTTTCCGGAGGGGTGCAAAGAGGTGGACTTCAGACTGGACACATGCCAGCATGCGAATATGCTGAATGCTTCCGCCCACTGCCTCTACATGCTCACACTCAATCGAGCTGTCCCTTCTTCTAGGAGCAGCAGCAGGGCCATTGCAAGGCCTAAGACGCTGCCTGCCATGCAGATATCCCATTTGGTCACTCATCAGTGACTTCAGGATGTTCTACCTGTGGCTCACGCAGCAGGTGCGTACAAGCTTTGAGGTGCACTGCATCCTGCACAGTGTGCTGCTTACAACCCGCTCATGTATCTCCTCATTATAGGCAAGCTGTGTTCAGGTCACCTTTAATCCTTAGACAGCAGAAGGGCTTCCACTCTAGCACAAGATACAGCACATAGGCTGTCTGTTGTTGCCAGCTCCAGCTTGTCTGGCAGCTTGACAACGACCTGAATAGCGCTGGCACGCAGATGGATGCTGAACTGGACAAGCACGGCTCTGAGGGCAAGGAGGCTGATACAGCTGCAGATGCGAAGGACGCCTAGCCATTGATGCTCACAGCTGTCTGAGCAGGCATGGCATCATAGTGCTCTGCAATGGTGATAAGATGCTGCTCCTACGGAGAGCCTTCTATGCTGGTAGGCAGGTCAGTGTATAGTATGCTGTACAGAGACAAGTGTGTTAGGTTCCCTCTTGTATTGGTTCCAGAACCTGTATGTATCATGGAGATGCGATCACTGCAGAAAAATAGTCGAAGCAGGCGCATACCTCGTTTACTAGGCGCAGATATCAAGCGCTCGAGACAGTGTGATGTTAACGTTGAGATGTTTACTTCAGTCTTCATACTCACGGCAGCTCATATACAGTCGGGTGTTAATGCAATTGCAGCTCGTCATGAGGTTAATCACGAGCCCTTGGGTTCCTAGTGTAAAGCCTTCCTGCACGCAGATGCATTGCGCTGCTAGCACTGCAGTATAGTAGGCAATAGCAGGATCTCGCTTACTAAGAACCCATTTTTAATCGAGTGCTGCCACCTTCCCCTTGCAATCAGACAAATCAGATCATATTTGTGGTGGGCATGCAGAGCCACAAGACCAATTGTTACAGACCTCTGGACTTCGACAAGCCTCAGATCTGAAAGCAACTCTGCAGGTCAATTTATCAATGCTATCAATAAAAAATCTTCTCTCCACGTGCCCTTCACGGTTTCCATGCATTACCGCTGCTGCAGTCGCAGGCGGTGCATGAGCTGTCCAAAGAAGCTGCTGACCCCGCCCTTGAACTCCGCCCATGTCATCCTGCGCCAGGCGGCTGCGCGGCGCGCTTTGCGCGACATGGCCTGCCTGGCACCCGGGCTCATGATGTTCAGGACAGTCTGGATGTACGCGTCGCACGTTGCATCCATGTCGAAGGTGATCTTCCCTGCTTCCTTGATGGAGGCGTACTTTATGCAGCTAGCTGACAGCCATGGGGCCCCCAGCAGCATCACGCTCACCTGCACATCCACAAAAAAATTAGTGCCTAGCACAGAGACATTGCACAGACAGGAGTACTACTGATCATGGCAAAGCTCAGACGACCAAGCGAACGAGCATAAGTAACAGCTCCAGATGACCAGTGATCAAGGCTATCAGCCATGCTCAGCTGCCTGACAAGCCAGAGCTGGATAGCATAGCAAGCCGCGCAACATGTGCAGGGTCTTCAAGCTCTACAGATGCAAAGAGCATTCCAACATTGAAAGCAGAGCACAAATAAGCAGGACTGATCCCTTAAGGTCAAGCGGTGAGACAAGTGAGCACCATGCATGCTTTGTGTGGCAGCTGCCTGCACAAGGCAGCAGCTGCAGGAGCCCGAGGAAAGAAACGGGAATTGAAGGGTGGAGGCATAGGTAGCTATACTCACCTCGAGGGGGACAATTTTCTCTGGCGTGCGAGAGCATTGGAAGGCAGTAGAGAGTTCTTGATCTGCATCCTGGCTGCCTGCTGACTGTATCACCCGGATGGATGCCGGGTTGAGGGAAGCTGCATGGCGCCAGCACACCACTGCTGCCAGATTGTGCAGGGAGGCTTTCGTCCAGTAGGGCAGCACCTGCACAAGCCCAGAGGCATCAGCCTGGCCATGATGCAGGTGCAGGTTGCGATGCTAGAATGTAGCTGCATCATTGTCATCAACATCTCACAGCAGGCATTTCTGCGGCAGATGATGCAACCAGGCAGTACGTTGTTGCGTCTCCAACACACGTGATGCCACAAAGGATGGCTAGGCGCAGGCCTGTCAAGACTGCACACAGCTGCAGGCCCTCCTTCCATGGCTAGAGAAAGGGGCCTCTTCTGACTAGCAACCCACCTCATTGGGCAAGGGAGGCCCTTCGAGGGGCAGGCGCTCGCTGACTTTGCTGAGGTCCAGGATGTTCAGGCTGTGCAGCTGCAGCAGGATGTGCACATCCTGCAGCCCGATCTGCAAATCATGGTTGCAGGAGAGGTCCAGGTGGGACAGCTGCTTGGCTCCTCGCAGCGCCTCTGGGATGGCCCGGAAGTTGTTGCCCTCCAGATCCAGCACCGAGATGCTCTTCACATACTGCCCTCCAGGCAGATGCTGCACGCACGCAGACCTCTTCTAAGCTCAATCACCATCACAGAGAAAGCCAGGAGTCTGACCTGTGAAAGCACTGCAGCAGCTGCATCAAAGAGCAGCCGTTTGCTGGTCTATACAGGCTCTCATGGTAAGAGAGGGCTGATGATGCTTTCAGGCCCCAGCATACTGAGGTCACCAGACGCTCAACGCCATTCTAAGGTGAGAGATGGAAAGTTGCGCTCACCCGCAAGCCGCAGTAGCGGAGCGTGAGGCGAGACGGGCAGCAGTGCCACGCTGACGACAGCGAGGACGGAAGCGCTGACAACTGATTGCAGCGGGCATGCAGCATGCGCTGCAGACGTGACCCCGCTGCACAGCCAGCAACAACTCAGGCTGCATGCTCCCTGAACAGTCTTGCGTCTGATAGCATACATGCCACATCTACAGTGCAGACGTGTGGTCTGCAGAGTCATCGAGGGCCTGATCTACACATTGGTGGCTGCCATACAAGGATATAACACTTGTAAAGCCAGAGTGGCAGACTCATGGCCAGTGTTGCTGCAAGGTGCCCCGTCACAGAGAGAGTGGGAATCCCGCTGACATGACATGAGACATGATATCAGGAGCTGCGGCAGAGGCGCACCTCGGACGAGGTCGGAGTCTGCGCGGGAGTTCCGGCAGCGGCGCAGGATGATGTTGAACATGTCGGCCAGCTCGAGCAGAGGCGGCATCAGCCGCATCGTGTCCTCCCAAGGCGCCGGCTCCGCGCTGCTGTCGCTCGTGCAGTCCTCGATCCGCACCTCCTGCATCATCGGCTAACATGCATTGGATGCCTGTTTGCAGACATCTCTCAGACTCTGGATAGGGTAGATAGTGACAATCCCCAATCCTTGATTTGGCATTGCTGAATGAATACCTGGGGACAGCAGCCTCCAGCTGGTAGCAAATGCCCGGCGGATGTCGTCTCCATGACCACTGACAGATCTACTGCAGGAGTCGGTACACTGAGAATACGCATCCTAGGTTGCATGCCAGTACCCAGCCCCTGTTGCTTACAAGGCCTCTTCAGGAGAAACCTAGATGCACTCACCCTCAGGGTCCTGAGGCCCAGCAAGACGTCCAGGCAGCCCAGGCTGCCCAGGCGGCACTGGCGCAGGCTGATGTCATCCAGCTGCCTCATTAGGCCCCTGCTCACGTCTGGATGGCAGCGCAGCTGCCCGCAGCTGTCCAGGCGCAGCTTCTTCAAAGACGTCAGCTGTGTGAAGGCCTGCAAGTGTCATTCCCGAGAACTCACAGCATGTGGCACTGGATAGAATGTAGGAACATGTCCATACTTATATTTGAGAGCAAAGCGGCGAAAACTGACCACAAAAGGTGCCAGCTGCTGATGAAAGGCAACAGTGTCCTGAATATGACAGAAGGCAAAGAGCCTATTTCCTCTGAACCTATGCATGTACTATCTACCTGAAGGAGATGCCAAGGACATGGTATGCATCAGTACATGCATGCAATGACATCTGAAGGTGTGGTGCATGCACATAGGCGTATGCCTGTGGCATAGGCCCACCTGAGGGATGAACAGCTCAGGCTGCTGGAAGGCTCGGAAGCTAAGATCAAGCTCAGCCAGCTTTGGAAGGTTGCACAGCCCACGTGGCAGCTCCGCATGCCATTGGGGCAAGCTGGCGCTGCTCGCCCTGATGTGCCGGGCAGCTGCATGCAGGTCGATGGACAGGCTGGTCAGACTGCTGATCCTGCACCAGCAATCAGAGCTTCAGGCAAAGCGCTGATGCAGTGTTAGGCTCTGGGCACAGTCCTCAGAATACCAGCTGCCCGGCTGAGGGCACTGTTGTGCCCACTGTTCTGCCGCATCTTTCTGCTTCCTTATATGGACTGCACCAGTCATTGTAGGTACATGAGGTTTGTGCACAGATAAGATTAGCCTGCTGTGCAGCCAGAGTAGCTGCTGTTAAACAGCACTGTAAACAGCACTGCAGGAAGGCCATGATGTGACAGTACACCAGAGGGGCTGACCTTTCGAGGACTCCCAGGTCTGCAGGGACAAAGCCCTTGTGGGGCGAGAACGCCAGGCTGACTTCCTGGAGCTTGCAGTGCGCTTGGCTGAGGCTTGCTAGGAGGCTGAGGCTGCGGCTGTCCAGGACGCCGGTGCTGAAGATGTGCAGCTCCCGCAGCTCTGGCAGCTGCGGCAGGCTTGCGAGCAGCAGCCTGCAACGGCGGAGCAAAGTCTCAGCAGGAAGCCCTGTGACAGCAACAGGTATGTGTATGCTACTCAGGCAGCAGCCTGCACAAGCACCTTGAGCACTCCTGGGAGTGCTTTGTATGCAAGGCTAGCACTGGAAACAGTGTACACATTGTCAACACATCGTGAACTGAGCCAAGCAGTACCAGCAGGCCAGCATCTCCAAGCTATCATGGTAGCTTGGCGTCCAGGGATTGACTCTCGCCTCATGCTGTCTGTCTAGCAGAGCCTCTGGCAAGGTATCAAGGGCACAGGCAGATGGTGCCGAGACAACAGGTGCGCACCCTTCTGTCATGTGCAGGCCGGCCGCATCATTCAGAATGCAGATGAAGAGGGTGTGGATGGAGCGCGAGCGCGCTGCCAGCCAGGGCGCGAGCTTGCGGGGGTGGTGCACCTCGCCGGACACCTCGCTGCCCAGGATCTGAGTCGCTCCCAGCACCGTGAGGGACAGCCTCACGCGCTCCCACATGACGCTGGGCGCCTTTGCAGCATCCCTCCACGCTCGACACACCAGCGGGACTGTCTTCACCCTGCAAGGCAGCATCGCTGTCTCCGCTGTGTAGCAGAACTGCATTGCCACAGCGAAGTAGCCACAGGATTGTGGTGCAGGAGTAGCGTGAACAGGTGAGTCCGGACATGGATGCACTGCTGGGGCCTCTGATGAAGATGACGTTCCTGCAGAGTGTCAGCTCCATGGGGGAAAGCAGCAAAGAGTGCTGCATCAGTGGTGGCATGTGCCACCCGGCATGCATGGGACACTAGCTGCACTGTATGCTTTCTGGGGACGCTGCTACACCCACCTTTGCTCCTGATCCAAGTTGGCTAAAATCCTTTGCAGAAGGTCGACATCCAGGCAATCGATCAACATAGCATTGGCAGGCTGTTGTCGCTCAGCAGGATGACTTCTACCCTTCTTCCTGCCTGCGCGTCAGAGAACCATACCAATGAGAACTTACGCAGCACTGATAATGATAACCCAATTTCCCCACTCTGCAGACAGAAGCGCGTTTATTGGCAGGGAGAGCTGGTGATATACGCACGCTGAAGGAGCTGCATCCTCACTTCCTCGGACTGGCCTTCCTCAAAATCCAAACAGGCTTATGAGGTGCAACAGATCGGGGTAACTAATATAGAGCCAGATGATATTGCAACACGTGGTGGATCATAGATGGAGGGCTCATGTGTCTTTGACGACCTTGCTGGCCATTTCGGGCATCATGCATGGGCAATGTGACGGGAACACCCACTATCGCCTATAGTTTAGGTGCAACGAGATTCACACGCACTGTTGCGCGGCCTAGTGCCAATACAAATGACCATCACTCACTTCACGAGACGAGTTGATCTGTGACAAAGCCCTGGGAACTGAGCGGCCTAAACGGGCAACATATTGGCCAGCTATTGCGCGAGAATGCTCAGTAAAGCTTGGTAAAAGAGGCGCATAATCAAGTCAGCTATAGGCAAATCCCAGAGTGTGTCGGTCAAGTCCTAGCACAGGAAGGCACAGAAGTGGTGAGACGGTAGTGCTGCACATTTTATAGATAGAAGGCTGTATCTTGCTGCAGGTATTCCTGGGACTTGGTTGAACCAATTATACAGGCATCCCTCCCATGCCCATTGCCTCTTAGCACGACAAGGGGCTGAGATGCTAGAAAGCTACCAATGCGATCAGTGTATTGCATCCTCTCAGCACACGCCCTTGGCCCACGGACAGTCGCTCATACGGCCGTTTCTGAGCTGTAGAGGACACATAAGAGCATCAAACCGCAGGGCAAGTCATGAACCGACAAGATGTGCTGGTCTGAGTCAGCAGGGCATCTCCTCAGTGAACGCCAACTCCAGCCCCCCGGCAACAGTATTGCTGTCAGAACAGCGGCAGTCATCATCTCGTTCACTTCAACGATCAGCACAAGCGAAGCACAGAGATGTCAGAGCCTACATTCGTGCCCCTGCCATTCCTGCCCTGGAGAGCCAGCCTCACAGAGAAGGCACAGACAAGACCTCTCAATTACAAGCAGGTAAGACCACCAACACTGGATGGCTCTGCACGGAACTACTCTGGCTGCTGCTGCATGGGTCATTTGCTGGCTCAGCAAGCATATCGCAGCGAGCATGGGCACGTCTCAGCCCTCTGATGTCATCAGATAGAAATGACAGGGGTTGTGATCCATGAGTGGTGCTGACATCTGCTTCGTCTGTAGTGCTGCAAAAGTGGCTGGAGGCCGCCAAGCCGCCAAAATGGCTCTGGAAAACCATTGCTGCCATTGTCCTGGGTGGGCAGGTCGCCACGCGGATCCTGAAGGGTGAGTGTGTCACTCCTGCGCCTGCGGCTGGCGCAACCTGTGTTTGCATCACGATCTGGCACGTGTGCCCACAAGTCAGCGGCGGCCGTGCAGGGTAGAGGCAAAAGCAGTGATTGCCATGCAGCACCAAGCTCTCAGGGGTGCTTTGCCTGTGCTGCAGGGAAGATCCATTGGCGCAACACCCTTGAGCAGCTGAAGCTGGTGGGGCCCAAGTCCATGGGCGTGGCGCTGCTGACTGCAGGCTTTGTGGGCATGGTGTTCACCATCCAGGTACAGTGCAAGTCACGCCCCCACCCTTTTGCCCACTGCAAGGCACCCCCTGTACGCGGACGGCTTCTGGCGCTGGCCGTATAAAACAGGCTTTGCATTCAAGCCTCTCATGCGGTCTCTGTGTCCTGGTCTATCACCTGCATGCGCCTTGTGGGGAGCTTGACATAATCTCCCAGGCTGGCCCACATCGGAGGCTATATGATAGAGCTGTGGCTGCGCAGTTTGTGAGGGAGTTTGCCAAGCTCGGCCTCACCCGGTCAGTGGGAGGCGTTCTGGGTCTGGCGCTTGCTCGGGAGCTGACTCCCGTGGTCACATCCATCATCCTTGCAGGCATGTCTCGGCTCTCACAGCACCATCTCTGTCTCTCAAATCAGGCCCTCTCATTGGCCTGATAAATGCCCCTCCCTCTGAGGCAATCACTGCCCCCAGGCAGCTCTGTCTCGCAGTGCATCCTCAGCGAGCGAGCGGCGCCATGCCACTGGCTTACATGTAAGCATGCCACATGTGCAGAGCTGTGCACAACATGCAGGACTCCGCCTTGAGCCACAGCAACGTTCCATTTTATCAGGCTTTCCCCAGTCAGGCCTGCAGACACACTTTATTCCGGCATGTGCAGGGAGGGTGGGGAGCGCCTTTGCAGCAGAGCTGGGCACGATGGCGGTCAGCGAGCAGACAGACAGCCTGCGCGTGCTGGGCAGCGACCCAGTAGACTACCTCATCACACCCCGCACGCTGGCCTGCATGATCGCAGGCCCCATCCTGAACCTCATGTGCTTCGTCATGGGTGAGCCTCTGCTCCCATGCACTTGGCTCCCCTCTTGCTACGTGTGCCACACATCTGCAAGGATAGTAGCAGGCTCACCTAGCCAGCGCATAGTCTCGAGTATGAAAGTCAATGTGGGGAGAGGTATCTGGTTGGGCAGACGCAACTCCAGACTATTCATTCCATCAGGATTGTTTAGTCTGACGTCACAAGCACCCATGCAATCAGTCCTCTGTGAAAGATCTCTGTGCTGTGCTGCAGGCATAGCGTGCAGCATGATGATTGCGCAGATCGTCTATGACGTGCCCGCTGTGATCATTCTGAACTCCTGCGTGAGGGCCATCACTGCTTGGGACCTGATCACCTCCATGATCAAGGCTTGGGTGTTCGGAGCCATCATCTCAATTGTGCGCTCCCCTCCCCCATGCTTGCAGGGCAACGCATGTGCTTCTTTTGCTATCATGCTGCATTCAGGTCGCAATCTTTGTATGCTCAACAGCATGTCTGCAGCTTACATCATCTGGGGAAGTTAACGTATCGCAGAAGCAGTAGAACAGGGAGTAGGGAGGTCCTAGTGTATGCAGTTTGCACCACACTGTCATCGTCTGTGTTCACCATGAGAAGCACCATCTTGCAGCTGTGCTCAGCAGTGTCCTTTGTGCACAGGTGAGCTGCTCTTGGGGATACACCACAGGCGGAGGAGCCAAGGGGGTGGGAGATAGCACAACTTCGGCTGTTGTGATCTCGCTGGTGCTAATATTCATTGCAGACTTCTTTCTGTCCTTCTTGTTCTTTCAAGGGCAGGGTGATGCCCTCAAGCAGCTTAAGTGAGAGTACCGAGGGATCTGCATGGGCTTCTGATCATCCAGTGGCATGAAGCTGTGGTGTAAGGGCAGGTCCAGTCATAAGGCTTCACCAGAGTATGGGGTTAGGCTGAGCACATCTTTTTCTTGAGCCTGAGACTATCCTGCAAAGAATGTACTATGCCGCGCATGTGCTGTCAAACTGGCTACCTTATGCACCTAAAGTGCTGCACAGTGCCCAATAGCAGGACCCGTGTGTATGGGTCTCTTAAACATCAACAAACAGTATCCCGAGATGGGCTGCCAGTACACCACGACCACGAGGCTGTGATGCAGCGCTAAGATCATACCATACAGGGATTGCTCATCTCCAGAGTATGCTGGACCACGTGGGGCCATTATGCTGTTATTGTGCTTTGATACTACAATGACGGCGGTTCCAGAGCACGAGACCCGCACAGGCGTACACATGGTACATCTCACTGGACTTTGAAGCGTGTTGGTCCAGTATGCTACTCAGGCACCAGCCGGTAAGTCGCATAGGCCTGTGCATGCAGAAGCTAACGCTATATATATATTCAGAAATTCCCTGATTTCACGCAACGTTCATATCACTTATACAGCACGCCGTCTCGTCTGATCCGGCAAGTTAAGCTAGGTTGAGCTGGAGCAGTAGTGGGTTGAGGAATCACCTGCGAAGTCCCAGTGACGTTGCGTTTTGCTTTTTGCCACATTGTATGCCTACACTTAGCTGAAGAAAGCTGAGATCTCACATATAGGTCTTCACAACTACAACTACAACTTTAAAAAGTCAAGCGTTCAGCATGTGCATATGGTGCTTTGGCCAGTGACCCTTGAGCATTGCCTCGTACGGCGAGCTCTCCCTAAAACCCAGCCTTGTGAGTCCTTGAGAAATGCATTGCAAGTGGTGAGAACATGTACATGTTTCGTCATAGGTGGCATGGGAATGTCCCTCGAAACATTCCTGCCTTGCTTTGGTTTTGAACATCTTTGTGGTGGATAAGAGCCACAGACAACCCAGCCAAAGACAATCTTGCATGAGCTCTCTTTATATCTCCACCCAACTCCCATCTCATGCTTGACGGGGCAGCACAGGTGATCACACAAGATAGTCCTGTTGAGTTGCAGCTGACGTGAGGGGCTGCTCTCTATACAAAGCTATGTACAGTGCACTGCAGAAGCTCGTCTGGAAGGCAGATGTGACCAGCATGGTCTGCCTACGCCTTCGCAATACCACGCTCATTCTCTGACGACAAAGATCTGCTCACTTCACTTGGAATCCTTGCTGCTGGGGACAAGCTTCCGCACAGCCTTGATACTTGCAGTGAGTGGGCTCTCAGCAGCTGACGCATTGTAGAAGGCCGTCTCTAAATCCTGGCTTGTAGGCCGGCGCTGCATTTTGCCTATCACCTTCCAGCTGTCTCCCCAGCCCTTCTTCAATATCTTCCACTCTGCAAAGCTGTTCGTCTGTGTGGCTTGTGCAAAGAGCGCGCCCTGTGTCGTGCTCACCACAAACGCCTGCACGCAATGGCAGCGCACCAACTGTCAAGCCTCATCCCCATGGGGAAAGCAGTGCCCACCCTGCAGTGCCAAACTCAAGATCCGTGCTACCGGCATATCTTGACGAGGAAGTGCACCTTCATGCATTGCTCTGTACATCTTCCAGAGCAAGGCAAGCCTCTTAATGTCCTTGTGCAGCGCCCGAGAATGGGTCGAGAATCTGCTGAGCCCTCAAGAGGGAGAGAAGCGCACCTGAATGGCAATGGGCTGGAAGCAGTACACCGTCTCAAAAGAGCCTACAAAGCTGCCATGCCTGCTGGGCACGCTTTTGGTGTCTGTCCACTGCGCATTGAGAAGGACCACAGACTTTCCCTTGGCTTTCCCTACAAGCTCCTCTGCTTCTGGCAGCTGCACATCCCGGCAGATACCATGAAAGGCTGTAGCATGGATGGTCAACATGCCACCAAAGCTTGTCGACTAGGTTAGCAGGCGCATGTGAGACACCCAGAGGTTGTGATATGCGTGCGACCTGGCCATCTTGCATGGGTCGCCTGCCTTCTGAATTACACAGGCAACCAGCGCGATTGTGACATCAGCTGCCGGCGCCTGCTTAGAGGAGGCACATTACCTATGCTGCCTCTGCAAAGCACCACTTGACAGGTGCCATGAAAGCGCATAGAATGCGCACCTGATCTTGAGATGCTCCAATGACCAGGACAGGTGTTGTCAGAGCCTCTTCTGGGACATCGTCCAGAGCAAACACCTGGTTGCTCAGCTGCTTAGAGGCTTCCAGGGCAGCATCAACCTTCCCAAAGCAGAGCACCAGGGAGCGCGCCACATCAGCCGGAAGGCCTGCCAGCATCCTAGCAGCCAATTTCACATCCTGCATGCCAACATTAGATGTCCAGATGCAGTGCGCTGACGCAGTCTGCCTACGAGGCCGCCAAGCACTCTAATTGATCTCACATGTGCCTAATGGTATCTTCAAGGATGCAGCATCGTCGTGCACAATGCCAAGGCAATGATGGGAGTGTGGTCATGATGACTGTCCCACACAGCACCTGTCAGTCTCTGTATTGTCACAACAACTGGCTCCTGTGAGGCAGGCTCACCGCTTTGGCAGTCTCGTCCCGCACAGGTATCTGAACGCTGAGTCGCCTTTGACTGCCACTTTTGAAGCCCTGCAAAGAGACCTTGATGAGATTGTGCCTGCTGACAGGGAACAAGATTTGGGGAACATGATGTGACAGCTTATGCACATGCATGACAGAGCTGCAGCTTTTAGGGAACCCCAGAACACAGAGTAGACACCTTCATGGGCTTGCCGCCCTTCTTGCCTTGGCCCATCTTCAGGGACAGTGCAGCAGCCGCTTGTTCAATCTGCAGCAAGTATACCAACAATGTCAGGCACTGGCGGGTCCTGCAGAGTGCGTGCAAGCAGGTGGGAGAGACAGGAAGCAAGATGTTGGCAAGATACACTATCAACAGTGTGGAGGTACGTACAGACTCATCCTCGCTCTGAGGAATAGATATTGCAACGCCTTCATCGGCCTGACGCCCAGTTGGGCCTGCTTTGCATTGGATGAGCTGGCTCCTTCGTCGGAGCATATGCCGTTCGGTACATGCTGACAAGAACGGCAAATGCTTGCACGTCGCGGGGGCCAATAGTCTGGAGGCGCAGGGAAGCGGTACAGAGGCACAGCTTGGTGGATTCGCTAAACTACAATGAGCCAGCTTCATGCACTGCCCTGACACAAGCATCATTCAACAAGGCGACGGCGAAAATTGTTAAATGCAATACGGCGCATCTAGGAAAGGTGTGTGTCGAGCTTTATGGTGCAGTCCG
The DNA here is from genome assembly GCA_000812005.1 of Coccomyxa sp. LA000219. Taxonomy (NCBI): domain Eukaryota; kingdom Viridiplantae; phylum Chlorophyta; class Trebouxiophyceae; family Coccomyxaceae; genus Coccomyxa; species Coccomyxa sp. LA000219. The sequence continues at coordinate 720,359 of KN714655.1, forward strand.
GTCAGACTTTCATTGCTGCCCGACAGCGCTGGTCAGCCATGGGCAGCTACCTCCAGCTACCTTATCCAATTCCAGCCATCATCTCAGCTTTGCATCGAGTTTTCCCTCCACACATCTCCAACGGAGTCTGCCTGCGTCGTCTCTGCTTGCACAGCTCCTAGAAGTACCGCACAATCGCTGAATTTGCAGATCCCAACAAGCACCTTCGCTCTTATCAGGTCTGATCAATACTGTCTTGAGTTCCAAGTCTTCGTGGCTTGTATAAACATTCCAAACAAGACTTTGCAGAGGAGTGAGCTCCAGTAAGTCACTTATTGTGTTCAGGCAGGATTCAATAATAGGGCAGCCTCCGCAGCATTCTAAATCTTCAGTAAGCTTATCTCGACAACATGAGATCTAGATTTACTCAGTTGCTAAATGGAACCGTCCTATATCTTCAGACGCAAGGCAGGCATGCTCACGCCAAAGCATGCCTGGCCTGCACCTGCAGTTCCCTCAACATCGCAAGCTGGTCGCTGCGGCTATTGCTGAGGCACCGGCTCAGCTCCTGCATCAGGCCTGTTGGCACGCCCTTCAGCTGCGTTCCAGCGCTCTGCTTCTGACCATTGCTGCCAGCGCTTGTGAGGCAGGCTGACTCCAGCTGCGCTGCTAGATGCTCGGCCTTGGCCAGAATAGGCTCGGGCATGCCGGCCAGCCGGGCACAGGCAGTCCCATAGGACTTGGGGCACGCGCCCTTCCTCAGCTCATACAGGAATGTCACCTGCAGCAGCAAGACGTGTGCACATTGAGTGGCACCAGGACCACTTTCCTCTACAGTGCCCGTGGCTCAGCCATGCACATGACATCACGCTGTGATGCTCAGCAGCCTACTAGACCAGCTCAGCGCAATACAGCATGATGCAAAGCAGCGTTAACAGCACAGCAGATGTGGAAATTCATCAAATGCCATTCTGAGAACGATTGATTGTGCATGAAGAAGTTCACTGCTCAACATGATCACCACGACAAGGGCTGTCATCTCTGGAAGAAGTCATAATGGTCTTCATTACGTCAGACATGACATGCACAGCCAGAGCCGCCTTGTAGAGGGTAGCTGCTGCTGTCACCTGCTCGCGGCCGGCCCCATCATCAGCTACATGGCAGGCCATGTGCATGATGGAGGTTGTAGGGTCATCTGCATGCGCGTCTGCCAGCTTGTGATAGTGTGTCGCAAAGAGACCCCTGCAAGATGCGGGGACACATTGGACTAAGGCGAGCCTGACCAGCTGACATTTATCATACCGGGAATGCCAGCTTGCAGGGCAATCACTATCCACCTGCCCCGTCTGATGCGGCTGGCCTACTTGTGGGTCAGTCATGGAGCTGCTACCACACCTGCACTTGACCTTTTGGGTGAAGGCGTCCACAACTGCTGCAGCGATGGCAGCGCCGTCCGTGGTCGCTGTGCCGCGCCCCAGCTCGTCCAGCGCCACCAGGCTGCGGCTGGTCGCGCGATTCAGCGCAGCTGCCGTCTCTGTAAGCTCAACCAGGAAGGTGCTCTGCAGCCATCACAGGAGCGGTGAGTCCTCCATTCACTTGCAGCGCTGATTAGACCCAGCTCGTCCAGCGCCACCAGGCTGCGGCTGGTAGCGCGGTTCAGCGCGGCTGCCGTCTCTGTAAGCTCAACCAGGAAGGTGCTCTGCAGCCATCACAGGAGCGGTGAGTCCTCCATTCACTTGCAGCGCTGATTAGACCCAGCTCGTCCAGCGCCACCAGGCTGCGGCTGGTAGCGCGGTTCAGCGCGGCTGCCGTCTCTGTAAGCTCAACCAGGAAGGTGCTCTGCAGCCATCACAGGAGCGGTGAGTCCTCCATTCACTTGCAGCGCTGATTAGACCCAGCTCGTCCAGCGCCACCAGGCTGCGGCTGGTAGCGCGGTTCAGCGCGGCTGCCGTCTCTGTAAGCTCAACCAGGAAGGTGCTCTGCAGCCATCACAGGAGCGGTGAGTCCTCCATTCACTTGCAGCGCTGATTAGACCCAGCTCGTCCAGCGCCACCAGGCTGCGGCTGGTAGCGCGGTTCAGCGCGGCTGCCGTCTCTGTAAGCTCAACCAGGAAGGTGCTCTGCAGATAGCATTGGAAGGTGACTCAAGTCGGAGTGTCTGCCCTATCTGCTCTGCCTGGTAATTCCCTCTCCAGGTATGAGCAGTGCATAGAATGAGAAAGGCGATCAGACGCGTCGAGGTGCCATAGCAGGTGGGTGCTCAGGCAAGTCATGCCAGATGCGGTAGGTCACACTTGGGAGCACAGCACAGGCTGCCTAGAGCTGCCTTGGATCTCTTCCGCCTGGGTCAGAGACACTCCAGGGACCTGCAGGTAGAGGAGGCACTGTCCAGCATGGGCCAGGCCTGAAGAGAAGCAAAGCACCTGTCCAGACATGATAGCGTCCCGGGCGCCCATGCGCACAAAGATGGCGTCCACAGGTGTTAGCTCCAGGCTCTCTGCAGGCACCCAGGCTCCGGCCTGTGCCAGCAGCGTCGCGAGGCACACCTGCCTCAGCATGGTGCTCTTCCCTGCATCCCAACAGGTGCTGTGTTGATGACACTGTCATGCACATCCGCTCATAGCTACTGATAGAGTTGTCTGGCTGGTAGCGCTGCCAGGCAAGGCTGACTCAGCATGAGGCTCTTGCCTGCATTTCCGCAGGCAGATCTGGCATTAAGAGACTGTGTTGTTTTAAAGAGACAGGAGCGTCAGCACTGAGGTTCCATACGCAAAGCGGTACGGTTTGTGGCTCAGGGGTCCGTCAGGTATTGACCACATCTCTGCCTCAATGCCTGCCAAAATTTTATTTGTGAGTTTGTGGAGGGCTCACCGCCCATGTTTGGCCCAGTGAGGATGATGAAGGGGGCACAACTACCGCCCAGCTCTACATCATTTGGGACAAAGGTAGTCCCCATGCTCAAATGCACTCCTGCTGAGAGGTGCCTCAGGCTCTTTGCCTTAAACACCTGCATGCCCATTTCCAAGGTTGGCCAGGATGCCTAACCAAAGTGAAGTTAGTAGGCATCAGGCAGGCGAGTGAGATGAACCATTCCCCACAGCATAGCATGCTGCAGAGTGGCTCTGTATGCCATGCAAATCAGCTCACAAGCGCACATGTGTTGGTCTAACCACCATGCTAGACCATTTGAGACATACATGTGACACTCAGCAGATGCATCAAGCATCCGCCCATCTCTGCTGCAATGACAGATCCTACTGTTGAAAGCAAAACGCGCTAGCGTTCACCTGCTTGTCGTCACATGCTTCTACGAGCTTGGGTCGGCACATGGGCCCATACACGCTGAACATGTCAGCAACGGCAGCGAGGCTCATGAGCGCGTCCAGCTCAGCCACAGCATCCACGGCAGCCTCCCATACTGCATGGCTCTTGGCAAACTGGCGCACGACGCCCTGCAAAGGTGCCCACCTTGCTGCTGCAGTTGCATATGCTGGCTCTTTCTTTGTGGGGTCTGATGTCTACACAGCCAACTTGCTGCTGACATGGCAATGAGCTGAAGTGTGGAGAGTACAAGGTAGCCCAAATGCACACGCTGCTTCTACACCCAATGCGCTCTGCGAAACAGCAGTGACTGCAGGACGCTGGACAGCACGGCTGGCTGCTTCTGGTGACACCTACAGAAATGCCATATTACACATGATTACCATGATCGAGACATCCAGAAGCTTGTATGGGGTACGGTGGGGGCCCTAACCTGCAGGACGCCAGAGAGGGCGGCTTCGCGCTGCTCCTGCGCAGCCGCGTGCTCGCGGAGCAGCTCCACCAGGCGCGGGCTCTTGTAGCGCTTGTAGCCCTTGCGCTGGCTCACCAGCTCATACTCTGCTGGCACGTCTTCCCAGGCCTCCTGCACCGCCAGCTGCCTCAGCACAGCGCTCACGACCTACAGCAGATGCTCTGCACCGTACAACGCAGCAGGTGCTAATGCTATTGCGTGGACATGCTGCAGGCTCAGTTTCCTACAAGCCTGCCTTACTGAGCATGAGGGGCGTGCACTCTTGCAGCGCAAGCACGTTGAACTAAATCCGGTGTGATAAGTAGGAGCAGGAGGCTTGCCTGGGGTACTTCCAGCAGGTGGGTGTCCTTGATGAGCGCCACGTAGGTGATGCTGGTGCACTTGAGCTTGCGCCTCGCGTCCTTCAGGTGCTCGCTCAGGTGTTGCTCCACCGCACCAATCTGCAGCGCAGCGGGTGGAGCAGTTAAGTGACATTCACAGCCCCAGGCCGACAATAGCACCGCTGCAAAGGTGTCTGCATGCTGGCTTTTGCGCAGGACAACACTTCTGGACTTGAAGGGCTCCTCAGGTAAGGACCATGCTCCTTCGTCTTGGTATCACTCCAGATGTAGCAACTGCCGCAGGATGGCTGAACCAGCACCCAGTATCTGTGTGCACCCCTTCCACTCGGTCTGCCGCCCTGACCATGATCTGAGAGCCATATTGCAGAAGATCTGAGGAGTGTTGGAACCTGAGAGAAATCTACCTGCTGCTCTGCGGCGTCAAATCTGGCGTCGCTTCCGGGATGGGGCACAACGCGGCCTCTCTCAGTTGCCAAGTCCCAATTGGTGTACCCCTGGAGCACCTCCAGAGGGCCCTGCATGTCCACGAAGGCTCCCCCGGCCGCCATACTGCGGAGCAGGGCGCTCTGGAACTCAAAATCGGCCTCCTGCAAGCCCGCCCAGGCATCCTGCAGAGCATGCACGCTGCGTCACAGGTCCACTGTAGCACATCAACCCTTACTGGCCTCAGCGATTTGCATGAACGTGAGCAGACCTACTAACGCAGAGGCATCAGATATATACACGAACAGAAGTGGAAGTGGCCATTGAGCATGGCACTCACGCATATGTATGAGACCTTCCCTGCGACTCACAGGAAAACCTCCCTGTGTATGTGCCTCCATATCACAGGCACCACACAGCATTGGCTTGCATGCTGAAGGTAGCATATGCACAGGCCTCCTTTCAGAGCAGCCGCTGTGCAACCTTTACTGTACTGGGCTATGGTAATCTGTAGTCAGGAATGTCTGGGGGCCGGGGACACACCTGCAGGCTCTGCAGGCCCCTCAGAGCAGTCACTAGGGAGAGAACCTTCCGCTTGGCTGTGTCCTCATAGTAGATTGCAGCGTTGGCGCCCTCAGCCTCCGCAGCTACGCTGGCCTGAATGCGCGCCAGCGCCCTCTCCAGATCACCAATGCCTGCGTGGAGAATCATCTTGGAAATACCGTCACCAGGTCATTGCCAGGTAAAGAATTGGTCCTCTGGCATTGCTGTTGCCATGTCATTGCTTGTTGAAGGTTTCCTTCTCTCAAAGTCTGAGACAGCTGCTCAGGCACAGCTAGGTGTGCAGGTATACCTAAGGCTTGCGCAGTGTATCTTGGTGCAGATGGCTCCCAAAGCACCCCTTGTAAGCCCCTCGCTCCATCAATTATAAAGGTAATCATGTCAAGTCTCATAAGCAGGTAGTCTGCGTCTTGCTGGCTGAGCCATGCTGCTTCTGTCTTACCGGACAGGGTGCACCGGGCAGTCTGGGCAGCTTCGCTGGCCGGCCAGCCCATGAAGTCCGCCACAGCGTCCTGGCGCGCTGTGATGTCCGCAATGCGTGCCATGGGCCGGCACAGCCAGGCCCGCAGGCGCCGCTTGCCCATCACCGTTGCGCAATGGTCCAGTGCCGAGATCAAGCTACCCTCTGTCCCTCCGTCTGCGTTCTCCAGCACCTGCACACAGCCTCACCTGATCCCTGTCTTGAGCATTGCGCAGACGAGGTGCATGGACACAACTGCCTGGAAATGCACAGATTCGGCCTGCTGGCGCACCTCCAGGTTGTCGAAGGCGGATCCATACAGGGACAGGTACAGCGGCATCTCTGCACGGATGTCCCTGTCGCCAATCTTCTGGCAGCCCGGCAGCTGGCGGAAGCTGCCGAAGGGCAGCACCTTGCGGTCCAGCAGGATCTCCTCCAGATGCTGTGCGCACAGCGAGAGGGCCCCAAGGGTCGCTGCATGCTCCTCGGCATGCTCCCGCACTGCCTGCAAGCAAGGCGGTGTCACACCTTACACAGCGCACCTCCTTCGCGAAAGGGTCAACATGCTGGGCTGAGGTTTCTGTGGACGCAAACTTCACCGGGCACTAAGCGCAGGTTTCGCTACGGACATTCAGGTAGGCATCCAAGCCTATCTTCGGCACCTCCGGGCATTGGGCAAGATAGCTCTTCGCCAAGCACCAGTCACAGTCCCCCTACAAGATCTGGGTAGGCACACAAGCCTACCTTCAGCACCTCTGGCCACTGCGCAAAGTAGCTCTTCTCCTCCATCATCTCAAGGACGCTTGCAGCGCTGGCGGTCGCGCTGTACTTGCTGGTGCGCGGCGAGCGCAAGGCGGCCTTGAGCACCTTGCGCGTCGCCTCGCTGAGCGGGGCGCTGGGCAGCACCAACTCGCAGGGCCGCATCTCTGCCAGCTGCGCACGCAGCTGCGTCCTCGTGAGGTCATCTCTCCTGCACAGAGAAGCGGGCAATACTCATTCACGGCTCATGCAGGCATGCTGATAGGCAGAGATATGGGGGCAGAGCTGCTTACAGGCGCCATGGATGCCTTGCTAACCAGCAGCCGGGCAGCTGCATCTGGTTAGCTCATCCCTCTGCGCACAGCTGTGCATGTATGGCTATGCCTGTATGCATGTGATTGTCCGCACAATTGTCAGTCGAGCGGCAGGCACTGGGGTCATACCCTTTGGAACGCCAGGCCATGCAAGCCCCACTTGAGCTCCGTCTTGTAGTTTGCACATTACTCCTGTGCCAGACATGGGTGAAAACGCATCGTGTGAGCTGCCTGGACAGAGCAGTGCATCCAGAAAAGGATGCTCACCACTGCCCCAGGATGAGAGTGTTGGAGGCGCAGTCGCAGTAGCAGGCGCTCAGCAGCACTTCAGCCGGCGCCCCAGCAGCCACAGGGGGCAGGGCCTGCTCGCACAGGGACAGCACGTAGGCGGCCTCCGGCTGCGCTTTGAGCATGTCCGGGTCGGTGAGAGTCCCTCGGGTGAGGATGGCGACCACCTCGCGCCTGACCACATTGCTCTGCGCACATACATTGCTTCAGTGTTGATCCCTTTGGAGCATACATCCCAGCTTTGCTGGAGCTCCTGATGCGTGTGGTCGAATTGGGGGTTCCCAACCGCTGCTGTAACTAGGAGACACTCTGCAAGCGCTGCGTAGGGCTGAAGGAGATGAGAGACTCTGAGCACTCATACATGTGAGAAGCACAGCATAGTGCAGCACACATGAAGCTAGTCTCGGCTTACCTTCTTGGTGCCGGCAGCTCGGCTGTCGTTGCGCTGCTTCAGCATCTCGGGGGTCTCGGTCTGCTCGACGACCACGACACGCAGGCCATGCCTGACTAGGCGCTCCACACAGTCCAGGTACTTGGCCTCCGGGAAGCCGCAGTGCGGCTGGTCGCCCTGCGGGGAACAGCCACCATGCATCAGCACCTGAGCGGGGAATGTACTCATCCACCTGCATGCGAGCGGGGAACAGCACTCGTGCATCGGCATGTAAGCAATTCTTACAGCAATAACAGGGCATTTGAGCCTGCACTCCTGAGAGAGGATGGCTTCTGAGCTGGCAGGCTTGGGCACACTGGGGGGAGGAGCCTTCTTCAAGCCATGCAAGGGTGAAAGTCCTGCATAGTATACAGAGCAGGCAGGCTGAGCTCACCCTCATGTACATCAGGCCGAGGACCTCAGCGCCGATGTGGGCGTCCATCTCAAATAACTCATAGAACTTGCCCTGCAAGGGGTAGGAGCTGTTTGAGGGAGGGCCATGTGTGCATTACAGCAATGCATCTGGACATATCAGGGTGCCATAATTTCGGCAGGTATCTGCGAGGACGTCCATATGCTGTAGGATACAGCGGAAGATGCACAGCAACAAATCCGGGACTTACCATCTTGAAGCAGAGGAGGGAGTCAAAGTGCTTCGCCTTGAACTCCCACCTGCATACCACCGTCTGGTGTCAAGCCCCGCAACCCGTGTATGCCTATTTAGACGCAAGCAGCAGCCTCAAGTGCTGAGGCCTGGGGACCCAGGGTTGACATTGATAAAGCTGCTCCCATAGCACACCGGGGTGCATGTGCCTGTTATACCCTGCCAGCATGGAAGCGCTTGCTCAGCTGAGAGAAAAGCATGCAGGCTGGTCGGCTGCAAGAGACAATTCATATACAACCAAGCATGGTGGGCTTACCACTGCCTCTGGCCCTCAGACACATTGGCCTTCTTGAACCAGTCTGGGGGGATGTGCAGAGTCCTGGGGTTGTAGGCAGGATGGTCAGGCCTCCTCTTATTGGCGTCCCTGAGCTCATCTGGCGCCAGGAAGGGGAACTTTTCGGTCCGCGTGGCAAAGCGCGCAGCGTCTGAGCACAGCTCCACGGCACCTGCGCCTACTTTAGCCCTTCAGACCTCAACTGAAAAGTGTAACAACAAGTCATGGCAGATGGGAAGATGGAAGATGTGTAGGGAAGCTGACATGCTCCCAAGAGGCTGGACAGCTCTGTTGTGACCATCCCATACAGCACCTAGGCCAGGCACAGCCGGCTGTTCATCGGAATGGACAGAGGCATGACGTCAAAAGCTTGCCTGCAGGGGTTTCCCTGACACCAGGTGTGCCAGCCTCCTCCTTGTCAAGCGCCTTGCGCATGGCAGACGCGGCCGCCTTGGCCTGTGCGCTGCTCCTGGGCTGCACGTGCCCGGTGCTGGGCAGCTGGGCAGGCGTCCCAGCCTCTGCGCTGGGCGTCTTCAGCGCCTGAGGCTTCTTCTGTGCGCTCTTCTGCGGGGTCTTTGATGCTTTGCTGGCATTCTTAGCCGGCTTCTTCCTCCTTACAGGCTCCTGCTGAAGCCGTAGAAAGCTGACAAGGCCCACTCCTTGACAAGCAGTACTGGTGCCAAGATTCTTCAAGTCACCAAGAAGTGGGAGCCTGTGGTAGGACAGTCAAAATGGGCACCCTCTGATGGGACTTCTCTCCCATGAGAGGCCCTCAGACAATCTCCTGCCAGCAAGATTCATTCACAAGCATTTGCAAGACAAACCAGACTGAGAGAAATGGTCATGCAGACAGTGATATCGACATGTGACCTTAAGTGGGGTCCTACACTGTCTTGTGTAGGTGTGGCTGCACGCCGTGGGCACGCCTCTCACAGGGTGTGACATGCATGTCTCAGGCTGAAATAGCGCTGTCAGTGCAGTGCCGTACCTCATCACTGGCATCTGCAGCGCTGTCGCCATCATCCTCCGAGGAGGACGCATCTGCGTCCTGCGCCTCAAAGACGCTGCCCGAGTCCTCGCCGCTGGCAGCGTCCGCCATGTCAGCGCCCTCCTCGTCTGAGTCATCCAGGACCAGCTGCTTCCTCTTGGCTGCCCGCCTGCCGCCCCCAAAGCTGAGCTTGCGCGGCGCAGCGCCTGCAGTAAGAGGCGCAGAACTTGGACCTTGGAACGCGATCTACTCATGAGACAGGCAAGGGCCTGACACCTGCCCCTGTGCACAGCTGGCTGAGATCATGGAGGTCATGTCAGGCCAAGGTCCAAGACTGCAGCAGAGCATGTATGAGCACGTTGAGTAATTAGGCTTCATTTCGCCTGTGAGGCACTGCAGACTCACAGAGCTTGCCCACCTTCATCGAGCTCGTACTGCTCAGCTGCCAGGTCGAGCCATTCCCTGTCCCCGTCGTCATATTCGCACAGGTGCTTTCCTGAGGCTGCAGAATACTCGCAGAGGCTGCCCTTGTACCATGCCTGATCTGCCGTCCAGAACACTCTCACTCTCTTGCCAACCAGATCCTGATCAGGCCTGACAGGGGCAACTCTGTCAGGAGATTTTTGGCGCGGGCTGATGCGCCGCTGACTGCTGCAAGCTCCTTTCCCACTTGCTGGGTGCGCCGCCTCAGCGGCTGCCTTTGCAGGGCCGACATCTGCTAATTTTGCTTTCTGCGCTGACTTCTGCTTCTTAACGCTGTGCTCCACTGCCACATTGTCAATCACCTGGACATAAAGGAACATCAAAATGCAGCCAGAGAGGGTTAGCATGATATCACTTCTCACATCAGCGTGACAGGGCAGCTCCACTGACCTGCAATGGTCCTGCTGAGGGCTTGAAGAAGGTTGAGATGGATCTCTGGCCCACGATAGGTGCGGCCTTCCTTTTGCCTGTTGACTTGCTCGCCATATGGGCAGAATTTTCACGACCAAGACCCTGTCCTCCTCAGGTGCTGTATATGCATCTTTTGGAGATCATCCTGTTCAGGGCCCAGCACTGCGTGTCTGCTTGGGCACTTGGCGAGCTTAGATTGGTACAGGACTCAATTTGAATCTGGTATACCCGATGGATACGCAAGACATCACGATGCAAGCAACGTTGCGCCGCGTATATTTTCTTGGTGCTTGAGCGTCAGTTGCGCGAAGGTGACAACGGCAAAAGGTCCACACGGAAGAGGCTCACAACATCGGTGTGCATCAACCAACATCAAGGTAGATGTGTCCCAGTGAGGACCAAATACAGATCAACGTTCAATCAAGGCCTTATTTCGTCTTCAAACTTGCGATTGAGGCCTGAGCGCTCGACAAAGCCCGTGATGAGCGTGCTTCGCTGACTTGTATAGAATTGCATGACTAACCCCCTGGATAGGATGGCGAGATTTGGAGACCTGGAGTAAGCGTCTGTAGCAGGACGCAGGGGCTACCGGCAGCACAGAAGCTTGCAAACATGGCTGCGATGGCACAGATGTCCCGCGGCGCGCTGAGCGCCCGTCCTTTCGCCCCCTTGGCGAAGCCAGCCAGCGCCCGCTCAGTGACCCTGAAGGCTGCAGGCAGCGAGCAGTTGTGGCTCCCCGGCACAGAGAGGCCTAAGCATCTGAATGGAGACCTTCCTGGCGACCGTGGCTTTGACCCCCTGGTGAGAGGATGACTCTTCTGTTCGGCACGGTGTGACGTGATGTCCCCGAGCACTGCCGTACAAGGAATACTGGCTGCATATGCTCCTTTAGAAATTGATAGAAGACATCTTTCGCCTGCAGGGGCTGGGATCAGAGCCCGACAGACTGAAGTGGTAAGGACCGTGGCCTCCACAGATATTCTTCTAAAGCAGAGTCACTGCCCTTCTCTTGAGCCTGGGTTCCTTAAGGCTGCTTATATCCATAGAAGAAATCCGAAACCGGTCGAGGGGGTTAAAAACTCGCTAGGTCTGCAGGTTCACAGAGGCCGAGAGAATCAACGGCAGATGGGCGATGGCTGGATGTGCTGGTGTGTTGGGACAGGTAAGCAAACCAAATCTCGTTTCCGTGTCCCCACCTCCACATCAGAGAACCCGAACGCCACAAGTTGCGCCTCTGTTGCCTGTGCAGAGTCTGAGCAAATCGAATGGAGGCTGCCACTGCTGCCTTCTCTGCATACCATGCAAGCACTGCGCCAATGGCTTCGTGCTGCAACATTCATAATGTGTGAATCAAAGCAGCTGCTGGTCTTGAAGTAGAATCGCATGTCTTGCAGGAGCTTCTGGGAGTGCAGCCAAAGTGGTTCAACGCTGGCGCAAAGGACTACGGCTTCCCTCCCCTAGCACTGCTCTCCCTGGAGTTCCTGCTGCTTGGCTTCCTGGAGCTCAAGAGATACCAGGGCTTCAAGAAGACCGGAAAGGTGCACAATGAAGCTCTCACCTTGGCCTTAGCACAGCAGCCTGGTGCAGGCCTTCTGAACTGCTTCCTTGCACACCAGAGACCACCTTGACATCGATGGCTGACAAGGCCCTGTCCTGAGCTCGCAGCATTGCCTTGACGCCCCATGACCTAGGACAGCATCGCCTGGAGCTGTGTGACTGTGTTGAGCAGTCCGGCGTTCTTGACTGATACCTGTTCATCCCTGCTACCGTTGCGATCTTGCTAACCTGGAACCACCTTGATGTGGATGGCTAATGAGGTCTGGTCTCAAGGTGCAGCACCTTGTGACCACAGATAGCAGGCCTGAATGGGTGTGTCTTGTGTGCAGTCTGGCTTCCTTGACTGGTACCCATTCGACCCTGCCAAGCTCGACTCAGCTGCCAACCAGGAGAAGGAGGTCAAGAATGGCCGCCTTGCCATGGTGAGCCACATCAGCTCCAATGCTGGGAGTCTGCCTTGGCTTGGGACCTGCCTTGGGCAGAGTGCATCTCTCTGAGCTTGACTGACAAACTGACAGATATAGCCACGCCGCAAATAGTTCTTTCTGTGATCAAATGCCTTGGGAATTGTCGGGTCCCGTACCATAAGCCTCCCCTGCCCAAAAGCAGGGTGCCATCCTTGCCCAATGTGCAAAGCATGCGCAGAACAATGCTGCCTCAAGCGAGTATTTCTTGCCGGCCAGCAGGGGATTTGTGAGGGCATCCTTAAGGCTGCAGGGAAGCGTCAACACTATAGGTTTTTAAGAATCACCAGGGTGAGACCTGTAGCCTAGGGCCATAGAGCATACACGCGGAATGTAAAACATGAACATGGTCTGCAGGTCGCCTTTGTCGGCTTTGCGGCCGCAGCGCTCGTCACCCGCCAGGGTCCAATCGAGGCCCTCCAAGCCCACCTCAGCAACCCCGTCGACAACAACATCGTTGGCAGCATTGCCCGCCTGCCCGAGACCCTGGGCGTGCCCGCGGTGCCCTCAGTGCCCACCCCCTCGGCTTGAGGGCAGATTTTGGTCCGGCTTGGACTTCTTGCATGCTTTGCTGCATCGCGCAGCCGTTGGGCAATAGCAGCCTTGCCCTTGAAGCTGCGAATCAGGCAGATGTCATGTTTCCGTTGCATGTTGGTAAGCAAGCAATTGAGGAGAGACAGGAGATGAGGCTCTGCCATGGAAGAGATGTTTTAGCACATGTGCCAAGCTAGGTCCGGCTTAGTGGCCAGTTTTGGTGTATGTGCTCTGCCCAAGAGATGTGCATGCCTTGGGACTCGGAGTTGTTCACTGGCAAGCAAATGTTCTAATGCTTGCTGAAAGACAGTTTTGCTACTGGCGGAGATTTGTCTGATGGCACCTTGTAAAATATGCGATATAAATACAAGTCATGACAATCCTGATCAGGATGTGGAGAAGGAAGAGGTTGACATGATGTCACATGACAGCACAGGCTGCAGCTCAGCTACAGCTGTACCTCAGAAGCCACACAATGTGCTACACTGCAGATGCATGGCAGGACTGAAGCATGCTGCGCAGCTTGCGAGCTGGAGCTCCAATTAGACTCCATACGTGTGGGAACCGTGCCTTCATCTTTTTTGTCTGGCCTTGCAATTGCTTTCATCACCACAGCTCATGCTCACGTCCCCTCCCCCACACAGTGTACCTCAACAGGTCCTTGCATCAAGCAGAAGAGCTTGTAAGAGCAACATGTATTCACACAGCCGACCGTTCATGGGCTTGCGTTTGTGTGCTATTGAGTTTGATCAAAGTTTCCAGGATGTACATTGCCTCATCTAGCTGCCACCTGCCATTCCTGCCCAGCAGCGTGTTCTCTACTGCAGGGTTCCTTGGAATGTGCCTAGTGTGAGATAAGGCACACCTGCATTCTCTCAGATCCCCTTATCATGCTCAAGACAGGTCAACTTTTCCCATAAAGGGGTGCTAGCCACCTGAGCGATGAGTCTGTCATGTACAAGACTGTTCTTCGCATGACTCATCTTTGCAAGGTCTATCCTGTTGGTCTCTTCTCGTTGCAGCAGAGGAGCAGCACACAACTGCTCTGCATGCTGCAGGTTCTGAGCAGTACTGACCACAAGGCTGCAAATCAGGGTGTTGTCTTCTCATTGCCCCTTGTCCAGGGGTGCTCTAATCCAGCTGCAGCTTCTCAGCAGCAGTGCAGGCTTTAAACTGGGGAGTGCACACAAAAATGCAGCCAGATGCATGCTGGCTGGCCCATGTACACAGGCAGATAGCTGTTGATGGTTAGCTGTTCCATCTCATGTACAGGGCAATGGCCTGGTACTGGCTCTAGGACTGAAGCGCAATAGCACAGGGTTTTCTGCTCATACTGGAAGAGACACCCAACAACAGCTGGCAAAGGTCATAGACCTCTACCGTCTCAGCAGGCCTGCGCTGTGTGGAAGCATTTGCCTCAGAGCTGCCCCTTGAAGTCTGGGTTGGTCTCGAGCTCCTGGTAAATATGCTCCAGGAAATCCTGCATGCGCCTCAAGGTTGTAACATCCTGCTTGGACTCCCTCCTGGCAGCCCACCAGCACGTAAAGGTTGTCAGGT